>CM060375.1:3719388-4374019 GCA_030545235.1 Helianthus tuberosus
GAGGTTTTTTGGGGGTTTAGTTTTTAGCATTGGGGGGGGGGGGGGGGTTAGGTTTTTGGGGGTGGGGGTGGGGGTTTAGGTTTTTTTTTTTTTTTGGGGGGGGGGGGGTTAGGTTTTTATTTAGGTTTTTTTAGCTATTTTGGGTTGTGTTCACATTGGTTCTCGCAATAAAGTTGGTTCTCGCATGAACCTTACCCTATATATATATATATATATATATAGGGGACCACTAAAATGAAAACCACCCCCAGTTGTAAGAACCGTGAGAACTTTTTGATCCGGGGCGAGGTGGACCAAATTTTTTTTTTCATAAAAGTAGATGCGTGTATTATAAACATATTTGTAAAAAAAAAAATCAAAAAAAAATGTCGTGTGTGTAGTTTTGAGCACCACAATTTTGCGTTTACGGGTACCGTAAATTTTAAACGGTACCCGTAACGTGTAACACCCCAAAAATGGGTTTGGTAATTTAAACCCGGTTAATATAAAGGAACGGGTAAAAATACCGTTAGGGGTAAAAGTGAACCCGTAAATGAATATCAACTAGGAAATTATGTTAAGACATTAAAATGTGCAAATAGATACTTAACCATATATATTTAAAACTTAATACTTGAGGGACCAAATGTGCATAAGTTGAAAGTGGAATAATGAAAGTTAAAATCTCTAAACACAACACATACATCAGACGTATGTGTGTGTGTTCGACATTAGGTGAAGCAAGAAGAACAAAACCCTAAATACTACTAATCCATCAAATTAGAAGAGAAATTGAAGTATAAATTGATGCATGTATCCAGATTTACGATCCTCTAAGTGTGCTCAACATCAAGTAAGTTGAATTTTATGCTTTAGTGATGTTTAATGATATGGGTTATGTGTAATCCATGGATGTATTGCGAAATTAAGCATGAATGTTAGTTAATTTCAACATAAGGAAGTCGTAATGTGCTTGATTTTAACTATATTGATGGTTTGATAAGAAACCCATTTGAAATTGTGATGATATGATTAGTGATGATGATGTATGTGTTAATTCTTGATATAGTTTGATGAGTAAGGTTAATATATGCATAATGATGTTATAATAATCTGAATATTTGAAGAATTCATGTGTTTTTGATGTTTTGCCATGATTTTAGAAAAGATTTTGTAGAGATGTGCTTAATAGGCTTGTACATTTCGCTAGATAAGTAGTGTGCACATAAGGTGTTCGATGAAATGCTTGAGCTGAATTGATTATGTATGAATATGAAGAATTTTAGATTAAAAAGATCTAATAATGGCGTGGAATATGAATATGAGTAATGAACGTTAGAGTGAATGATGTGAATGCGTGTAAATGATGTATAATGTGAAAACTAAATGCAAATGTAATACACCCTTTAGGGTCGAAGAAAGGAGGAGAATCAAGTCAAGCGAAAGCATTAGGAGCGCACGACTCCGGTAAGTTCTTATGAACTTCGTTTACTCTACTAGTAGATTTATGAATGATATTAATGATAATATGAATTCGTACAATTTTCCGTTGTAGATTAAAATTGATTAGATGCAAGAAATTATACTTGAAGAAGGTTTTAAAAGTGATGTTGTAGCGAATATGAACCAAACCGTTTAAATGGGTTGAAATGATTAGTGGAATGATTCTCATTATGTTTATATATTGACTTGTTCATAACGGGTCAAATAATGTAAGTGAACTCCGAACTTACCCTTTTGTTTGGTAATGTAATTATGATATATGGTAATTATTGAATGTAATATAAGAAGATATGAATCGATGTTATTACTAAGTTAAGTTTTAATGGAAATGGGTCGGAAGTGGTTAAGAAAGAAATTCGATTAAGTTTGGGTAAGAAAGGGAACTTACATAATGAATTATGCATAAAGATGAATTAAGAAGTTATACATGTAGGATGTAAATTGTAAGTACGTGTATGAATAGATAGTGAATACATGCTTGAGTGAGTATTTAATTATATGCTTGAATGAATAAGATGAGTTATGTGTATTTGAGGACATGTTCATATGAAAGGAAGCTAATGATACTAACCGTTTTCTATTGAGAATTAATGTGAAGCATAGGCAGGTTAACAATGGAGGTGAAGGTTGACTTCGCAATCCGATGCGAGTGATCGAATGGATGGATAAAGGGGCTAGTAATAGAGAAAGCATGATATGTTGTCGCCTTATTATGCATATGTTAAGATTCTGTATTTTGTCACTGGTTGCTAATGATGTGATTGAATGTGGTGACTGCAGGCTGTATAGGTTTATGGATGTTTCATCAAGAAGTGTACGCGGTTGAAGATCAAGTCAACGCATGAATTGTATGTGGGTGTGAATGTGGTCACTTAATAATTATATAAGTATGTTAGTTTTTGATTAATTTATAAAAAAAGATTAATGTATTTAAGTGAAAGAATGAATATAATGAAAGAAATTTTAAATATGCATTTTCCGCTGCGTGATATTTGGTTAAAACGTGTTAGGGCGTAACATAACGCAAACTTGTGGTGCTCAAAACTACACACACGACATTTTTTTTTTGAATTTTTTTACACATGTGTTTATAACACACGCATCTACGTTTATGAAAAAAAATTTGGTCCACCTCGCCCCGTACGGTGTAGTTCTCACGGGTTCTTACAACTAGAGGTGGTTTTCATTTTAGCGGTCTCCTATATATATATATATATATATAGAGTAGGAGTTGGGTAGAAAGGCTTATTTTCCTAGAAAGTCTAGGAAGCAATCAGAACGTGACATGTGGCATTGAAGGATTTTAACTAAAAGGGCAATTGTGTAATTTGACATTTTATTTAATTTGGAATTTATATCTCATTAACTAACTATGCACGATTTTATGGTAACTGATTCTCCATGATTTGCGAATTACTACCAGACGTAAATATCAATCAAATTCTCATTCGTTCCTTTCACGATCTTGATCAACTTTATTCGTAAATCATTTTTTACGTGAGAGATAGTTATGGCTTCAAACACAATTCTTGATTGCGGATATGGCAAATACACTTCTTTTTCTGTTTACTATTATCTGGTCTGTATCGATTTTTAATTATGTATGGAAACCACCAGAATGTTCTTGACGTTGTGTTTTAACAGCAAACAGATTCATACAGTTTTTTTTAGCATTCAAATTCATACAGTTGTGTTTTAACAAGCAGATTCATACTGTTGTGTTTTAGCATTCAGATTCATACAGTTGTGTTTTAACAGCAAGCAGATTCATATAGTTGTGTTTTAGCATTCAGATTCATACAGTTGTGTTTTAACAGCAAGCAGATTCATACAGTTGTGTTTTAACAGCAAGCAAATTCATACAGTTGTGTTTTAGCATTCAGATTCATACAATTGTGTTTTAAAAGCAAGCAGATTCATATGCTGTGTTTTACCATCCATGCTGGTAATGCTAGAGGATTTCTTGACGCTGTGTTTTAACAGCAAGCAGATTAATACGATGTGTTTCTTCATGAAGGATAGAAGGAATAGAGAGAGTGAGAGAGAGAGAGAGAGAATATTGCAAGAAATGTGGGGTGGTTATGGAATGACAATTATTTCCATATTTAAAACAAGCTAAATGGCATATTTACCACTGATTAATTAAATAATCCTATTTTTTAGAAACACGTATTACCAAAATGCCACCAAGATGATCTCAACCATTAAACACACCCATTGGATGGCCCAGATCGCTTCCTAGAATTTCTAGAAAAAAACACATTTTCCGTAGGATCCCCACTCTATATATATATAGGGTAAGGTTCATGCGAGAACCACCCTTATTGCGAGAACCGCGAGAACCAATGTGAACACAACCTAAAATAGCTAAAAAAAACTTAAAAAAAACCTAACCCCCACCCCCCCCCCCCCCCCAAAAAAAACCTAACCCCCCCCCCCCCCCCAAGCTAAAATGCTAAAAACTAAACCCCCCAAAAAACCTAAAAAATCAAAAAAAAATCAAAAAAAAAATCTAAATTTTTTTTTTAATATTTTTAATGTTAAAATCGCTACTTTTAGTTGCCAAAATTTTTTTTTTTTTTTTTGCTTCGAAAAGTAGCGATTTTTTTTATTAAAAAAATATTTAAAAAAAATTGTGTGATTTTTAGCTATTTTTAGCCATTTTTTGTTGTGTTCACATTGGTTCTCGCGGTTCTCGCAATAAGAGGTGGTTCCTTACGGATCTTTGTCATATATATATATTAGCTCTAGTTTAATGGTACTTTTTATGTTGTATCTTAATTATTTTTTTAGTTTGTGTTTATAAATTTAAAATGAATCTAAATTAAAATAAAATTAATGATTAAGTAATGATGAGAGGGACTTTAATTCATACCTTGAAACTTAACAACAAAATCTCTCGTCTACTTGTCTCTTGCATGGCGCGATAAAACCCCTAGGGTCAGTATCCCACACCATGAGCCTAAGACTGGCTCCAATGCAACGGTCTGCATTTACTACATGCATCCTAGTCATCGCTGTCACATCAGTTTTTTACTCATCCTTCTCACATGCACCCTCTTTCATCTTTTTAACTCCAACCCATCCTTCTCACATGCACTATCTTTCCTCTTTTTTTTAGCTGAAATTTTGTTTTTAATGAATGGGCCCACCATCTCTCTGCACTTCCCCACATACAAGCCCTTCACTTTATCCTTCACTCCATTCCATCCTTTCAAGTACAGCATGCAAGCTCATTAGATGCATCCCCCCAACATACGCATTAGGGGTTGTCTAATAGTGTGAGCATAAGAGTGTATGTGAGAGAGAAGGGGGTGGTTTTAATACAAAGGGCATTATGGTCTTTTCAGTTTATTATTAACAGGAAAAAAACAGTGTTAGAGAGACGCTAAAAGTAACGGTTTTGAAAACAAAGGACTCGGGATGCAAAATTTTTAAAGTGGGAAACTTTGAGTGACCCCGCACAAAATCATAGTGACGCAAATTACAAATTAGTTTACAATATTTTTAAGTGTAACTTGTATATACGAGATGATAGTTAATGCAACTTGAGGGTTTTTAAATGTTATTTTAGTGAAACGAATCATCATACAAGTTAATGTCTTTGCTTTCGGTTCATATTTCTTTCCTACGAATGGTTAGAAAGTGAAGCTTGATGGTTAGAAAAATTCTTTGTAGTTATTATACTAGTTTGTTATCACTTTGCAATAAGTATTTTTGTTATCCTTTTCTTTTCATTCTTGTTATTAAAATGATCATTTCTTGAGCTTATTGTATTTGTCAACAATCAATCTTTACATAATTGATAGTTTATGAACTAATGATTTGCAGTTTTTACATCTATCTATTATAATAAAAGAGACCAACTTTTGAATACGTGTCATTCATTGAAGAAACCCTCAAATCTTTTTTTTTTTTGAACAACAAACCAACTTTATTCCATCAACAGAAAAGGAAAACAACATATAGCAAGTTGCTATATATTGCCACTTTTCTCTCCAGTTTACAGCCCAGAACAAAAAATACGTACACCAAGAATAAAAAAACTAAACTAGACTAAAATTACTCCATAAAGATGAAGTTCTTCCACTCACTCCATGTTATCTCCGAGAGCTTTGATCTAGTTCTTACCCAGTCATACGACTCTTCTTTGATTTCTTCCACAATCTTGGATGAATCCGTAACCTTGTTAAAAATTTTATTGTTCCTGTTTTTCCAAAGCTGCCAAACAGTTGCTAGATGTATCGCATATATTATTTTCATCTTTTTCTTGGGCCATTCTGCTTTTCCACAAAGTCTTGTTTTTATCTTTTCTCGATGATCCCGAAGAGGTGTTTTAATCCACAACCATATCTGCAGCCAAACTTCTTTCGCAACTGGACATTGGATACCAATGTGGTCGGCCGTCTCCGGATCTAAACCACACACCTTGCACAGATCCGAGCCGAGCTGCACACCCCTTTTTCTTAATGATACCATCGTCGGTATCCTCTCCTCCACAGCCCGTAACACAAACAAATTTACTTTGGAAGTAGCGATTTTGCTCCATTCGAAATCGTTTGGAACCATGTTTACGTCGACGATTCCCGACAAATCATTTCTTACATCCTTTACCGAGAAACCCAGCAATTTATTTTCCTTCCACCTCCACAAATCTTTATTACAACTCACTGATTGATTCACAAGTAAATCTCTTAAGGCTGTCCACTCATTCTTCTCTTCGTCATTGTTCGGCAACCTACACCACTGCCAGTCCCAAAATACCCCATTCTGGTTCCTCATATAATTTTGACTTACCTTGTTCATCTTGTTTTTTGCCAGACCAAATATCAACGGAAATTCCTCCTTTAAAGGCCTGTCAATTGCCCATGAATCCAGCAAAAAAAAAAACGTTTTTTCGCCAGTTCCAACACTGCATCTAAGGGCTCTATTCACTTCAATTCCTACCTTCCTGAACTCATCTTCTATCCCCACGATTGCTTTCCAAACCCCTGTTGAAGACTTTTTAAAAGGAATGCTATTTGCGACCCTCTTATTACGATGTAATGATTCTATAACCTTGACCCAAAACTGTTCCGGATCTTCTTTTAGCCTCCACCTCCATTTTATTAGAAGTGCCATATTCATTTCCTTGATACCACCGACCCCGAGTCCGCCCGTTCTCTTCGCCATCACTATTCTTTCCCATTTTAACCAACGTATTTTGTTTCCACCCCCACACCCACCCCAAAGAAACCATCTCCTTATCCCTTCTAGTATCTTTATCACCTTCTTTGGAGCTTTAATACGGACAAGAAGTAGTTCGGGAGTGATCCCAATACCGATTTAACTAGCGTGAGTCTCCCCGCAAAAGATAATAACCTTGCCTTCCAATTTGATAATCTTTTGTTGAAGTTGTCAATTACCTCCTTCCAGTTTCCAACTTTGTTCATATTCGCTCCAACTTTCAATCCAAGATACATAAATGGTAGATTACCTGTCTTGCAATTAAGCACACTAGCCATACTCGTGATCTCACCATCATCAATTCCAACCCCGTATAAAAAACTCTTGTTATGATTTACTTTAAGGCCTGACATCACGAAGAATATCCTCAAGATTCTCCGTAATGACTTCAAATTTTCTTCATCCCATGAACCCAAAAAATTCGAATCATCTGCATATAATAAATGGGATAGACATGGACCGTTGTTTGGTAATTTTAGCCCCTTGAAAACTCCCGCACTCACTGCTTTTATCATAAGAACGTGCAAAGCTTCCATTGCAATCGTGAATAAAAATGAGGATAACGGGTCGCCTTGTTTTAAACCCCTCTTGTATTGAAACTCTCCAGTTGGGGTTCCATTAACTAACACAGAAGCTTTACCAGAAAACAGTATACCCATAACCCAGGTTTTCCATCTAGAGGGAAAACCCATATTTGTGAGAACCAAAATCAAGAACTTCCAGCATGTATCTTATATTAACTAAATAAATAAAAAATAAGTTAATATTAAATCTTATCATACTTTAATAAAATATTATCCTCAAATCTAAATTGTTACTTTAATATATTTTTAAAACAAATACTTATCTTTCCTACTTATCTTATATTAAATATATATATAAATAATAAACTAATATTAAATATTATCCTAATTTATTAAAAATATAACTTTGTTTATTATTTGGTATACAAAATTATATTTATTCAACTCGTGTAAAATGCGGGGTTTTGAAAAATACAACTTTTTTTGTTATTTACTATACAAGGTTACATTTATATAACCCGTGTAATACACGAAGTTTTTAAAGATATAACTTTTTATCATTTGCTATGTAAAATTAGATTTATTCAACACGTGTAATACACAAGGTTTTTAAGGATATAATTCTTTTATTATTTGTTAGATCTTTCAATCCGACTATACACGGGTTTTTTAAAGATACGACGTTTTTAGTATTTAATATACAAAATTACATTTATTAATATGTGTAATACACATGGTTTTTAAAGATATAACTCTTTTTTCAAATCTATTCAACACGTGTAACATACGAGGTTTTTAAGAATGTAATTTTTTTTATTATTTGGTAGATTTATTCAACCAGATTATACACGGATTTTTTTTAAAGATACGACGTTTTTAACATTTAATATACAAAATTACATTTATTTAATATGTGTAATACACATGGTTTTTAAAGATATAACTTTTTTTTATTATTTCATATATAAAATTACATTTATTTAACCCGTACAATATACGGGGTTCATAAAAATATAACTTTTTATTATTTAATATATAAAATTACATGTATTCAACCCTTGTAATACACGGGGTTCTAAGTTCTAACCTAGTTCAATTATATTTAAGCTTATCTAAACTCGCCATTCAATAGTTAGATTAAATGATTTGTAAAGCTAAAAGCGTTTGTAAGGATAAAATTACAAAATAGTAATCTAGTATTAATATTGTTTTATTAAAATCATTTATTTATTTTTATCAAAATATAAAACAATTCAAGTTTCAGTATTATTAAATTATTATATACTTATTGATAACTGGTTATATTTTAAAGGATTAATTAAATGAAACAACTAATTTTATTGAATTTTTAGTTATTTTATCCGTTTACTTACTATTTCAGATTCGATTTGATTAAAAAAATATTAAATACGAATGAAGCTATATAAATATTTTTGTCATTTAGTTTCAACTAATTATATAAATAAAGTATACCAATGGAAATTGATGTGAATAGTTTTTATTTGATGTATTGTTTTCTGATTTAAAAAATTCACATTTCCAGTTTCAAATCCATAGATGTTGATAGAACCATAACCCACTCGTCATAAAATGTGTCATCACATAAATAAAAAAAAATGTTTTAATTTCTTTTTGCAACTCTTAGACCGTTATTCCAAATGTCATTTGCGGTAAAAGAAAAACTCAGCCATAAATCTGGAAGTGTAATTTATTAGTGTTGGTAAGAGTGTATAATGTAAGGATTTTTACATATTTCCTTCTGTTAAAAACCTTTATTACATATTTACCCAACCTTTAAAATCAATTAAATATTTCTCTATTTTTTTTTTAAATTACCCATTTACCCTTTTGTAATATAAATGTTTGACTATGAATTAAAAAAAAAACAAAATGTAGATCATTGTTGAAAAAGAAATCACCCATGAACACAGATTGATTTCAACAAGAAAAATAAATCACATCAAGCCTGGTTGAAAACTTGAAATCATTGGAATTTTCCCAAAATGTAGATCATCTTTCTTCTATCCTATACCATCATTGTTACTCACCTTCAAATCAAACACCACCGTAACTCCGTAAGCCATCATCGTCGCACTTGTGTAAAGCAGCCACCACACACCATCGCTCGCCACCGTGAACCACAAAGGGCCCGTCGCAACCCATTTTTTGTATACGCAACCATGCCACTGGTTTCGACCACCAATGTCAGCCACAGGTGGAAACCCACTTGAAACCAACCGTCGCCGCCATCACATTGAACCACCGTGAGGTATCTTTCCGGCTAGGTTTTATCTGTTTTAGGGATTGGGGTGTACCGACGTTAAAGAGAAGAGAGAGAGCTTTGAGGGTGCCTGCAAGTTGGGTTGGAGTGTGTGATTCTAAATCTGGTTATGTGTGTATTCCAAATCAACTTCGTTAATCATCTCAAATCGTTGTGCTTCAAGGATCTATTGAATATGTTAGGGTTTATGTTCGATTATTCTGGTTTGATACTGATAGATGTATATTATGTAGAGATTTGATTTCGAAAGAAAATAGAAAACCATTAATCTGAATTCATTTTCTTCATTGATTTCACAGTTAAATCAATTTATTCAACTAGTTATTGATAAAAAAAAGATTAATACAATATTTATTCAACTAGTTATTGGTAAAAAAGATTAATACAATTGAAATTGATTTCATCAAGGGTATAATGGTAATTTAAAAAGAATAATTTTAATAAAATGGGTATATATATAATATATTTTAATGAAATGAGTGAATATGTAATATCTATAGTTTAAGAAGGGGATATATGTAATTGATTTTAAAGACTGGGTAAGTATGTAATAAAGCATTTTAGGAGGAGGATATATGTTAATGACCCTAAAATAAAAATAAAAATAAATAGTTAGATATTAAAAAAAGTAGTCGATATCTTATTTCTATTGTCATTATTAAATTATTTTTCAAATAACTACACCTATCTCTTTCAATGGTATTTATTCCGTTTACATATCTTTTCTGTAATTCGTTCAAAAGAATAGATACAAAGATGTTCTGAATCGTGAACAGGGTGTGAACTTACCAGAACATAACACAAATCCAACAAAAAGGTTTTGGTTCGCTTTATTCCATAAAAACTATTTTGTATTACAACTAAAATCAATTTAAACATTTTAGTTCATTATTATTGTAGTTATTAATATGCATGGAATATGAATAATAACTTTATAGTACCTTGTAAGTTTCAATGTAACCTTTATACTTTAAATAACATGACTTTTTTATTTAATTTGAATTTTCTTTAAAATCTTACTTTTTGATAAATTTTCAAGCACAACTACGACTATTTTTAATTTTTCAAGTATAAATGACTATTTTTAATTTTTCTGATGGAGTTGTACTCAAAATGAAATGGTATATACTGAAATATTAATACGATACCAATATCGTAATGACCAAAACCGAATTTTTGCCTCATCAAATCTCACTAGTACTAAATTTACACCATAATATATATATAACTACAATAAGATGTTGGATGACCAACGCCAACCAGCTATTTGGCAGCTGGCCATTGGTCTAAATTCTTTTTTTGCTGCCGACAATAATTTTGTTTAATATATATAAATTCACATGACTTTAATTTTTCAAGTATAAATATGACTATTTTTTCTTTTTCTGATGGAGTTGTACTTAAAATGTAATGGTATATACTGAATATTAATACGATTCCAATATCGTAGTGACCAAAACTGAATTTTCGCCTCAACAAATCTCACTAGTACTAAATTTAAACCATAACATCAACATTCTATATAACTACAATTAGGGCTGGCAATTAGGTACCTGTTAAGACACGATTATACATGTTTGACTGAAAAATACACCCTTTGACTTTTTTAATTTTTAAAATAATTAAAATTACAATGTTAGGATCTATCATTTATTCATCTTTGTACATAAAACATAAAACTGTTTTATAAACATGAGGTAGAAAGTAGTTAAAGGAGTCGTAATCATGTTTGAAACTTATGTTGTATGCGTCGTCAGAAACCTGTTAAACCTGTTAAGACATGATTTACCAGCCTTAACTACAATAAGATGTTGGATGACGTCAACCAGCAGTTGTATGAAAGCTGGCCATTGGTCTAAATTCTATTTCTTTTTTTTTTTTGCAGCCGTCAGTAATTTTGTTTAATACATATAAATTCACATGACTTTATACACATATTAAGGGTTAGTGTAGTTGTATTTGCAACACTTAAGTATACCTTAATCCGAGGTTCGGTTCCATTCCCATTGCTTCAATTTTATTTTTATTTTTGTTTTTCTTTGGTATATTGGATTACTATTTTAGCTAGATGATTAGTTTTTTCCCATTTTACCGATTAATATTTATTTTTTATACGCTTTTTTAAGAAATTTATACGTTTTTTTAAGAAACGTTTTTCAGCGATTTATAACTTTTTGGTGTCTTCTTGATGTGAAGTTATTTAGCGTCTTTTTCTTTCGTTTGGATTTTCAAAATAACCCGTAACAACACGACACTAGAAAATCATTATTCCGCAGCGTAGCACGATATAATTGCTAGTTGATGACAAAAACAGATATTAATAAACACTTGATCACGGTCAATGGCCAATAAAACACCACCTTAATAGATAATAATACTTAAAAAGGACACAAACGGGATTTAATAAATTATCCCAAAGTCCAAAACTAAAAAAAATACAAATTTACCAAACTACCCACTAAAAACTGAAGTGGTGAGCACTGCAATTGCCAAAAATTCCATCACAGGCATCCCCCATCTTCCCTAAATTACAAAATAAACCCATAATTATCCTACAAAATTACAATAACACCCTTATATAACTTTTTTCTAACGAAAAAACTAACATACTTCTAAATACTCTTATAATACGCGCAGTCCACTAGATTGAACCCCAATCAATCTCGTAGGACGGATGTTTCTCCAACGAGAAATTATCCGTCCACCCGCCATTGTCGTCTTCAGTGAATTCCAAAAACGTCAGATCCGAAGACGGCGATGAGTTTCCCGATCCACCGTACCCTTCCGACCACCCGCCATTGTCCTCTTCCACCTTAACAACCTCTGGCGCCGCCGCCGCCGTCTTCGCCTTTGACCGCCGTTGACCAGACTTTTTACAACCGTCAACGGACTTTCCTTCAGCCAAACACTGACAAATAGTTTGTAATTTAGCAACAACTGAAGAATGTAACGGCTTGAAGTCGGCTAACTCCGAGCCGCCGTTATGACGGAGGTTCGGGAAGTTGAGCCGCGCGTAGTCTCCACGGAGACTGTACGCGGCTTTGTCGTAAGCCAGCGCGGCTTCTTCGGCTGAGTCGAATGTACCCAGCCAAAGCCGGGTTCGACTCTTGGGTAAACGGATCTCCGCGACCCATTTACCCCAGTGTCTTTGTCTTACTCCTCTATAAAGCTTTGCGGGTTTGGGTGGGGACCCGGTTGTAATAACCGGGTCCGAGGGGGTGAAGTTAAATTGATTTTGTGGCCATTGTGTTTGTGTTGGGAATTGGGATTGTAATTGTGGTTGTGTTTGTACTTCCATTTGGTTTTGGAACTGGTGGGTCGGGTTGAATTGGGTCAACCCGAGTGAAGATCCGGGTTGATTGTACCCGGGTTGGTCTGGGAGAGAGTAACCCGGGTACAACCCGGATTCTTGAAAGGTAGAGAAGATGTAGTCAGAAGAAGAAGGAATAAAAGAGTCAAAAGACGAAGAAGGGTATGGATAAGAAGTAGGGGGAGAAGAAAAAGGGAGGGTATTTTGGTAATTTGACGAGTCAATTGGAGCACTTTTGATAAAAGGTTCAAGTGCATCCATTAGTTCACCACCAGGCTGAAATTGAAACTCATTGTCATTCCAGAAATTCATAGCAGCTGAAGCCATTAATTTTTTTTATAAAATATTATAAAGGAAAACAAATAAATAAAAAGATGATTTTCTAGGGAGAAAAATACCAGGAAAATCAAGATGGGTTTTTTTAATAAAAATTAAAAACCCAATTTCCAATTAAAAAAAAAAAAAAAATCAACCTTTAGGGAACAAAAACAATCCCTAAAAAGGTGATTTTGAAGAAGAAATAGAACCCAATTTAAAAAAGATGGATCTCTATTCTGAAAACACCAGACTCTCTTTAAAAAAAAATTAAATCAAGTTTGCTTTTTTGTTCATTAATTAATAATAATCTTGAAAATCAACAAAAACAAACCCAAAACATTTATAATTTTTTTTTGTAGTTGAAAGACCAGATGATTACAGAAAGGGATACACAGAAGCGGGGATTATAAGAAGGGGGGATTTTTTAAAAACTTTATAAAAATCAGCACAAAATTTAAAAAAAAAAAAACTTTTAAGTGTGTGTTTTTAGTGTGTGAAGAATAAGAATTAAGAAGCTCTCAAGACCTCACTTTTGTGTGTTTGAGAATTTGGGTAAGGAGAAGGGGTGTTTTATAGGTGAAGCTAACTGGGTTAAGTGATGGAGTTAACCATGGTTAGGTTCACATGTTTATTTTTGGAATGAGATGATGTGGCAGGTAAAAACGCGTATAGGGGGTAGTCAAGTGCCGGTGAAAACGGGACATCTGTCGGTTAAAGGGTCCGGTTTTAAGTTATGGGTTTGACTAGAAACCGTGTTCACACTCGGCTTTACTAAAACCAGAAGAATTTGAGTTGGAGTGTGTTTGAATTTTTCATAAAGTCATAAATGATGACATGATGTTAAATGAACTTAATTTTTTATTTAATTTTGAAAAAAGGAGGAAGTGATGAAATGTGTGAAAGAACAACTTTTTAACCTCAAAACTTATTTAGGGTCTCTTTGGTTTATTTAGATCTAAATGGGTTAAGATTTGATCGAAACAAATAATTATGTCTGAACGATTCAACTTCATTCACAATTTGAACCATTTATATTTTATTTCGTCCATTCAGACATCATTCTTTTTGAAACCAAACGCTCTGAATGCACTGCAATCTGACTGAATCAGATGTGGACCTCTGAATGGTTCTCATTCAGTGGTAAACAAACAGGAACTTAGTTTTTTAATGGCTAATTTTGATCGTTGACGAATCACTAGAGAATTATCGTGTCATCAGCGGAACCAGCCAATCATATCCATCTTTACTAGGCAATAATGTATATACAAAAATTCAAGAGTAAACCCAATAAATCTGAGAAAAACCCACTTAGAATGCGGGGAGTGGGGGAGCTTGGGTTGAGTGCTCTATTCGACACGTGGCGATTGTGGGCTCCATCGGACCACCCAAAAAAAGTGGGGTGTAGAAGCGGCGTGGGTTAGCGGCGTTGGGCTGCCGTGTTGGCTGACCCTATTTTTTATTTTTTTTATATACTTGAAATTTATAAAATAAAATACAAACTTATATTATTTAAAAAAATAAACAATTACATAACATCCTAAAAAAAATATATATATATATATATATATATATATATATATATTAAATCCAAAAAAGATTAAAAAAAAGTAGTTAATAATTCCTAAAAGAAATTACAAAGCTCTATAAATATTAAAGTGGAGAACCCACTTGAATTCTGGATTCCCGTCGTGCCTCCACTCGATCTTCGCGATCTCCATTCGATCTCCATTCGATCATCATGGCTTAGGTCCCTCACAGGGACACGATCGAAACAAATTTTAAACTAATCCAGCTTCGGTTTTAGTTCGCAGCACTTGTGTTGGCAGGCGTTTAGATTGTGCCGAATGTTACCAACGTGTTGTTCGTATTGTTGGAACGGTTGTTCCCAGTACGCAGTTTGACCGTGTTGTAACGTACGCTGTGCGTCGACGATTGAAGTGACAAGCGCGATCTCCTCCTCCTCCGTCCAGTGCACCATTTTCGATTTTGTTGTTTGGTTGGAAAAAAATTGAAAGTCTGGTGTGAGATTGGTTGAAGAATTTTATAGAAATTTGAAAGTTGGGGGTGGTGTATTTATAGGTAAAAATTTGTAAGGTTTTTGAAAAAAAAAAGCAAATTTTTAGCATTAAACCGCCATGCCAAACGATAAAAAACGAACATCAAATCCTTGCTAGCCACCCCCCCCCCCCCGCCCCACGCCAGGCTTCATAGCGATGTTGGCTAAGCAGCGCCAAACCCAACGCTGGCACGGAGTGGGTTAGCCAAAGTTGCCTGGCTTCCCTCGCCCAACCAAATCCACCACTTCCCGCAGCCTTACGAGAATTGAACTCGGAACTTTATGGTCCCTAAGCCTTATCTCACCCATAAGATACCGCTAGACTAGGTAAAATGAAAAGGTAATAAATATTAAAAGATGTTATCTTTGATTAAAGCATCACCAACACTAGTCTAACCAAGGCAGATTAACTGAAAAGGTTAACAGTCATTTTCGTCTCTATGATTTGTTCATTTATGCCAGTTTAGGCCAAATTTTAAATTTATATCATTTTCGTCCTTAACATTCTTTAAACATGTCAGTTCTATAAAAAAAAAAAAACAATGAGTTAACTGTCATCTTCATCTTTGTGGTCTGTCCAGTTATTCTATTCAACCTTATTTTTTTTTTGATGAAACTGATATGTTTCAAGAATGTCAAGGATATAAGTGGTACAAATTTGAAATTTGGTCGATACTGGCATAATTGGACAAACCACAATGGAAAAAATGACGATTAAATCTATGTGAATATAGGTGTTGCAATAAAATTCATTCTTCAAGTCTAAGTGGATTAACAACATCCGCGACCATGTATGTGACTTTCTACTTAGGGGGACAATGGAGGCGCGCTCTATCTCTCTCACACAAACCATTTGGGACTTCCGATGACTGCTTCCGGATATCTCCTGAGCTTAAGTCCACATATTCGTGTTCAGTGGAAAATACAAAATAAATGATAAAAAAAATATGATTTTAAAAAAAATGAAAAAATATGTTAAAACTTAAAAATAATATAATAATAAACTATTATAATATTAATAATAAAATATTAAAACCTATATATTATTATAAAAAGAAAATCATAATTCATGCTCCGTAGAAAAAAAATAATGAATAACTATACTATATAATAAAAGAAACCTGATTTGTGACACATGTCATTCAACGAGGGCATTAATAATTTATAGATAAATTTTAAATTTCAAATTAAAAAGATTTAAATATTATATTAGAATTTTATCTTGATTGTAAATCTAAATTCTAAAATGTGTTTTAAATCTAATCTATAATTTATGGATTTAATTTTGATTTGAAATTATTAATATAAAAACCTATAAAATTAGTAACCATTTAATCAATTAAATGTTTTTTCTAGAAAAACCCCTTATTTTAATGCTAATATTTAATCTTACAGTTTCGAGAAAAGTTCTCGGGATCTACTACATCATTGATCATCCTACCATAAAGGGTCGACCAACACCAACTTGAGCTACATTGTTTGATATGCATATCATTGAAGGTAAATCATCTGGTTCCTCTTCCACTACATCAAAGTATTTTAGTTGGTTACCACTTCACACAAATGTTCTATTTTAAATTATGGTCGGGTTTTTTTTTTTTTTTTGTAATCGGATCCATGGTAGGGGGTTTTCAATCGGTGGATCCATGTTACAAATCACAACATTGTATGTTTTCGGTTGCTCTAAATGCTACTTGAACTTTATGCCATTTAACATTGAAGAATAGAAAAAATCATTATTTAATATTTAATATATTACATCTGATATTTAGAATTAAACCCCACTTCATTATGCATACTAGGTATGTTATTTTACTCTTCATCATATTATCTATGTCACATAAAATACATTATGTTTTTTTAGATATGTTTACCATGTCAAATAAGTAATAATTTATTCCCCTTTAATCAAATGATATTTTTTTTAAATTATTTTAAAAATTTCTAGATATATGTGTTTTAAAACAAAGTAAACTCTTAACATACATATTTTTTCCTACTTTAACTAAGATGTAGAGGTGTATGAAAGGTATCTATACATTCAGAATGTCATAACTTTTTTGTTTAAATTTAGATTTACTTAGTTGTCGTATAGCGTCTCATGTTTTTATTTTTTCACTTATATATATGTTTTATTGGTTCAATTGTACATGTAGAGTATTACACTATACATAGTATTTTCTCAACTATAGTTAATTGGTTTTATTGATTCAATTTTCGTCTATTCATTTGCATCACTTTTATCTGTCTAGAAGTCCTTTTTTCAGACCTTTCAAATGGTATGGGACATATTACATTATCAATAGTTTTTATTGGTTTCCTTACTAATTGTGATAAAAGTAATTATTTCGTACAATTCATATTGGTTTATAGTTTTGAATACGAGCATACCTTATATTAATGTTAGTGATAGCGAAAGTGAGGAAACTATATTTGGATGGTAGAAAATATAATATTATGCCAACATTAATCCTTCTGAATAATCTATTATCAGATAAAATCAGACACGTTACCTTTGAACAAGAAAATGTCACAACAAATATTAGTAATGGTACAAAATTTTAAGTTCCTATGACAAATCCTAAAACAAATAACATATCATAGTATTATGAGTGGCTATACAAACTCCAATATTTATTTTGTATTTGGTCTGCATATTACTCTATATTATATATACTTAGATCATATTATGAACATATTTTTTATTTAATATAATAATTATGATTCACCCCGTGTAATACACGGGGCAATGACCTAGTACGTTATTAAAGAAACATCAAATTAATCGATACAGGAAATAATTTAAGAAAAAAAAAAAGAATTAGTAAAACAAGCAATAAATAAAAAAGAAAATATAGTTTTAGAAAAAAAATATGAAAATATGTTAAAACTTAAAGTGAATATAATAATAAAGTCTTATGCGATTTGGTTCGAGGGGATCATCTTCCCCGGTGGTACTTCTGGGGTTAAATTGTGTCCATCCTTATCGTCGACGAATATGCCGCTTCGCAATGTCATAGACGCGATAAAACATTAAAACTAGTAGGTTATTATATTTCAATACTTTTTATTTTAAAAGACTATGTCTCTATATGGTTGATACCCGTGCAACTAAAATCAAATTAAAAGTTAAATATTATTTTAAAAGACTATGTCTCTATGTCTCTATACGGAAGTGTATTGGCCATCGTGTAACGGTCTCAAGGTGCAGGACGGCCTTTTCCCGAGAGGGATAGGTAGACCTGTGAGGGGGGTTAAGCTCCTTGGGGGGGCGGTTAGCCGAGATTCTGCTTTTATCGGGGAAGTAGCAGGGCGGCGGGCATCGACAGCGGTTGACCTTATGAAACTCTTGCCCTGCCTACATGTTAGACCCAAATTCGTACATGACAAAAGTCGCAGCGGAAAACACGAACCATAAAATTTCTTTCATTACTAACGTTTTGACTTACTTGAAAGTTCGTTTTGATATGTATCTTCTACAAAGATAAAGCATAAGTCTTGTTTCCTAATAGTACATACTCAATTATTCCCGTACAATCTATCTTGTGACTCGATCTTCGATCTTCGATCTCTAATCCTTGTTATAATCGCCCGTTATCCACACAGCCTGCACTCACCACATACGTTCATAAACATTAGCACACATTATATAAACAAGATACATTCACATACACTTCACATATCGTCATCTTTCAAACTTTAAGCATTTCATCTGCGTAATCATTTTCTGGTGAGGCTTCAGTAATGTACCTGCATCACTTTTTCATTCTCAAGGTACACCATCAATAACGTTAACACTCAACATATCTAAGTCATACGTACTTGCATACTTACTTACATACACATCTACATACGTACATACCCTTCCTACAACTTTACATACGTGCGTACACTCATACATGTCTTTATACATACACACATACACAACTACCTACGTACATACCTTTACTACCTCTTTACATACATGCCTACACTCATACATATCTTTATGCATACATACATACACATCTGCATACGTACATACCCTTCCTACAACATTTCATACATGCATACACTCATACATATCTCTATACTTACATACATACTCATCTGCATATGTGCATACCTTTCTTACAGTATTACATATATACATAATTTCGCATCTACATATGTGTACAACACCTTGCATACTTCTTACATACTTATACATTATTTACATGAGACTTAAACTTTGATTTATAGCCCATAAACATCTAAGGATCGATCATAATCATGTTTAGAAAGTCCGTCGTAGTCCACGGATAACAAACCGAAGCCTACGATACATAAATCGACTTAAATCACAAATTTTAGACTTTTGGACTTAGGGTGGTCGTCGGCGACGGCCCTAGGGCCCGTCGGCGACGGCCCGTAGTTTTTCCCGTAGCCAAAACCCCGTAGACAGGAAGATAACCCGTCGGAGAAAAACTGATTTTCCCTTGCCCGTCGGCGACGGCCTCTCTAAAGTGCATTTTTTCTGCAGTTTCGTTTCATCGTCCGAACGCACTAAAACGCGCATAACTTTCGAACCGTTTACCCGTTTAACCTCCCGTTTCTTCCTACATGCTTGTAAATTCACATTCTATCATATAAACTTAAAATCCCACATCCGGATTACGGAAATTCTTAACTTACACGCTATCGTCTTATTATTCGTTTATGATTTATTCGACCCGTTCATGCATTCATCAACATAACTTGGTCATTTTACCATAACCTCTTATAAATCTAACAATATCAGTGACGTCTATCATAAATTACTAAATTCTTGGATGTCTTGCATCCTCTTAACACATTATCGTTCATATGCTTATTTTGACCCGTTAAGGGTATTCGCGCATTAATTGGTCTATGACTAACCAAACCATCATCCCCACTTCCATATTTGTGCAAAACATTACTCTAATCGAATAACTTGTTTCTAAACTACTTTTAAGATCGTTTTCCCCAAAATACCCATCAAGGGCATTTTGGTCAACCTTAAACCCATCATTTACGACGAAAGACTTTAACACATATTTGACCTCAAACATCATGTTTAATTCATTACAACACTGTATTACTTACTTGTACTAAGAAGTGATTACGGAAATCACTTACCTTATGCGTCCGTGCTCATATCCGATTCCTCGCCTTTTCTTGACCCGCTATCCTTTCATGTTTGCGTCCGTCTTGACATGATTCCTATACTCTCTTTTCATCAAGATCACGCTCCTATTAGTATAGGTATTCGTACATGTTAACATCATATCAATCGCATATTTCACCCTTAACTTTCATTATTCATTTCTAACATACATAACTCATATGATTATATTCATATCCGTTTAAACTCATGTAATTCATCATATAATCACAAACAACGCATATTGACATAACATGTACCATACGAATTCCTATAATCCTGCCTTTACGACCACGGGTCAATTCATGTTTCTTATGCTTATTTGACTTTTGAAAGTCAACTATATACCATATTTAACCATCGACTTATCATCATATACTCGTAACATCATATTCGATTATACGGATGACACTATATACATTTCATCATACACTTGATGCGAGTACTACCTTTTAAGCATAACGTACAACTAATTCATGCATGAATCTTCTAAACTCATACATAACTCGTCAAATCCTTCTACTAATCATCATATATAATTCCAAATGAACATTAAACATAACATCATCATATTCCTATACTTTCATCTAACAATAATTCATCATACCCACATAATACATCAATCATTCAACAAGACTTAAACATAGGAGGTGATTCTAGTCCTCATCTTCACCCTAACTAACGGGTTTCACCTCTAATCATCAAATTAACGCAAATCATACATAACCCATGTTCTACACGAGGATTCAAACCCTTGTACATGATCAATTTCATATTAACTCACGGATTAGAACATAACCCACTTCACCCATGATCACCAATCTTAGATTTAAGACATACCTTATGATCCCCTCGTGTTGGTGATCATTAATCCATGCTCGGTTATGGATTTCAGCTTCATCTTGCCTTCCAATTTGAGCTTAAAGGCGATTTAGGGTTTGAGGCTCCATGGGAGCCTCCTGATCTTTCTCGAACACACACGTATGTGTGTGTTTGTGTGTGTTTAGTTATTTTATAACTTAACTTTCATTTGTTCCATTTTAGCCCCTCGGGTTTACTTTTAAATCATAACTGACACTACCTTAATCATTTAAGACTTTTGACCATACCCTTAACTAGGTTAAATAGCCTAGTTATTTATTTCCTGACGTGTCACATAATAACATACAACAAATATTAACATTCAGATTTTGGGGCGTTACACTACAGGACCCCCAGTGCGAGCTTCTCCTTTTAAGGTCATGCATGGGGGTAGCTAAGTTGCTGTTTGGGCTGCGGACCTGCCAACCCCACTTGATGGCAAATGCGATATCCTATTTTGATGATGGTCTCTGAGAGGCTATTGAAGACATTGTTGTTTGCGGGGGGTCCTACTTTGGTGACCTTCAGTGGCGTTTGGCATCTTTGCCGATGCGTCTGGGTGGTTTGGGCCTCATCTCAGCTCGGGATGTTGGAGTTTATGCTTTTGTGGCGTCTAGAGCTCAGTCGTGTGTACTGCAAGACCATATCCTTCGGAACAGTGGGGTTGTTAAGCTTGACGTAGACTACCAACAGGCCCTTGAGTATTTAAGTGTCTCTCTTCCAGACTTTGACATTGGCGGTTTCTCTAATATGGACACCGCCCCCCCCCCCCCCCCCCAAAGCCACAAAAAACTTTGGCGAATGCTCTATTTGACAAAATCGCTCGGAGTCTGGGAGAAACATTTGATCTGTCTCCCCGCCAGAAGGCGGTGATTGAGTGCTTGAAAGGCCCCCATGCGCAAGACTTTTTTACTGTTATCCCGATCGAGGGGCTGGGGCAATGCATGTCGGTTGTTGAGTATAGGGCTATCCTCAAATACCGGCTGATGATCCCTATGTATCCAGAAGACGAAACCTGCCCAATCTGCCATAAAGCCTGCATGGATAAATACGGGGAGCATGTTGTTCATTGCAAGGAGCTCCCTGGTTTCAAATATCGGCATGACTGGGTGAGGGATGTTTTGGGGGACATCTTGAGGAGAGCGGGGATTTCTGCCAAGAAGGAGGCCCCTGTGAATTTCTTTACAGACCCCATGGAAGGGAGATCTACATTGAGACCAGCGGATCTGCTCGTCTTTGGCTGGGCGGGAGGGAAACATGCTTGTGTGGATCTCACAGGAGTCTCCCCCTTAGCTGGTTTAAGGGAAAGCGGGTTTGTAGCAGGACAAGCTATAAGGAAAGCAGAATCAAAAAAAGTGGATAAACACGCTAAAGCATGTGCTGATAACCAACATGCATTTGTCTCCTTCGCCTTCGACACCTTTGGATCCCTTGCTCCAGAAGCTATCCGTTTGTTGACTAGGGTCCAAAAGGTTGTCCACAGCAGTGGCTCATCAACAGGGGGGCAGGGGTTTGTCTTTAATAGGCTAGGGTTTGCTATTCAGAAAGGGGTAGCGGCGCAGCTTGTTGCTCGCTTACCTGCGTTATTGATGTAAAGTGCATTTAGATTTGAATAAAAGAATTATTCCTTAAAAAAAAAAATTATTATAAAATGACTCAATTTGAGTCATTATAAGTTCTTTTAGACCTAAACTTAGTTTGAATCAAAACCGTTTTAACCGATTATCCAATCCGACCACTCCTTTCTACTAAGTTTATGTGTGACATAATGTTAACATGTAACCAATTAACTAACGTAAGGATAACTTACCACATTCTAAAGTCACTCATGACTTTTCTTTATAAAAATCCATGAATAAAAAATTTCTTTTTTTTTTCTCAAACTTGCCCCAAGAAAAGTGTCATATTATTATTTGTGTCACCATTTGAGCCTATATATAAACAAGTACATGGTATCATTAAATACATTTTTAGTCTTAAACTATCAATCAGATTGTCTGTTGTGGCTGAAGTCACAACCCGAATTTATCCTCTAATATTGCGATACATGTGCTGACTAGACGCCTACTTATCACCTTGCCCACTCACGCCTCTCTCACTTGAGCCTGTTATGGTAACTTCACCAATAACGTCCCAAAACACCCATACACATGCCCAATCGCACCAGCAACCACGCTAAAGCCTTTGCTCGCACCCTTCGCTAAAACCTGAACGTTGTGGTGTGCACGACCAGGGTGGCATTCCACCTGGCTGGCGCCCCGGTGAAGGGTTGAAGGAAATTACCCATAACACTTGGTCAGAATCTTTTGCTAGTAATCTATGACATTGCTAAATATAGATTAATAAATCAGAAATATTATTAAATTGTCTTGAAAAATGTAACTTGGTACAAGGGGGCTGCTTACCAGACAAGCCACGTGGTTTTCACGTAATACTAGGATTAACTGTACACACACACCCTGCAAAATATTCATAGGCACGTGGTCTTCACATCTCACCAATTTTCTGGTCGTTCTTGAGGGGCTGTTTTCACACAACATAAACGAAAGAAACATGTAACACAATAACATATCTTTCAAAAAAGTAAACTTTATGTGTTATTCTCTATATGACATATTATACCTTTTTAAAAAAGTATAAGTTTTCAAACTCATCATTTGAAAAGGTATCGAAGAGATATGAGATACACTATCATTCTATCAAGGATTGCTTTGAATTGTGACCATAATCAAAATAAAGATACCACCATCAACTTTGTTATGCTCTCAATGGGCTAAGTCTCCTTAGTAATAACATGTAACAATATACGGTGTAAAATATAAATAATAATGATCTTTATAAGGTTATTCAAGCTTTGTCATCTCTCTCTCTCTCTCTCTCTCTCTCGTACATACTAGTTTTTCTCGTATCTATTCTTATGACGTAGGTGGTCACAAGAAGAATTCTCTTCCTGTTGCAAGATTAATGGTGTTACATCCACTTCAATCCTTCAATAGCGCTCAAAAGACTGGTGACGCACTTTGCACTTCGCACGCTCGAATCGCCGCGAGCCGTTTGGAGCCGCCTTTACTATTTGGAATTATGTATTCAATTAAGACTTTTCAATTGGAATTCAAGACATGATTATAAACAAAGCTTTGTGCTTTGTTCTACACACGGAGAACACAAAAAACTCATATGGTACACACAACAGTCAACACATACCACTTTAAACGAATTTTCAAACTTTGCATCTCTTCGTGCTCTTGTTTCAGGTACTATCTCAGGTGCAAGGCTAACTCCGACAGTACAACCTGCTCTGACTGTTGTACCCTGGGAAACAAACGGGTTCACCTGGGTGACCCGAAATCTGTTTAAGGGAAGCGTCTTGAACGTGACTCAGTCACCCATATTTGTTTCTTATGTTCTGTTTATTTATTTGTCTGAGTTTCCTGTCATTATGTTTGTAATTTTCACGAAGTAGTGTAATTTGTTTAGTACTCAGTTTATGTTCATTCTTTTATTTTCAGTTATAATGTGTAATTGAAAATAATAAAGAATATTTTATTTTATTTTGTGAACTGTGTTCCTACAGAAATCAACATCCCAAGTCGATCTAGTTTCTAGTTTTTGCTTCTTCATGGTATAATACTTATTAATTTAGACAGATATATTAAAATGATTCTTCACGTAACATAGAATTGGAAAAGAAATACATGAATGAGATGTTATCTCGTTAAATTTGATTGAAATGGTATGATCTACCTAACATGATTAAGAGACTGTTTGGCAACATCTGAATGGTTAAGTGCTAAACCAGTAAGATGTCTGAATCATTAAGTGCTGAAACAGTAAGAGGTATGAACCATTAAGAGCTAGTATAATGCTTAATCGTTTAAAGGCAAATGTCTGATCAATTCAGATTAGAGGTCTTAACCATTCAGACTCTGTATAATGCTTAACCATTTAGAGGCAAATGTCTGAACCATTCAGACATCTGCTCACGAAACAAACACTCTAAACCATTAAGTGTTGAACCAGTAAAATGTCTGAACCATTAAGAGCTTCATTAAAAGGTAAACAAACAGCCCCTAAAAAAATTGTCTCTTACGCAATGAGTTTATGATTTTGTAGCGTGTTTTGGTTAAAGATTTCTAACAAAAACACTTTACATAATACCCACGGACCTTTAGAATTAGTTTGTGTTCATGTATTTCAACCATTTGACTTGTATAATTACAAGTGAATGTCACAATACCACATAGTATATAAAGAACAAGAGAGTGAAACAAATAAATGTGCAAAAGGTGGTCTTATATGTCATCGTTTTCAATTTTGTTTTAATTTATTTTGTTCCGATTAAGAATAATTCATTTGTGGTTTATAATCAATGTAATGACAACTAGTTTGAATTCTTCATATATAATAACCTAATTAATAAAAATATGGAGTGAGATTGTCACATGATGATGCTTTTGGATGAAAACAAAATTCTTAGCTGTAGTTTCGTATTATAGTATTTTATAATTCGTCACTATTATAATTTAAGTTAGATTCTTCAAGTAGTTTATTGCAAATAATTAAAATAGTAATTAAAATTAGTCATGATTATATTTACATAAGAATGCACCATATATATTAACTTTTGGGGTATATATATTACCCTCTTATAACCGGTATTTCTATATCTTATATATAATTGGTTATTTTGTTTATAGATAATCAGTTATAAAAAATATGTTTTGAGAACATATACCCAAACACCCCCTAACACGACCTACAATTAACTATAGCTATTAAAATAAAGCATATGTTTGATTGCTATCAAATATTAAAATAATAATAATAATAACAATAATAATAACAACAACAAATTTTGTACTTTGAACTGCAAATGAATATTATACAAGTCGAGTCATCCGGGTAAGCCTATTGGAGAAAGCCACCCACACCTTGTGAGCACAAACATGGTTAGTGACTAGGTCCGCCCACCATTTCAAGGGATATTCTCGAAAAATCTTACACCAAGTAACACTCCAACCCATGACCTTCACATTAAAAGAAAATGAAGTGCTTCCTCACAAACCAATTAATCTAGGACCTATTGACTAATACCAAGCTAGATAAAAAAAACATTATGAATCTTAAATAAATACAAGGGTATATTAAATTTGTGTCTTTAAGACCATGTGTAGTAGTCAAACTCTATAGATCCCTATGGGGGAGGGGTGTTATGTAACAAGTAGCAAAATGTATAAGAAAAGAGGTTATATAATTTGAGTGTGTAATAGGGGTTATGTAGATGTGTCGTTATACCCCTTCAGTTATATGTATATATGTATGTATCTATATGTGTGTGAGAGAGAAACCATTCTACAGCGTTGTTATGCTCATCGCGGCGCTCCCTATCTTCAGCCCATAGCGCTCGGGGGACAGTGTTTCCCGGCGCGATCGTCGACATGGAGCCCCCTTGGCACTCCAGTACGCATGGTCTAAGAGTATATAAAAACATTAATGATTAACATAGAGTTTCGTAGGACCCATTGAACCTTTGATAGTACAAATGTTATTAATATGCCTGCAAGTAGTTGAAACGAACATAAAAGCTTTCTGTTATAAGATTATCGTTGTGGGTCAACTTAGTTCTGCATTAACTAATAAAAAGTGTAGTTATATTACCGTAAATCGACAGAGTGTCATTAACTAAATTATTCATTAACAAGGTGTTGTGGGTTAACTACATTGCAATTATTTGACAATAATTACTCTATATTTTATTTAATATATTTTTAGAAAGTAAATGACATATAAATAAATAAAACCATAATATATTAAAAATTGCACTAAAATCAAAAAAGATTTAAAATAGAAGTCACATAAAATTTTAAAAAAAGGCATAAAATAAAATAAACTTGGCATGAACCCTCTTCTAAAAGTCTTTTCGTCATATTGGTCAATTTTCCTAAAATTTTGTCCTATCCACGATACTCTTCTCGTCTTATCGCTTCGTGTAACTTCGCATGAACCCTCTTCCAAAAATCATTTCCTTTTTGACCATTCCCTAGTAAAAATAAATGTCTAAAAATATAACGTATAAAAAAGATAATGTAAAAACATAATGTATAGAAAACATAAAGTGTTAAAAAAATATTACCAACTACAGAGTCTTTGGAAACGTGGAGAAACACTTGTACTAAGGCGTATTTGATGCAGGCCCAAGTGTAGAAGATCAAGTCATGGCATTTTCTGGATGCCCATGATCGAGCTACCAAGGGTGATTTACGAAAACGAGCATAACTTTTGCTACGGGTATCCGTTTTAGGCGTTCGACCAGACAAATCGAAGCTTGAAACGAGGAGCACATCATTGCAAGGACCCTAAAGGGGCCTTGTCCAATTTTCGGCCCAAAAAACGCATTCTAGTGGGAGTTTTGAATACTTTTATGTTTTTTCCGTGTTTATGCATTTTGTTTTTGGGCTTGTGTTTGGCCCATGTCCTTTTTGTGGCTCATTTCGAATTTCTGTCTTTCTTTATATCCTTCTCATGTAATTCGAATGGCTAGTTATCAGTTTTGGCAATAATCATTTTACCACTTCGAATTCTTTGCCTTTTGGGTATAATTTGACGGTTTGGGGAAGAGTATCACAAGTATTCACAAAATCAACGTAATCAATCCTTCATTATCGTATCACACGCTACATCAGTATTCCTCATCACTCATCCACCTCTCAACCCCTTTGTCGATTGGTTCCTCTTCGGTTCCCTTGAAGCCACGTTTGTTACCACCACGTTTTTTCTTGGGTGATGACTGGGGTTTGGTTGTTAATTGTGTGTCTAAAATAAATTGTGTTTCCAGAATCAAGCTAAGATCAAGATCAAAATCAAATTCCAAGTTTAGAAAGCGTTGGCTATCTTGTATAGGATGATACACATTGGTTTGGTCAAAATACCTTGGATCGAATAGATTTGAAGGATCGTTTGCATCATTCAAAGTGGGTAGGTTCGGTTGTGTGTTTGCAAAAAACGGGTTCGGCCGCATGTTTGCAAAATACAGGTTTCTTGGATCTCAAGGGTTCGTATTTTCTTTTGAGAGAGTATGGATGTTAAATGTGTGTTAAGGTGTGTGAGTTTGTGTATTTTTATTTGGTTAGATGTGTATTTATACAAAATAATAATTCTTTTTACTTTATTAATTTCAATCCAACCCAACGCCTACCCCACCCCCAATTTGGAAAGTCACTTTTCTTTTTCCCGAAAAGCGTGCCCCAAACGGTCATTTTTGACCTTTCCGTTGTTAACCCATTAACCATCATCTCGTTAATGGTCCGGCGCGGTGTTCTGGCATTTAACGGGTGACGCATCCTCGTTAACGGGAGTTTAATGCCAAAGCGGCTTTTGCCTATCATATCAACGTGTGTAGAATGTTGTTTCTTACAACTAGGTCGGGCGTTCGAGTTCGGTGAAAAAAAAATATTTAGAGTTAATAATTGATTTGATTGATCTTAGAAATGAAAAGTTATATTTTCACCACTAAATGAATGTCTCTCTAAAGTGGAAAAAATCACTTATTTGTTGTATTTTTTTACATAGAAAAGAAAGAAGAGTAAATTGTCAAAATTGTTTCTGAAGTTTAGGCATGTTTGCCAGCTTCATCAAAAACAACTTTTTTTATCATATTGCCCTTCACTTTTGTGATTTTTTTTTGCCTTCTTCATCCAAGTATCTAACTTTTTTGTCAGAATCATCCATGAGATCTGAGATTTTTTTACCATTTTCATCCAAATACTTGACAGAAAAAATAAAGCAAATTAGACTTTTGGATGAAATTGACAAAAAAATTCAAAAGTGAAGGACTATTTAGTAAAAAAAATGTTGTTTTGGATGAAACTGGCAAACATATCCAAACCTTAGGGACGAATTTGGCAATTAACTCAAGAAAGAAAGGCGAATGATCTCTAGTTCAAGTGGTGGAGGGCTTACATTTCTCTTGAGAGATGCAGGTTCAACTCTCACTTGGTGTAGAGTGAGTCACTGGTGGGCAATGATAGGAGACCCGAGAAAACATGAGTTGGATCCTTGAGCCAAACAGGTTTTACCAGTAATTTTACTATCGTGACTACGGGCGGGTGGGTTATCGGGTTTTCCCCATAATTGGTGGTTGACTCGGGTTACTCTTGGAGTACTCCGTTTGTCCAGTGAGTGCCCCAAAAGTGCTCATGATTGATTGTGTTTGAGTTAAAAAAAAATCAAGAAAGAAAGAAAATAAAAAGATGTTTAGGTTAAGGAGAATTGTCTTCATCGGAATCTTTAAAGTATAAAATGGGTAAAGTAAATAGTCAATGATATCAGTTTGATTTCAGCGCAGATAGCGGCTCATCAGGTTCAAGTGTAAGCCACGTTTTGTAGTACAATCTCTCCACTCCACATACCCTGCACCATACGGCGTTCATCCCTCTGCAAGTTGCTTGCTAGATATTACATAAACTTGATCAAGTTGACAAGTTTTAAATATCATACTTGAATTAAAATATAATTTCTAATGTGTGATTTAAAGCCAAGTAAACGAGTAATAAAAGTAAAAAAATACAATAATAATAACTAATAACTTAATTACAAAAGAAGTGAAGTTTGTAAATGAGTCGTCGTCATCATCATCATATTCAGTATATCCCATCAATAGCAAAGCTAAGGTAGGGTCTAAGTAAGGTGAGATGTAGACAGTCTAACATCTACCCCGTACAAAATAGAGAGACTGCTTCCAATGAGACCCCCGGCTCGATAGTAGTTTTGCATCAAGCCTTCGACATAAGGCACATAACACTCAGCAATCGAGACAAACGCCGATTAGTGCATGTATCCCTTGTCTTTCGGCTATCAACGCCACCACATGATGCATGATTAACCATCCCCTCTTTTAACGTTATTTTCACGAAATTAGTAAAATAATGTTAAAATTAGTAATAACGGTTTGTAAATGAGTAATAATAGTAAAAAATAACTAATAACTTAACTACATGACAAGTGAAGTTTCGGTCACTCAGTTTACACTTGAACTCTTTTTCGGTTTCAATATTTTTTATGGTAGAATACTGGTTCGTTAAAGGTAATTACTCTTTTAGCAGGATTACTCTTGGCAACATATGTGAACGATGAGATTGTCATTTATCAAACTATAAGTATGGATTATTATTGGCCAGTGAGTCATAGTTTGGATTATTAAAATCCAAATTTTTCTATATATTTTTGTCTGTGTTCTGGTATGTATTTTACTAAAAAACACTGGGACTTGTCTCAGTGGTTATGCAATGAAGGGATAAGGCTTGGGACCTTATGGTCTCAAGTTCGAATCCTGGAGCACACCCGAGTTTTCTATTACAGTGCATTTACTTCAGAGAGTCCTGACTCTTGTGAAGGATGCAACTGTCGGGGATGCCGGTGGACTGGAAATTTTCTCGGGGAACGCCAAGCCAAACTCTGATGCCAAGCGTGCACCCGATTAAGACAACATAGTCTTGTGCCAGAGTGGGGTGGAGGGCCTCCTAAGCGGGTGTGATACATATCGCCTGTTGTAGAATATCGTCGTTCAAAAGAAATGTATTTGACTAAAAACGAAGTTGTAATCAAAATGAAGTATTTTTTTGTATCGTAACCATACCGAGTATCGGTATCGTACAACTACTGTACGAAACCAATAGCGAAAGAATAACATCAATAATGGTATCATATTCATTTTTATGATTTTAGGTTTTGATAAGTTATAATTTATTATTAAGTTAAATTAAATAATTCTCTAATAGCAACATCCTAATGGATGGATTCATATTATGTGTCCAAACTAAAGTTTATATGCATTTTATTATCCTTTGATAATTTATAATGTTTGACACCTTTACATGATATATAGATTAATAAAATCTTGCATTTGTGTTCTATACAACTACACCTTAAGAAAACATACTTATTGGTTTTCTTTAATTGTTAATGTTGCCAATGTCGTGTTAAAATTGGTTATGGTAGAAGTTGGATTGGCCTTCTTCCCAATTTTTTTTCTTTTTTACTAAATTAAAATAAATACAGAATACCTTATATTTTCTTTGAAAAAAAAAATACAATTTAATTATTATTTAAATGAAAAATGTATTTGTAGTGGGAATAACAAGTAACAACTATTTCATGTATTTTTGCAAATATGATCTTTTTTTTTTTGAACGGCAAATTTGGATCACTGACGGACCACTGGAGTATCCATCTCCACTAGGCAATAATGCCTATACACCAATTCAGGAGGAAACTCAATAAATCTGGGAAAACCCCCTTTGTGATAATCGAACCCATGACCTAATGGTCATAAGCCTTATCCCACCCCGAAGATACCACTAGGCTATAATTCCATGGTGCTTGTCGTCGTATTAACTATTTAACTTTAGGATCAAAATGTTAATGAAGCATCACATGGCCAAATTGCCATTTTATGAATTAAAAATCATATAAACAACAGGAATAAAATCTTACGAAATATATTGCAATAATTATTTGATGTTATATCATTCATCTTTCTCACGATTCAAAATTTAAGTAATTCATATTTTTTTTTATTAATTTACTTAAAGTCAACTTTTGAAATTTTATTTCATGATTTTATTAATTTACTTAAAGTCAACTTTTTAAATTTTATTTCATGCATTATTTATTGCTTATCATGAAAGAGGGTTTTAGTAGCTGTCTCTAATTTACATGTATTTTAAAAAAAGAACTTTTATATCAAATAAATCAAACTAGTAATAAGTACCCCCGCGTTGCGGCGGGGGCGAGCGCTAATGCCACACTACTGCCAGTGACCACCGACACTGAAGTTGCGGTGTTAATGCGAAGAAATTAAACCGAAACGTAAAACATAGAATAAAATAACTAAGTTGATCTAGGACTCGCGTGTTACGATAAACCCGTGTCTATTTTTCTCGTTTGACAGGTTAATCGTAATCTATATATAATATATATCATTACCACTATACAAACCATAATGCATACATTATAACAACTATTGCATCAATGTGTTGCAAATTATATTTATACAAGATTTTGGCTAAATTAATTAGATTATTATAAATAATAATCATAATTTACAAATAAAACAACACAACTTTGAATGGATCAAATCGATTGAATATGGTAAGATAATGAAACCATTATTTGATTAGGGTACAACCACTTAAGCACAATTTACAATCATACATGCATACAAAACAGATTGAATTTGGTAAGGTAATGAAACTATTATTTGATTAAGGTACAGACACTTAAACACAACTTTCAACCAATATTTGATTAAGGTACAACCATTTAAACACAACTTACAATCAAACATGCATACAAATGTTTCAAATTAAAAGTATATAAATATCTCTTGGTAAACTTGTGTTATCGTACATTGGATTAAAAATTGATAAAGTAATATCTATTTAACAACAATTTAACATACATGCTTTTAAATGGATTAAAAATTGATAAAGTAATTATGTTCCTACATGCTTTGAATTTAACAATAATTCAATTAAATGTTAAGCATAAGGTACAAACTTTGATGCTTACAAATGTTCCTAATTGATATTATATAATGTAAATTTTCAACACAAAATCAATTTAAGTAGCATATACTATAATCCCGCCCCCTAGCTCACTTGGCAATCCCCATGTGGTTTGGGTTGGGCCGGCTTCCTCCTTGGAGGTCGCCGGTTCGACTCCCGGGTGTTGCATATGGGGGGTGGGACGTCCCAATGATGGATCGTATCCTACCGAGGCATGGTGCGGTCTTGAGGGCAACCCGGTTTTACCCAGCTGTTACCCCAGCGAGTCTCTCGTGTGGGGGCAGTATGGTTTCCGGGAGGAAGTCAGCTTGCGCGGCGGCCGGGGCCCGATCGAACATCGCGTCCGAGAGTGCGGGGCTGACGGGGGATTGTCGTCGACATGAACCCGGTGACCAATAGGTCCTGTACATAGAAAGTCACATTCCAAAAAAAAAAAAGTAGCATATACTATAAAAATCATAACAATCAAAGAAAGAGACAAAAAAAGTACATTTAGATGCTTACAATTTTCACGATTCTTTACTAAAATGGTTATGTATTGAGTGTCCAATGTAAACCAAAATAAACACACACAAACTTAATTACGTAACATAATGTATATATAAACTCAACCCTCATCCCCCTAATTAGTAACAATCACAAGTGGCCTAGTGGTGGTCACGGGTATTTAAGTTTCATCTATGGGGGGCCTGGTTGAGTTTTTCTCTTCAGGTCTCAGGTTCGAGTCTAGGTGATAGCAGTTTTTCATTGAAGAGTTTTAAATTGGGGATCTATTGTGCGAGGGGGCTCTCTAGCGCAGACCCGGTTAAGACAAAGTATGCTAGACCTCCCGACATTCGCGAGTAGTCCACACATTTCAAAAAGATGTCCCCCTCTTTAGTATTTGATCGTGTAAGTTTATTAAATTATCACAATGTCGATTAATTTGTTTAATTTATTCTTTTGGAATTTCTTAACCCCTACATAATTAACAATAAAAATTACTCCTGAGGTAGATCTTCCATAGAACAAGACTTTTTCCTAATAAGCCAATTCATTTTGTTGAAGAGTTTTAAATTGGGGATCTATTGTGTGAGGAGACTCTCTAGCGCGAACTCTCTCAATTAAAAAACTAGGAAAAAATTATATATTAAATCTCATCCTTGAAAAACATAACAATTATTCCTAACGACACTCGCTTTAACTTACTGTACCAAAAAAGTAGTTTAGTTTTTATACAACTTCATTTTCAACAAAATTTATAACGGAATGTCGAGGAAGATAATTTAAACACAACGAAGTAAAAAAAGGTTAATAAATGCTCCAAAAGCTAGGGCATGCCAAGTATGCTTTATTTATTACAACTAGATATGCCCGTCTTTACTATATTTTACATATTCATCCATTTATTATGTAAACCTTTCATACCCCTTTAATTGTTTTTATGTATAAACCTCTTAGTTTTGACAAGAACTACATGTGTCCTTTGATAAATGTCAAGTCAACCCCTTTTAGTCACCTAACCTACTTCTCGGTTTTGTCATCAACCGAACGTAATTGTAAAGAGCGATCACAAAACACACGCAAATCTTTTAAATTAACTAATACGTCAATCAGATTTAAATGTTTGTCATCACAAATAAAATAAGATCCAACACATAAACTGGTCTAAGAAAGATTTAGCCGCTCATCACCAAAAACCCTTTGTTCCTTCTTGCGTATAACTCGAATTGCCATCAAAAAATTATTCCCCAAAATTGTGTCAAAACATCTTCTCAACCCTCTGTCTACGATCTATTGCTTGTTCTTTTTATAAATTTGGTTTAGCAGTGGCCCAAAAATATTAGCCCAATAGTTAATTTAGTACACTTGTAGAATGTAGACCAAGCCAAATCCACTTTGATTTATTTTGTTTTGTGACTTTTGTTTATTGATTATGGACTCAACCTGTAAAAAAAGATATAAACAATTTGTTTTTAGGTTTCTTTGATTCCTATAACATAATAACAATCACCATCTCAATTTACCAAATTTAGTTTTCATGCTTGACGAGCATTACCATTACTAAATTCAACTAAATAATTTATGTAAATTTATTCGCTTTTTTATTTATCTCGTAACATTTTACAATACCATCAATTTGCTAAATGTAATCACAGTTATAACGTTGACTTTTCAAACTTAAGTTATATACTTAGGACTAGTTTAGAACCCCGTGTATTACACGAGTTGAATAAATATAATTTTATATACTAAATAGAAAAATAATATATTTTTAAAAACCTCATTTATTCCACGTGTTGAATAAATATAATTAATATATTAAATAAAAAAAGAATATCTTTAAGAAAACCTCGTTTATTGTGCGGTTGAATAAATGTAATTTAAATACCAAACAATAAAAAAATTATATTTTATAAAAACCCTATGTATTCACGGGTGGAAGAAATATAATTTTATATACTAAATAATAAAAAAAGTTATATTTTAAAAAAAACTTTGTGTATTGTACCGGGTTGAATAAATCTAATTTTATATAGCAAATAATAAAAAATGTTATATTTTTAAAAACGAGTAAATTACGTTTTTGGCCCCTGTGGTTATGTCAGTTTTACTATATTAGCCCAAAATAAAAAATTTTAACGTATCTGCCCCCATGGTCCCTATATCTAACCATTTTGGCCCCTAATTCTAACCAAACCCCAACTCTGGTTAACTTCTTGGTCACATGGGTTGCACATGATGGGTAAAATTGTAATTTCCCCTCCCACTTTACTTTTACTGACTTTATAAAAAATAAAAGAAACAATAATTATCATCTGCACATTAGATCTTCAAACCACTTTCAAACCCAGATCTTCAAGAACATCTTCGTCTTCTTACCCAGATCTTCAAGAACATATCATCTTCAAACCCAGATCTTCAAAAACATAACCATCATCATCATTCCCTGAATTTGACTAAAAATAGCAAAATAACTGAAAGTTTGCCATGATATAAATAAATAATTCCCAGAATAACTAAAACTAGCAATACCCACTAACAACATTAACAAGCACTTAAAAAAAAACCACAAAAAAATATTAAACTTTTTCTTCACTACTACTGGGATCTAATCCCCTTTTCTCCATAAACTTTCTCTGCTCAAAACACAGAAACCCCTCTTCAGATCTGATCTGATGTAACTGTAAGACCCTAATTCGTATTTGACTAAAATCGCAGCGGAAAAACGTACCATAAAATTTCTTTCGTTACAAACACCTTGACGCACTTAAAATCATTTCTAAGGTTAATTCTTTTACAATAAATACGTTTATTATACTCATTTACAATAAGAAAACTTAACCTAGCTCCACTCAGTTACGTACTCAACACTCCCGTACAATCTATCTTTTGAACTCGATCTTTGATCGCTCCTCTTCAATATGATAATCTGGCTCGAACCACCTGCACTCACCACATACATACAAGACATTAATATGTTATCAATATAAACAATACTTAGCCTTGGATTATTTTCCGTTCCATTATTCCTTTACATTAAACGTTCCTTCTGAGTACCTCGCCTCTTATGAGTCTTCGATACTGTACCTGCATTACCCCTAAAACTCCAGGTACACAATTAACAACGTACAAAATTAATCATACTGAATAACTTACATATATACCTAAACTTCATACATATTATCTCCATACATACATATGTACACACATGCACACGTACCTATTTGCATACATACTCACGCACATACTTGCCAACCTACATGTATACCTACATATAAATACATCTACATCATTATATACGTATCTACATATACACATACCAACACCATTACGTATGCTCGTGACATTATACCCATATACATACATACATCCCTACTTGCACCATACTAAACCCATACATGCCTACTCTCATACATACCATTGTATACCCACGCACTTGTTCACAAACTTATAAACATACCTACATACCTATCTACACATGTGCATACCCTCCAGTTCATAAAAACGTAAATTTAATTAGTCGTACGCAACTTAAAACGCGTTTAAACGAGTTCCCGGGACAAAACGAGACACGAAAACAACTTTCGGCGAAAAACAACCCGTCGCGTCGCGCGACCCCCCGTCGCGTCGCGCGACGCCCCTGTTTGAGCAGAAAGTTTGCAGCTGGTTGCTGCATATTCCCAGCACGTTCGGATTTTACGGAAACGAGCATAACTCTCTCGTTTTTTATCCGTTTTACCCGATTCTTTTTCCTATACGTCCGTAATTTAATTCTCCATCTAGTGGAGTTAAAATCCAACATCCAACATAATAAAATTTCAGACTCTTAACCCTTCGGTTTATTACCCTCTTACCAAATTTCGACCCGTTCATGCATATATCAACATAACTTGTTTGTTTGACCATAACTTCTTATGAACCTAATAATATTAGGTACATCTATCATAAAAGGCTAAATTCTTGGATGTCTTGCATCCTCTTAATCCATTATCGTTCATATCCTTATTTTGACCCGTTAAGGGTATTTACGCATTTTAAGGTCTATGACTTACAAAGACCATACTTCTCACTTCCATACTTGTCTAAAACATTACACTAATAGAATAACTTGTTTCCTAACTACTTTTAAGATCGTTCGCCCAATATACCAACCAAGGGCGTTTTAGTCAACTTTAATCCCATCATTTACGACGAAGGACTTCAACACATATTTAACTTCCAACATCAAGTTTCATTAATTAAAAATACCATACTACTTAATCGAACTAAGAAGTGATTACGGAAATCACTTACCTTATGCGTCCGTGCTCGTATCCGATTCCTCGCGTCTTCTTGACCCGTTAACACCTCATGCTTGAGCCCGTCTCGACGTGATTCCTTATGATCCCCTCGTGTTGGTGATCATTAATCCATGCTCGGTTATGGATTTAAGCTTCATCTTGCCTTCCGATTTGATGATCTTCATGATTAGGGTTTGTGGAGCTCTCCTGGAGCTCCTGGCTCCTTCTCGAACACACACGATGTGTGTGTTTATTAGTGTGTTGATTTCTTTTATTAGTAAATCAACTTTCATCATATCCACTTTTACCCCTCGAGTTTACTTCTAACACATATTTGGCACTACTTTCCTCTTTTGATAGTTTTAACTCAGTTAAACATTCTAGTTATTTATTTCATAATATAACGCCTAAGGACATATATCAAATATATAACATTTGGATTTTGGGGCGTTACAGTAACCCTAATTGAATCTTTACTAAAATCCAACCAAAAATTAAAAATTAAAATGGATTCCAACAAAAATATTAAAGAAGAACAAACCAAAACCCACATTTCAGAGGTGGTAAGAAGTCAAACATGCAGATTGACCAAATCAATGAGCAAATGCAGCTTGATCATCTTGTTGCTCAACATAATTGAAATCATGGAAGGAGGTAAATAACAAAGATCCGATTTTCGGTTTCGATTTTGATGTGCTGCTGCCCTTTACTTTCGTGACAACCACCCAAATCCACCTTGGACTGCCACTAATTGACACTGAATCGGAGATACGAAGGGAAAGAAGAAGGGTGGGGCCACCGTTGTACACCACCGTGCGCCGCCCCCTGCGGCTGCCATGGGTGGCTAGAAATCCACTGGTTTCATCTCTCTCTCTCGATCTCTCCTGTAACTACACATGCAAGTGTGTGTTATGTGGGGTGAAAATGGAGATAAGGTGTGAGTGTTGTAGAAAAAAATAGGAAGTTGGGGTTAGGGTTTTGAGAAAGTGGAGGGGAAGGAAAGAGATGAAGATGATGATGTTTTGTTGAAGATCTGGGATTTCTTTACAAAGTCATTAAAAGGGGAAGAGAAATTACCATTATACTCATCATGTGCAACCCATGTGACCAAGAAGTTAACCAGAGTTGGGGTTTGGTTAGAATTAGGGGCCAAAATGGTTAGATATAGGGACCATGGGGGCAGATACGTTAAAAATTCTTATTTTGGGCTAATATAGTAAAACTGACATAACCACAGGGGCCAAAAACGTAATTTACTCTTTTAAAAACCATGTTTATTACACAGGTTTATCTATTGTTAAAAAAAATCTTTAAATTATATCTTTAAAAACCTCGTTTATTGTGCGACTTGAATAAATGTAATTTTATATACCAAACAATAAAAAAGTTATATTTTAAAAAAATCCTGTTTATTCACGGGTGGAAGATATGTAATTTTATATACTAAATAATAAAAAAGTTATATTTTAAAAAACTTCGTGTAATGTACGGGTTGAATAAATCTAATTTTGCATAAGAAAGAGAATATTATATTCTTGTGAGGATTTGTGTTCACGGAAATTTACTTTACATAATTAATTTTAATAAAAAAAAGATAACGAGTCGATAAGATTTATGTCAATTTAATTAATATTTAATAATTTAAATTAAATAATAATTATCTATAATTAAGGATGATCTAGAATAATGACATGTGTCCCAATATTTGTTTCTTTTATTATATAGTATAGATAGATTATTATTAACTATCATTTTAACCTCGTTTTCTTTATATCCAACTTTATACATAAATGATTCATTTTAATTATAATTAATATAGAATATAGTGTATATAAAATCACCGATTAAGCCTACTGAATTTTTTTTACTTGTAAGTATATGCTTACATTAGGGTATATATTATTTAATTACATTTATCATTCAATTTAGTTTGTATAATGTTTTTTTACTTTTATGTATTATTGAGGCATGACATTAATGCTAATTAATTTAAAGTGCTGTTTGTTTTTTCTGAAAATCTTTGCATAGGCTCTTATGTTTGCGCTGCGTAGACCACGCACAGACATTGTCACGCATAGACTGTTTGTTTTTCCGAAGACGTTTCATTAAAAAACGTCTGAACGAGCTCTTCTTGGTGCATACTTGGCCCAGCCACTTCTAAGATCTTATAGGGTATGCAGAGGGTTAAACATCACCACCCACCACCACCGTCCATCACCACCACCATCATCGTTCACCACCATCGTCCACCACCCACCATCGTCCACCACCCACCACCGTCCATCACCACCACCACCGGCCACCGTCCACCACCTACCACCGTTCACCACCCACTACTGTCCATCACCACCACCGTCCACCACCCACCACCACTGTCTACCACCATCACCGTCCAGCACCACCACCACCGTACGTACACCACCACCGGTTTATTTTAGAAGTCTGGATATATTAAAAAACAAACAGTCTTCTTCTTGCAGACTGTAGAGGTTTGGTCCACCTCTTCGTCTACAGATGTCTGCAGATGTGGTCCGCAGACTGCAGACGTTTTACCTCTTAAAAAACAAACAACACCTAAGTCTATTTATAATTCAATGTATTTTGTATAAAGTTTATTACTTTTAGGTCGATTTTAATTATGTATTAATCGTAAATAGTTTTGAATAAAAATAACTTTCTCGAGTTCGGGAAACAATCCCGGGTGATAATCTAGTCAAAGATATAAGTATTAAGTTTTTTTTATTTTATATTTTAAATATACTGGTTTAAGTTCACCCTTCTTGGCTCTCGCTCCACAATTTACAAACGATAGGTACGAATTCTGGCAAACTTTCTGGTGAGTCTCCGATAAGTATTTCTTACTACCATATTTTATCACCCTCCACCCCTATCGCAGATCCCCATCCTTTCCTTGTTATCACTTCTACCCAAATCCATTTCACAAACCATAAATTCATGCGAAAACTAGAACTTTTTTTAGTTTTCTCCATCCCGTATGAAGTTGTAACACTCATTCATGCTAATACCGAATATCTTAATATTCGAACGATTTGGTCCTGTATTTTTTAAGCGAATAACCTACGAGTCTGGGTTAACTGATAACTAAGACGAATCGACTTAACAAATTATTACACACACATATATTACAGTCCAAAAACAATAAGGTTTTAGACTCGAAAACTTTGTCACACATGACTACGCTTCAAATTTATCGTAAAGATGTTCCCCAAGGAGATGACGGTTTAAGGGTGTTCGGTTCTTCGCGTACTTAATCATTTGTCCAGTACCAACCCTTTTATAAACCTGTCATTAAAAAAAAACTATCAGTGTTTATATTTCTATAGTGAGAACATGTCAAAAAATGATAAAAGGAAGTGTTTTAATCAACTGGGGTTCTGTCGCGTATCTCGAGAGAAACGTCTTCAAGCGTCACGTGCCGCGACGCTAAAATGTGCACTTGACTCGTATGTGCACTTCGATAATATGTACACTTTGTTGAAGCGTGCACTTTGGTGACATATGCACTTTGCTGAAGGGTACACTCTGCTAACTTTTCCTTGTAAGCCTCAAACCCGATATCCATAATTTGGACCCGGATTCTTAAATTTACATTTTTTTTCTTTCGGTTTAGCGTTTTACCCAACCAACCTGTTAAGAAGGCATTGAGCATTTTAGCTCAATGCTTCCATTTCTTTTTCTTAATTTTTTCCCCAACTACAATTATACGTAAATACCACGAATTCTTTCGGTTTGAAGCTTTACCCAACCGACCCGTTAAGAAGGCATTGAGATTTCTAGTTCAAACCTCCTATATTCCTTATCATTGTTTACCCCCATTAACTCCCAACCAGTGTTGTAAAAGTCGCTAGGCGGTCCCTAGTCGGCCGACTGGGGAGTTGGGAGTAATCGGAGTACTCGGGGAGTACGCGGACATGGTAAATATAAAGAAAATTAATTGTTATATATTATTTATGTGTTAAAATAAGCATAATTCATGTCAACTGAGTATAATTTAAAATGAAACATGTTTAAATTTCAAATATTCTGAATACAAGTCCGACTAGTCTGAGTACAAGGCCGAGTAGGCCGATTTTGACCGAGTTTGACCGATTAAAAGTCAACAAACCACGTTGACCGCCTAGACCGACTAGGCCGACTACGTCCGACTAGGCGCCGACTAGGCCGACTAGGCACCGAGTACTCCCGAGTAATCCCGAGGCCGACTAATTGAGACCGCCTAGGAGGAAGTCGCCTCGGAGGGGGTCCGAGGACCGAGTACTCGGCCGAGTAATCCGACTTTTACAACACTGCTCCCAACCATAACCGAAATTATGGTTGGTTTCATTGGACAATGCTTTAGGATTCCAAAGCTTTCTTTCGGTTACACATTTTACCCAAACCCAATATCCAAGCCCATTTTGGTAACTTTAAGCCATTTTTTTCCAAACCGGATGACTCTTACAAGTTTAAATTAAACTAGTTGACACATTTAGCTCGTTATCCCATTAATATTAATTATGTCATCAAGGATATAAAGATTTTAATGGCCTCTTACTTCAGAACTCATTTTAGCCATGTTTCATCATAGACGTGTTTTTTACTCTAAAGACCATGAAACGCCCTTAAAATTATAAATATTGTCGCAACCCCCGATCCCTATTTCCCGGGAACGGGCGGCCGCGAGACAGTTTTGGTGGTATCGCGTGTTTATTCAATTTGGCAGCGGAATTTACATCAGGACCGTAGTTAGGAAATATTTTATCAGAGTAAAATACCACGCTTTTATAATAATAAACACATGGGAAAATCCAAAGTTTAAGTACACACATTTTCATAGGGATAAACCCTATTTTATTTGATAAAAACATCTATTTATTTTAGTTAACTTTATAGCCACTTTTCCAAGCCTTCAGTGCTGTCCAGCTGGCTTCTATTTGGCTTTCACATTTTGTTACCTGAAACGCGTTTAAAAACAATTTGTCAGTGGGAAATACTGGTGAGTGAATCCCAGTTTAATCAAGTTTAATAAAAACCATTGTACAGTATTGAGGGCGGTCTCGCAATTATATTTGTTTTCAAGTCATATCAATTACCACACACGGTACTGTCAACCCGACTTGTGGAAGTGTTACCCCTCGCAAGGCAGTAACAAATTTTGTATACAAAACCCCAACATACCGACAATAATTGTATCCTTACAAATACTCAATAACTGTTTAATATATAATTAATCGTGTGAGGTTTTGTAAAAACAATTTACAAAAAGGAGATTACTCACACTGCTGTCTTAGGTTTTCTGTAAGGATTTCCTGGGAATTATCTATAATTTACACAAATGCACATGTGTTAGTATAATAACCCATTTTAACATTAGTAATACCCTCCCCGAGACGGCATTCCAACGACTACGTCAGGCAGAACCACGACAGTCGTTACGGAACCCTAGATCAATCGGGCAGAGTATCTAATACGTATCCAGGGGTTATGATACTTACAATGGAGCAGAACTTCGTTATTTAAGGGGGTATTATACCCGAGTATAGTGTACACTACGTAGGAATTGAGAGAGAAAAGAAATTTTGGGACGAATTCGACTGAAGGCCAAGCAACGCAATTTATAGGGTTGTTCTGACATGTCGTCGCGCCCCGCGACGAGATCAGGGGTAGGGCGTCGCGCCCCGCGACGTAGGGGTCGTAGGCCCTAGCGTCGATGTGTCACCGGTCTAGCTTCGCCACATGGCAACACGTGGCGGCTTCTGGAGAGTGCCTCGTAGCCAGGCCTTGGCGGCCCGCGACGGAAGTGACCAAGGGGCGTCGCGCCCCGCGACAGCCCAATAATTTTTGTTTTTATTTATTTTTCGATGTTTTAACGCATTCTGGGCTCGGTTTTCGCATACGGGTTATATTCTAAAACATATTGGGACATTTTAATATATTTTTAGGGTGTCGAAAATATTTTGAGGGTTGTTATAAATATGAAACGAAAGTTTAGAGCAAAAAGGGATTAAAAACGTTACTATTTTTTTTTAAACATAAACATCAAACCTACGGTTACAAGGTTTACCGGATTCACAAAAAAAACGACACCTTAAATATAAACGTACTAACAACTAACATTAGTTACAATTAAAAAACAAGTTTTTAAACTAAAGACGCAACCCAAAAGTTTTGGCCCATTCATAAAAGCTTGATTTGGAAGCATGTTGAGGACAATGATACTTGTGTGTTCGTTCCGAGCGTCGCGAAGCAATCTAAAGTGGAGCTTTACCTAAAAACACAACAATAAGAATGGTTTTTAATTTTTAACAATGTAATCTACTAATTTTCAACAAACATGATAACATCCTCTTAACTTATTTGCACACTTGCTCTTTCTACATTCCTCTATGGTTTAATTAGAACATTATCTCATTTAACCCGTTCGCATCAAGTCAATTATATGACCGTTCTTGATTTCTTTTATGATTAGCATTTGTAAAGGGTGTTTGGGATTCATTCTCTTTTCTCCTTTTAATTTATCATTTTCAACTTTTTTGAGAAGTTACAAAAACTAACTTCTCCTTTTCAACTTCTCAACACATAAAAAATCATTTTTAACTTATATAAAAACAACTTAATAACTTTTAGAGTAAAATGCACGAATAGTCCCTGTTGTTTGATGAAATTTCACCTTTAGTCCCTCAACTTTTCAAAATTACACTCTTAGTCCATGTGGTTTGACAAGTTGTTACTCAGATAGTCCCCAAAGCTGCTGAAGGTTACTCGGCTAGTTCCTGTGGTTTGACAAGTTGTTACTCGGATAGTCCCTATGGTTTGACAAGTTGTTACTCGAATAGTCCTTGTCATTTCACACCCACTTACCCAGAAAAACTAACCTCCATCCGCTTTAGGGACTATCCAAGTAACAACTTGTCAAACCACAAGGACTAAGAGTGTAATTTTGTAAAGTTGGGGACTAAAGGTGAAATTTCACCAAACCACAGGGACTATCCGTGAATTTTACTCTAACTTTTATAAGTCAATAAGTTAAAAGTTGTTCCAAAATAAGCTAACTCAAACACTCTTAAAGTAGAGATGAGAATTGAACCCGAACTCGAACCCAAACCCGACAGATAAATTAAAACCCGACACATTTGAGACGGAATTGGATATGCATATAGGTGGGGGATTATTAATTTTATACACAAACACAAAAACCCTAATTTTTGAATCTCTCACAAACACCATCATTCCCAATTTGGTTCACACCTTCAGGCGCCGCTTTTCTGCCCTTCACCTTCTGATTCGATTAATTCGTTGAGTTCATACTTCAAAGGTGAGTTTTCTTTTTGATTCGATCGATTGTGTCCAGGTTTCATTCGTTAGATGCGTGTTATCTATAATAGATATATCTGTATTTTCTTTTTCAGTTTTGAATTCAGTGAATTGTGTACAGTCTTATAATGTTTGAAGTGAAATTGTTATTTCAACTTTGAAGTGCAATTGTTATGTAGGTTTGAAGTTATCGTAGTTATGTGAATAGGTTAATATGAAATTTGTCAACATATTGTTATAAATTGTCAATTAGGTATTGTTTGTTAGCCAAAATGGAGAATTTGATTGTGTCTTTAAACAGGTCGTATGATACGCAGGTAATTTTTTCGTGTCTTTAACAGGTCGTTTTGTGTAACCTGTCTATTAACAGGTTGGTGTTCGTGTTTTGAAAATCTGACACGATAAGGTTTCGTGTTTGTGTTTACGTGTTTCGGGTTCGTGTCTTATCGTGTTCGTGTCTTAACAGATCCATAGTTGTCAATGGCGATTATAGCGGTCCCTATATAGCGAAACGATGTAGTATCGCTATTATGGTCATAGCGACGGATAGCGAGAATAACGACACCTTATTTTTTTTTTTTTAAATATAGATAGCAATTAAATATAGCTATAAAATAGCTAGATTTTAGGTTTTTGTTAATTATACATGTAAAATAGCATATATACCAGGGTATTTTGATATAGTATACATATAAAAAATTTTAAAATTTCTTTTCTAGTGTATCGCTATTTATAAAATGGCTGCCCGCTATTTATCGCTATTTGCTACGTAGCATATAGGTACCTTATCGCTGTCTGTCGTTATTCGCCATTAACAACTATGAACTCATCGGGTTGACCTGTTATGCCAACCCTAGACTTAAATGTTTAGTTTGAAAATTATCAGCCTAAGGTTTACATATAGATTATTGTGGACTAAATATAGATTTAGAGTTAATATAGGTTTAATAGTTTGTTTTGTATTTATCAGCTCACAATAATCCTTTTGATTTTGCACATACAAGTTATATTATTCGTGTAGAGATTGCATTGGAATTGTTTGACTTTGGTATAGAAAAGATAATATTGGAAACTCACAAGATTGATATTTTGCTGCCTTTGGCAAGTTTTTTTTAGCCAGCTCAGTGCACACTTATTTTTTTTTTCAAGGTTCATTATGTAGAACTAGTGTTATCACTTGTCAGGTCACAGTCAAGTTTCAGGGCCAGGGATGATAGAAATCAGAGTAGATAACGGGCATGAAAAGTAGAATTCAAAAGAAACGGATAGGCTACGGGTGTAGGTTAATCTGTAGGGCTTCTTAAACTGAATTTAGGATACAAGAAATCATCACCTGAACTCAAGTGTAGGTTCCAAAGAACACCATACAATCATCACCATATTTGTAGTTACAGTCATGCTCTCTTCTCACTTATCTCTCTTTGAAGAGTAGTTAGTTTTAATATATTTTTTTTTTTGTGTCAAATACGTTTCCAACTTGATTTTATTAGTTTACAAAGTTGCTACTTCAACAGTTCAACATCATCATTGTCATAATTGTCATATTTTGCAATTTTAATCATAAATGATACATGAGAGTCATAGATTACTTTTAGAAAAAAAAAAAAACAGAGGCAAATGTCTTCAAATGCAACCAAATTTCTTGTTTTTTTGTTACCAAGTTTCATGGTTGCACTAATTGGTAGCAAATTCACGTAGTTCCATTCTTTGGTAAATAAGTGAAACATGGTTGCATTGCAAAATTTTGTGGAACCTATTGTCTTTTTGAACTTATATTGTTTACGCCATATCTTTCTTTGAATTTTTGTAGTTAGTTCTAAAGCTGTGGAAGAAATGTTTCTTTAGAAATAACATCACTGCATTGCTTCTTTAAAAACATTGTTAATGAATAAAGTTTTTGTTTCTTCTAAGTGATGGTTGTTTTGTTGATTGTGTTAGCAGCAATGGCCGGAGAAGCGGGAATGTTTACCGTACAACAAACCGTAGGCAGTGTCTTGTGCTGCAAATGTGGCATTCTGATGGCCCCAAACGCCGCCAATATGTGCGTCAAATGTCTACGTTCCGAAGTGGACATAACCGAGGGTCTACAAAAGCACGTCATCATTATTCACTGCCCAGAGTGCGATTGCTACTTGCAACCACCAAGAACTTGGCTTAAAGCCCAAGTAGAATCAAAAGAACTCTTAACTTTCTGCGTTAAGAGATTAAAAAACCTGAACAAAGTAAGGCTCATTCATGCAGAGTTCATCTGGACCGAACCTCATTCCAAGCGAATTAAAGTCAAGCTCCGGGTTCAAAAGGAGGTTCTTAACGGAGCTGTTCTCGAGCAAGCGTATATGGTCGAGTACGTGGTTCACGATCAAATGTGCGAGTCATGTTGTCGAGTCCAAGCCAACCCGGATCAATGGGTGGCTGCGGTTCAACTAAGACAACACGTGTCTCACAGACGTACCTTCTTTTATCTAGAACAACTTATTCTCAAACATGATGCTGCTGTTAGAGCCATTAGAATCAAACAGATGGATCGCGGTATTGATTTCTTTTTTGCTAACCGTAGTCACGCGGTTAAGTTTGTGGAGTTTATTCAGAAGGTTGTCCCGGTTAAGAGCCGCAATGACAAGCAACTTGTGTCTCAGGATACGAAAAGCAACAACTACAATTACAAGTACACGTTTTCCGTCGAAATTTGCCCGATTTGTCGTGAGGATCTAGTCTGTCTCCCGCCGAAACTCGCTACTAGTTTGGGAAACCTCGGCCCGCTTGTTATCTGCACGAAAATCAGCAACAGTATCGCTTTACTTGACCCGTTAACTCTCAGACATTGTTTTCTCGATGCCGAGCAATACTGGAGGGCGTCGTTTACTTCTCTTCTTTCCTCTAAACAGCTTGTGGAATACGTTGTATTGGATGTCGATCCCATTTCGTCTGAAGTCAACGTTGGTGGGTCAAAGTACGTGATGGCTGATGCACAGGTGGCGCGTGTGTCTGATTTCGGGAAGAACGATACCATGTTTATGGTAAGGACTCATCTAGGACATCTGTTAAACGTGGGTGATTATGCTCTCGGTTATGATTTGCATGCTGCTAACAGTAACGACATGGAGATAGACAAGTATAAAGGTCTTGTGATGCCGGAGGTTATTTTAGTCAAGAAAAGTTATGAGGAAACGAGGCAAAAGAAGCGTGGAAAGCCTCGTGCTTGGAAGCTTAAGTCTCTTCCGATTGAGGTTGATGCGAGTGACACCCGAGGTAGAGTAGACGAAGAAAAGATGAACAAAGAGTATGAACAGTTCTTGAGGGATCTTGAAGAGCAACCTGAGTTGAGATTTAATATATCTTTGTATCGAAACAAAGAGTATCAGCCATCGGAAATGGCATCTGTGACTGATGGTGAGGATGTGCCTTCTGTGCCGTTGGAAGAGCTTTTGGATGATCTTAAATTAAGTGATGAAGAAGGTGACGATGAAGGTCTTGATGATGGAGGTATGCAGGAATAATCAATTTTTAATGAACCATCCAACTGTTTTGTTGCTTTGTTTTAGTGTTTGGTATTTATTGTGAAATTTATAAAAGTTTTGAGATGATGTTTGGAATTTATAATATTATTGTTTATTTTGTTGGTTTAATTGATTTTTGGTAAGTCTTGCAAAGCAAGTAGATCGTGTCGGGTTGTTTATACGTTCAAAATGAGTTTGGGTCAAAACTTGTCATATAAGAGTAGGTTGTAGCAAGGGCGGACACCAGTGATGGCGTCCTGGTGTTGGGAGTTGGCGGTGACAGTTGTGGCAGCCTAGATATATAGAAGTTGCTGATAATATAGGTAGGGTCGTAACGATGAAGTTGGGGTGGTGTCTACAAAGACTATGGGTGTTGGGTGTGGTAGTGTATGTGTCCGCAGTGGTGGTGTCGACCAGTGGCGGACCCAGGATTTTTTTCATGGGGGTGCGGAATTTTTTTTTTAAATCTTAGGCGTCTAGATATATACATAAAAAAACCGGTTTGGGTCGGGTCGGGTCATGTAAAAAAAGAACATCAAACTTAAATTTATATAATCATCAAAAACACGTTAAACATTGTTACAAACATATTTAAAAAGTCGCCCTACGGGTTTTCATTTTTTGAAACACGTTAAACATTGTTACAAACATATTTAAAAAGGGCGATTGGCTTTATTTGGGTAATTGGGTTATGTTTTGTTAATTGATTTAGTTATTTGGGTTGGGTTTTACCATAAACTTATTCAATTGGGCTTGATGTTGGGTTATAGGAATACAAGTTTTATTGTGGGCTAACTTGTTTACAATTTTTTTTTATATAAATTCTAACATTTTTTTTCTAAGGGGTGCGGTCAGAATTTTCCAAGGGGTGCGGTCGAAATTTTTCAAGGGGTGCGGTCGGGATTTTTCGCGAAAAATAACACTAAATTTTTTTTTTTCAAGGGGTGCGGCCGCCCACCCACAGGCTTATGTAGGTCCGCCCCTGGTGTCGACAAGTATAGTGTTGATGGGTGAGCTGCTGGTCCATTTGGACCAAATTTTAAGTTTTACATGATTTATTAGGGTCATCTGTTTTTACCAATTATTATTATACATATTATACATATTAATAAGAACTGCTGATGAACAGTAGTTCAAAACTTTTTTAATATTATAGTTTTTAAATTTTCATTATTTTATTACTTTAATTTATTATTTTAAGTTTTATCATATAACATTTAAGATAATGTCTTAGCAACATTGATGTCCTGGCGATCTCGATTGTATAATATCATTATCGGTATCCTTATTACTAGAACCGTTACTGATATTCGTCTTTATGATTTTTGACCCGATATAAAACACATATTGATATTATTTTTGTCATATCGTGACTTTATTTTTTGGGTTTTATCTTTCGCTTGATATACTGAGTCGCGATACTGTATCGATGTCGTAATGTTAATAGGAACTGCTGATGAAGAGTGGTTCAAGATTTTTTTAATATTATAGTTTATTAAGTTTCCATTATTTTATTACTTTAATTTATTATTTTATTGTTTCTTTATTTTATTATTTTAAGTTTTCTCATATAACATTTAAGATAATGTCTTAGCAACATTGATGCCCTCACGATCTCGATTGTATAAAATTGGTATCGGTGTCCTTATTATCAGAACCGTTACTGATATTCGTATTCGTGGTTTTTGACCGATGTAAAACACATATTGATATTATTTTGGTCATATCATGACTTTATTTTTTGAATTTTATCTTTCGCTTGATATACCGAGTGGCGATACTGTATCGATGTCGTAATGAATCGAACCCATACCGAATGATACCCGCCGCAACGTGCGGGAGAATTTAACTATATATATTGTTGACGAGTGTTGATGAATAGTAACTTTATTTTTATAATAATATATTGCTTTTTATTATTTTATTATTTAATATATTATAATAGTTTATTATTATATTTACTTTTAGTAACATATTTTTTATTTTTTTTATTTTTTAGAAAAATATATACTTCCTTTACCATTTTTTAATAATTTTTTTCTTTTCTAAAACATATATTAATTTACCGATTAATCTGATACTTCTTTAATAATTTACTTTATAATTTTTTTCTAAAAACTTAAGTACGTAGTTGTGCTTAATTTTTTCCCTAACATTCTGTTATAAGTTTTGTTAAAAACGAAGTTGTACTCAAAATAAAGTATTTATTTGGTATCATAAAATGATACGATAATAAACTAAATCGTTCTAATGGTCTAGCTTTCTAAACAACATGTTTTATTTTCAAATCACGTTTGTTTTAAATTATCATTTACTCGGATTCGCCGCAACGCACGACATAAAAAAACTAGTATATATGAATTAAGGGTGTTTAAGGTCTGGTTTAGTCAGTTTTGATGAAATTTCGGTGGAACAGGTAGCGACGGTTTTTGGAAAAGCTAAAACGAACCTAGCGGTTGGTTCAGTCGCCGAACGCTATAGCTGGCTTTTTAACCCTTTTCTAAGCATTGAATCTTACTATCAACCATGGAAAGCTTAGTAATTAAAAAAGATAAAACCTTTTACCTTTTGAGTACTAAAGAGCTTATTTAATAAAGGAAAAATTACAAGTTTTGTCCTTTATCTTTATACCACTTTTCAGGCGGTGTCCTTTTTAACGAATGTTGACAGGCGGTGTCCTTTACTATGTATTTTGTTGCAAGTTTAGTCCTTTACACCCAACCTAGTTAAAAAAACCCTGTTAATTGTTGACAGACGGTGTCCTTTACTAGGTATTTTGTTGCAAGTTTAGTCCTTTACCTATGTATTTTGTTGCAAGTTTAGTCCTTTACACCCAACAATTAACAGGGTTTTTTAACTGGGTTGGGTGTAAAGGACTAAACTTGCAACAAAATACCTAGTAAAGGACACCGCCGTCAACATTTGTTAAAAAGAACACCGCCTGAAAAGTGGTATAAAGATAAAGGACAAAACTTGTTATTTTTCCGTTAATAAATGGTTACATATTATACGTGACACATATATGATTTATAAGCAAATAATACATTTTTTTTATTTAATAAATGCTCAATTTAGGGTTCTAGGCCAACAAATTGAGGCTAAGCCGTACCTTAACATGAAAGCAAAAGGATTAGACCTCCATGCTCTGATTATGCCACACCAAGTTCAAATATTCACCCGATTGATACCTATATGGCTTTCAATAATCATCGAAAGAGAATCCTACCAAACACTAGTGTCGCGTCCGAAGTAGAGCAACGCAGACGACAGTTTCAGAGCAAAACGAAATCAAGAGACGCTAAACACCACCAGGAAGAAGATATTTTATATGGAAACTAAACTTTGATTGTAGGAAAACAAGAAGACGCAACACGGACAACCCATTATCAAAATCACCCAATCAAAACTTGTTACTGTTCAAAGAGTTGCATTTTAACTAAGTTAGGTAATAGGTAATAGGTAATAAGAGTAAAATGCAATCTATCATGAAATCATCGCCATGAATCACATATACTTGCTTTATCTAGTTTGTCATAAAATTTACGATTATCAATGATGAAGGAACAATTTACTTCCAAAACCAAAATCCATTTGTGCCGTTTAACTAATCTTGATCGTACGTGACACAAATTAATATAATCCGTTTACATGAATAATAATAACAATGAGAAGTTAATAATACATGTATAAACATCTAATTTTATCAAAATTTACAACCCATTGTCTCTAATAGGATCGATTTTGCTATCCAAATAAAGTTAACCCTGTTTACCAGTAAAGTTGGTTTTAAACTTTTTTGTTTTTGTTTGTTTTAAACTAAAGACTATTATTATGGGTATGTTTGGCATGAAGTTTTTAGGAGCCTCTAGCTTTAAAATTTTAAGAAAAAAACTCATACTCAATAAAAAATCTTGTTTGGTTGAAGGAGCTTGAAGCTTTTAGGTTAGGAGCTTGAAGCTTTTGGTTGAACGCTCCAACTAGTAGCGTTTAGAAGAAGCTACAAGCTTTTAGGGAAAAAAATATAACTATTTTAACCTCTAAAGATAATGAACTTTTTAATGCACAAGCTTTTAAAATTTGTAGCTATGTCTATTTTGGTCATTTTATATATTTTAATAAAAGTTTCAGCTACTTTACCAAACACCAAATATATCTAAAATGCTACAGCTACCAGCTCCCAACCACGAGCTACAGCTACTAGCCACCAGCTACTTTTGCTAAACATATCCAATGTTGGGTGAAATCTATGCGGGTCAGGTTCGGATCCGTTTACTAAACCCTAAATCTATCCGTTACAGTAGCCTTCGTCTATAAAACCTAATTCATCGCTCTCACAAATCCACCAGATTCACAATCAAAGCTTTCAACTTTGAATCCCCAACTTCACTCCTACAACAGGTGCGTAAAATCTCATGATATACATACACACAACTCATATATATATGTATATGCATCGGTTAAATTCATCAATCAAAACCTACACAATAATTTAGCATACAATCACTTAATTGTTCGACGATTATAGCTCAAATTGCACGATAATTTGCTGTTTAGAAACCTAGATCTCACTATTACCGATTGTTTATATGTTAGGGTTTGATTAGTAATTGAATTGAGTGTGTTAGGGTTGCAATTGTTGTGAGTATGTATGTAATGGTTTATCTAAGTATTGGTTTGAGTTATGCAACCGTGTGTTGGTAATTTCGTATCGTATTCGATGTAGATTTATTCATTTGAATCTAGGTATTGTATGCATTAACTTCATTTAGAAGCTTTGTTTGCAGAATTTGTGGTTTGCTTGCTAACCTTTTTGGGGACATGCTTCTGGTTATTGTTAATGTACTATTAATAGAAATGAGTCTGTTAAATGTTAATTATTTAATCATAAATGTAATCGCGCCTAGTGTTTTTTTTTTTTTTTGCATAATATAGTGTTTTACTGACGTTATTTCCGCTGAATTTGCTTGCAGCACGTAATTGTTTGCATTAGTTCAAAGATTCAATTGTTCAAAGAATAAATAATTTCTATTGGTGAAAGATGCATCTTTTTGGAGATCTGTTTGTGTGTATGAGAAATGGGCCCTAAAGAGGAAACAAAGAGGAAACGGTATTTGATCTTAATTAGGCTACTATGGAGGATGAAGAGAGTGACTCACCTATCCGTTTCCAGCGCAAAAGGGCGGTCCCCTCGACAGTAAACGCTTCGAAATTATCCACAAAATCTAGCGCTTCTCACAAAACAGTAAAAACAGGTGACCAGAAGATGGGAACTGATGCTAACTTGCTTGTTGAAAAGGAAGAAGGTGAATGGTCTGACGATGAGGGCTTGAATGATGTTAGCATGTCTTCCGATGTTAATAATAGTTTGAAGGGTGAGAATAGTAACGGTAATCCAAAACGCAGATTAATAAGAGGAAATGAAGCAACACATGCTTTGAAACTTGCAACTGACCCTGGAAAACGACCTAAAGTTGAGAAACAAAAGGATACGTTAGGTAAAAAACATAATAGGCAACCCGTGTTTCTTAATTTAGAAGATGTGAAGCAGGCGGGACCTGCTAAAATCTCGACTCCAAGAAAGCCAAACTTTTTACCTCCCACCACACGTATCACGAAAGAATCACGATCTTTTCTTGATTCTTCCGAGGGCAGTGGAGAAAAGGTGTTTGACCAGTCAAACATAAAGGATACAAAACAGGTTGACCAGTCAAACGATGAAGGAAATAGTTATGTCGAACCTAGTGGTATCAAATCTGAATGTAGTGACAGTGATATGAATTCAGAATCTGTAACTCGTTCTAAAAGGACAAATAGTGGAATAAATCTTGTTGCGGAAGATAAACTTTTTACAGATCATAAACAGAGTCCATTGAAGCAGTCAACCGATTCAAGACAGATGAAAAGTCCACATATTAATACAAAAAGGGTGCCTTTAGCTGGCCAAAATCAAATCGATTCAAAATCAGGAGTTAAAAAGCTTCCTTCAAGAAAACCAACCACTATTAGCACTCAGCATCAAGATTCATCAGTAGAACGTCTTCTGCGTGAGGTGACAAAAGAAAAGTATTGGCAGCATCCGGGTATGGTCTTTTTAATTTTTATTTTGTTTTGCGTTGTGAAACTAAAAGGCAAATAATATGTAAGGATAATGTTCTTTATTGAACAACGTCGAATGACTTATGATTTACAAATCTTATTACTATTCTAGGAGATTGAGAGGATAAGTGATTCAATGCGGAGGGAAAAAAGAGGATATAAAAGTAGTACTGCATTATCAACAAGGGGAAAAGTAGATACTAATGAGATCTTTATTTAATTAAATCAATAAGCGAGAATAATTATATGTTACAATAACTCGATGCTGATTAACTTCTTTTACTTCACTATGTATTATATTTTTCTATATATCCGCATTTGTATGAAATTATATAGTTTCGCGTTATCTGTTTAATTTATCATATAATTTTTTTTTCAGGAAATTCAGAGGTGTCAGAACTTCAATGTGTTCCAGGGAGCTTTGAATCAGTAGAAGAATATGTTCGGGTTTTTGAGCCTTTGCTTTTTGAAGAATGCCGGGCCCAACTCTACAGTACATGGGAGGAATTAACCGAAACGGTTTCTAGAGACTTGCACACAATGGTTCGAATAAAAAATATTGAGAGGCGAGAACGAGGTATATAATATATTTTATGTGTACGTTATAAATTACATCATATTAGGGGTGGCAAAATGGGTGGGTTGGGTAGGTTTGGGTAATGGGTTAGGATGGGTATGGGTTAGGATGGGTTTGGGTTAGAATGGGTTTATAAAGAAATGGGTTAAGATGGGTTTAGGTCAAGATGGGTTTTTGCTAAGATGGATTTGGGCATGATAAAAAATCAAAAAAATTCTAAAAAATCCGAAAAATTATAAAAAATCCAAAAAAATTTCTAAAAAATAAAAAAAAAATAATAAAAATTCTAAAAAAAAAAATCCAAAAAATTCTAAAAAATAAAAAAAAAATTCTAAAAATTCTAAACAAATCAAAAAAATAATAAAAAAAATCCTCAAAGTCCCCACAGCTGTGCCATTTCTGATGAGCAAGTAATACATGAATAAAGTAAAATCATTTTCCATACTCATCATCAATCCTCAATAATCAGTTACCAGATAGAACAATTCTCGAATATCATGCCTTAATTTTCAAACTTTTATCGGTAAATTTCAAGTTTATGAGAACAAAAACAAATTCAAACAGATCATACTGGTAAACCTAAATCAATCCCGAAAACGAGCAAACAATCCAAATCATGCACAGGATTCGATCAATTAGGTGAACATATACGAGCGGCTAAATATAATTCGTATAAGAAAAAGGAGAGATAGTGTTTAGAGATCTTACCCCTGGATCCGTACATGTCTCTGATTGTGAGAAGAAGGTTGAATGAAAGTGAAAATGATAGAATCGTAGGTGATCTGCAGATGCAGATGTAGGATTGATAGAATCGTACATGTCTCTGATTGTGAGAAGAAGTTTTAGACTTTTAGGGTTTAGTTTACCCAGAAAACCCATCCTGACCCACATGTTATTTTGTTATTTTTTAAAGTTACCCATCTTGACCCATCTAACAATTCTTGTTAACCCAACTTAATCCATCTACTACAAAAATCATACCCATCCTAACCCAAAGTTGAATGTATGGGTTGATTTTGCCACCCCTACATCATATATTATGTATCTATATTTTTTCAAGTAATGTTCTTACTTAAGTTTATATGTGGCCACAGGATGGTATGATGTGATACTTCTAGCTACAAATGAATGCAGATGGAATTTCAAGGAGGGTGATGTTGCAGTTCTTTCAGCCGCTAGACCTGGAACAGGTTCGTTTGTGTAGTTTTTATGCATACAAAATATGATAAAGGTAGATAAAACGTGTTTGTTGGTATGAAGCTACCTAATGAAAACCCGTTGTTGTTAAGCAGTTAAATCTAAGAGAACAGTTACAGGGGAAACAACTGAGGTTAGTGGACGTGTAGCTGGTACTGTTAGGCGTCACATACCAATAGATACCCGTGATCCAATATTGGCTCTTCTTCATTTTTATGTCGGGGATTCTTACGATTCTAGCAGGTTTATTTATTTATGTTATATATCTTTACCTGGAAGCTTGTAGCATATCAGGTGTGTTAATAAAGATTTTTTTTGTTGTTTTTAACGATTACAGCAAGGTTGATGATGACTGCATTATAAATAAACTACAGCGTAATGGAGTCTGGTATTTAACCATTCTTGGTGCACTTGCTACAACCCAAAGAGAGTATATTGCTTTGCATGCATTTCGTAGACTCAATTCCCAGGTGAGTTCTGCAATATGTGGAGCAATTGTCAATATGTAAAATATATTAGAGGTGGAAAAATAGGCAGGATGGGTAGGCCTGTAAACAAACCGAACGTTCATGAACTGTTAGTGAACTTGTTCGGCAGGAAGTTTGTTTATGTTCTTTTATTTAATTAACGAACAAACATGAACAAATTTTTTTGTTCATTTAACTAAACGAACGAGCATGAACCCACGTTTTGTTCGTTCATTTATATTTGTGAACGTCCATTTATGTTTGTTTAAGTTTTTTAATAAATACATAAATAGTAGTTATGTTTATCTAATATAAACATAAAAGGGGTTTGGATAAATTACACTTTTCGTCCTTTATGTTTATATTAGATTGCAATGGATGACCTTTAACTTCGATAATTACAGTCACAGTCCTTTATTTGGAAAATCCATTACACCATAGGTCCTTTAGCACAAACCAGGTTAAAATTTTCAGTTAATTTTATTCACTTAAGGGTATTTTGGTCAATTCATGTTTTTATCTAAATGTTTAATAAATATAATTAAAAAAATTTCATATACACCCAATTTCCTAACCCTTTGCAGATCTGTATCAATACCATTGAATATATTTGTGTATCCATGTCTTTGTCATTTGAATATATGAATATAAAGTTTTTATACCTCTTAAATCTTCTCCTGCATCTTCTCTTCATCTGTTTCTTTTACTTAAATTTATTCCCAAAATCATTTAATACTTCCTGTTCTTCATCTTTTCCTCTATTTGCAACCGACAATATCTTCTCCCTCATTCAAAACCACATTCAAAATTAAACAACTAACCTGCAAGACGGTGACATCAACCCTAAGATCCGAATCTCAGAATTAACATCACCAATGATCCGTAACTCAACCCGATCGTTAACCAGAGCATCTTTCACCAGATCTGCAACATCAGTCTGCATCAAATTGACTCGGTCACAGTTGTCTGAACCTGCCGTAACTGTGTGCGGATTGGAAAAAACCGGGTACGGATCCCCGACCTAACAGAAAACCGCGGTACATGTTGTTGAATGTGGAGACTAACCGACTGGGTTGTCGTTTTTGGCGGTGAAGACTAACCGTACGGCTAGAGAGAGAGAGAGAGAGAGAGAGGTGTGGTGGCGACCGGAGCGGCGAGGTTGATGTATTCGACGGCAACTTGTTGAAGCTTTAATTGAGGTTTTTTAGGTTGATGATAAGGGTTTGGGTTTGGGTTGTGTATGATTTGTGAAAAAACTGAAAATGAAAGAAATAATAAGAAATAGAAAGATATATAGTAAAATTACTAACATACCCTCATGTGCCTTGCACATGCCATATTTAACTGAAAATTTTAACCTGGTTTGTGCTAAAGGACCTATGGTGTAATGGGTTTTCCAAATAAAGGACTGTGACTGTAATTATTGAAGTTAAAGGTCATCTATTGCAATCTAATACAAACATAAAGGACGAAAAGTGTAATTTACCCAAGGGGTTTTCTAAGTACTTATATACATATAACTAATTAGCAATTGGACTATTAGTAATAAAAAATAGCCTTTTGAATGAACTTATCGCAATTGAAACTACTTTATATACAATTAAAAAGGCTACATACTGTTCGTATGTTCATTTGTGTTCGTTTAAGTTTGTTTGTTTATGTTCATTTGTGTCCATTTGCGTTCGTGAACTGTTCGTTCAGGTTTCAAACAAACGAACCTGAACAAACATGAATATGCTCATTTTCTTACTGAACGAACATGAACCAAAAAAAATGTGTTTGATTATATGTTTGTGTTCATGTTCGGTTAAAGTTAAATGAACAAACACGAACATATGTTCGTGTTCATTCGGTTTGTTTACAGGCTTAAGGATGGCAATGGGTCAAAAAACAATTTTGTTCTAATCATTTACATTTTGTAGAACAATTAGTTTTTGAGATATGATTACATCATATATAGTAGTTCATTAATAGTGTAGTTTTTTGAGTGAAATGATTTGGGAGGTTGTGTTGTATATTACACCAAGAGCGACTATTGACATGTTTGACACATTTGACCTGTTAAAACATATATCCCAATTTGACCCATTTGTAGCTAAACCGGTCAAAATTGTCACCTCCAAAAGACTATTTCGTTCAGTTTTACGATTGTACAAACTGCTGAGACGGTTAAACATAATTTTCTACAGATGCAAACTGCAATTCTACAACCTAGCCCAGATCAGTTCCCGAAATACGAAGAACAATCACCCACATCGCCTGAATGTTTCACAACAAATTTTGTGGATCATCTTCACAGAAGCTTCAATGGCCCGCAGTTATCAGCAATCCACTGGGCCGCAATGCATACAGCTGCGGGTACAAATAGTAATTTAACAAAAAAACAAGATCCATGGCCCTTTACGTTAGTCCAAGGCCCACCGGGAACCGGAAAAACCCATACCGTATGGGGAATGTTAAACGTTATTCATCTTGTTCAATACCAACATTATTATACTGCATTACTTAAAAAGCTCGCACCCGAAAGCTACAAACAAGAAACTGAAACCCTGTCTTCCGAAACCTCAAACGGGTCGATTGACGAGGTTCTTCAAAACATGCACAAGAGCCTCTTTCGACCGCTTCTTAAACTCTGCCCGAAACCAAAGATGCTCGTTTGTGCACCGTCGAACGCTGCAACGGATGAGCTCTTGACCCGTGTTCTTGACCGTGGGTTCATTGACGGTGAGATGAAAGTTTACCGGCCCGATGTGGCTCGGGTTGGGGTCGATTCGCAAACTCGGGCCGCGCAAGCAGTGTCGGTCGAACGTAGAACCGAGCAGCTTTTGGTTAAAAGCCGTGAAGAAGTGTACGGGTGGTTGCACCAGCTACAAGCTCGTGATGCGCAGTTGTCTCAACAAATATCATCCCTTCAAAGACAGCTGAACGTCGCAGCTTACACGGGTCGGGCCGAAGGGTCCATGGGGGTCGATCCGGATGTTCTCATTGCCCGTGACCAGAACCGTGACTCGTTGTTACAAAATCTCGCAGCTGCTGTCGAGAACCGCGACAAAGTTTTAGTCGAAGTGTCCCGTCTTTTAATTTTACATTGGAAATTCACGGACAGTATTAAATTAGAGGATGCTAGGGCTAGGCTCGAGGCGAGTTTCGCAAACGAGGCGGAAATCGTTTTCACGACTGTATCGAGCAGCGGTCGGAAGCTTTTCTCGCGGCTAACCCACGGGTTTGATATGGTGGTTATAGACGAAGCGGCTCAAGCAAGTGAGGTCGGGGTGCTACCACCGCTAGCTCTTGGTGCAGCCCGGTGCGTTCTCGTTGGGGACCCACAACAGCTACCTGCAACCGTTATCAGTAAAGCCGCCGGGACTTTATTATACAGTAGAAGTCTTTTCGAAAGATTTCAACAAGCGGGCTGCCCGACAATATTATTATCCGTACAATACCGAATGCACCCTCAGATACGTGATTTTCCTTCACGGTATTTTTACCAAGGAAGACTTACTGACAGTGAAAGCGTTACCAATTTACCCGACGAGTTTTACTACAAAGACCCGTTACTCAGACCGTATATCTTTTACGATATTACCCACGGGCGGGAATCACATCGTGGCGGGTCTGTTTCTTACCAGAATGTACATGAAGCACAGTTTTGTTTACGGTTATACGAACATTTACAGAAAACCGTAAAGAATTTGGGTATGCCGAAAGTGTCTGTGGGAATAATTACGCCGTATAAGTTACAATTGAAATGCATACAACGTGAGTTTGAGGAAGTGTTGAATAGTGAAGAAGGGAAGGATCTGTATATAAATACGGTTGATGCTTTTCAAGGGCAAGAACGTGATGTCATCATTATGTCATGCGTGCGTGCTTCCGGTCATGGTGTGGGATTCGTTGCCGATATTCGCCGAATGAATGTTGCTCTTACTCGTGCGAGAAGGGCACTTTGGGTATAAATTTTGTATTCCTCTTTTTTTCCTCCATAGTTTTTAGAGTAAAGTACACAGATGGTCCCTGTGGTTTACCAAAATTTTGGATTTGGTCCCTAGCTTTTCAAAAAACTACATGGATGGTCCCTGTGGTTTGCACTTTGTAACGCATTTAGTCCAAAATATTGCAAACCACAGGGACCATCTATGTACTTTTGAAAAGCTAGGGACCAAATCCAAAATTTTGGTAAACTAAGGGGACCATCCGTGTACTTTACTCTAGTTTTTAGTATCAAGTATATATTGTTTGGTATTGAATCGTTCATGTTTTATGTAGGTGATGGGAAACGCGAGTTCACTGGTTCAATCGGATGATTGGGCGGCTCTAATTGCCGATGCAAAGGCTAGAAAATCGTACATGGATATGGACTCGCTTCCGATTGACTTCTTAGCGGCACCGAAGGCGGCACCACCACCACCACCACCCTATGGTCCGCCACCACCTCGGTTTTCTAACACGAGGGGTTTTACAAGCCATGCTCTCAGACAAAGACTGTATGACCCGAGGGTGGGTGCATCATTAGGAGATGGAGATAAAGCGGACTCATCCTCATCGTCACGCAACGGGGGTTATCTACCCTTTAACAAACCGCCGTTCGGAGATAGAGATAAAGCAGACTTGTCTTCAACGTCAAGAAATGGGGGTTATCTCCCGTTTAACAAACCACCGTTGGAGGATTTCGTTAATGATTTTGATCGGTCTCGATATATCTGGCAACATGGCACTAAAAAAACAGAGGGTTCAAATGGGGTTACCGGAAAGAGAGACCAGTGATTTTGTTTTGGACATCGTGGGAACCCCAACAGGAACTTTGAACGGACCCTGAACCATCCTTAAACCCTGGACATTTAAGGGTTCAGGGTCTAGCCTGGTTTTGGGGTTCAGGGTCAAGCTTGTGGGAGCCAGGGTCTTAGTCGGACCTTGAACCCTCATTAACGGAAGAACAAGTGTATAGGATCACAACAGAAGGGTTCAAAAGTTGGCAGGTCAAAAGTTATTTTGATTGTAAGTTGGTGAACTGCAGTCCATGATACGAAAAACATATCATGGATTAACATTTAATCTTTTGGTGGCATACAACTCTTGATGGTGGTTGCAGTTTTGCACACACTACCAGAAATAGAAATGGATTTGTATACAAGGATGGTGCTGATTAAGTGAAAATGTAACTGGTTGTGTGAATCATTCATAAATTAAATAAGCTAGCAAAACCACCAATTACAATAACGTGGCAGGTAAACGAGCAACAAACTGCACCATCTTTTGGATAGCAGAACCAATCCTACTAAAGATAAAGTTATGAGTCTTAGGAGTCCAGAAATTACTATGTACAACCCGTTAAGACTCTTTAGGAATTCCACTGTCTCCGGAGCTGCAACGTGAATATTTCTAAAACTTTTTAATGAAAATAATCGATCTACAAAAGATCAATTTAAAATTTTCAAAAAAAAAAAAAAAAAACTCTAAAATGACAATGAAAACTTCAAGCATTGATTATAAGATCATTTAAAGTTATAAAAAACTAATCAAGTTTAGCATTCAAGCATTAATCATTCCTAGAAATAAAACAAGTTAAAAAGCAATCAATCAACAATAAAATAAGTTTAAAAGTGAAAAAGTATGGTTTGAACTAGGGATGGCAAAAATACCCGAGTCTGACAGGTATACCAGAAACCCGGCATAAATGGGACGGGTATACCCGATACCCGATGGGTATTGGGCCGGGTATGAGATTAGTTTTAAAAATTTTCGCAAGTATGGGCCGGGTATGTGACACGATTTTACAACCGGGTATAGGATTACCAATACCTGACCTAAACCCGATCCATTGTCATCCCTAGTTTGAACATGGAAAACAACTGAAGCAATAATGTGATCGCTTCGGTTCTTTCTAAAATAATACGGGGAGCATGCTATGGATAAATACGGGGAGCATGCTATTCATTGTAAGGATAAATACGGGGATCATGCTATTCATTGTAAGCATGCTATGGATAAAATAATACCTGCCCAATTTGCCGTAAAGCCTGCATGGATAAATACGGGGATCATGCTATTCATTGTAAGGAGCTCCCTGGTTTCAAATATCGGCACGACTGGGTGAGAGATGTTTTGGGGGACATCCTGAGGAGAGCGGGGATTTCTGCCAAGAAGGGGACCCCTGTGAATTTCCTTACAGATCCGATGGAAGGGAGATCTACATTGAGACCAGCGGATCTGCTCGTCTTTGGCTGGGCGGGAGGGAAACATGCTTGTGTGGATCTCACAGGAGTCTCCCCTTAGCTGGTTTAAGGGAAAGCGAGTTTGTAGCAGGACAGGCTATAAGGAAAGTAGAATCTAAAAAGGTGGATAAACACGCTAAAGCATGTGCTGATAACCAACATGCATTTGTCCCCTTCGCCTTCGACACCTTTGGCTCCATAGCTCCAGAAGCTATCCGTTTGTTGACTAGGGTCCAAAAGGTTGTCCACAGCAGTTGCTCATCAACAGGGGGGCAGGGGTTTGTCTTTAATAGGCTAGGGTTTGCTATTCAGAAAGGGGTAGCGGCGCAGCTTGTTGCTTGCTTACCTGCGATATTGATGTAACTCGGCCAGTTGTTTATATCTAAAATAATGAAAAAAAAAATCTAAAAACACTAATGATGTTTTAGTCATAATAAAATCTTGTAAAAAAGGAAAAAGAAAACCTAGTTAGATTCTAACCAGATTTGCCATTCAGCTTTGGCTACCAGATTTGATATATGGCCGATCTTAACATAGAAATAGAAAAGTAAACGTATAACCAATTCTAAGTAAGAACTGGAGTTAACTGCCATTTTCGTCTATGTGGTTTGTCCAATTATGTAAGTTCAGACTATATTTTAAATTTGTACCATTTCCGTCCCAGACATTTTTGAAACATGCCAGTTTAATCCAAAAATTCAACGGTCGTTAACTTTAACTGTTAAATCAGGGATAAAAAGGTAATTTCCATTTTTATTTTCTTTTTACAATTAATCATTATGTGTTTAACAGTCAAAGTTAGCGACCATGGAAATTTGAAATACTTGAATAACTTTTTACCCCTCATTTAACAATCAAAGTGATCGTTAACTTTTTGGATTAAACCGGCATGTAGGGGTGTGCACGGTTCGGTTCGGTTATTAGCATTATCTGTAACCGTAACCGAAGTCATCGGTTCGGTTAATTTGTCGGTTTTCGGTTCGGTTAATTTTCGGTTAATAACCAATTCAAAAAGGGCCAAATTTTTTGCTTAGAAATACATGTAATAGAGGTATAAATACATGAAATGGATGTATAAATAAATGAAATGGAGTTATAAATGCATGAATAGATGTTTAAATACATAAAATGGATGTATAAATAAATGAAAAGAAAGCATAAATAAATGAAATAGAGGTATTATTACATGAAATAAAAGTATAAAACATGAAATAGAGGTATAAAAGCTAGAAATATAAAAAAAAAAATGATTCGGTTCGGTTAATTTCGGTTAACCGATGGTAAAAAAATATCCGTTAACCGACTTTCGGTTAATTTCGGTTCGGTTTTGTCGGTTTTTGGTTTTGTTGGTTTTCGGTTAATTTTCGGTTAACGGTTCGGTTATTGCACACCCCTACCGGCATGTTTCAAGAATGTTAGGATATAAATTTAAAATTTAGCATTTAGCCTGCACTTGCATGTGAACAAAAATGACACAAAGTTTCTAACAACTACAAATGACACAAAAAAGTAATAAAATATTTTATACCATCACAATTAAAACGTTTATATTAAATTCACCTCAATCAAACTCAACTTTTTTTAATTACAAATTCAAAATTCAAAATTAATTGCTAAATAAAATAATAAAATATCAATTGAGCAACAACCAATAGGACCAAAAAATATGTAAAAATCCAAAAGACATTTTGGATTTATTGTTTATCTTTGTCGGATCCAACACCTTGCTTTTTAACTCATTTTCTTGTTTTTTCTTCTATGGAACTTAACTCAACTAACCAATTGAAGCTTTCCACTCACCCATTTTTCATCATCAACCAATTGTTCAAATCTCCAGAAGAAATCACCAATCACACATCTTTTTCAGTAAAACCCTTTTTTAATTTTTCTTCATTATTCACCTAATCACTCTTTAATCATTGTTTTCATTTGGTCCTTTTTAGATTATATTACCTCAAAGTTATTGTTCAAATCATCTTCTTCACAAGCCCAGAAGATAAAGGTACAACCTTTTTACTGTAAATCTTTCTTTTTGTTACTTCTTTAGGTTTCTTGAATTTGAAAAATTTGTTCTTGGATCATTCCCAATGTGGGTTGACTTTTGAAGAGGTTGCTTAAAGTTTGATTTTTTTTTTTTAAAGATTGTTACTAAGCTAAATCTCTTGAATTTGATATGTTCTTGAATTAATTGTTTGATATGTGTATTTAAATTTGATGATTAACACTAATTTTTTTGGTCAACTCATACCCTAAACTAATATCCACTTCCCCTTTTCAGAAAATCTGATTTTGACAGGTTTGACCAAATGTTGAGGATTCAAAACTGACTGTAAAATAAATTTAGGGCCAAACTATCTACACACCCTTAAAAGGTGTTTTTTGTCCTTATATGCACACCTTGCAGTGTCGAACTGTGGCCAAAACGCGGTGTTTTGGTCCGGTTAACCAGACAAAGACTGACGGGTCTGTTGACCGGACCAAAACGCCGAGCTTTGGCCGCGTTTTGGTCCTGTCAACCAGACCGGGTGTCAGTCTTTTGTCTTGTTGATAAAACGCGGCCAAAGCTCGGCGTTTTGGTCCGGTCAACAGACCGGTCAGACACCCGTCAGTCTTTGTCTGGTTAACCGGACCAAAACGCCGCGTTTTGGCCACAGTTCGACACTGCAAGGTGTGCATATAAGGACAAAAAATACCTTTTTTGGTGTGTAAATAGGCAAAATGGTGTGTAGATAGGTACACGCCAAACTATCTACACACCCTTAAAAGTACACCCTAAATTTAAGGATTTAAACATTTTTACAATAAAATAAATAAAATTGCTATATTTGGAAAAAAAGTTTCTACATCAAAATAAGGGCTACAAATGATGGCAAATTCGAGCCCGAAGGTCCGGGCTATGGCCCGGTTGACGTTTCCGTCCATACCTTATGGGCCCGTAACTCCAAACGGATCAAAAGTTAACTCCAAATGTAAAGGTGGAGATTTAGGAGCAGTATTAGAGGGCGTGTGAGTTAGCTGGTAAAAAACGATCTTCTATATAAATTGCAGGACGTTTTATCGAGCTATGAATCCACAACAGAGTAGATTAAACTCAAATGGCCCATTAACACCAGAAGATCAACAGAAACTGGTTGGTATTACTATTAGACATGAATTAAGCACTTCAAATTTTATCATAACCAAAATTATACACTTTTAATTCTAACTAACTATAACTTCTATTTCAGATCATTGAAGTGCGCGAGGCGATTAACAAGCACAAAAAAATTGAGAAAATGAAAGAAAATAGTCCAAACGAGTTTGCTCGTTACTGTTCTGATGCATCGATATCAAGATATCTAAGAGCGCGGAATTGGAACATTAAAAAAACAGTTAAAATGTTTGAAGCTTCATTGATTTGGCGAATGAGCTATAAACCCGAAGAGATTCTTTGGGTAAGTTTTGGCCCGAATAGGCCAAACCGGGTTGGTTTGGGCTTCTTTAATCTTTTCGGTTTAAAGAAACAACACATTAAAACAGGTCCAAAATGGCAAAAAGTTAATGATTCGATTTGGGTTGTGTTTGATCTAAAACATTTCTTTTATCGGTTTTCTTAAACTTATAAATAACTAAATATAAAAATAATTTATAAAATTTATAAATTTATGGTAATTCTTGTTTAATGTTTGTTTGATTCAGGAACATGTTGCGGCCGAAGGGGAAACCGGAAAAATCTACAGGTCAAGTTGTAAAGACAAGAATGGGCGGGTCGTTCTCGTATTGAGGCCTAGTTTTCAGGTTCGTTTTGCATACACTTTGGGTTACTTTCGACCCGTTTCACTATTTTCATTTTTGAAGCTGTTCTTTTTATTTATCCACTTTATTTTTTAAAAAATGTTGGTCGGAAGTGGCGGACCCAGAAATTATTTTCTAGGGGTGCGAATGAGGGGTTCAACCAAAATTTCAAGGGGTGCGATCGGGATTTTAGCCTTTATACACTAAAATTTTCTTTTAAGGGGTGTGCCCACCCACCCACTTGACCCGTCACTTAGAGGTATAATATGATTTGACATGGTTACGCACATATAATCAAGTTGAACACAAACAAGACCTGTATATTTATTCGTTTCAGAAACATTAACCGTAACGAAGACACTCTTAAAATCGCGTAACTGAAACACAAACCGTTAAATCCATTTATCTGAACATGTTGACGCGGTGGCAGATTGTAAACACTAAACAGGATGTAAAAGTGCTAAACGGGTTAGAGGGTTGTAATAAATGGGTTAAACGGGTCATGAAATAAACTTAATAGTTTTTGTTTATTTTGTTTACAGAACTCAAAGTCAACAAGAGCTCAAGTAAAGCATTTGGTGTACTGCATGGAGAATGCAATATTGAATTTGCCTTCTGATCAAGAACAAATGATATGGCTCATTGATTTCCAAGGCTTCAACTTGTCCCACATGTCGATTAAGTCGACAAAAGAAACCGCTTTCATCTTACAGGAACAGTATCCCGAGAGGCTCGCTTTAGCAATTCTCTACAATCCACCCAAATTCTTTGAACCGTTTTACAAGGTGCGTTCGCTTCTAGAGTTATAAAGAACCGAACATTCGGCAGGAAGTTCGTTTATGTTCGTTTGTTTGTTAAATGAACGGACACGAACAAGAAATTCCGTTCGTAAGCTAAACGAATGAACATGAACAAAGGATGCGTTCGTTCGGTTACGTTCGTGAACCGTACGGCGGGAAGTTCGTTTATGTTCGTTTGTTTGTTAAATGAACGAACACGAACAAGAAATTCCGTTCGTTAAGCTAAACAAACGAACATGAACAAAGGATGCGTTCGTTCGTGAACGTTCGGTAAATGTTCGTGAACAGTTCATGAACACGTTCATTTCCTTATTGAACGAACACGAACAAGAAATCTCGTTCTTGAACAGTTCATGAACAGGTTCATTCCTTAATGAATAAACACGAACAAGGCCTTGTTCGTGTTCGTTCGGTTCGTTTACATCCCTATTTGCTTCCCCACTTTGCTGGCCAACAGGTTTTAGGACCGGGCCAAACTGGTCAATGTTTTGACCTTGAAAGTCAAACCGCATCTATTCTAACAAAACCGGCATTGTTGTAGGTGGTGAAGCCATTTCTAGAGCCCAAGACTGCAAACAAAGTGAAATTCGTTTACTCGGACGATCCAAACACGAAAACCATCATGGAAAACTTGTTTTGCATGGAAGAACTCGAGTCTGCATTTGGCGGTAAACATGAAGAACATTTCGACATCAAGAAATACACGGAGAAGATGAAAGAAGACGATGCAAAGAGGACCATTCTTTACGGAAGAGAAAGTTGCTCAGAACCGAGCTCTAACACTAACCCTGCACCTAACCCTTATCACGACAACGAAGAAGCAACTGATATAAACGCGGTAAAGGAAGTTGACGAGGAAGAGATATCGTTGGAGACTCAAAAGACTAACGATGGGCAAACCGCATAATAAATGTATTAACTCGACACGTATTATTATTATTGTATGTATCAGTACTATATAATGTATCAGGTGGCCTGAATCTTTTTGTTATCAAATCAGTAGCCACAAGTAACAACATTTGTGATTTTAATTTTCAGTTTAATGTAAGGAAATTGTTATCAAGATAATGCCTCCTAAACATTTTTTTTATAATTATTATTTTCTACCATACTACACAATCTTATATCACTCTAAAACAAGAGAGAAGTAGTACACTGACAGCATCACTCTAAAACTTATAATTGAACTACATGTTACTGAACGGAAATCCGAAAATCAACACATACGCAACCTTTTGTCGGTGGGACCCACAAGTAACACATAAGGTAGTCGTTTCGTCGAATCTGCGAAGTCATCAATGAACCATCTCATCTAATTTTTGCCTGTATCGGGCCAAATTCTGCAATAACGATCAAGAAATATTTTTCATCAAAATACCCAAGTTATTTAAAATCACAAATTATGTGTGTTAAAACTGTAACTAATGTTTTATTATTTTACCCTTTCAACACTATTTTTTTTTTTTTTTTGTGCATTTTTAGCACCATTGTATCTTTTTGACTAAATTGTTGATTTTTGTCTAGAAAACAATTAAAGTGTTTAGAATTTTAATACCCAAATTAATTTGCTTGACATTCAAAGTCAAAGTAGAACAGCTCATAAAGAACACTAGACATCTTTCATTTGTAAAAGGACTAGGAGATTAAATATAAGTTAGAAAAACTGTTTTGCTAAAGTTAAATTAATCCATCAACATTGTTTCTTTTCTTTTTCTAATTTCATAAATAATTACTATATACCAGTAGGCTGTTTCTTAAAATTATCATCCAATGTTTCAAAAAAAAAAAAAAAAAACAATTTACGCAGTTGTAAACAAAGTATAGAGTTAACTGCCATTTTCGTCCCTGTGGTTGTCTAATTATGCCAACCGAGACCAAATTTCAAATTAGTACCATTTACATCCCTAACATTCTTGAAACATGTCAGTTCCGTCCAAAAATCTAACATCTATTATGCCAGTTTCGTCCCTGTGGTTTGTCCAATTATGTCAACAGGTTTTAACAGACGTTAGTTTTTTGGACGGAACTGACATGTTTCAAGAACGTCAGGGATGTAAATGGTACAAATTTTGAAATTTGGTATGGACTGGTGTAATTAGACAAACCACATGGACGAAAATGGCGGTGTATCATAACTACGCATTATTAAGAAAACATAGATTATATAAACCCAAATTAACCCATTTTTTGTAGAACATTTTCTGACCTTGGTATAAGCATAAACACTTGGTTCACTTGGTGCAGCTGGACTTCCTCTTCTAATATATTTCTCCTCTTTTACAATATAAAGCATCGGTATCCCTGTCGATAATTCCAAGCTAATAACCTGAAAAATATTTTGAACATTCGTTTTCAAAATTTACACAAATAGAATAAAATAAAACAACACACTGTGAGAATCGTATAAAATCAATTTTTTCACCTCTTGAGATGTTAATTTGTCAAGATACATTATGATGGACCGCAACGAATTCCCGTGTGCTGCAATCATTACATTCTTTCCAGCTTGTAGTTGAGGTTCAATCTGAACGGTTTTTGTCAATATAAATAAATAAAAAATTAGCATGGAAAATATCATTAAACTATAATTATGCATACTTGTGTAGCTGTGTGACTTTGTGTTTCATTTTTCATTATAACTTTTTAAAACGGAGAAATTATAATTATAATATAATAAATAGTTAAAACATTGTACTCACATGTTTTTTAAAGTATGCAACAGCTCTTTCAGCACACATTTCCAAACTCTCCCCGTTTGGTGGTGGTATATCGTAACTACGACGCCACTCATGCACTTGTTCTTTCCCGTATTTATCAGCGGTTTCCTGCTTGTTTAGACCCTGTAATTCTCCATACCTGAAAACCAATAAAAGTTTAGAGATGGATAAAAAAAACTAAATATGGATATGTTTGTGGACATAGAAAGTTCACCTTTGTATCCACTAAATTTCAAAGTATTTTGATCCCTAAAGGAAAAAATAGATATAGTGCTTACATTCGTTCATTTAGTTGCCAAGCCGTAACAACTGGGATACACTGTTTTTCGGTTTCTTGACTAAAAATTTGACTCCATGATTCCGCTTGTTCACTTTCTTTATGCAAGACAATAGGCACCTAAAAATAGGTTGACAACATTAATATTTATCAAAAGAGTAAAATGCCATTTTTGCCCCTCAGGTTTGGCCAGTATTACGACTTTCGTCCAAAGGTTTGTTTTTTCGCATCTGGATTCAAAAGGTTTGAAATCTTGCCATTTTCATCAGGCTCGTTAACTCCATCCATTTTTCCCCGTTAAGTCAGGGGTATTTCCGTCTTTTTGTTAACTTAAAGGGCAATTATGTCCTTTTCACTTTATGTACAAGCATTTAGCATAATGTACAGGTATTCAAAAAACCAAATTGCCCTTTGTGTTAACAAAAAAGACGAAAACACCCCTGAAATAATGCAGAAAAATGGAAGGAGTTAATGAGCGGATGAAAATGGCAAGATTTCAAACCTTTTTGGATCCAGATGCGAAAAAACAAACCTTTGAACGAGAGTCATAAGACTGGCCAAGCCTTAAGGATGAAAATGGCATTTTACTCTTAATATTTATCAAAATCTGAATCCCCCATCAGGAAAAAAAAATACAATGTAGAGACTAGAGATCACAATCTCAACTCATTTACGTATAAATTGATTGATTTGGGATTGTGTATAATCCGAAACGGGTCAGAATCTTAAAAAAATAAAATAAAATAAAAAAAACTAAAAGAAGAACTTGTGTGTGAGTGTGTGAATACCTTCTTGCGGCGGTGTTGAGTCATGGCAAGCATAGCTGTCATTTGCGCACGAATAAGTGCAGATGTATATATCATATCAACGGGTATATTGCTTATTCTTTTACCAGCTTCAACTGCTTCTTCCACACCTTTTCTTGTTAACGGCACATCAACACAGCCCGTGAATAAGTTCTTCTCGTTCCATAGAGACTCACCATGCCTAATCAATATCAATGCAGCCTCCTCTACAATAATTATAAAAAACAAAAAAAAATCAAAAAATCACCAAGAAAAAACATGCAAAGGTTACATCTTTTGGATAAACGGCCTAAACACTTTATGCATTTATAACCCCGTATAATGTAAGAAAAATTATAACCAAAAATTAAAATATATTATATGGAAAAAAGGGGATGATGAATATATTTGGATGTAGTTGAGAGCACAGATGATCGTTCCTTTTTTTATCTATTGTAATTTTTTCTTGCAAACTGACCATCATTCTAGTGAAATGCCAAAAAAAGACGACATATGGTGGAAACGTTAATTTACAAAAGATGGTTATACTTCTAATCAATTGTTCACAATTGATCATTCTTGTTAAGTTTTTTTTTTTTTTTCACAAAAATAAAAAAGAATGATCGTTTTGCATTAAAAAGTCAAGTGGTCCAGTGGACAATTTCAACTTGATTACTTATGAATGGGCTGATTTGGGTTGTGTGCATCTCATGCTCATCAAACGGGTCAAAAAAAGTCATATCAAACGGGTCGAACGGTTTAAACACTTTGAAAGTCATTAAAACTCCATTTTTACGGCATACAACCTTCTATATCATTTTAGTCAATCATTAATAATGCTTGCATAACTTTATTTAAAAAATAGATACCATACTTGATTTCTTAGTGGGTCCTGCTTTGGTGCTATCAACCGGGGTCGAAACTTCGTCTGAAACTGTAGTAGCGTGAGAAAAAGACGCTTGAATCAAACAAGAATCCCTTTTTCTAGACCAATGATGTTTCTTTCCCGATAGTCCAAGATCGATCTTGAAACGTTTTGTGGTCAACTGTAGAGAACTAATTCCAAAATCTTGATGAAGTGCAAAATTACCAATGTACCCATGAGTCTTGCTGGTAGCAACACTTCCATTAAATGTTGTTGCAGCCATTCTGTAAACACATTAGATGAACAAGATCAAACTTTTTAGGTTAAAGAATAAGTTTTGACCCAAATAGTCACAAAATCAATATCATAATCAAATTTTATGAAACAATCTAAACTGATTATTTAGTTTAAATGGACATACAAACACCCCTAAAAAGATTTCATAACATTATTTAGTTTAAGTGCACTAATTTTAACGTTATTGTACTAATTTCGTGAAAATAACGTTAAAAGCTGAGGACGGTTAATCATGCATCATGTGGATTTCTTTCCTTCTTCTAGTTCTTGAGTGGCGTTGATAGCTGAAAGGCAAAAGGGTACATGCACTAATCGGTCTTTGTCCTGATTGTTGAGTGTTATGTGCCTTATGTCCAACGCTTGATGCAAAACTACTATCGAGCCAGGGGTCTCACTGGAAGCAGCCTCTCTATTCCTACGGGGTAGAGGTAAGACTGTCTACATCTTACCCTCCTCAGACCCTACCTTTGCTTTGCTATTGCTGGGATTTACTGAGTATGAACATTATTTCATATCATTTTAACTTTTATACATTATTTCCCTTGAATTCAAGAGACTCGTGTGATCTTGAACCCGGAAAACCAACTTTTCGGTCACAATATTCCAAAGCAAAAAATTCAAATTTTAAAGTCAACAATTACTTTAAATGAAACCATTTTATGCACATTAGAAAGTAGCTATCATTATAACATTCACCACTCATAAACAAAGCATATCATACAAATTAAAGCACCTATTCATCAAACACATGCACCAACACACCAAGAGTTACACGTTGACTTTTGAGGTCAAACTTGTTTCTCTTCAACTTCAAAATTGATAAAAATTCAAACCCTTTTATCAATATTTTTTCAATCAAATCTATTAAGAAGCACTACAATCAGAATAATGCTGGTCTTAAATCTTAACAAACATTGCAATTAGTAAACATTAAGCTGATCATGAAAAGTCAAAATATAAACAACAGAGTAATAATTAATATTCAAATCTAAATACAAATTCATAAAGATAAATGCACATGCATTAACACCAAATTCTAGCAAATGGGTAATACACAAAATTCAATTTTTAACTCGATCAAAACTAATTCAAATCCATACCAAATCAAGCAGGCGACTTTATCGAATAACTTTGCTTAAAGAATTGTGGGTAATTGAGAATATAATTCTTACAATATTTATAACCCAAAAAGATGAATTGTTTGGGGAAATTGGCGATGAAAATGAGGCAGATATTTCAAGAATATAGCAACGGTTGACGGAGATGATGATAAAGGATAATGCAAATGCTTGTCAGTTAATCACGCATATCGTTGATTCAGAGTGTGCCTGATTTATGAAGAAATCGAGGGGTTAGGTGTTCAAAAGGAACAAGACAGAGGAACGATATTTTTTTATATGTTTATACCATTTTTGTACCTTGCACATTTCCAAAAGACAATGTTTTGTTGTTATTTAAATAACTAGAGGGGTGAGTAGGGTAACTACACGGTTATGAATCAATGACACGACATGAATCTAATACGAAAATTGTTGATTTGAGTTTAGTCTAAATGGATTTAGGTTAGTTTCAGACGATGTTTTCAAAATCGGACCGGATGTAATAATCAGAAGGTTTCGTAAATATTAGAAAATTTAATAGGGTTAAATCTGAATAAATATATAAAAAAACCGGTCCAACCGTTGGGTTGCCGGTTCAACCTCCGGTTCAATGTATTTCCGGTCTGATACCATGACCCAGACTGGCTCAATCTCCGGTTCCCGGTCCGACAGGCCGGTCCGGGTCTAAAAACATTGGTTTCAGGTTAAACATGTAAACTTATTTAGCTAAACAGATCGGGTTCGTGTCAACCCGGTGGGTTGACGGGTTAAACCGTTTAACCCATGTATATATTACTTTATTTTTTTTTAATATGTTTTATGTCATAAATTGGCGTAAGATTTATATATATTTGTATGTTTTGTTGTAATATCTTGATTTTAAAATATTAATATGCGAAAAATAAAAAATATAAAAAATTGGGTTAAACGGTTGTTTTCGAGTTAACTCGCGAATATTGGTGTCGTGTTCGTATTCATATGTCAGACATGATTTCCAAGTTTGTGTGCATGTACAATTTTCGGGTTCAAATTGGGTTGGACCCGCCAAAACAACTCGTTTAACGCCCCTTGGGTGCTCGCGCGATGGATTTTTGTTACAATACTTTAAAACATATGGTCAATATTGTTGACTTTCATATTAACTATCCCTCTCCCACCTGGTTTTTAAACGGTTATAATGTTTTCATACGTTAATACTATTTTTAAAAAAAGTTACACCATAGAATCGAGTATTTTATTCTCTTTAATTAGAGTTCAGTATTGCTATAGGTATTTTTTTAATTTCAATAATATTAACATGTTAAGTGATTATCATTATCTGTATTTTCCATTGAATCACATAGATACCCCTCTAGTAGAACCGGAATCGGTTTCGGTTTCTCGTTTTAAGGGTTGGAACCGGTTATTGCTATAGCCGGTTTGGTTCCAGTTCTGGTTATTTGACCAGAAAACAATACCCTATGTGCCAGGTTTCGGGTTGGGTTCGGTTCCGGTTCTTAAGAAACCGGGTATTAAAATACCCTATTTTCGGGTTTTTATACCATATTTATGAGTTTTTTAGTACACTATTTTCAAGTTTTCTAATACTCCATTGCGTTTTTATTACCTTATTTTCTCGTCTTTTTGTTTATTATTATCAAATATGCATTGTATAATGTAAGAAAATTAAAATAAATGAACAAATATAAATTTAAAAGATAAAAATTAGAATCATGTATCGGGTATAGCCGATTATAATCGGTTCCGCTTCCGGTTCTTGTCCGGTTTTGAGTATTAATCGGGTATGATCGATTCCAGTTCCGGTTCCAAGTATTTAGATCAAAATGCATACCCTATCTATACCCTACAGGTTGGGTCGGTTCGGTTTCGGGTATAGAATACCCGGGTATTAAAAAAAGCGATTCCGGGTTTTTTTTTACCAGGTGCGGTTCTAAATACGATTTTTTATGCACCTCTACCCTCTATTATAGAAGAAAATATGAGATACGGGCTTATATATCATCTCTTATTATGGGTTCTCAAACAATCTCACCAACAGGGTTACTTCGGTAACATGTTTTATTTCATCATATATTGACTTTTATCAAATTCTTGTTGTATATTGGTTTTACTATTTTTTTTAAGGTAAATTCTCGTAAAGGGAACAAGGCCGTGGGCGAGGCCAAGGACGAGGCCGTGGCCGCGGTCATGGGTATTTTGGTAAAGGTCATTATAATGGTCACAACCATACTTTCAAAGGTAATAAAAATTACCGAGGTCGTGGACGCGGTCGTGGCCGTGGCCGAAATCACAGAGCTACAAATTATCATGCTCCACAAGATAATACTTCCAATTTTCATAATCAAATGAATGAAGCCGGTGTGTCCGAAAAAAATGATAATTCTTGTTATAGATGTGGAAGTACAAATCACTGGTCAAAAACTTGTAGAACAGATCCACATCTATGTGAGCTTTACAAAGCCTCTCTTAAAGGAAAAGAGAAGGAAGTAAACTATTTGGATAAAATCAATAAAAATGTTGAGCTAAACGCCGCAGATTTTGATGAAGACATTTAAACAAAATGTTGCTTGATCTCAATGATTTTATGTAACAATTAAATGTGTATTTTTATTATGTCTTTCTTTCATGTAATGTTTTTTTTAATAAAGTTATTATTAATAATTATAATATGTTAATCATACTCTTATTATTTTTCTTTTTATAATTGTAAGATTAAAATGGATATCATTGAAGCTCAAGATCGAATGAATGAAGCGAATATTTGTATAGCGGATAGTGGAGCCACACACACTATATTTAAATCTAAAAAATATTTTTATGAATTGAAACCAACAAGGGGAACTGTCAATACAATATCAGGACCTAAGAACTTGATAGAAGGAGTGGGAAAAGCTAATATAGCACTACCAAATGGAACAACACTTGAAATAGAAAATGCTTTATTTTCCCCCAAATCAACAAGAAATTTGTTAAGTTTCAAAAACATATATCATAATGGATATGATACTCAGTCAAAGACTGTTGATAATGAAAAATATTTGTATATCATGAGCAAAGATCAGATATTGGAAAAACTGCCAATGTTTCAATCTGGTTTGCATTATACATATATTGATGTGTCTCAAGCACATATGACAGTAAAAGAAAATTTTTGTGATCCTGAAACATTTAACTTATGCCATGACAGATTAGGCCATCCTGGATCTACAATGATGAAAATAGTGATTGAAAATACTCATGGACATCCATTGAAGTATAAAAAGATCCTAAAATCTGATAAAATTCCTTTATGTGTATCTTGTTCTCTGGGAAAATTAATTACAAGACCTTCGCTTGTAAAAGTTGAAAAGGAAATTCCAATGTTCCTTGAAAGAATTCAAGTAGATATATGTGGACCAATCCATCCACCATGTGGACCATTTAGATACTTCATGGTTCTAATAGATGCATCAAGTAGATGGTCTCATGTGTCTTTGTTTTCAACTCGAAATATGGATTTTGCAAAATTTCTTGCACAAATTATTAAATTGCGAACACATTTCCCAGATCATACTATTAAAAGGGCGAGACTCGACAATGCTGGTGAATTTACATCACATGCTTTTAATGATTATTGCATGTCTGTAGGAATTATTGTTGAGCACCCTGTTGCTCATGTGCACACACAAAATGGTTCAGCTGAATCATTAATTAAACGTCTACAACTAATAGCTCGACCATTAATAATGAGGACAAAACTTCCTGTATCCGTTTGGGGTCATGCAATCTTACATGCTGAATCATTAATTCGCATAAGACCAAGTGCAAATCATGAATACTCTCCCCAACAAATTGCATCTGGCCAACAGCCAAATATTTCCCATATTAGAATTTTTGGATGTGCAGTTTATGTCCCAATTGCACCACCACAACGCACAAAAATGGGACCTCAAAGAAGATTGGGAATATATGTTGGATATGATTCACATTCTATAATAAGATATCTTGAACCTTTAACAGCTGATGCCTTTACAACACAGTTTGCTGATTGTAAATTTAATGAAACAACTTTCCCTGTATTAGGGGGGGGGGGGGAATAAAGATAAAAATAAGGAAAAGGATGTTACATGGTGTGAACCTTCATTATTATATCTGGATCCAAGAACTAAACAATGTGAGACAGAGGTTCAAAAGATAATACACTTGCAAGAAATTGCAAATCAATTGCCTGATGCATTTACTGATATAAATAGGGTTACTAAATCTCATATACCAGCTGCTAATGCTCCAGCTCGAGTTGAGATCCCTAATAAGGCAATAGATAATAATATGACTTATGAGTCTCAGAAACGTTTAAAACGTGGAAGGCCAATTGGTTCGAAGGATAAAAATCCTCGAAAAAGAAAAGCGCTTATAAATGAAATTGACCAAAAAGATAAAAATCTTGATCAAGCGGTAAATACTGAAACCTCTCATGAGGAAGATGTTGATGATACTAACAAAGATATATCAATCAACTATGGTCATACACATATAATATGGAACCGAGATGAAATGGAAAATATGGATGAAATATTTTCATATTCGGTTGCCAGAGAGATTATGAGCGGAGATGATGCTCCTGAACCAAAGTCTGTCAATGATTGTAAAAATAGACATGACTGGGGAAAATGGAAAGATGCTATGCAAGCTGAATTAAATTCATTAAACAAACGAAAGATTTTTGGGCCTATTGTTATCACACATAAGGCAATAAAGCCTGTAGGGTATAAATGGGTTTTCATACGGAAACGAAATGAGAAAAATGAGATTACAAGGTATAAAGCGAGACTTGTAGCTCAAGGTTTTTCGCAAAGGCCAGGGATTGACTATGAAGAAACATATTCTCCCGTGATGGACGCGATAACCTTTCGATACTTAATCAGCTTAGTAATATCTAAAAGGTTAGAAATGCATCTTATGGATGTTGTTACAGCTTACTTATATGGATCACTTGATAGTGACATATATATGAAAATTCCTAAAGGATTTAAACTCCCTGAAGCATTAAGTTCAAAACCCAAAGAAATGTATTCGATCAAATTACAAAGGTCTTTATATGGGTTGAAACAATCTGGGAGGATGTGGTACAATCATCTGAGCGATTACTTGATAAGTAAAGGTTATACAAATAATCTTATCTGTCCATGTGTCTTTATTAAGAAGACAACATTAGGATATGTGATCATAGCTGTATATGTTGATGATCTAAATATAATTGGGACTCAAAAGGAAATTCATGAAGCAATTATTCTTTTAAAGAAAGAATTTGAAATGAAAGACCTTGGAAAAACCAAATATTGTCTTGGTTTACAAATTGAACATATGAACAATGGAATACTTGTTCATCAGATGAATTATACTGAAAAGTTATTGAAACATTTCAATATGGACAAGGCAAATCCTTTGAGCACCCCAATGGTTGTTAGATCACTTAATGTTGAAAATGATCATTTTCGTCCTTGTGAGGACAACGAAGAAGTTCTTGGTCCAGAGACACCATACCTTAGTGCAATTGGAGCACTTATGTATCTTACTAACTGTAGAAGACCTGACATTTCTTTTGCAGTTAATTTGTTAGCAAGATTTAGTTCAGCTCCCACTAAAAGACACTGGAATGGGATTAAACATATTTTTCGATATCTTCGAGGTACTGTTGATTTAGGCTTGTTTTATCCTAACGATTCAAAAGAAGGGTTAGTTGGTTATGCAGATGCAGGTTATTTATCTGATCCCCAAAGCAAAATCTCAAACTGGATACATATTCAAGACTAGAGGAACTGCAATTTCATGGCGTTCTCAGAAACAAACACTCGTTGCAACATCTTCAAATCATGCTGAAGTCATTGCACTACATGAAGCTTCAAGAGAATGTGTATGGTTAAGATCTATAACACAACACATACTAACATCTTGTGGACTAGAGAAAAACATAAATCCAACTCCAATCTATGAAGATAATGCAGCTTGTGTCACGCAAATGAAGGAAGGTATATCAAAAGTGAAAGAACAAAGCATATACCACCAAGATTCTTTGAATATACTCGAGACCTTATTAAAGACAATCAAGTCGAGATGAGATATGTCCAATCCAGCAACAATTCAGCCGATCTTTTCACAAAAGCACTACCTACAGCAACTTTCAGGAAACACGTTCATGATACTGGGATGCGACATGTACGGAAAATGTGATAATCCACACATGACAATTTGAGGGGGAGCATTATACACGTTGCACATTTTTTTCCTTAGCTATGGTTTTATCCCACCGGGTTTTTCTTAGCAAGGTTTTTAATGAGGCAACATATCTGATCCACTGTGTATAATGCAAGCTGCACTCTTTTTCCCTTAGCTATGGTTTTGTCCCACTGAGTTTTCCTAGCAAGGTTTTTAACGAGGCAGTATTTCAAAGCTAAGCACCAAAACGGAAGACCAACATAAAACAAAAAGCTAATGATTTATTCATCAAACAAATAAATGGGCATATGTCTGAGGGGGAGTATTATGAATTATTGAGAAAGTTTGGCAGACAGACATAGACCCCACCAGTTTTGTTTTATTTCTTTTTATTTTCTATATAACGAATGTAATATTATAGTTTTGGTGACCATGAAATATATCTCAAGAGTGCTCGAAGAAACTAACAAAGATATCACATCTCTCTCCTACAATCTCCACTTCTGCTCTTAAGTTGGTTGACTTCCACAATCAACTGGTCAAGCTTTTAGGCTAGTTTTATAACAAAATTTTAATTATCATGAGAACAATATTTATACCTAATGTTTAGATTTTAATTATTTAAGTTCATTGATAATGAACAAATTAAGCTAGTATAAAACAACCCTTCATAAGGCATAGGGCCAAACTTAGGTACAACAATCAACATAACGGTCCATGTCTATGGCCCATTTTGAAAGGCCATTTGACTCTTTCCTGGAGCCTACAACAAACAAAAAGAAAGTTGTGTGTTTATACATTACATATTATTTAATATTAAATTAAACTTTCTCACTAAAATGTATTGATAGTAAATTTAAACCTTATTGGTTATGTAATTTACCAAAGGATTTTGTGGTTATTATGTAGTGATTGCAGAAAAAAAAAAGTTTGTTCATCTTCCTTTATTTAATAAACTATAAACTAGGATACATGAATATTTTTTTGTCAAGTTAATTAATTAAACGAACGAACATGGACACATGTCTTGTTCGTGAACACCTGTTTATGTTCGTTCATTTATATTTTCTCGTTTATGTTTGTTTAAATATTAATAGATACATACGAGTTACATTCATATAAACATAAATATAAAAGAGGCTTTTGTAACTACTTATACAGTAGATACATACGAGTTACATTCATATAAACATAAATATAAAAGAGGCTTTTGTAACTACTTATACAGATATAACCAATCAGTATTTGTAATTTCTAGGAATTTAAATTGGGTTTTTTTTTCAGTAAAACTTATCGTCATCCATATAATCATGATGGATGTTTTGAATAAATCATGTACATTTAAGCCAGAAATTTAGATGTCGGATGATATGTGATGAATCATATTTGTTCGTTTGTGTTCATCAATATTAATTACGTTTGTTTATCGGTTTATGTTTGTTCAAGTATGTTCATTTGTGTTCGTTTATGTTTGTTTAGTTATGTTCGTTTAAGATTGTTTATGTTTATTAATAAACGTAGTTTTTATTTTTTATTAACGACCCCCGTTGTATCCAGTGGCGGACCCAGTAATTATTTGCTGGGGGTGCGGATGAGCTGCTCAAGCATATTTTCAAGGGGTGCGGTCGGGTTTTTTTGCCTAAAATATACACTAATTTTTTTTTTCCAAGGGGTGCGCCCGCCCACCTTGGGCATAACCTAGGTCCGCCCCTGGTTGTATCTACGTTTTGAACCAACCACAGAGCGCGAACAATTACACACATTAAACTTATTTAGCCACGTATCACCTTTCCCTCATCATGTTGTTAGTAACATCATCTAAATCTCCTCTTTGTAAATTTATAAACTAATATTATACAAGCAGATCGAACCTGACCCAACAAATATTCAGTGTTGTGGGTTGGGTTTTAGCAATACAGCCCGTTACAAGAAGTGTGATGTGAGTTTAAATTTTATAATTTATAGAGTACGAGTTATGATGTGTTTATTCTATAAAATCTAGGAATTGTTATTCAACGAGTTATGATGTGTTTATTCTATAAAATCTAGGAATTGTTATTAAAAAGAAAAATTATGCTTCGTTTAATTAGGATGTCCAACCGATAAATCAGTAACATGCTCTTGTATGGGATCAACTAATATGTTAATGTTAATCTAGTTTAATTTGTGTGGTAGATTCCTATCATTATTATTTATAAACTTTATCATGTTTTAATATTTTTTCAACTTTTTGTTCGTAACCCATGAGAACAGTTACCGAAAAACTCGCGAAACCTAGAACTTAACGTAAAACCTGGAAATCAAACATCTTCAATCATCATACCTAATACTCTTTCATATGTTTGGATATTTATGAATCCTTACATTGGCTTTACATACAACCTAGAGTTGCCTCTCTTTATAATCCGAACCTTGCGCCACAATCTCCATGATACAAACCTAAATTATCGGACGTCAATATAATCTAGATAATGTAAAGGTACTATGTAATTTTTTTATTTGACATATCTCCATGATACAAATCTAAATTATCGGACGTCAATATAATCAAATTTTTTGCAGAAGTAGGGGGTTTGAACCCCAAAAGAGTGCCATTAGGGGGTCACCAATATTGTTTTCATCTCTAGGTAAGTTGCCCATTCAATCAGCGACCTTCAAGCTCATTTTCTGCAAAAAGCTGAATGTTCTGCAAAAGCTGCACAAGCTTCTGAAAGTCGCTGTTTCGTGAAACAACCTTCTGAAAGTCGCTGTTTGATGAAACAACCTTGTTGAAAGTCGCCAATTCATATAACAACCTTGCTGAAAGTCGCCAAATCATAAAGCAAACTTATAATAAGTCGCTGATTCAAAGGACAATGTTATAAAAGGTTGCTGATTCATAAAACAATGTTAATGAAGGTTGCTGATTCATATAGCCAGGTTATAAGAGATTGCCATTTGATCCAGCCATCTTAAATAAGGTTGCTGTTTGATACTGCAATTTTATAATTGTTTTGAATTGTTCAGTATGCATATTATAACCCAACTATAATACAAACAGAGGCACAACAATTCGTATGTAACATAATGTGTTTGTTAAAATAATATAATGTTGAATTTTCAATTGTGTCTGTATGATTAGGGGCTTGATATTTCTGGCGATACGAAAATTTGGTCAATGTATGATGCTCTTGGATCATTCGGTACCTCATTCATCATGATTTTTTCTCAGTTTTAATTTTCGTATACCAAGTGGGAAGATCTTGTGTGGAGGAGAACGATCATTGTCATCTACCATCTTGTAACACCTTGAAAATTCACGTCCTATAAAGTGTTGACACGTGTCATATGTTTGAACGTGTGAAAGAATGTTCTAGAAGGACTAAAGTTGACAATCATGGAAAGTATGTGAATATACGTATTCTAAATGTCAACAGTGAATAAATATAATATATATTAACCCTACATGATGCTCATACCTTCAAACGAATAAATCATGGATCATACGAAGCTAAATATGAAGGAAAGTGAGAGATTACAAACTACAGGGGTTAAATGTGTCAACATGTTTAAGTTATACCTCTGAGTGACCTTTTGACAAACCCGAAGCTTTGTAACGGTTAATTATGCTCACTAGAATGCACAATGTAAATTTCATAAAGTTTCGTTATCGTATGAGCAAGTTGTGATCAAATTCGTGTGCGAAGGGTTAAAGCGTCAATGTTGAAAGTTAGGACTTTTCGGGTAACAATAAAAGTTAACCGGGGACTTAACAAAGTGGATATATGTTTCAAAGCCCTTATAAATCAACTTAGAGGGTTCAAAATGCAAGAAAGTGATGTCTAAGCAAAGTTTGAAGAGCCAAGGATCAAAACACAAAAATCTAAAGTTTTTGATTTGGTGCAGGAGGGCCTCGCGCCACGCGAGGGTCCCTGGGGGGGGGGGGGGGGCTAGGCGTCGCGCTAGGGGTCATCTGATCCGATTTTCTTGGGTTTTTGCCTACTATGTGCTTTCTACTCGACTTTTATCCGATTTTCCACATAATGGGCGACCCCTAAATGCCTCCTAGAACCTTAGGGACATGTGTTGATGATTCATGGTCAGTGGTAGACTTGTGTGTCAACATTTTGTGGTGATTAAACCACTATATAAAGGACCCTTGTTGCAACAAGTTCTTCACACCATTCTCTTGCACTTCTGATCATTCTTGGAGCTCCAAAGCAGACTCAAGTGGTCATAATTCGTGCATAGGACTCTTGTAAGTTTACTTGACCTTTCTTAATTAAGTTTTAGCTTAGTTTTAGCTTAAAAGTCAAACCGTCGTAATTAACGGTTGACTTAACGATAAATCATTGTTAGTACAGTGATTAGTCGAAGTGAAAGTAGTTATAAGTTGGTAATTATGTGGGTAATAAACCCTCAAAAGGGTTCCCCCTGATTCCCACTCTAACTAGGTCAAATGTCGGGTTAAACCTATTATTAAAAAGTCAACAGGATACTTATTTTCTAATTTAAGTATGATTAGCAATGTAGAACACATACAACCTGTTTGATCATTAATATAACTTGGTAATAAGTGTAAGAACATGTCTAAACATGTTCAACCCGACAATTTACTGTTTAGACCCGGTTCGGAACCGAAAGTCGCATAGTTTGACTTTCACTTTGACTTTCAGTTCTGACCCGTTTGGGCATGTTTTAGAAATGCCTTAGAGCTTCATTTGGACCAGGTAACATGCTAGTATAACCCTCTGAGATTATACACCATGGTTCATTAGTTAACCAATTAATATGCATGATTCCGTTAATTGCCCATATGTTGACCATTATGCCATTTTCACCTTAAAACGTGCTTTTTGAAAATGTAAAAGAGTAGAAACCTTAATTACTGATATATAAACTCGTATGCAAAGTTTGACATCAGTTTGAGGTGAAGATTGAGAGTTATGCTCATTAGCGTAATTAGAAGCTTCTTTAGCGATTAAACGGCGTAATTAGCGTATAGCCTAATTACACCTACTTTTTGACATCAAACTTATTACCCACTGATGTAATATCTTATTTTGGGATTTTTGAAGATTTTTAATTAATTTTAGGCTGAGCATAACTCATAGTCGTAGGCTTAATCCGGTAATTGTCGGTTTTGCCCTTACGAGCCATAAAATGAGTTTTACATATCTAAACGACTCCAAACCTTTTGCTATTGATTCTAAATGATAAATAAAACATTTTAAACCCTCTGGAATAATTAAAATACCAGACTTCTATATAGAACCCGGAAACGGCTTCTAATCGCCTAATTAAGCGTTTTTAACGCCTAGTATGTACTAGAACTATTTTAAACATACAAAGGGTGATACCTACTGATATTTGAGGCAAATTATAATATTTTAACAGTAAGCAAAAGTTGTTAAACTCAGACTTCAATTTTGAGCTTTTCGGCTTATGTGAAATTACCAAAATGCCCCTACGGTGCATAGTTTGGTTATAATTGATAAATTTCACATATATACAATACCCTACTGATATAACTTAGCAAATTGATTATCTTTGCTGATTACATCAGACCTGTAACTCAGGATACTACTTAAACTCTTTTATCACCTTATAAATGACCAAACTACCCCTACGGGGCATAGTTTGTGTTTAAATTCATTTCGGGCATAATAAATGATATCTTACTGATGTCACAACATATTTGAAGCATATTAACTTAGGAAACCTGTAAATGACTCTCATTGTTACCCGTTACGCTCATTACGCGTTCGGTTCGGTTTATGTAACTAGTTTGCATAAATTAGCCGAAACGGGACAAACCTTATCAGTTTTATCTCAAAATCCAGAATGTGTATAATATACCCATATTAAGCAAGTCTTCGAACTTGTCGGGTCTAAATCACATTCTATCCGGTCTTCGCTTAATCGTGCGTACGAACCGTATATTTGAAACTAACCGGTCTAAGCTTAAGCTTAACTAAAGACCCGTTAGGATTCTAATAGGTTATTATAAACCTTTGTTCCAGATTAGGAGTACCAGTAAAAGCTACTTGCATTTGCTTATTGTGATTATTACATTACTCAGGTAAATACTTTTAACTTATTTTCCCTATACGGGCTTGGGTTACGGTATATAGAATACCGCTTGATCGGGCATCAAATCTTCCATCGTTGGGTGGTTAATTGAATAATTTGATCGGCTCGTTTAAACAGTCTTGTTTACTTAAAGCCTTTGGGGGGTTAATGACCATGTCCCGAATATCCTTGGCATCATTTTACGAAATGGCCACGACTTAAGCGCGGGGTGTAGGCGTACACCTGTCAGTGCACAAAAGAATAATGTGGTGTGTCTATTGATCTTTAAGCCGGACACGATCCGGGCTACTGAACGCACAAGGAACATGTAATTCGTTCACAAGATTATATATTTAAATAATTCTCCCAAGTTAAATAAGATGTTTATGCCACGTGCATCCAAACAAATTTTCAATCATTTTTAAAATGAGTCAGTTGATTGTATTTACCAGTGTAAACTGACGTATTTTCCCAAAAAGATTAAATGCAGGTACTAAGCGTAATTGGCTGGGATTTCTCCTTAGCATCAATAGAAGTCTCGCAAGCTTAAGATGCCTGAAGTCTGTTGAACTATTATTTATTTTTGATCCTTCTGTGGACAAACCTTCAACTGTTGTGATACACGATATTACAGTATTATTAAAGTTGAATTATATTTCTCATTTGCTTCCGCTGTGCATATTTATATATTGTGTTGTTTGACTATTATGTTGCCAACCACGTCACGATACTCCCCTACCGGGCCCACCGGTGACACGTGGAAATCGGGGTGTGACAGGTTGGTATCAGAGCCAACACTGAGTGAATTAAACACTAGCCTTTTGTGTTTAATCTCAGTTACACAATTGCACATATCTAAACTTTCGAGTCTAGACAAATAACATAGGACAAATTCTACCTTGTTGGTTTTTGTTTTGTCCTTTAATTTATATATATTCTTGTCGGTATCTCATGTTGTATTGACAGGATTAACAAAATGCCGCTAAGATTCTTCCGAAGAAGAGGACGAGGAAAGGGGCCAATCACCGCCCCCAATGACGACGAGGCAGGACCTTCGAATGTGCGGGCTCCTTCGACCACCGAGAGCGACGATCCCCGACAAAACCGGAGGAACCTCTTCGAGCCGGCCAGACGGTCGGTTTCGCACAGTTCAACACCTCCTGTTCACAACTCTTATGGGCCACATTCTGAAAATGAGCCCAACAACCCTCAACCCTCCTACATACCTCTACAGCGATCCTTATCGCACAACTCCTTTGGTGACCCCACACCTGTCTTCAGGGGCCGGTTTAACCCGGCCAACTACATACAAGAACCAGTGGGTTTTAACCCATTGGGGCCAGAGGATCATTTCTCTGGCGATCACGCGGAGGATATGGACGAGGACACGGATCCCGTCGAGCCAGCAAGCGGTACGCCGAACCATCCCATCGAGATCTCGGATGGATCTTCTTTCCACGGATCACCCTATGGTGGTCCAGACAGCTTTCAAGCTATGTTTACCAGGCACGAATGGTATTATACACCTCCTCGCCATTCACCGCCTCAGCAGCAGCAGGATCCCTCTGTGGATTCAAGGTTTGTGGCAGTCACGCCACCGCTTCCACCGCCACCAGTTCAACCGGCACCTCCTCAACCGCCGAGGCGTAGGAGAACCGGAGCGCGTATGTCTGCGCGAGCGGGAGACTTTCATTTTAGTTCTCCACGCCAATCAAGTGGCAGCCATTACCCGCCACTTCAGGAAGACCCACAGATGGGTGGACCTTCGCAACCATTTGCACAGCAACCACCTCCGATGGGTTTTGATAACCCAATTCCGGCATACACGGGTTCCATGGCGTATAACCCGTTTGAGCAGCCGGTGCACACCAACTACAACTACGCCGAAGCCGACCCATACTTGGTAGCGGCTAACTATAACACTCAAGGACCCTATGGAGACCCATGGGGAGTAGGGTAACCAACCCATGGGTACCAGATACCGGCCAGACCTATCATTCGGACACAATCGCAGCCGCCACGATTTTCTCCCCCAGAACGGGAGGAAATTCTTCAGAGACTGGATCAGGTTGAACGAGAGTTTCACCGTGACCGCAGGGAGAGACAAAGCTTCTTCCAAGGATTGACAAGCTTGATCAAAGGGAAGAGCAAGAAGGACCACTAAATCCTTCCAATTGTTGTTGAGCCCCTGCGTGGGCCAGTCTTGCTGTATAAACCCCTGCGTGGGTATGCTTGTTTGTTTTTGACCCCTGCGTGGGTCTATCTTTCTGTAAACCCCTACGAGGGTATGTTATTGTTTAAGTCCCTGCGTGGACTATTATGTTATTTGTGTAAGTCCCTGCGTGGACTATTATTATGTTGTTGTTAAGCCCCTGCGTGGGTAAGTCTTTGTTTGAACCCCTGCGTGGGTAAGTTTGTTTATTAAAAAGTCCCGTTTAGGGCGATATGTATTATTTTGATAATGGAATGTAAGTTTATAAATTTCATGTTTGCCTTATGTGCATAAATAATTTATATATGAAATAAATAAATTAAAATCATTCCTTTCGAAATAATCTGCCTAAGTAAATTTTTAAATAAGAATCTTAAAGAGTGAAACCTAGCCTTCGGGTCATTATAAGACCGGGCCAAGATGGTAAGACCTGTTTAAAAGATTCAAATCCCTGTTAACATCTGTAAACATGTTAACGCTCTTGGCAGATGTGATTCATTAAAATCACACACGTCATTCTTATTATTGGATTCTTCAAAAGATTCCTAACCTAATTTAATGATCTCTGAATCATGGGTTTAAATCATCAATTATGATGATCATATTTTTGACCATACATGGTAATATAGCGCCTACGGGCCCTGCTCATTTCCATATGAGCCAAAAGACAGTGGTAGCGATGACTCCCTGTCAGATAAAGGTAATGAACTAGGTTTAAACCTTCATGCTTTGATTCTCTGAAATCATAGCTTATAATTTATAAATGTCCTTGTGACTAGACCTTATGTGCCACAAATAAAACTGTTATTGTTTTATAATTAGGATAAATTGTAATAGAAATCCTAAATAGATATGATTAATAAATTAACCAAATATGGTCTCTGTTTACCATGGTTAATGAATTACCCTAAGGGGCAATTCCATAATAAACTCCCAAATAAACTATTGTCCTTGTTTTCTGTAACAGTTCAATTAAAATGGCTAACTCAGACGAAATTAATAGCCATCCAGTGGAGCACATTGATAACGCCCGAGTTACTTTAACGGGTGCTGAATTGAAAGCGTTGGTAGACGACGCAGTTACTAAAGCCTTAGAGCGGCAGTACGAAGAGTATAGTAGGACTCGAAGTAGGACCCTATCTAAACCGCATTCAAAACCTAAAACACACTCTGAGGCTCACAGCAAGCCACATTCCAAGAAGGAAGAACTAAAGAAAGATGATGATCGACTCTCCTCGAACCACCACAGTGCTCCATCTCAGCAGGTTGTACTAAATCAAGAACCCCGTAGTAAGGGTTGCTCTTATAAATATTTTGTTTCCTGCAAACCCCGAGATTTCACTGGGGAGAAAGGAGCCATTGACTATATGACGTGGCTGGATGAGATGGATACAGTTGTGGATATCAGCGGATGCGCTGAGAAAGATGTGGTCAAGTTTGTGTCGCAATCTTTTAAGGGCGAAGCTTTAGCCTGGTGGAGATCACTGATTCAACCCACCGGGAAAATCCCATTGTACAACATGTCATGGGAACAATTTGTTGCCCTTATCAGGGAAAATTACTGCCCTCAGCATGAGGTGGAGAAGATAGAGTCTGATTTTCTATCATTGGTTATGACAAACCTTAACTGTCAAGCTTACCTCACGAGCTTCAACACGATGTCCCGGTTACTTTTAGATCTGTAGCTGACATATCTTTGTCCCTAACTCTGGATGCGGTCAGGCAAAGATCGCTGAGAAACAAAGATGCTGAGAAGAGAAAACGTGAAGATGATAGTTCACGGAGGTCGAACAAGAAGCACCGTGGGAACGGTGACAACAAGAAAGGATCTGAGGCAAGGAAAGATGGGCATAATTCTGGAGAGAAGCCTAAGTGCAAGATTTGCAAGAAACAACACTTTGGAAAGTGCAGACTTGAGTCGAACTCACAGACTCAGTCAAAAACCTATGCTTGTGGTATATGCAAGTCCAAGGACCACAAAACCTTGGATTGCAAAAAGCTGAAGGATGCAACTTGCTACAGTTGCAATGAAAAGGGGCACATTAAGACCAACTGCCCTAAATACGCCAAGAAGCCTGAAGAGGCCAAGAAGACCAACGCTAGGGTCTTCAGAATGGACGTAAAGGAAGCGGTTCTAGACGACAATGTTATTACAGGTACTTTCCTTGTAAATGATGTCTATGAAAGAGTACTTTTTGATTCAGGCGCTGATAAGTCTTTCGTAGATAATAAGTTTTGTGAATTGTTGAAATTACCTGTCAAAACCTTAAGTGTGAATTATGAGGTGGAGTTAGCAGATGGCACACTAGAAACCGTCTCAACTGTGTTAGATGGATGTGTTATATCCATTAAGAACCTTTCCTCTGTCTCTACTTCCCTTTAAGTTGGCCGGTTTTGACATAGTGTTGGGTATGGACTGGTTATCTCGTAACCAGGCCCAAATTGTCTGCAACAAGAAACAAGTGGTAATAAAGACTCCGTCTGGTGAATCACTTACCATTCGGGGAGATACCCAGTATGGGCTACCTGAGCAAGCGACTATGCTCAAAGCTTCAAAGTGTTTAAAGAAGGGTTGTGTCATCTACATGGCACAAGTGATTATTGATGAGCCTAAACCGAAGATAGAAGACATCCCCGTCATTTCTGAATACCCTGAAGTTTTTCCGGAAGAACTACCTGGTTTGCCACCAGATAGGCAAGTGGAATTCAGGATTGATATCATCCCCGGAGCAGCACCAGTTGCTAGAGCACCCTATAGATTGGCGCCAACAGGAATGAAGGAATTAAGAACACAACTGGATGAATTGCTAGCTAAAGGTTTCATCAAACCTAGTTCGTCTCCATGGGGAGCACCTGTCTTATTTGTCAAGAAAAAGGATGGATCGATGCGTCTGTGCATCGATTATCGTGAGCTTAATAAGGTCACGATAAAGAATAGGTATCCATTGCCCAGAATCGACGATCTGTTCGATCAGCTGCAAGGGGCAAGTTATTTCTCGAAGATTGACTTGAGGTCAGGCTACCACCAACTGAAGGTTAGAGATGAAGACGTACACAGAACTGCATTTAGAACTCGTTATGGTCATTACGAGTTCCTAGTGATGCCTTTTGGGCTCACTAATGCACCAGCCGCGTTCATGGATCTCATGAATCGCGTTTGCAAGCCTTACTTAGATAAATTCGTCATCGTTTTCATCAACGACATTCTCATTTATTCTAAGAACCAAGCTGACCACGAGAAACACCTTCGCTGTATTCTCAAGCTTCTACATCATGAGAAGCTCTACGCTAAATTTTCCAAGTGTGAGTTTTGGCTTCGAGAAGTCCAATTCCTTGGACATGTGGTAAGCGAGCGTGGTATCCAAGTGGACCCCGCTAAGGTTGTGTTGGTGCATGCGTCTGTCGACTTCGTCTTATATCGAGTCTTGAATTCGTTGCGGATCTTAACAAGAATGATGTCAAGTTCGCATGAATGTTCAAACGAAGTGGATGTTCAAACGAAGTGGATGTTCAAACGAAGTGGATGTTCAAACGAAGTGGAATTTCAAACGAAGTGGTCACTTCATACGAACTGGGGTTTGTCCAGTTCGTATGAAGCTCAGATGACCTGGTCTCCCTATAAATAGGTCATGTTGTTATTTCATTTGTAACTTTTGGATTCCGGTAGCGAAACTCTGCCGAAGTGTCTCCAAGTCTGTAATCGCGTTCTAATCAATATAAGAGACAGTTATTAGTGAATATCAAGCTGAAACAAACTCTGATTCATCGAATTCCGCCTTTGAATCAGTTTAGAGCACTTCTAAAGACTCCTTCAGATCGATTCTCGGTCCTACAGGTTGAAGCAGTTATGAACTGGCAAGAGCCAAAGACGCCTACAGAGATTCGTAGCTTCCTGGGATTGGCAGGATATTACAGGCGTTTTATCGAAAATTTTTCAAGGATTGCTGCACCCCTAACCTCCTTAACTAAGAAGAAGGTTAAGTTTGTTTGGGGCCCTAAACAGCAAGAATCCTTTGATATCCTAAAACAAAAGTTGAGCAACGCCCCAGTACTGACATTGCCAGATGGAATAGAAGATTTTGTGGTTTACTGCGATGCATCGCACACTGGCATGGGGTGTGTGCTTATGCAGAAAGGCAAAGTTATTGCCTATGCATCACGACAGTTAAAGGTGCATGAGAAGAATTACACCACCCACGACTTGGAATTGGGTGCCGTTGTATTCGCACTAAAACTGTGGAGGCATTATCTATATGGAATCAAGTGTGTGATCTATTCTGATCACAAGAGCCTTCAACACCTGTTTAATCAGAAGGATTTAAACATGAGGCAACGCCGTTGGATGGAAACTTTAAACGATTATGATTGTGAAATCAGATACCATCCCGGCAAGGCGAATGTAGTCGCCGATGCCTTGAGTCGAAAGGAGAGGGTGAAACCCATCCGAATCAATGCCAAGCGCATGGAGATAAAGAACAGTTTGACTGAAAGGTTGTTAACTGCACAGAAGGAAGCTGTGTTGGAAGCTAACTATCCTAACGAAAAGCTAGGAGTAACTGAGGAGCAGTTATCTCTTGGCAAAGACGGAATTTTGAGACTGAATGGACGAATATGGGTTTCAATTTATGGGGGACTGCGAGATGTCATCCTCCAGGAAGCCCATAGTTCCAAATATTCCGTTCATCCTGGAGCTGATAAGATGTACCAGGATCTAAGGGCAAATTATTGGTGGATAGGCTTGAAAAAGTCTGTAGCTGCCTATGTAGCTAAGTGCTTGACTTGTGCACAAGTCAAAGCAGAACATCAAAAGCCATCAGGCTTGCTACAACAGCCTGAACTTCCTACGTGGAAGTGGGAAATGGTAACCATGGATTTTATCACCAAGTTACCCAAGACAAGGAAAGGAAATGATACAATATGGGTTATAGTTGATAGACTGACTAAGTCAGCACATTTCTTACCCATCAAGGAGACTTATAGCTCCGACATGTTAGCCCAGTTATACGTGGATAAGATTGTAGCCTTACATGGCATACCTGTGTCTATTATCTCTGACAAAGATACTAGATACACGTCACATTTTTGGAAAAGCTTCCAACAATCTTTGGGCACACGTTTAAATTTTAGTACGGCTTACCATCCTCAGACAGACGGTCAGAGTGAGCGTACTATTCAAACTTTGGAAGACATGCTACGTGCATGTGTAATTGATTTAGGTGGTAGCTGGGATAACCACTATCACACCCCTATTTTCCACGTATCACCGGTGGGCCCGGTGGGGAGTATAGTGACGTAGTTGATATCATCATAGACAAACAACACAATATATAAATGCACAGCGGAAGCAAAGATAGATTCATTTCAACTTTAAATAAAATGTAATATTAAATATCACGAGTAGTTGAAACGGATCCACAGGCGGATCAAAATAAAAGAAGATATTGTTCAACAGTTTTATTAACATCCAAGCTTGCGAGACTTATTGCGGACGCTAGAAGACAACCAGCCTAGTACGAGTAGTACCTGCACTTAACCTTTTGGAAAATACGTCAGTTTACACTGGTAAATACAATTTAACTGACTCATTTTAAAAAGGTTGAAAATTGATTTGAATGCACGTGGCACAAAACATTTTATAACTTGGGATAATTATATGAATATAATACTTGTAAACGAATTACATGTTACTTATGCGTTCAGTAGCCCGATCCGTAGACCGGGTTAAATATTAATAGACACACCACATTATTTGGTTAGGCACTGACGAGTGTACGCCTACACTCCGTGCTATGGTCGTGGCCATCTCGTAAGATGATGCCAAGGATATCCGGGACATGGTCATTAACCCCCCAAAGGCTTTAAGCAAACAAAACATTTCAAAACGTAGCATATCAAGGATTTAACCACTATTCAATTAAAGATTCAATGCCGGACCAAACGGTATTTTATATACCGTACCCCAAGCCCGTATAGGGAAAATAAGTTAAAAGTATTTACCTGTGTAAGTATAAATCACAATTAGCGAGTGAAGGTAGCTTTTACTGGTTCTTCTATTCTGGAACAAAGGTTTATAATAACCTATTAGATTTCTAACGGGTCTTTATTTAAGCCTAAGCTTTGACCGGTTAGCTTTTAAGGACGATTCGGTTCAAACGCACGATTAAGCGAAGACCGGATAGAATGTGATTTAGACCCGACAAGTTTGAATACTTGTATAATATGGGTATACTAAATACATTCTGGATTTTGAGACAAAGATGATAAGGTTTGACCCGTTTCGGTCAATTTATGCAAACTAGTACATAAACCGAACCGAACGCGAAAAGGGTGTCACGGGTAATCATAAGAGTCATATGCAAGTTCCCTGAGTTAATATGCCTTAAACATGTTATAATATCAGTAAGATATCTTCTATTATGCCAAAAACGGATTTAAACACAAATTATGCCTCATAAGGGCATTTTGGTCATTTAAAAGATTATAAAAGAGTTTAATTAGTAATCTGAGTTACAGGTCTGATTTATACAGTAAATATACTTAATTTAATAAGTTATAACAGTAGGGTATGACCTATATGTGAAATTTATCATTTAAAAACCAAACTATGCACCTTAGGGGTATTTTGGTAATTTCACTTAGGCTTAAAAGGTCAAAACTGGAAACCTGAGTTTATAAACTTTTACATACTGTTATTATAAAAAAATATACTAAAAATATCAGTAGGTATTAACCTTATATGTTTAATATAGTTTTAGTACATACTATGCGTTAAAAACGCTTAAAAAGGCGATTTGGAGCCATTTCCGGGTTTTTAAAGGAAAGCTGTTATTTTTATAATTCCAGAAGGCTCAAAATATTTTATTTAACAAATAAAATCAGTAGAAAAAGGTTTGGGGTCAAAAGGTTTTGTAAAACTCATTTTATGGCTTAAAAGGGCAAAACCGGCATTAACCGAATCAAACTTAGAGACCTATGTTATGATCAACCAAAAATTAAATAAAAATCTTTAAAAATCCCAAAATATTATATTACATTAGTGGGTAAAAAGTTTGATATCAAAAAGTGGGTTTAAATAGGCTATACGCTAATTACGCCATTTAATTAACAAAAAGCTTTCAAATTACGCTAATGAGCATAACTCCTAATCTAGACCTCAAACTGATGTCAAATTTTAGGTGCAAGTTTATAAAACAGTAACTAAGGTTTCTACTCTTTTACTTTTTCAAAAATCACGTTTTATAGTCAAAAGGGCATAATAGTCAACATTTAAGCATTAATCGGAAACATGCATATGAATCGGATAAGTAATGAATCAAGTCGTGTGACCTCAGGGGGTTACACTAATATGAATCCTGGTCCAATTAAGGTTCTAAGGCATTTCTAAACAATGCTTGAACGGGTCAGAACTGAAAGTCAAAGCAGAAGTCAAACTATGCGACTTTCGGTTCCAAACCGAGCCTAAACTGAAAATTGTCGAGTTGAACATGTTGGGACATGTTCTTACATTAATTACTAAGTTATAATAATGATCAAACAGGTTGCAAGTATCCTACATTGCTAATTATGCTTTAATTTGAAATTTAACATTCTGTTGACTTTTTAAAGTAAGCTTTGACTCGACAATTAACATAGTTAGAGTGGGAATCTGGAAGTACCCTTTTAAGGGTTTATTACCCACATAAATACCTACTTATAGGTACTTTTAATTCATGATTAGACTAAGCACATTTTAATTAATCACGAAGTCAAACCTTAATTACGATGGTTTGACTTTTAGTTAATTAACTAAGCTAAACTAGATTAGAAAGGGACCACTAGGAAGATGGCTTGCTGATCAGAGAGCTCCAGAAAATCAGTTGTGAATGTTGCAAGTGCAAATGCCCAAATGTTGCAACTTCCATCTTCTTATATAGTGAACCCCATGAGCTTAGGATCATGCCAACATAGTCTAGGAAGGTTACAAGATGTCCCCAGGTGTCCTATAATGCTAAAAACCAGATATAGGAGCCCCTGGATTCGAAAACCACCCATATAAGTCGGTGCAACCGGTTATACAGGCAGCTGTTAACAATTTCGCCCAGATGCAACGCTTACGCACCGCAGCCGTCTGAGTGTTGAGGTGCGCAAGCAGCCTTGCGCACCGTAGCGTCCTGGATGTTGCGGTGCGCAAGCTATCGCCAGAGACCATAATTTTTGTTTTTATTCAAGCTATGACCATGCACCCTTTTCAATTCCGAATCTCATGCACTTTAGTCAGTATAGGGACCATGTTTCCAGCCATTGCATGTCATGGCATGTAATTACACTCTTTGGCACTATATGGGAGATTTAACTTGACGGAAAAACCAAGAAATTTATGTTGAATCCTTGTTTAAGTTTGTAACCATTTATTTATTTAGGATGACCAGATTTTAAGTATAATTCAGATGTGGATAAAATATATCCTGGTTAGGGATTTATTAACAGGTCGCTCAGAGGTATAAATTAACATGTCGACGTTTAAATCCTACCGTACATCTTTATCTGGTTCCGCATTTATAACACGTTTGCGCAACATGACACGTGTCTTTATTTTATTGGACATGAATTTCCGAGGTGTTACATCCTCACCCCCTTAAAAGAAATCTCGACCTCGAGATTTACTGGAACAAATGAGGGTATTTTTCCTTCATGGTAGACTCCACCTCCTAAGTGTATTCGGGACCTCTACGGGCATCCCATTTAACCTTTACGATAGGCACATGCTTCCTTCGAAGCTTCTTTACCTGTCGATCCTCAATCGACAATGGTTTTTCCACAAATTTCAAACTCTCGTCTATATGCACATCCGTGTGCGGTATGACTAGCGAGTCATCAGCTAGACATCTCTTCAGATTGCAGATGTGAAAAACATTGTGGATAGCACTGAGCTCTTCAGGCAAATTTAACTTATAGGCAACTGACCCGACGCGTTCGATAACCTCGAAAGGTCCTATGTATCTCGGGCTTAGCTTGCCTTTCTTACCAAATCGCATCACTCCCTTCCAGGGTGATACTTTAAGCAACACTTTGTCACCTACTTCGAAGTGAAAAGATTTACGCTTTGGATCCGCATAGCTTTTCTGCCTATCCCTGGCAGCTTTCAAACGATCGCGAATCTGGACAATCTTGTCCGTCGTTTCAAAGACCAAATCTGGTCCTGATAATTGAACATCTCCTACTTCCGCCCAACAAATAGGTGTTCTGCATTTTCTACCATATAATGCCTCAAAGGGCGCAGCCTTAATACTAGTATGGTAGCTATTGTTATAGGAGAACTCGACCAATGGCAGATGTTTATCCCAACTGCCACCTAAATCAATCACACATGCACGAAGCATGTCTTCCAATGTTTGGATGGTACGCTCACTCTGTCCGTCCGTCTGTGGATGGTAAGCCGTACTAAAATTTAAGCGCGTGCCCAAAGACTGTTGGAAACTTTTCCAAAAATGAGAGGTGTATCTCGTATCTCTATCAGAGATAATTGACAATGGCACGACATGCAGAGCTACAATCTTATCTACGTACAATTGAGCTAACATGTCTGAGCTGTAAGTTTCCTTAATGGGTAGGAAATGTGCTGACTTTGTCAGTCTATCCACTATGACCCATATAGTATCATTTCCCTTCCTCGTCTTTGGCAACTTGGTGATGAAATCCATCGTCACCATCTCCCACTTCCATGTGGGAATTTCAGGCTGTTGTAGCAAACCTGACGGCTTTTGATGCTCAGCTTTGACTTGCGCACAAGTCAAACATTTAGCTACACAGGCAGCTACAGACCTTTTCAAACCAATCCACCAGTAGTTTGCCTTTAGATCCTGGTACATCTTATCAGCTCCAGGATGAACGGAATATTTGGAACTGTGGGCTTCCTGGAGGATAACATCCCGAAGTCCTCCATAAATTGGAACCCATATTCGTCCATTCAATCTTAGCATTCCGTCCTTGTCATAGGATAACTGCTCCTCAGTCACTCCTAGTTTTTCTTCAGGATAGTTAGCTTCCAGCACAGCTTCCTTCTGTGCAGCTAACACCCTTTCGTTCAAACTATTCCTTATTTCAATGCGCTTAGCATTGATTCTTATCGGCTTCACTCTTTCTTTTCTGCTTAAGGCATCAGCAACTACATTTGCCTTGCCTGGATGGTATTTTATCTCACAATCATAATCATTTAAAGTTTCCATCCAGCGTCGCTGCCTCATGTTCAAGTCCTTCTGATTGAACAAGTGTTGAAGGCTCTTGTGATCTGAATAGATCACACACTTTGTACCATACAAGTAGTGCCTCCAAAGTTTTAATGCAAATACAACGGCACCCAACTCCAAATCATGGGTGGTGTAATTTTTCTCGTGTACCTTTAACTGTCGTGAAGCGTAGGCAATAACCTTGCCTTTCTGCATGAACACACAGCCCATACCAGTGTGTGATGCATCACAATACACCACAAATTCTTCTATACCATCGGGCAATGTTAACACTGGTGCATTGCTCAACTTTTTCTTCAGAATGTCAAAGGATTCCTGCTGCTTAGGGCCCCAATCAAACTTAACCTTCTTACGTGTCAACGAAGTTAGGGGCGCAACAATCCTCGAGAAGTTTTCGATAAAGCGCCTATAATATCCTGCTAAACCCAGAAAGCTACGAATCTCAGTAGGTGTCTTCGGCTCTTGCCAATTCATAACTGCTTCTACCTTAGCGGGATCCACTTGGATACCACGCTTACTAACCACATGTCCAAGGAATTGGACTTCTCGAAGCCAAAATTCGCACTTCGAAAATTTAGCGTAGAGTTTCTCCTGATGTAGAAGTTTAAGAATACAACGAAGGTGTTTCTCGTGGTCAGCTTGGCTCTTCGAATAGATGAGAATGTCGTCAATGAAAACGATGACAAATTTATCTAAGTATGGCTTGCAGACGCGATTCATGAGATCCATGAATGCGGCCGGTGCATTAGTGAGCCCAAAAGGCATCACTAGGAACTCGTAATGACCATAACGAGTCCTAAATGCAGTTTTGTGCACATCTTCATCCTTGACCTTCAACTGATGATAGCCTGACCTCAAATCGATCTTGGAGAAGTAGCTTGCCCCTTGCAATTGATCGAACAGATCGTCGATCCTGGGCAAAGGATACCTATTCTTGATAGTGACTTTATTAAGCTCACGGTAATCGATGCACAGACGCATCGATCCATCCTGCTTCTTGACAAACAAGATCGGCGCTCCCCAAGGAGACGAACTAGGTCTAATAAAACCTTTGGCTAGCAGATCATCTAATTGCGTCCTTAACTCCTTCATCTCCGTTGGTGCTAACCTATAAGGCGCTCTTGCTACTGGTGCTGCACCCGGGATGATGTCAATTCGGAATTCTACTTGCCTATCTAGTGGTAAACCAGGTAGTTCTTCGGGAAAAACTTCAGGATATTCTGAAATGACTGGAATATCTTCTATTTTAGACTTTGGCTCATCAATAGTAACCTGTGCCATATAAATGACACAACCCTTCTTCAAGCATTTAGATGCTTTGAGCATGGACACTTGCTTAGGCAATCCATGCTGGGTATCCCCCTGTATGGTAAGTGACTCACCAGGCGGAGTTTTGACTACCACTTGCTTTCTGTTGCACACAATCTGGGCTTGGTTACGCGATAACCAATCCATACCCAAAACTATATCAAATCCGGCTAGCTTAAAGGGAAGTAAGGATAAAGGAAAAGAGTGGTTCCTAATGGATATAACACATCCATCTAAAACAGTTGAGGCGGTTTCTATGGTTCCATCAGCTAATTCCACCTCATATATCACACTTAAGGCTTTTACAGGCAATTTCAACAACTCACAAAACTTATTATCCACAAAAGACTTATCTGCTCCAGAATCAAACAATACTCTAGCAAAAATATCATTTACGAGAAAAGTACCTGTAATCACGTTGTCATCCTGAACAGCTTCCTTAGCGTCCATCTTGAAGACCCTCGCATTGGTCTTTTTCCCATCCTCGGTTTTCTTGGTGTTCTTTGGGCAATTAGACTTAATGTGCCCCTTTTCATTGCAACCGTAACATGTTGCATCTTTCAGCTTCTTACACTCCAAGGTCTTATGTTCCGTAGATTTGCAAATCCCACAGGGTCTCGGCTGAGACTAGGATTTCGACTCAAGTCGACACCTCCCAAAATGGTTTTTCTTACAAGTTTTACATTTGGGCTTATCTCCCGATTGTTGCCCATCTTTCTTAGAACCCGACCCTTTCTTGTGGTCGTTATTTACTCGGTGTTTCTTATCTGATCTTCGTGAGGTGTCATCCTCACGCTTCCTCTTACCTTCTTCTGAGTTCCTGAGCGATCTCAACATGACTACATCCAAGGTAAGAGATAGAGATAGATCGGCTCGTTTAAACAGTCTTGTTTACTTAAAGCCTTTGGGGGGTTAATGACCATGTCCCGGATATCCTTGGCATCATTTTACGAAATGGCCACGACTTAAGCGCGGGGTGTAGGCGTACACCCGTCAGTGCACAAAAGAATAATGTGGTGTGTCTATTGATCTTTAACCCGGACACGATCCGGGCTACTGAACGCACAAGGAACATGTAATTCGTTCACAAGATTATATATTTAAATAATTCTCCCAAGTTAAATAAGATGTTTATGCCACGTGCATCCAAACAAATTTTCAATCATTTTTAAAATGAGTCAGTTGATTGTATTTACCAGTGTAAACTGACGTATTTTCCCAAAAAGATTACATGAAGGTACTAAGCGTAATTGGCTGGGATTTCTCCTTAGCATCAATAGAAGTCTCGCAAGCTTAAGATGCCTGAAGTCTGTTGAACTATTATTTATTTTTGATCCTTCTGTGGACAAACCTTCAACTGTTGTGATACACGATATTACAATATTATTAAAGTTGAATTATATTTCTCATTTGCTTCCGCTGTGCATATTTATATAATGTGTTGTTTGACTATTATGTTGCCAACCACGTCACGATACTCCCCTACTGGGCCCACCGGTGACACGTGGAAATCGGGGTGTGACACATCTCCTCCCGTAAGGTGTACGAGGATAATGACACAACTGCTCCTGTGGAAGCTTCTACGGCTGCTATTGAGTCTTCTGGAAGATTTAACAGCCGCTGAGGTTGTTCGGCGTTTTATTCTCTTCTACCACCTCCTCCCGTAAATTAATCTGCAACTTCTGGTGGGGGCATGAGCCCCGTTTTTAGTAGGTGATTTAGATCCTATTGTAATGTTGTTCGCCGAACATCACCGAGGTTTCAGAATTCTCAGCATCCTTAACCTTCGACCTCTGATTTCCTTTCGCAAAAAAGTTGCATCAGGAAGCTGGATATACGAAGGTCGATATACAATAGGGTTTAAATTCACTTCTGTTCTAATTGGAAGCCCGACAAATAGTCTTGCAATTAGAAATGATTTGTTAAAATAGTACGAAGTGAAGTAACGTTGTATTTCTGCCTGTATGTAATGAAAATAGTACTGCATTTATATAATTTGCGAGTTTGATAGATCCTATTGTAATGTTGTTGAATTACCTAATAAATAACCTTGTTACATTTTTTTTTGTAACATGTTGTGTTTTTGCGAACCCGGTGTAAACATAATTTCAATGATGGTTCAAACGAAATAATTAGAACTACTTCAAACGAATAATAAAATCCGATTAATATACCAGTTGAAACGAACGGTGTCGTATATGTACTTAAAGTTGTTTTAAGACAACTTACATTTTTACTTTTTAAAATATTAAAAAATAATTATTATATGTATATTAACCCACAAGATGGTGGGCTCCCCCAACTATCTGTTCCTCAACACTATAAATACCAATTGGATTAGCTTGTCAACCCACACTAACTTTCTTTAAAACAGATAGATACTAAACGAAATCCAACTTACACAACCCACCCATCCTTAACATTTCACTTTCTTAGATGATGGATTCTTTTCGGCCATACCTCGTAAGACTATATTGGGGCGGTGTGTTTTCCTTTGTAAACGGGGCTGTTCAGTTTGACCAATCCATGCTAACAACCTCTTTTCTTATGCCACATAAATCGTCGTATGACGAATTGGTGGATTTAATCTGTAATCATGTTCAACTACAGAAAGAATCGGTGCGCCTTTCATTGTTACTAGGGTACACGTTTCAGGGCATATCTCAGACAACAAAAATTTTCAACGATGATGGTGTTGCAACAATGAACTATTTAGCCGAAGTATCGGATGCCAACTTCATTGCCGAGATCTATGTTCAGTGGGAGGCAGTTAATCATGTCCAACACATGAGTTTCACAAACCTTCTGCATGACATTACACAACGTAATGTTGTTGACACCCAAGATTCCGATGAAGATGACGAGGGATATGGGCAAACAACTCAAGAACACCACTTCATGCCTCCTGTTGATAACATAGTAGGTTCGTCCTCCCAGTTTGTGGTCGGTGACAACAATAATGACGGTTTTGATGATTCGGAAAGTTGCAGCACCGAAGAAAGTTCTGAAAGTGAAGAGGCACCAGCATCCGACGATGGCACTTCTGACGACGAGGCTACAGTCAACCAACACACTGAGTTGACCCTGGCTCAGCCGAGGCCTATCATTCCAGGGACACATAACGACCCAGACGAGGACGAGGAACTTAGGGATTACATGTGTCCGGATTATGAAGATAATCCAATGGACATATGGAATCTAAAAGTAAAACAGATACGTCACGGCATGTATTTCAAATCTAAACAGGAGGTGGACCTTGCTGTCCGAGAATGGAACATTCGCCGTGGAAGGGAAATTTTTGTGATGGATAGCAAACCAACTTTATACAAAGTTAAATGCTACACCAGAAACAAAAAATTTAAAAACCCTTTCCCTCATGCTCCTTTGTGTGAATGGCGTGCAACGGCATCAAAACAGAAACACCAACACCTGTGGCAAATTACCAACTGGGCGCCTGCCCACAGTTGTTATTCCACGGTGGTACGCAACAACAACAGATGCTTTAGATCTAAGGATAACGCTGCACACATCCTGCCACAAATTCATACAGACATTGCGTTGAAGGTGAAACACATCAGGACGCATATAAAGCAAGCGATGTTTGTCGATGTTACGTATACGAAGGCGTGGCGTGGACGAAGAAAGGCAATTGAGAGGATATATGGAACCTGGGAAAGCAACTTTGAGGAGCTGCCAAAGTACGTGTTATGGCTTCAGTCTCGAAACCCTGGTACGGTGGTTTCATGGTTTCATCACCCGCACTCGGCTCCAGGACATCCAACATTTAAATATGCTTTTTGGGCATTTGGTCCTTCTATTCACGCGTTTCATCTTTGCCAGCCTGGCATCTCTGTGGACGGCACACACTTGAAAGGATTGTACCGTGGTAAGTTGTTGGTTGCGGTAACCAAAAACGCCAACAACTACATAATGCCAGTGGCGTACGCTCTAGTTGACGAAGAGACGGTTCATAGTTGGTGTTGGTTTTTCCAAAATTTGAGGGAATACGTCACCAGAGACTGTAACAGTAGAATTTGTGTTCTATCAGACCGTCATGCCAGGATAATTAATGCGATGGAGAACCTTGTGGATTGGAGGGAACCAAACGCCTACCACCGTTATTGTCTTCGGCATGTAAGAAGCACTTTTAGTGGTAGGTTCAAGACCAAATCTCTTAGGAAGCTGTGTTGGATGATCGGGAGCACAAGTTAACGCAGAAAGTATGTTTGGGCTATGAGGGAAATGCAGATGTTAAATAAGGGTGCTTGGAACTACCTGAACGACATCGACAAAAGCAAGTGGACTATTGTTCATGAGCGCGGAAACCGTCGTTGGGGTAACCTTACGACAAACATATCCGAGTCTATGAATAATGTCTTACGTGAAGCAAGACTCCTGCCAGTAAAAGCCTTGATTCATTATACGTTCACCAAGGACGTATCAGAGTATGCTCGGCACGCGCAGATGGCCCAAAGCTGCAATACCCCTCTACCCCCTCGAATTTGGTCCAGGTTTAACAAGTTGCATTCCGTAGCCATGCAACATGAAGTGTCCGTCTACGATGTCAGAGAAGGTCGCTATGCGGTAGTTTCAAGGGAAGAAACCAATGATGACGGTGGAAACGAGTACACCGTTGAATACAGACGCAGGCGGTGCTCATGCGGGAAATGGAAAATGCTTAGATTCCCTTGTTCCCATGCTATCGCCATTTGCGCTTGGAGGGGTGAGCAACCACATGACGTTACCAATTCCATATTCCACACCACCACCTATCAGGAACAGTACAGCGGTCATTTTTTCACCCTGGGACACAAAGATGAGTGGGAAGAAGCGGACTAGACAATTCAAGGGGACCCTTCGAGGGTCACAACACATCGAGGCAGGGTTCGTTCAAGAAGAATTCAAAATGAGATGGATGTTAACTACCACGATGAACCCCAGGCACGTCGATGCAGCAGATGCGGAGAAACCGTGCACAACAGGAAGACCTGTGGCCGACGTTAAGTTAGTATCTTGTTGTGGTTTTTACTGTTAACTGTTAGGTGTATCCTCCTATGTTTTGTGTTTGGTATTTCTGTTTGAATTCTCAATTGGTGTAATTTAACAATTAAGACATTTGTTCCAAAATTCACTAAGAAACATTAAACACACATATTATTGAATTGAAAATACATAAGACATTAGCTAAGGTAGAATATGGTGGGGTTCAAAAAGATGAATTAGAATCGCTATCGTAATTCTGATACTGCTCCCATGGATCATCACTAACCACTGCGTCATCTGATAATGCGTTTGAGTCTCGATCGCTGTCGGATGGCTCAGTATGCCTACAGTAGTAGTGGTGTCCATAGCTGCATTGTGGTCTCCATAAGGCCGCCCCCCTTTCGACAGCTGAGATGTACGGGCTGCTAGGGTTTTGTGGTGCTGCCATGAAGGAAGTTTGATTTTGATTTCGCTGACTATGATGATCTGGACGGTAACGATGTTGTTCTAGCGTTGAAGGTCTGGGAGGGGCATGCAGCTGTTCAGTGGAGGGGAGCACACTGTTAGGGTTTGGTTGTCGAGCAATATGGTTACGGTTGGTTTGGGGTTCAAGAAAGTTACGGTTAGGTTGTGGTTGAACAGAGTTACGGTTGGGTTGTGGTTCAACATTTGCAGGGTTTGGTGTAACGCCTCGCTTTTTCGTAATTTTCCTAAATTAGAAAGATCATCTTATATATCTATTTTTGGAAACCTTGCTTCTCTTATAATCGTATTTCGTTTTATAACCATTGTAAATCCGAGACTTCGATCGTAATGAATTTTTTTTATATACATGCTTATACGTGTTGCAATACTTGAATTATACGTTACCAATCTCGAATGCATACGCGCAACCGATACTCGACATACTCGTACTCATAACTTATACATGCTTACTAATTATTAAATACACGGATAATTGGAATAATAATAATAATAATAATAATAATAATAATAATAGTTCTAATAGTATAATAATAATAATTCTAATAATATATAATAATAATAAATCTAATAATGTAACAATAGAAAGTTGGACGTACATGTTTACGTAAGTTGGAAAAAAAATTATAAAAAAATGGTGACAGCTACTTTCAATCGCAAGGCTGCCTTTGGGCAGATTTGTTATGTTTTAATTATAAACCTCCCCATAATGTGCACTTAAATTAATAATTTAGTTGCATGTTGGCTTAATATAATAACCTAAGCTAATATATATGTCACACAACAATAAAAGGAAACATTTATGGCTGTTAACAGCCCTGTTCGGCCAGCATCAATAGTTAGAACTTTTTTTTTATTAGTTTAAACCCCAACTAATCCTATTAATTGCAACCAACTCAACCTTAATCTTTTCCCCTATAAATACCACTTATAATCAGCTAATTACCACTTTACAAACTCTAATCTCACTCTCAAAACTCTCTCAAACTCCCTAAATTTGCAGCTGATTGCAGAAGTTCGGATAGATTCATACCACTTCACTAAAATGAGCATAACTCACTCAATTCTTGTTCGTTTTAGCTCATTCTTTTTCCTATGTGCTTGGATTGACCTTAGCTTCGATTCCATGGGTTTTTCACAGTAAATAAGTCCTTGGAACTTCGGAAAAAAGGCTCCAAAGTTCACTGTTCATTTCTGATTTCATCTAATCTTTACTAAACTTGTTCAACTTGAGTCTAACTCATCTCAAACCTATGTCCTTATGCTTATAACCACTTCTATGGTTAGTTAGGCTTAAAAACAAGGTTGAGACATTCAAAATCAGAGGTTAAACCTCATATACATTCTGTTTTGTTTAGGTTTTTAACCCACAAGTGATGTTCAAGCTTCAAGCTTGATGAAGGTGTGATTATGGACTAACTTGGGTTGTCTAACATAAAATCCCCACATCCCTTGATGATTTCTCATAGTGTAGTTGTTTCTTATTCTTGTATTGATATTAGTTCATGACCCTCCTTGTATGTTTTTACATCAAGTGTAGTGGTGAACCATAAGAGGTACCTAAATGGAAGCTTGTTCTTCCTACCTCCTACATGAATTCTATGACACAATAGAGGTACCAAAATGAAGATTTATCTTCTACCTCATGCTTGACTAATGGACTAAATAATACATATAATACTTATACATATATACTATTCGAACCCTTGATGGTGGACTTGTGTTCATTCGTCAAGATATTAGAATAACATCATCTAAGGCATAAGACTTGTTACGATTCTAATGAGTATATTATTCATGAAAACATTAACCCTTGAGGTTTCATAGTGTCAAGGACAAGTACTTGGTGTTAAAAGATGATTACTTTCGAAAGATATATTCTTGTGTTTTAACTTCCTAAATCTCTAAACGAACATATTCAACCTTCTAACCTCATCAACTTCGTCACATTGGATAATCGGAAAGCATATGCAAATTTTCTGAGTATACTCGCAACCCCCTTTTTATGTTTACCACTTTTTGGGGTGTAACATGTGTCACGGCCCCCGACCCGGTTTGACCCGTTTCAGGAGCCGCTGGACAGAAAATCCCGTGGTATTTATTTAATTGAGTTGACAGCGGAAGATTTTAACAGGATCTTTTTAAAACTGAAAGTTCCCGATTATTTTATTTCACAATTCGGGATAAACCCTGGTAGTTTACAATCATATGATTTCACTGAGAAATCTTTATTTTACAAAACATGTTTCTTTATTTTATATTGAGCCACTTCCTTAAGCTTGTAGTGCTTCGCGACACTTTTCCTGGATCACAATAGATCACCTGAAACATGTTTGAAAAAGGTTTTGTCAGCGGGAAATACTGGTGAATCATTCTTTTTACTAAAAACGACGCGCTTGTTATAATTTACAGTATTAAGAGCGATTATAATGTTTATACATATCAACCATCTACCCACGGTATTTATCACTCGACCACCAATTGGCTACCTCGTTGTCCAATGGTGTCTGTGATTATGGTCATATCACCCCTTGGCTAACTCGTTGTCCAATGGTGACGGTTATCAAGTATTGTATACAAACCCCACATACCGGCTGTAATTTGGTGACTACAAAGACTTAATCCCTGTAATTATAACTTTGAAAGTAAACATGATTTTGAAATCAAATTTGATAAAAAGATAATGACTCACATTGTAGATTTATATGAGCAGAGCTTAGCCTACTGATTAGCCTTTTTAACCTAAATTTAATAACATGCACACGAACTCGGTTAGTAACTAATACAACATTTACGACAACTCACGAGATTAAACCTTCACAACGAATGACAAAGTGCGATACTTAAACATCCATCGAATTTACGACGAATGACAAAGCATAAACCCTAATGTGGGCAGCACTTAAACATCCATTGGATAGTTTCAATCGATCGGACATTGAATCGTAATAGCGATCGAGTTATTACCCTTTTATTGCGGCAGCGTTTCGTGAATTGTGTGTGTTTCTGTAGTATTTGGACGATATCTTAGTGCATGAATCGAATTTTAACGTCGAGCAAGTGCCAGAATTCAAGTCCCAGGCCCTTGTATTTATAGCCCAATTTGGCACCTCCCGCGTGTCGCGACAGGATCACCTGCACCTGTCGCGTGTCGCGAGGGAATCCAAAGTAGGCTAGGCCTGCTTGATCACCAGCCTAGGCCTGCTGAGTCGACGTTTCGTAAAAATTCAATTTCGCCAGCAATTTGTAAGGATAATCGTTAATAGGGAATACCCCCCCTTGAGTTTTAGGGGCCCTGATCCTGATTCCTATTGTTCTGAAAATTTTAGGGTTTATGCAGAATCACTTGGGTGTCTTAATTAGGGTTTCCTATTGGACAAATTAAAATAATAATTAAGACTTTTGATGAGAGTTGTTACATCCTCCCCACCTTAATAAAAATCTCGTCCTCGAGATTCACTGGAACAAGTAGGGGTATTTTCGCTTCATCTCTGATTCCAGCTCCCAAGTGTATTCAGGTCCTCTCTTTGAATCCCACTTGACTTTAACTAGTACTAGTCGTTTGTGCTTGAGAAATTTGATCTTTCGATCTTTGATTTGAAGAGGTTTCTCAACAAATTTTAACTTATCATTTACCTCTATGTCTTGAAGAGGCACTACCAGAGATTCGTCAGATAGGCATTTCTTGAGATTGGATACATGAAATATATCATGTACTCCAGCTAACTCTTCTGGTAGTTGTAAACGATAAGCAACTGGTCCTATACGTTGGATTACTGAAAATGGTCCTACGTATCTTGGACTTAACTTTCCTTTCTTACCAAATCGAACTACTCCTTTCCAAGGTGAAACTTTCAATAATACTTTGTCTCCAATTTGAAACTCTAGTGGCTTGCGTCGATTATCAGCATAACTTTTCTGGCGATCTCGAGCCATCTTTAATCTATCCTTGATTTGAGAAATTTTGTCGGTCGTCTCTTGCACTATTTCAGGACCTGACAATTGACTTTCTCCTATTTCTGCCCAACAAACAGGAGTTCTGCATTTTCGTCCATACAGTGCTTCGAATGGGGCAGCTTCGATGCTTGCATGATAACTATTGTTATAGGAGAATTCAATTAAGGGTAAGTGGTCATCCCAATTTCCACCAAAATCTATCACACATGCTCTGAGCATGTCTTCCAGAGTTTGGATTGTCCTTTCACTTTGTCCGTCTGTCTGAGGATGATATGCCGTACTTAAATTTAGTCGAGTTCCCATTGCTTCTTGGAAACTTGTCCAGAAATGGGAAGTAAAACGACTATCCCTATCTGAAATAATGGAGAGTGGAACTCCATGTGAGGATACTACTTCATCTACATACAACTTTGCCAACCTTTCCATGCTAAAGGTTTCTTTCATAGGTAGAAAGTGAGCTGATTTGGTTAATCGATCCATAATTACCCAAATCGCATCATTACCTTTTTCTGGTTTTCGGTAACTTAGTAACAAAATCCATTGTTATGAGTTCCCATATCCATACAGGCATTTCTAATTGTTGTAGTAGACCTGAAGGTTTCTGGTGTTCTGCCTTAACTTGTGAACAAGTAAGACACTTAGAAACATATCGAGCTATGTCCTTTTTCATTCCTATCCACCAAAAGTTATTTCTTAAATCTTGGTACATTTTATTGTTTCCATGGTGCATGGTATACCTAGATTTATGGGCTATTTCTAAAATCTTATTTCTTAATTCTCCCTGCTTAGGTACCAAAATTCTTCTTTTGTGGAATTTCCAAATTCCATCAGCTCCTTGTTCTAATTCTTTTGTTCGTCCTTTCATTCCTTCAGCATCATCCTTGATTGCTGTTTCTTGAAAATGCTTTAGTTGTTCCATTAAATCTAACTGTAGATTTAATCTAAGAGCACGAACTCGTCGTTGTTTCTCATGGTACTTACGACTTAAGGCATCTGCAACTACATTTGCCTTTCCTTCGTGATACTGAATATCACAGTCGTAGTCACTTAGGATTTCCATCCATCTCCTTTGCCTCATGTTTAACTCTTTTTGCCCAAATATATATCTTAAACTTTTGTGATCCGTATAGACAGTAAATTTACTTCCGTAAAGATAATGTCTCCAAATTTTAAGGGCAAAAATTATGGTGCCTAACTCTAAGTCATGAGTCGTATAGTTTTCCTCGTGCTTTTTCAATTGTCTTGAAGCATACGCAATTACCTTCTTGCGTTGCATTAGCACACATCCTAATCCTAGTTTTGAAGCATCACAGTAAACTTCAAAATCTTCAGTCCCTTCTGGTAAAGCTAAGATTGGGGCATTTGTTAACTTTTGCTTTAGAATCCTAAAAGCTTCTTCTTGCTTAGGTCCCCATTCAAACTTGACTGCTTTACAGGTTAGCTTAGTTAATGGTACAACTATCTTGGAAAAATCCTTAATAAACCGTCTATAGTATCCGGCTAACCCTATAAAACTTCTAATTTCCATTGCGGATTGCGGAACCTTCCATTTGGTAATTGCCTCTATTTTAGAGGGATCTACGTGAATACCTTCGTGATTCACCATGTGGCCTAAAAATTGCACTTCCTTTAGCTAAAATTCACATTTCGAGAATTTGGCATAAAGCTTTTCTTTTCTTAACAAAGTTAAGAGTGCATGCAAGTGCTGACAATGCTCGTTCAGACTTTTGGAATAAATAAGTATATTGTCGATAAAAAAAATTACAAACTTATCCAAGTATGGTTTACAGATTCTATTCATCATGTCCATGAATGCGGCAGGTGCATTCGTTAATCCGAAGGGCATGACTGTAAACTCGTAATGATCATACCTAGTTCTGAAAACAGTTTTAGGTATGTCTTCTTCTTGTACCTTCAATTGATGGTAACCGGAGCGTAAATCAATCTTAGAAAAGTATCTAGCTCCTTGAAGTTGATCGAAAAGATCATCAATCCTAGGTAATGGGTATCGATTCTTAATTGTAACCTTATTCAATTCTCTATAATCAATAGACATTCTCATCGAACCATCCTTCTTCTTTACAAACAATACTGGTGCTCCCCACGGGGATGAACTAGGTTGTATGAAACCTTTACTTAGTAATCCATCTAATTGCTTTTTCAGTTCTAACATTTCTGTGGGTGCTAACCGATAAGGTGCTTTGGCTATCGGTGTAGTTCCGGGAATTAGATGAATTCTAAATTCTACTTCCCTATCTGGTGGTAATCCTGGTAACTCTTCTGGGAATACATCTGAGTATTCCGAGACTACAGGAATCTCCTTAAGTTCTTTACCCTTAGTACTAATGATTACTGAAATCATATATACTATTCCTTGCTTTCGTTCATAGTTAGCAACTTTCATTACTGATATGAACTTCATGGGTTTACGTGGTTTATCTCCTGTAATCATGATTACTTCCCCAGTAGGTGCCTGAATCTCTATAGAATTTTTATCACAAAGGATTCGAGCATGGTTGGCTACTAACCAATCCATTCCTAATACGACATCGAATCCAGTTAAATTCATTGGCAATAGGTTTGCATGAAATTTATGACCTGAAAGTTCTATATTTTCTTTTTGCAAAACCTTATCTATGTTAATAGAATTTCCGTCTGCCGTTTCGACTGTAAAAATCTGTCTAAGGTTGGTTAAGGGTAAGTTATAAGCTTGACAGAATGAAGTATTTATAAAACTTTGGTTTGCACCAGAGTCAAATAATACTTTTGCGTAAACGTTGTGAACTAAGAACGTACCAGCTATCACATCTGGAATGAGTTCTGCCTCCTGAGTAGTTAATTGGAATGCACGAGCATTCTTCTTGGTAGCTCCGTCGGCTGGTTTAGCTTTATTGTCTGCTGGTTTAACCAACTTAGGGCATTATGGCTTAAAATGTCCTGTTTCTCCACAGTTATAGCAGAATCTTGTTTTCTTTCTGCAGGTTACATTACATCTTCCATAATGTTTCTTTCTGCAATTCCTGCAGAACGACGGAGTTGAAGATTGCCTTGTTCCTCTTCTCTTGAAGCTGTTATTATTACCCGTACGAAATCCTTGGGTAATTTTATGAGCCAGTTCCTTTTTCCTGTTTTCATCTCTTGTGCGTACCAGCTCGTCAGTTAGGGTGTTAGCTAATTCTACCGCATCGTCAATAGTGCGAGGTCTCGCAGCTTTAACGATATTACGGATTTCGCCAATTAATCCCCAAATATAACGAGAAATGAGTACCGGTTCTGGCGAAGCCAGTGTTGGTACCACTCTAGCATATTCAAAGAATGTCGAAGTATACCCGCGACAATCTACACCCATCATTCGATGATTTAGGAACTTATTCGCCATTTGATCTTTTTCATATTCGGGACATAATTTTCTTTCTACAAGACTCTTAAATTCTTCCCAGTTCATGGCATAGGCCATATTTCTTCCTTTGGCTTGAAGTACTGTATTCCACCATTCTAGCGCCCCTTCTTTGAAAAGATTCGACGCATACATGACCTTGTCGTCCTTGGCACATTTACTTATTGTAATCACTGCCTCGGTTTTCTCTAACCAACGCAGTGCCGCAGTCGCTCCTTCATTGCCTGCAAATTCAGCGGGTTTACAAACAAGAAATTCTTTGTAAGTGCAACCAGGCGTTGCAACTTTCATTTTCTTAGGGAGCGGAGCCTGCCGTGAATCATTATCGTGATTAGTATGATTACCGCCTCCGTTTACACTATTACTGAAGTTATCTTCATAAATACGTTTGCTAGGAATAATTTGTTGAGGTTCAACAGGTTTCTGGGCAACAACAAGTATTGCTGGAATAGCATTGGCTATTCCTTGAGCAACGATATTTTCTATATCTTGCCTAGTCATAAATTGATCCTCCGGGTGTTGCTCAGATTGGTTAATCTCGTTAACTGGTTCATTATTAGCGTTTTCCATCTGATAATTAATATATATAATTTATTAGTATAGAGTAAATAATAATTATACACAAAATAATCATACAAATTTCACAACACACATATAGCCAAAATTATCGATTTCTCGATTCCCATTTTTATATATTTATAATATGCATCAATACGCACCATTATATTACAAGGTTTTATTTTAGGTTATTTTATAAGATTATATTTTTCTATTTATTATACAACCACAGTTTCACAACCCCACTATCCCTCGTCAGTTGGTACTTCAATAACGACGTTCCCTCTCGTCGTATTTCCAGGAGATCTGTTCTCCTACTTCCCTGATCCTATTTCCTGCATCCACCAGCTCTTCGCCAAAGTGGCGGAGTTCAGCTAGGTTTTCATTGCTTATTGGTGGGTTTGGTATATTTTCTGGGTCGAACTGAGGGAGAAAGGTATAAGGATTGTTAAGAAGGTTTTGGAACTGCCAATCATTAGTCCACCACTCATCCATTCCTAGAGGTTGGGTGTGGATTATAGGTTCTGGGATTGCTGGTTCCAAGTTCATTGGAAGTTGAGTTTCAGCAGGATAAGGGTAGAGATTATTATTGACAGGCCTAACGATATCACAGCTTGCCAATGCGCGATCCAATTCCTCCTGAAATGGTAACTCTTCGATTTGCCTAGAGCTTTCTCCAATTTCCATCTTGGTTTGCCTAGAACCTTCCCCAAACTCCATTTCCATCTGCCTAGAACCTTCCCCGGCTTCAATCCCCTTTCCTTTATCTAAAGGATTTTCTATTTTGGGAATCTTCCTAGTTGCGGGTTTCCTCCTACGCACACGCCTCCATCCTACAAATCTTCTCCTTTTCTTAGGCTTGGGTTTTCTGATTAACTCTCTTTTCTTTTGATTGTGATTTCTTTATTTTCTCCTGACTTTTCCTAATAATCAAACTTCTTTTATTAGGAGAAAGTCGTTCCTCATATTGTGCCTTTCGAACAAATATTCCTTCATCAGTATCTGTTGGGTATTTTGAGGATGAAGTTCCTTTTTCTTTTGGTGAAATATCTAATTTATAGTAGATATCCGAAAGTCTTTGATTACCCATACTGTAAACAAATATTCAAATAATAAACACGAAGTCACAAAATAGCAATCAGTAAAATTAAGTATTGTCTAAATACTTAATTGGCTTAAATCAGTGGCTCTGATACCACCTTTTTCTATCACGGCCCCCGACCCGGTTTGACCCGTTTCAGGAGCCACGGGACAGAAAATCCCGTCGTATTTATTTAATTGAGTTGACAGCGGAAGATTTTAACAGGATCTTTTTAAAACTGAAAGTTCCCGATTATTTTATTTCACAATTCGGGATAAACCCTGGTAGTTTACAATCATATGATTTCACTGAGAAATCTTTATTTTACAAAACATGTTTCTTTATTTTATATTGAGCCACTTCCTTAAGCTTGTAGTGCTTCGCGACACTTTTCCTGGATCACAATAGATCACCTGAAACATGTTTGAAAAAGGTTTTGTCAGCGGGAAATACTGGTGAATCATTCTTTTTACTAAAAACGACGCGCTTGTTATAATTTACAGTATTAAGAGCGATTATAATGTTTATACATATCAACCATCTACCCACGGTATTTATCACTCGACCACCAATTGGCTACCTCGTTGTCCAATGGTGTCTGTGATTATGGTCATATCACCCCTTGGCTAACTCGTTGTCCAATGGTGACGGTTATCAAGTATTGTATACAAACCCCACATACCGGCTGTAATTTGGTGACTACAAAGACTTAATCCCTGTAATTATAACTTTGAAAGTAAACATGATTTTGAAATCAAATTTGATAAAAAGATAATGACTCACATTGTAGATTTATATGAGCAGAGCTTAGCCTACTGATTAGCCTTTTTAACCTAAATTTAATAACATGCACACGAACTCGGTTAGTAACTAATACAACATTTACGACAACTCACGAGATTAAACCTTCAAAACGAATGACAAAGTGCGATACTTAAACATCCATCGAATTTACGACGAATGACAAAGCATAAACCCTAATGTGGGCAGCACTTAAACATCCATTGGATAGTTTCAATCGATCGGACATTGAATCGTAATAGCGATCGAGTTATTACCCTTTTATTGCGGCAGCGTTTCGTGAATTGTGTGTGTTTCTGTAGTATTTGGACGATATCTTAGTGCATGAATCGAATTTTAACGTCGAGCAAGTGCCAGAATTCAAGTCCCAGGCCCTTGTATTTATAGCCCAATTTGGCACCTCCCGCGTGTCGCGACAGGATCACCTGCACCTGTCGCATGTCGCGGGGGAATCCAAAGTAGGCTAGGCCTGCTTGATCACCAGCCTAGGCCTGCTGAGTCGACGTTTCGTAAAAAATTCAATTTCGACAGCAATTTATAGGGATAATCGTTAATAGGGAATACCCCCCCCCCTTGAGTTTTAGGGGCCCTGATACTGATTCCTATTGTTCTGAAAATTTTAGGGTTTATGCAGAATCACTTGGGTGTCTTAATTAGGGTTTCCTATTGGACAAATTAAAATAATAATTAAGACTTTTGATGAGAGTTGTTACAACATGTTACCTTATTAAAAACACACTTAAACTTATTCTTTATGCAATGCACGAAAACAATCCTTATACATGAATACTATGTTATGATACTTGATGCTTACGTGGACCATACTTATGTGATATGTTTTAGTCATTAGCTTTCACGAGCCTCCATTTGACATGTATAGCGCTATAGGAGTAACGCACCGCCCCCTTAAACTTGTGGTCATGTCGAATTAACTAAACCTTTTTGCGTAAACAGAGGATTGGCTAGAAATATTGCATGCCATGTTAGGTTGATCTTGTATAAACTTAGTTGCCATGTGGATTCGTTTTAAACTTTTATACTTATACTTATGCTTAAACTTGTATACTCGCCTTTGCTTTTGCATTGAATTGTATTTTAAACATGTTACAGGTTGGGGATTGATGATGCTACGAAAATGGATTAGCAAAGATGCCTAGATACTCATTTAGACGTTTAGGTTTAAAGTGTTGTATAAATTTTGTTACGTTATGTTGAACAATGTTGTTATTTGAATTTCTTGTAATGCTTTGACAATATATCTATGAAATGAAAATGGTTGAATTAAATATTGTCACAATTAGTGTTATGAAGTCTCTTGCAATCTTGAACAGATTGGTATCAGAGCCATAACTATAGGGAATTAGGAAAAGTATGAATGCTTTTACCTAGTCTATAGTTTTAGAGCCTTATTCTTATGTTTTGTTTGAAACTACATGCATGCCACTTTATGTGTTTCATATACATTCTCTATGAGCCTTTTAAACATATATGTCATTTATCCTTATGTAACATACTTGACATGCTATTCTTATGTGTTAATACATGTTTTATTATGTGTTAATATTTGTTTTAATATGTCATCCTTTTATGTGCCATTATTGACATGTTTATACTTGTTTGCGTAATCTTCAACATACGCTTTTCCTCATACATTTTACTCGACAATTCTAAATTCACAATCCACTCGCAATACACAAACGAGACGACTTCACCAAAATAGGCGTGAAACCCACAATTTGGGGAATGACTCTCAATCCTTCTACTTTTCTTTTTCTTACACGAAATTCACCATCAAGTTAGGAGTGAAATCCTCACCTTGATGGAGAAATTCCAATTTCAAATTCTAGTGGACCCTCGTCAAAGTGTTGAAATTAAATTTTGACCCGACGAGTACCAACCACACTTAGGATACTAAATCGCCAAGTTAGGGGTGAAACCCGCACCTTGTCGACTAGTTCCACTCCTTGATTTTTTTATATAAATCCCGCCAAGTCTCGAAATTTCGATTGATTTGGGACATGTAGTAACCGGAATGGTAAATACTGTTAATCGACTTGTCGGCGAGAGTATTTCACCTATTAGGCCAAAGCATGCTCCTCAAATTCGAAAGACTTTTCGACCACTTTGGTTAGTCAAAGTTTCGTTTTGGAACCATCCAAATTTTAATCAAACATGTGTTTCTATTATTTATCTTATACGATGCAACCTTTCAAATTCAAATTTACTTTCGATATTATCTTCTCACACACACAACATACTAAATCTTTTTCATACATTTATACCTATGCATGATTTCAAAACGTCACTTAATTTTTTTTACATTCTTTATAACACCAAAATGGAGACATATCATTGAGATAGGAGTGATTTCCTTACCTTGACGATTAACTCCACTCATCCCTTTCCTAAAACGACCTCACCAACGAGTTAGGGGTGATTCCCTACCTAGGTGATCGTACCAAAACTTTCCTTCAAAATATTTTATTATGCAAACCAGATCATGTCTTATACCTAAACCATTTATCATTTACCAAAATACCTACTTATATCAATTTCAAAATACATTATCTTACCAAACGTACTCCTTATCCTACAATCTATGTTTTTCACTCAACTCATATACACGAGATTCTTAATCATGTCTTAAAACGTTTTATGACCCGAAATTCAAACCTTATGAAATGCTACCTAACAATTCAATCGGTCCAATGAATCTCTTGCCCATGAACTTTATATTCGACTTAATAACTAAAACACACTCACGTTATATCACCATACTAAAGACTTCAATTCTTAATCAAAACCAAACCAACCTTTCTCAATTACTTATAAGATCTTATTGATATTATAAGATCGTTTTACCAAAGACTCTTTTCAACATCAACGAATCATTTGCCAAAACCCTTTACAATGAACACTAACTCCTTTTGCTAAATTCCTTTTTCTAAGGATCAACATTTTCACAAGAACCTCCTAAATTCAAAATTTCTTGTTTGATGAAACGAACTTACTTTTTTTTCACCTTTTCCCACACCAATTTTTAAAACACGTGGGCAAGCAGTCTTCATGGGGACCGACCATCTCCGTATTATGTAAACTCTTTTAAAACAATAGTAACATTTTCATTCACTACAAAATACATTATGCTTAACCAATGAATACTTTGTATTGTCTTACATTTACAAACTATATTCTACCCTTCAAATCAAGCTCAATCTAATTTTATAAGCTCAACGTTTCGTTTAAACAACTATACATGCATTTCATCATACACATTTTAGTCGATATCTCGCGATAACATCATTCATATCGTTCGTATTACCTACTTAACCTTTTGAATGCTTTATACGCTTAAATCCGTTATGTCCCAACATACACCATATACGTAATACTTATTATTCGTACCTACACTTATGATCATACATTTTATGCTTACACTTATACTCATGCTACTCGTACGTTTTATGTCTATACTCATACTTACATGCATATTCATACTTAAACTTATACTTATGCTCATAGTTTCATTCATACTCAAAATTCATACATTCGTACCCGTACGCGAGTGGAATCCAAGGGATTCGCTTGCGTGGGTCCCTTACATACTTAAGCATGGACTTGCTTATATACTATACGTACACATTCCTATTTTTAAATTATGTATACCCTGATTCATACTCAACTAGTACAAGTTATGCGGATCATGCGACGATCAAAATAATTGCGGGTGCACACGGGATTATAGTGATTGGCTCATGAGAACCATAGAGTGTACTACTGTGTATGGTAAGGCACGGAACGTAACATGACACCGAACACGAAACGGACGTAATGTGGTCAAAACATAGTGGATACGCCGCTGGTACTTCCTATATATAAGTGTTTTCACCATGTTACCAAACTTTCGTAAAACGTGCCATGAGAAATTCAGTGTTTTGCAGACCTATTTAGACCTAATACAACTTTAGACAACTCACAAACGCATTATATCCGATTATCCACTACGAGACTTCATTCTTAATACATCACCTTCGTCCATCCAATACTTATGCCATTCTGATACTCGTATTCATCTATCAGACCAATCGTCCACTTTCATATCACCCATTATCCTTGTCCTTATTCGAACCTTGTTTACAATCGAGTCTGTTTGAATGTTCGAATCCTAACTTACCTTCCTACCTTTAAAACTATCTTCCTATTCGTTATTCTTGTGTAAACATACTTAGTAGACCGTTAGTACTTTATTTAAAGTACCAAACCTCCTCGCTCCTCTCAATAAGCAATTTTTACAAATGTATGACTCTATACTACCCTTAAAACTTCCTATACGATTACAAACCGTTTTATAAAGACCTCCTTCGTAAATACAACACATTTGTAAAACAACTCCAAATTTAACATTTCAAAATTACCAAGTCTCAGTTTTAAATAATCACCTTTTGCCAAAACTTTTTCAAGTCTTCCTCTTGAATAAATTTCGGGACGAAATTTCCTAAAGGATGGGAGACTGTAACGCCTCGCTTTTTCGTAATTTTCCTAAATTAGAAAGATCATCTTATATATCTATTTTTTGAAACCTTGCTTCTCTTATAATCGTATTTCGTTTTATAACCATTGTAAATCCGAGACTTCGATCGTAATGAAATTCTTTTTTTATATACATGCTTATACGTGTTGCAATACTTGAATTATACGTTACCAATCTCGAATGCATATGCGCAAACGATACTCGACATACTCGTACTCATAACTTATACATGCTTGCTAACTATTAAATACACGGTTAATTCTAATAATAATAGAATATAATAATAATAATAGTTCTAATAGTATAATAATAATAATTTTAATAATATATAATAATAATAAATCTAATAATGTAACAATAGAAAGTTACATGTTTACGTAAGTTGGAAAAAAAATTATAAAAAAATGGTGACAGCTACTTTCAATCGCAAGACTGCCTTTGGGCAGATTTGTTATGTTTTAATTATAAACCTCCCCATAATATGCACTTAAATTAATAATTTAGTTGCATGTTGGCTTAATATAATAACCTAAGCTAATATATATGTCACACAACAATAAAAGGAAACATTTATGGCTGTTAACAGCCCTGTTCGGCCAGCATCAATAGTTAGAACTTTTTTTTTATTAGTTTAAACCCCAACTAATCCTATTAATTGCAACCAACTTAACCCTAATCTTTTCCCCTATAAATACCACTTATAATCAGCCTCCTTACCACTTTACAAACTCTAATCTCACTCTCAAAACTCTCTCAAACTCCCTAAATTCGCAGCTGATTGCAGAAGTTCGGATAGATTCATACCACTTCACTAAAATGAGCATAACTCACTCAATTCTTGTCCGTTTTAGCTCATTCTTTTTCCTATGTGCTTGGATTGACCTTAACTTCGATTCCATGGGTTTTTCACAGTAAATAATGTAAGATTAAATATATTATGTTTAATATTTAATCTATAGCCATTATAATCATTTACATAATATAGATCAAAATATATAATAACCTATTTAATAATTAGTTGGTAATTATTGATGGACCATATTACCCTTATTAACTAATTAGGTTTCCTCCTGAGTGCTTATATAAGGGGAATTATGTAGAGGTCAAAAGGTTACACAGTTACATAACCTAATCATAACATCATCATCACAATCGACCTCCCTCTCCCATAACCGATTCCCTTGTCGGTTTTCTTAGTCACCATCATCAGTCATCACCCTAAGGAGGAACCAGATCACATTGACAATTATGTCGAACGGGATGTCATCTTATCTGACTGGATTCTCCACTGCACTGTCTGCTGTAACAGGTATGTTTTCATGTTTTCCCTCATGTATAAACAGAACTGAACCAACATGTGGTATCAGAGCATATGTTGATTAGTCAGTTCTGTTTTGTATCCATAAATCTGGAATAAAACTGGAAAACAGGATTTGAAAACCATTATAAAATTCGGTTTTATCATCCGAGATTCCATCTCGGATCTGTTTATTCATCTCGGATCATATATTGATTCGTTATAACTGTTCCGAAATCATCAGTTTGAGAAACATGTTTGAATGTGTAATTATTTCCAGATTTCGGATATAGGATTAAGGTTAATTTTTATTTAGGGTTCATCATGTTCTTAGTTAAAATTCGAAATTTCCTTTATGTTTTGGAATGTGTTTTGAATTGTGGAATGTTTTTCCTAATTTTGATCTAATTTTATCTAATAAGGATTTCGAAATCTGTTAATAGGATAAACAGATTATGATTTTCGAAATTTTCTGATAAAATTAGATCAATGTTAAAATAGGAAACTCTATCATAATTCTTAATTTTCGAATTTTCAGTTATGTTTTCGCATTAACAGCTGTAACAGCTTGCATAACACATTTCGGATGATCATTACGGATGATCATTCCGGATGAACATCGTTCGCCCATTACGGATCATCAACTGTCTGATCATTCTGGATGAACATCGTTCGCCCATTACGGATCAGCAAATGACCATTTCGGACTAAGCATCACGGATGATCAAAGAACTGACCATTTCGGATGAATCTCGGACTAAGCATTACCATCCGAAATCATCTGAAATGCATCACGGATCATCAAGAACTGACCATTTCGGATGCATCTCGGACTAAGTATCATCATCCGAAATCATCCGAAATGACTCGACTTACCCGTCTTGGACACATCCGAAATCATTCGAAATCATCCATTTCGGATAATCTGAAATGATTCGAAATTAGTCATTTCGGATGGATCTAAGACATAATTTATCCGAAATCACGAGTGTTCGATCCGCGCTAACGGGTGGTTTGCTATTAAATAATTGGTTTTGTAATTACTTAGTTAATTAATCAGAATCAGATAATGCTTTACAAAACCAAAATAGCTTAACTCGAATAAGCTTTTGATGTATCATTTTTGGCCAAAGCTGACTTGATACATCTACTTATCATTCAAGTATTACGAAAGCTATGTTAAGTGTGCATCATAAACATGAATGTCTTAATATCTGGCCAAAGCTGATTTAATTCTTTCATAGATGGCATACTTAACAAGTGCATAATTAAAGTGATTGTCTCAATTTCTGGCCAAAGCTGATTTGTTACAACCACTTTGCACATATGCTTAAATGATTACACTTCTGGCCAAAGCTGATTTGTCTTCGTTTAAGTAGAATTTTAACTAAGTCTAGTATTTTGATGTTAGTAATAGACAATATCACAGCTTCATAATGTAAAATGGTCATTATTTATGCCTGCCTTAGTTTAACATGCCCTTAGATCACATTAGAACTTCTTCCTTAGTATCATAACTTGCTCATCTTATTTCCACTATCAGCACCAAATCAGGGGATTCCACCTTTGACTGGTGATAACTTTGCTGCATGGAAGGATGCTCTCATGCTTACGCTTGGATTGCTGGACTTCGATTATGCTCTAAGAGAGAATAAGCCAGCGGACCTTACTGCTACAAGTACTGCTGCTGAACAGATAGTTCATGAAAAATGGACTAGGTGTAATCGCATGTCTCTCATGTTCATGAAGCAGTCCATTAGTAATGCTATCAGGGGAGCCATTCCTGATTCTGAAGATGCTAAAACCTACTTGGAACATGTGGAGGCGCAGTTCAAAGGGACGTCTAAAGCACACGCTAGTACCCTTATCCTCAAGCTGGTGACAACTAAGTATGATGGGAGGAGTGGCATTCGCGAGCACGTCATGATGATGAATGACATGGCCAATAAGCTGAAGGGGCTGGAAATGGAGATCAGTGATGGTTTCCTTGTTCATTTTATCCTCACTTCGCTTCCTTCATCCTTTGAAGCATTCAAGATCAATTACAACACTCAGAAGGACAAATGGACGATGAGTGAGTTGGTCGCTATGTGCGTACAGGAGGAAGAGCGTATGAGGATGGATCGCCCTATTGATGTTGCTAACTTCACCACCTCCAACTCTAAGAAAAGGAAGAACAATCATCAGAGAAAGGATGCTTCAAAAGTCCCAAGGCCTAATCCTAATACAAGTGCACCCTCCAGCTCTAGGAACTCCTTAGGCAGTATCCGCTGCAAGTTCTGTAAAAAGGCAGGACATATGCAGAAGGAATGCCCTGACTTTAAGGAGTGGCTGGCTAAGAAAGGTAACGATTATTTTATGATACTTGAGTCCTATAATTTAAGTGTTCCTGCTAATTCTTGGTGGTTTGATTCTGGTTCTATGGTTCATGTTACCAATTCAACTCAGGGATTCCTTTCAATCCGGAAGCTGGAAAGAAACCAAAGAACGCTTAAGGTTGGGGATGATCGAGAATTAGAAGTGAAGGCCATTGGAACATTACAATTAGTTATGAAAACTGGTTTATGTATTAAACTTTATGATACCTTATATATTCCTGAGGTAACTCGGAACCTTGTATCAGGACCAAAGTTAGACATGGACGGTTTTATTGTTTCCCATGGTCATCGCAAACTCTCTATCCTCTATGATTCTGTTCTTTATGGTACTGGTATTCTGGATGGTGGTCTCTATAGATTAGAACTAGATTATGGCTTTTCCAAATCTTTGTTGTCATATAACATTAATGAATCACTCACAAAGATGAAAGAGAAACGAGACTTAGAAACTTCGTCCATGTTGTGGCATCAACGTTTAGGCCACATCTCAAGAGAACGATTAAATCGTCTCGTAAAGGATGAAGTCTTACCTACTCTCGATTTCTCTGATTTTGGAACATGTGTCAAATGTCTTAAGGGTAAAATGACATTAGCGAATAAGAAAGGTGCCACTAGGAGCTCTAATTTATTAGAACTCATTCATACTGACATCAGTGGTCCCTACCAAATCGCTGGCATAACAGGACATACTTCAGTTATCACTTTTATTGATGATTATTCTCGTTACATGTACTTGTATCTAATTAAGGAGAAATCTGAATCTCTTACAACTTTTAAAGATTATAAGGCTGAAGTTGAAAAGAAATTAGATCGTCAGATTAAAGTTGTGAGATCAGATAGAGGCGGTGAATATTATGGAAGACATACTGATGTGGGACAAGCTCCTGGTCCGTTTTATGAGTTTTGTAAGGGCCAGGGGATTGTGAACCAATACACCATGCCTGGTACACCTCAGCAGAATGGTGTCGCTGAAAGAAGAAATCATACCCTTATGAACATGGTGCGTAGTATGTTAGCCAACACTAATTTACCATTATTCCTCTGGACTGAAGCGTTAAAAGTAGCCGTTCATATACTCAATAGAGTTCCTTCTAAGTCTGTCCCTAAAACTCCTTATGAACTTTGGACAGGAAGGAAACCGAGTCTTAAATATATGAAAGTATGGGGCTGCATTGCTGAAGCAAAACTTTACAATCCTTTCCTAAGGAAACTTGACCCTAAAACAGTTACCTGTTTCTTTATCGGGTATCCTGATAATTCAAAGGGTTATCGTTTCTATTATCCTTCTCATGTCACCCGTATTGTTGAAACCAAGCGTGCTGCGTTCCTGGAGGATTTCAAGGTCAGTGGGAGCAGTACCAACCCTTACGAAGAATTGCAAGAAGTACAAGACACGGGGGGGGGGGGGGGAGACTCGTCGCGTACCATTACTCCGATTACTCCTCTTGTACCCAATGCAACTACTGTACCTGAAGCTGCTGCACCAACTGCAAATTCACCTCCACAATCAGAACCTATTATACCTCATGACGAAGGCACATCAAACGCTCAAAACCAAGACAACGCTAGACCCGATAATCCACTCAGGAGGTCATCTAGGAAAAGAAGGCCTACTAATTGGGATGATTATGTTACCTACCTGACTGAAATGGATCCCAGAAAGCTCAATGATCCTATCTCTTACAATGAAGCCATTAGCAGTGATCAGTCTTCTGAATCGAATAAAGCAATGATTGAAGAGCTTGAATCCATGAAGAAAAATGACGTTTGGGATTTGTTAGAATTACCCAACGGAGCCAAACCCGTAGGATGTAAATGGGTATTCAAAACAAAACTGGATCCGAATGGGAACGTTGAACGCTACAAAGCGAGATTGGTTGCAAAGGGCTACACTCAGAAAGAGGGAATTGATTATCAAGAGACGTTTTCACCTGTCTCTCGTAAAGATTCATTAAGGATCGTCATGGCCCTAGTAGCTCATTTTGATTTAGAGCTGCATCAGATGGACGTTAAAACCGCTTTCCTTAACGGAGATTTGGACGAAGATGTTTACATGAAACAACCTGAAGGCTTTAAACCTGAAGGTCAGGAGCATCTAGTCTGTAAGTTGAAGAAATCCATTTACGGGTTAAAACAAGCATCACGTCAGTGGTACCTCAAGTTTGATGAAGTCATGAAGAAGCAAGGTTTTATGAAGAATCAAATGGATCAATGCACCTACCTCAAGATGAGTGGGAGCAACTTTACTATACTTGTCCTTTACGTAGATGATATTCTATTGGCAAGTAATAGTTTAGACATGTTGCATGAGTCGAAGCGGTTACTCTCGCATAACTTCGACATGAAGGATCTTGGAGATGCTTCTTACGTCATTGGCATCGAAATTCACCGAGATAGACACAAAGGGATCTTAGGATTGTCCCAAAAGGCTTACATAGATCGTGTTCTTACACGTTACAACATGCAACAGTGCAAACCCTCCGTCGCTCCAGTAGTTAAGGGAGATGAGCCAGATAACAGTGTCCGACAACAGAGGTTGAGAAGGAGCAAATGAGCCAGATACCTTATGCGTCAGTAGTCGGGAGCCTGATGTATGCTCAAGTCTGTACTCGCCCAGATATCGCTTATATTGCTGGAATGCTAGGCCGTTATCAGACTAATCCTGGCCTAGATCACTGGAAAGCAGCTAAGAAGGTACTTCGATATCTGCAAGCGACGAAAGACTATAAACTGACTTATAGAAGAAGTGATCATTTAGAAGTGCTGGGCTATTCTGATTCTGACTTTGCCAAATGCAAAGATGACAAGAAATCCACTTCGGGCTATATCTTTATGTTAGCAGGCGGCCCTACCTCATGGAAGAGTCATAAACAACAGTTGACCACAACTTCCACAATGATGGCAGAGTACATTGTTGTTTACAACGCAGCCTGTCATGGAATGTTGCTTAGAAATCTGATCACTGGACTCAAAATCGTTAATTCCATTTCTAGACCATTGAAGCTTTATTGTGATAATTCAGTTGCCGTTAGTTTCTCGAACAGTAACAGTTCGACTGGAGCTGGTTTATATCTCGATACAAAATATATGTTCGTACGTGAACGAGTTGAGGAAAATAATCTTTGTATCGAGTATATTAGTACTAAAGATATGCTTGCGGATCCGATGACTAAAGGTCTCCCTCCTAAAGTTTACGAAGAACATGTTCGGAATATGGGATTTAGTAAAGACCTTATTTAAGCATATTGTACTAGCTTATGTTTTATGATTAATGAAATTTCCTCAGTTTGATTTTGTATGTCTCTTAGAATATGTTCAACCGGTATAATGGCATATAGACAAATGAAGTTACAAATCAAACAAAGGGCTTATGCGTATTTTGATCATAACGATTAGGTTTTAAATTAAGGCTATAGTATGACTAATAGGGGTCCTGAGTCGCATAATGATTCAACGACTATATTTCTCTGCTATAGTACTTGTTTAAGGCTAAAATGAGTGTTAACTCCTGATCAGGCTTATCTAATACTCATAGTAAATGATTACTCGGCTAAGTGGGAGAATGTAAGATTAAATATATTATGTTTAATATTTAATCTATAGCCATTATAATCATTTACATAATATAGATCAAAATATATAATAACCTATTAAATAATTAGTTGGTAATTGTTGATGGACCATATTACCCTTATTAACTAATTAGGTTTCCTCCTGGGTGCTTATATAAGGGGAATTATGTAGAGGTCAAAAGGTTACACAGTTACATAACCTAATCATAACATCATCATCACAATCGACCTCCCTCTCCCATAACCGATTCCCTTGTCGGTTTTCTTAGTCACCATCATCAGTCAGCACCCTAAGGAGGAACCAGATCACATTGACAATTATGTCGAACGGGATGTCATCTTCTCTGACTGGATTCTCCACTGCACTGTCTGCTGTAACAGTTATGTTTTCATGTTTTCCCTCATGTATAAACAGAACTGAACCAACAAATAAGTCCCTGGAACTCTGGCAAAAAGGCTCCAAAGTTCACTGTTCATTTCTGATTTCATCTAATCTTTACTAAACTTGTTCAACTTGAGTCTAACTCATCTCAAACCTATGTCCTTATGCTTATAACCACTTCTATGGTTAGTTAGGCTTAAAAAAAAGGTTGAGACATTCAAAATCAGAGGTTAAACCTCATATACATTCTGTTTTGTTTAGGGTTTTTAACCCACAAGTGATGTTCAAGCTTCAAGCTTGATGAAGGTGTGATTATGGACTAACTTGGGTTGTCCAACATAAAATCCCCACATCCCTTGATGATTTCTCATAGTGTAGTTGTTTCTTATTCTTGTATTGATATTAGTTCATGACCCCCCTTGTATGTTTTTACATCAAGTGTAGTGGTGAACCATAAGAGGTACCTAAATGGAAGCTTGTTCTTCCTACCTCCTACATGAATTCTATGACACAATAGAGGTACCTAAATGAAGATTTATCTTCTACCTCATGCTTGACTAATGGACTAAATAATACATATAATACTTATACATATATATTATTCGAACCCTTGATGGTGGACTTGTGTTCATTCGTCAAGATATTAGAATAACATCATCTAAGGCATAAGACTTGTTACGATTCTAATGAGTATATTATTCATGAAAACATTAACCCTTGAGGTTTCATAGTGTCAAGGACAAGTACTTGGTGTTAAAAGATGATTACTTTTGAATACATATATTCTTGTGTTTTAACTTCCTAAATCCCTAAACGAACATATTCAACCTTCTAACCTCATCAACTTCGTCACATTGGATAATCGGAAAGCATATGCAAATTTTGTGAGTATACTCGCAACCCCCTTTTTATGTTTATCACTTTTTGGGGTGTAACATGTTACCTTATTAAAAACACACTTAAACTTATTCTTTATGCAATGCACGAAAACAATCCTTATACATGAATACTATGTTATGATACTTGATGCTTACGTAGACCATACTTATGTGATATGTTTTAGTCATTAGCTTTCACGAGCCTCCATTTGACATGTATAGCGCTATAGGAGTAACGCACCGCCCCCCTTAAACTTGTGGTCATGTCGAATTAACTAAACTTTCTTGCGTAAACAGAGGATTGGCTAGAAATATTGCATGCCATGTTAGGTTGATCTTGTATAAACTAAGTTGCCATGTGGATTCGTTTTAAACTTTTATACTTAAACTTATGCTTAAACTTGTATACTCGCCTTTGATTTTGCATTGAATTGTATTTTAAACATGTTACAGGTTGGGGATTGATGATGCTACGAAAATGGATTAGCAAAGATGCCTAGATACTCATTTAGACGTTTAGGTTTAAAGTGTTGTATAAATTTTGTTACGTTATGTTGAACAATGTTGTTATTTGAATTTCTTGTAATGCTTTGACAATTTATCTATGAAATGAAAATGGTTGAATTAAATATTGTCACAATTAGTTTTATGAAGTCTCTTGCAATCTTGAACAAGTCCCACTCCGATGATTCCGCCATTGGTTGGGGTGTGACATTTGGCTCCCCTTCATGTATATGCAAATGAAAATGAATGTGTAATTCGTTATCACCATCTGCCATCCGAATGACTTGTGAGGTGAGGTGAAGATGTGAAGACATATTGGTGTGATAGGTGGTATTTATAGACAGGAGAAGTCTAGGGGTGGGTACTTATTAGAATACTAGTAAACATAACCAACTGATACAATAAACGAGAATAACCTTCCACTAAAGACAAGCCAAATGAGGACATAAAGTGCTGATACAACAAACGACAAAAAACTTTCAACTAAACACCACTACAAAAAACATCATGCAACAAAACGAGCAACCCTATTTCCAATGGCATTCACCTCTAGATGATAGTTCCGAGTCTGACTCTTCTCCAGAATATGGGTTGTGCCAAACACAGGACCAATCTTCTTCTTCTTTCTCATAGTTCCAAGCATCCTTCAGGACTTCATGGTCGTAATCCTCCTCCGAGTTAGGGTTGAAATCAAACAGTTGATTGTCATAGGTCCAAACTTTTTTAACAACAGGGATTTCTTCAACCTGTTTATTTTTTCCATGAACGTCATTCTGTTTCGCCAGTTGATGATTCACAACAGCACCGTAAGACGATCCTCCTTCCTCGACAGGTTCTGATTTTTTTGATTTCTTTCCATCCTCTAGATTAGGAAGCTTTGGGGGTAGTTCCCATTCCAAACAAGCTTTGATGTCTTCTTCAGTCATGCAATTGTTTTGAAAGTGGGAGAAAGGAGGTAACCGTTTCTTACCATTGCGCTTAACCATTACTAAGAAATGGTATTGCAAAGAAGAGTGATGAGGACCAATGGAGGGGTGTTTTCCAAGGGACTTTTTATAGATGAAAGAGAGACCTACTAGAAGATCTCTGGATGAAACAGCGACCTAGTATAACATCTCTGGATGAAACAGCGACCTAGTATAACATTTCAGCATGAAACAACGACTTTACTACTTTGATTGTTCAAACATAAATAGTCACTCATACCCCCATCTCGAATTGCACCAACCACACACAATAATTGGGGGACCCGGAAGACTCGTTCTTGGAGCTGGAGGAAGTTCCCGATACCCCCCCCCCCTGAAAAGATCCCCAGAATGACACGCTGGTATTATTACCCAACATAAGAGTCTAGATCGTGGTCAAAAAATGTAATGGCGTTCTATCATAACGGAGATTCTTCTTTCTGTTATAGCAGATTCCTTGGAAGGAGACAACTCGGGTCCGAGTTTTGGGGTGCCCTACTTGGATACGAGAACTACGGTTACTTGTCGCCACTGGTAAGGAGTATAAATATAGGTTCTCCAAAAATTATGTTTTATTCTTATGTTATAAAACTTTCACCGTTGTAGCATGTGTGTGGGTGGGTGACGAGAATGATGAGGTTCAGATGGATTTTAATAAAAAAAAATCCAGAAGATCAGAACAACTGTTTCCATGGACGATTCTCCCACCGCAATTTCTGGACCTTTTGGATGAGAATCCTAACCATCGTGCGTTACCTTTTGCCATTGGATTAAAGGAACATTACCCTCCATTTTGGGACATCGATACGGTAACACTTACATCCCCTACTGTTTATTTTAAACCAAATATGTTTAACTTATTTATTTTTGTCTCAGGTTTATATTCCAATCTATGTTGACCTTCAAGACTGGTTCATGGTTCGTGTTGATATGCGGACACTTCACCTTACATTGTATTTTACTGGGACGTGTGCTTCAAGTGTTTCTGATGGGTCAAGCTTGATTCAAGTTAGGGTATATCCAACCCTAATAAAATTTGAATCGTTATTCAAAACATTTTTGGAACAAATCGCCTACTGGGAACATTCTGGACGCCCATATGTGGAAAAGACAATGGTGACACATACTGAAGTTTGCCAACATCAGAAGGAAAACCAGGACCTGATTCAGGGGTGTTAGTTTGTATGTTGTTAAGTAAACTGGTTAATGACGAGGATGTCGGGATTGGGGGAGATCTTGTCGAGGCTTGCGCGAAATACAGACGAGAGATGGCGGATGAGTTTTATGCAACTCGTTTTTCACCCCCAAACATGTAATAAAACATGCAATGCTTTATAGTACTTGTATTAGCTTTAAATTATTAAATATCGTGTTCTGGCACTTTTTTATATAGAAAAGTAAAAAATGGCTTTTAGGCCCGTTTTGCCCCCACCCCCCCCAAACGAGAGGAAACGACCTCCAGCGAGACGACACCACTCGCCCAAGTCCTTATTCACCCTAGCATAGGACACGGAGAAACCCGGTGATGGTGACCTGCGACGCACCGGTGAGATAACAGACCCAGAAAAGGCAAGGATGGCCCTTTTTGTCAAAAAGTAAAAAATGGCTTTTAGGCCTGTTTTGTCCCCCCCCCCCCAAACGAGAGGAAACGACCTCCGGCGAGACGACGCCACTCGCCCAAGTCCTTATTCACCCTAGCATAGGACACGGAGAAACCCGGTGACGGTGACCTGCGACGCACCGGTGAGATAACAGACCCATAAAAGGCAAGGATTGCCCTTTTTGTCAAAAAGTAAAAAATGGCTTTTAGGCCGTTTCCCCCCCCCCCCCCCCCAACGAGAGGAAACGACCTCCAGTGAGACGACGCCACTCGCCCAAGTCCTTATTCACCCTAGCATAGGACACGGAGAAACCCGTGACGGTGACCTGCGACGCACCGGTGAGATAACAGACCCAGAAAAGGCAAGGATGACCCTTTTTGTCAAAAACCATAAATGCAAGAATATGAGGAAACATTAAATTTTTATTATAAAGACAGTACGAAAGCACAATTCATAAACCAAAACAACATTCATCCTACATACAACGCCATCTATAAAGCTCGTTAGCCATGTGGCGACGGTAGTTGATACAAGCCTCTTCTACGTCACTTTCATCAATGAGCGACTTGCCTCTTACAAGGTTCTCCATCATCATACAGACAAGCACCCCTGAATTAGCAATGTTACCATTGTCATGAGGCACACCATCTTGAACAAAACCAAATGAAACTTTTTTCTTTGTGCAGTATCTCGAGTTTCGCCAATAGTGGATTTGGTCAAGAAAATGCTTGAAGAAAATTGGAAAAATGTCCATGACGTTTTCAACCAGCCGTCGTTTTTCATTTCCCCATCTTTTATCAGTCCAATATTGTGTTATTTCCATGTTAAACATATCAACACGAAATAGTAACCAGTCCTCCTGCTTAATCCATATCGGAATATACAAATAATCAACCTCCCAAAATGGAGGGTACGGTTCCTTCCTTTCGGCCATGTCTACCGCTCTTAAACAATCCTTCGTATAACACACGTCTTCAAAAAATTGCGGAGGTAAAACCGTCCAACGCAATTTCCTTGACGGGTCTTTTAAAAGTTTAGACTGTCGTAGCCGCATCAGCCTTAACGTCCACGCTTGAACATGCTGCCATAAAAATAATATATCTAATCAGTGATTTGTATAATAAAAACTAATAGTGGTAGTATTGGAATTACAATGTCATTTAGGCATGCATTAGATTCGTAGCCTAGTAGGCTACCCCAAAAGCTTCTAGGTAGCTGTATTTCCCCTAAAAAGCGAGAATAACAAAAAGGGGAATCCCCCTTTAGGTAAAAATCAACAGCATCTCTTGACCAATTTTCGGACTTGTCGGTTGGAAATACAAATTTTTTTTCTTTCTGGAGGGCTGCCACCAGGTTTACTCGACTGAGCGGACGACCCGGGGTTATTTAGGATAACGTTTCGGGTCGGCTTTGGAAAAGATGAAGTGTTAGAACGACCGCTTGGACGTCTTAATTTGTTTAGAATCAAAAATGAGGTTCTCTGGACCACATGCGAATTGTTTTTCTCATCAGCTACTTGATTGTCACCTTGGTTTGCCATAAAAGTGGTTGTGGTTTTTGTGGAGTTCTCATTCCCTATGGTGGGGGTATTTATAGTGGGTGGAAATTTAATTAAAATTCATTTTTCTTTTTGAGAAAAATGCATATTGGTTAAAAATTGTGAAATGCCCTTTATACCCTTAATGATGAACAGATATAAATACCTCATTCCCTAAATCGATCCAACCGATTTACTTCTCTTCTTTTGAAGATGTCTCAAAAATCCGCTGCAAGCTCCAACAAGAAATCATCTCAGGGCGGGGAAGCTTCTCAATTCCTCTGTTCATGTGGTGCAGCGACTTGGTACAAGATTTCAAAGACTGAAGTTAATCCAAATCGTCGCTTCTTATGGTGTGTAAGTTAAAATTATAGTTGATTGAAGTTAATTAAATGGCTATTTCCTGATTGTTGTGTTTTTACAGAAGAAAGATTGTGGTTTTATACGGTGGGCTGATACACCTTCATCTCCATCTTCATTTCCAACTTCATATTCATGCCCTGGTTGTGAGAAGGTAATACCAGCACTGTTAAGGAGCATGGAAAACAAAGATGATTTGGCAATTAAGAAAGCTAGGGAAGTGATGTTTTTGAAGATGTGTTTATTGTTTACTTGGTTCATGATTGTGGTGTTTTTGAAGATGTGTTTATTGTTTACTGCAGCGTTACAAAGGTTTCTGTAAATGTGAGATAACACAGCACTGCCCCAACTATATCTCGAACATGCGGGCAAGTCTTCAAGAAACTCTAAAAAATTTAGAGAAATCAGGTGGTTTGCATTATCAGGTAAGACTGTGCACCCTATCAAATAAAATATTATTTGACGTGCACGAAAAAGGCAGTTTTGATCTGATGCTTGGTTTTCAAAAAAATTCGACTTTATTTCTTATAAAACTCGCGTCGACTTAACCCTTTTGCCCTTCACTTCAGCTTCCTCAGGGGTAAACCCCAACACCTCTTGACACTTGGATCTTGCAGTATACAATGTCATACCAGTGTCAGCCCCAGATATAGGCAACCCATCTATTGGTAGCCCCCACAGCACGTTGACATCCTGTAATGTCACAGTGGTTTCGCCAGAAGGAAGGTGAAACGTGTGAGTCTCTGGCCTCCACCTCTCAACCAACGCAGTTATTAAGGCGTGGTCTATATACCGGTACCCAATTTCCAGTATCCCACTGAATCCTGCTGCACGTATTAAACCTTCTACCCTTGGACCAACCGGATTTTTTTTCATATGTTGCCAGAACGATCGATCTGATCGTTTAATATTTATTGGGTTACTATAAATTTCTGGATTTTTGAATACCTCAAACGCCCGGTGATCCTTGTTCAAAAACAACACCGATGCATTAAGAGGACCAGGATGACATTCAAAACTCATCTTCGGCAGATCAAAGTTCACAGAAAATTTATCGGTAAAGCAAGGTTTGAAGCTTCGTTTGATAGGTGTTTGAAACGAAATGTGGTGCTTGTGCTTTGCTTTATGTTCAACTTTAAAGACCCGTTTCTGTGTATCAATTTTAGAATCCATACTGAAGAACAGTGGAAATCTTACACAACAGTGGAATCCCTACACAATGAAATTAAACTTTGCATTCTTTAGTCATTTCATGTCATAAGAATGCATGCAGGGGTACTGTATATTGCAGGCAGTCATGAACGATGGCCACAAATTCAAATCACAACTCACATGTGACTCCCTGCAAAAAGACAAGGTCAAACAGTGACTCCTGCAAACAACAGTCTCAGGCTTGCATGTAATCGTAGCCCCAATTTTAAATTAAAACTCACATGTGACCACTGCCACACAGTCTCAGGATTGCTGCACCATTTAGCGATTTTCAGGAAGAAAGCTACATCAAACATCGACCTTTTAAAGACTGCCATATCAAACAATGACCTTTTATAAGAAAGCTATATGATTCAGCGACCATTTATAAGAAAGCTGTATGTTTCAGTGACCTTTTATAAGAAAGCTGTATGATTCAGGGACTTTCAGAAGGTTGTTTCACGAAACAGCGACTTTCAACCAGGTTGTTTCATCAAACATTGACTTTCAGAAGGTTGTTTCACGAAACAGCGACTTTCAGAAGCTTGTGCAGCTTTTGCAGAACATTCAGCTTTTTGTAGAAAATGAGCTTGAAGGTCGCTGATTGAATGGGCAACTTACCTAGAGATGAAAACAATATTGGTGACCACCTAATGGCACTCTTTTGGAGTTCAAACCCCTACTTTTGCAAAAAAAATCAATATAATCTGGATAATGTAAAGGTACTGTGTAATTTTTTATTTGACATGTGACGTATACAATAGTTTCACACTTTCACTTTCACATGTATAAATGATGACACATCCTTAACAACTAATCCCCACACCCACTACACTATTTTCTCTATATATTATACAACCGTTAGGTAGGCATTGTACCCTCGTATTTACACACTTAACAACTCTATTTTCTCACTTTTCTCATTGCTTACTGTCACATAGGAGTCGGGCTGCAAAGTCCCCCAACACTAAGACTAATGATGTTCACTATTCTCAATACTTGATGACTGAAGCTTCACCAATTATGGCACTACCTCTAGATTTTGTTGCAACAAGAGGTGTTTAAGCTCTTAACGTAGCGTGTCAAATCTTTCAAAGTGATGCGGAGACTCTAGCACACATCTTGGTATGTTAACCGGTGATGATATGGAGGAAACGCTTTGAATGGCGGGATCTTAGATCACCAAACCTAAACGCAAAATCGGTGGACAATGTAATTGGAAATGCCATTTATGCAGCAAAAATTCTTCAATGATTTGTCATGTAAAGAACCCTAAAATATAAGTTTGTGTGGTAGTATTCATTTGCTTAGTTAAAAAAAAAATAGGAGTTGCTGATATGAGATAAGAGAAAGAGATTAAGAGAGTCGAAGCAAAGGGGCACATTGACAATTTGACACATCTCTTTTAGGGCCCTATATATGCATTCATTTACAAAATACATTTCATTATTCTTCAATAATACCTTTGTTTTCAATTATTTATAAATTATTTAGAAATATGTATTCTATATATCATCTCTTATACTAAACCAACATTCTAAATATATATTATTGATTATTGATATTGTTTATTTTCTATTTATAGTATGTATTTGTGTCATGCTCTTTGATGCTTATTTTAGTAACAATAGATGAACTTAACATCAAGTTTATAGTGTGGAGGGAAAACAAACATTTTCCAGGTTTAACTCAAATATCAATGTGGGTATGGATTAGAGATGAACATGGTATCAGATCGGTACCGAAAGTACCGGCACTGAAAAATGGGGAAAATAGGTATCGGTACCAAATATGGATGAGGATGATTTAGTTTGGTTAGTCTAACACATAAAAGTTGTGGATAAGACAGTTTTGAGTTCTTGACACCTATCAATTAAACCAGATAAACTATAAGAGATGGGACGAGCATTTTGACAATATATTTTCTAAATCTTACTACTTTTTTACCTGTAGTGAGAAATTCAACGACTTATGATTATTAAAAAACATGATATAGCTACACATGGTATAGTTTATTAATCAAAGTTTCTATATAACATTACGAAATGATAAACCAAACCTTGTAACTTGATTTGATAGTTTTCTAAATTGTTTATCAAAAACCTTGTATTTAATGAGTAATGACACCCAACCCTACAACCAAACTATATCAGTACGCCTTAATAACATATTTTTAGCATAATCTATATTGTTACATCATACAAAACCACTAATTATAAGTTTATACTAGGATGAGATCAGCATCATATCGATACTAAACCAACACCATACCGAAAAGTACCAATACGGAAAACGAGTAAAAATATAATCAGAAAATCGTACCAGTTATGTTGGTTCAGTACTATTTTGGTATCATACTATCAGTAGATCGACTAGTACCGGAACTTCAAACTCAAAACAAATACCGATAACGATACAAATTTTGTCCAGTAAGTGGTGATCCAAAACTGAACCGGTACTCGGTAAAAAATGTCTAACCTAGCTTTATATAATATAGAAAGATATTAATATTTATTAAAGGCCATCTAAGGGAATAGTCATTGGTCCGAACAATTTACAATTTTACCCCCAGTTCATAATTACGATTTTTGCTCGCAGTTCAAAATTACAATCTTGTTATTGTTGTAGCTTCTGGAAAACTATGATTTTATCCCCCAGCCAAAATTACGATTAGCTCAAAATTACAGTCTTGTCATCATTGTAGCTTTTGACAAACTACGATTTTGCCCCAGTCAAAACTACGATTTTCTCCCAGTTCAAAATTTCATTCTTGCCATCGTTTTAGTTTTTTAGCAAACCTATGATAATGGTTTGTTTTAATTGGTTGAATCGTTATAATTTTTATTCGTGTCAAGTACTCCCTTGTTGCTACTCACATATTTCAGTTTTGCCCATAGCTTAAAATTACAGTCTTACAATCGTTCTAATTTTTTTTTCAGCAAAACTATAATAATTTTTTTTTGTTTTAGTTGGTTGAAAAATATTTGCCCTAACGCCCCTCAACGTGTGAAGGACATAAACCTAGTTGATATTGATACCGATATATATAAAAATAAAGTAAAACCAACGGCTTAGATTCTTTCTTCCCACTTGTTATCTTCTCTACTTCTCCTCCACTCCTCACTCCAACACTCCCTCCCCCCTCTCTCTCTCTCTCTCTCTCTACAACCATCGTCTCTCTCTCTAGAACAACCGCCGGTAGATATGATACTGGGAAAGAGACACCGGCCTCCGATCAAAAGAACCACCAGCATGACTGAGTTCACGTTGGATCACAACCACCCTGCAACCATGGTTCCCGGTTGCAACAACAACAACAACAACTCTCATGATCCCAACAACCCCTTTAACATGAAACCACCACAACATGCTAATCATGATCACCGGTTCTTGACTGCCACCATATCTCCCAGGAACCACCGCCGGAATTCGGCTGATCACATGGAAACACCTCATTTTATGACCGCTTGTCGCCTCTGCAACCGCCGTTTAATCACCGGTCGAGATATCTTCATGTACAGGTATACATACATATACATATATATATATACACACACAGGGGCGCAGTAGCGAAGCTTGAGATTTCCGACCGGGTGGGGGCGGAAGTCACTGGACCTAAAAGTTCCTTTAAAACCGTGGGGCCAAAAACGTATATACCAAAAAATTTCTATACAAAAACAACATACTTTCCACTACTGAGTGAAAATTTCAGGGGTTCGGCAACCCCTCCCGCCCCTTAAAAGCTTCGCCCATGCTGGGGCGGGATCAGGTACAAATACAGTTTAGCGTGTGAAGTGTGCGAATAACTGAATAAGTAAATAAGTAGCGTAGTTTTGCCGCACAAATTTAAACTAGTATAATAATAATTACGCTACTTTTTTTAAACTGTTTATTATATTTAGAGTGTTTACGAAAATGTCATTGTGTGGTTTTTTTTCACTTTGTAGAGTTCGCAAAATCTATTTATATTAGATCCAAACGCTATATATACTCAAATTATTAGTTTAAGGTTAATTACAGTTCGCAAAATCTATTTGTATTTGATCCAAACGCTATATACACTCAAATTATTAGTTTAAGGTTAATTAATATTTTTATTAAATTTATTTTTAGTGAAAATAATTATATTTTCAATCTTGCAGAGGTGATAGTATTAGGCTACTTCTAAACTGTATTGTTATAACGTAATTATTATATTTAGAGTGTTTACGAAAATGTCATCGCGTCGATTTTTTTTTTCTTCACTTTGTAGAGTTCGCAAAATCTATTTGTATTTGATCCAAACGCTATATATACCTAAGTTATTAGTTTAAGGTTAATTAATATTTTTGTTAAACTTGTTTTTAATGGAAATAATTATGTTTTGAATTTTGCAGAGGTGATAGTGCGTTTTGCAGCTCTGAGTGCAGGCAAGAACAGATGAATGAAGATGAAAAGAAAGACAAACACTCATTGATACCCAAGAAACCAGTTTCTGAATATTCATCAAACGGTTCTAAAAAAGACTAATAAATTGTGAGAAATATATATTTATATTCTCATTATATAATAATATAATGGGGTTTGAAAATTTAATCAATGTCATGTATTGATTGGATTGTGTTGCAACTTGAATTATATAGATATATATTATTGTATACATTCATATGTATGCATACATTATATATAAAGATTTATTAGTGAATAAAATTATTTTTCAATCTTTATAAACTCTATATTAAATGTATTACCTGAATAAAGAGGAGTCATTGAAATTTTCATTGTTCATGAAAATATAGGTAGGAGAGACTCAAACCTATTTCCAAGTTAACTCTAGGCGTTTTGATTAGAAAATCAAAAATTATTTAATAACCATTCTCTTTTGTCCGTAAATAGGAGTAATGAGAAATCAAAGGGTTTATCGTTTACAATAGTGGCGAATCTAACCAAAAAATTCAGAGGTATCCTAATTTTTTTTTTTTTTTTGATTATGGGTATCTTTTGTATAAAACCAAAAAAAATAAAAATGTTACACTACGTAGACGGAGTTGAAGGGTATTTTTACACTACGAAAACGAAGTTGAGAGATAGCATGTACTACCTCTACTTATACACTACCTCCGTCCCTAGTTTACAAAGTTAAAAAAATACTTTTTGAATTATTCATCTGTACAAATATATACAAATAACTAATAATATAAAAAACTAAAAAGTTTTAGGGACCCTCTAAAATAAAGCAGTTGTCTTAAAATTATCTTCATAGAGGTACCCCTTAATATATGATGTCAAGTTGCCTCATATGTTGAGAGGTAACATCAGTGTATAACGTATTACAACACAGAACACGTGTATTGGTGACGAAATAAATGCCTGCTTCTTAGGCATAAAACAACTCAAGGCTCTAAAGAGTTTGAAGTTAAAAAGGGGTGTAATGGTATAATGTCCCTTACAATGATTAAATATTGAAATTAAATTAAAAAAATAAAAATAAAAACCCATCAAAAATGTCCCATTGGCCATCAAAAACCCATCCGATGTATTTAAGGAAATGCCCAACAAAAAAAACCATCAAAAACACCCTGGGGGCGGTGACGCAGGCGTGAAGGGGCGTTTTTGGGGGGAAACGCTCAAAACCCCTTCCACTACGGGTGGTCTAATTGTGTATTTAAAACCAAATATATGTGTTTAAATCTTCACATTTTTAGGACATAGTTACTTGTTACAACAAGACTTCCCCGTTAAAGCCAGTTGAATAAAGTAGCTCATGATCGTAGAAAAGATTTAGTAAGCAACTTATATTAACGAATATTAAATTTTAATAATTTCAACTATTCACCGTTAGCTGCCAACAATCCTAACTTCAAAAGTAACTACTGCCAGTCTCAACTATTGACATATTGGTCGCTAATGGACCATAACTAACAGAACCCTAACGTCGTTAATCTCCGATCGCCGGAAAACCGTTTTTGGCCAGAAAAAGGTTTCTAAAGGTCCGATATAAGGTTACAAAGAGATTTGCGACGAAAATGTTGAGTTTTCTGGCCAAAAAGTTGAGTTTTCCTGCCAAAAGAAGTATTCCGACGGAAAAATGAGTTTTCCTGCGACTTCAATAATTGGGGCTTTTACTAGAAAAAGGTTCATAAATGTTTGTAATAAGGTTACAAAGAGGTTTGGGACGAAAATGTTGAGTTTTCAAGCCAAAAATGAGTTTTCCGACCAAAAACGTTTTTCCGGCGACCAGAGACTAACGGCGTTAAAATTATGTAAGTTAGGGTCCATTTGAGGCCAATATGTTAATAGTTGGGACTGCTAACGGTTATTTTTTAAGTTGGAACTGTTGGCCGCCAACGACGAATAGTTGAGATTATTAAAATCTAATATTCCTTATATTAACATGGAGGTAGATTCCCGTAGGAAATGAATAACCATGTGAAATATAAGAAGTGGCAGGGCAGGGCCGGCTCGGAGGGCGAGGTGGGTGACGACTCAGGGCCTAAACCCTCCGGGGGCCCGAAATGTTTTGTTTTTATATATTTCGCAAGGTAAAAGTTAGAAAATAGGAAACTGAATCAGAAAATATTTTGCTCGGTTAAAGCCAGTTGAGTAAAATAATTCACGATCGTAGAAAAGCTTTAGTAAGCAACTTATATTAATATAGAGGCAGATTCCCGTAGGAAATGAATAACTATGCGAAATATAAGAAGTGGCAGGGTAGGGCAGGCCCGGAGGGCGAGGTGGGCGACAACTCAAGGCCCAAACCCTTCGGGGGTCCAAAATGTTTTGTTTTATATATTTCATGTGGTAGAAGTTAGAGTATAGGAATACTAAATTATAAAATATTTTGCCCGGTTAAAGCCAGTTGAGTAAAATAGTTCACGATCGTAGAAAAGCTTTAGTAAGCAACTTATATTAATATAGAGGCAGATTCTCGTAGAAAATGAATAACCATGCGAAATATAAGAAGTGGCAGGGCAGGGCCGGCCCGGAGGGTGAGGTGGGCGACAGCTTAGGGCCCAAACCCTCTGGGAGCCCGAAATGTTTTATTTTTATATATTTCACACGGTAAAAGTTAGAATATAGGAAAACTGAATCAGAAAATATTTTGCCCGGTTAAAGCCAGTTAATTAAAATAATTCACGATCGTAGAAAAGCTTTAGTAAGCAAAGGCGGATTCCCGTAGGAAATGAATAACCATGTGAAATATAAGAAGTGGCAGGAGAGGGTTGGCCCGGAGGGCGAGGTGGGCGATGGCTCAGGGCCCAAACCCTCCGGGGGCTCGAAATTTTTTTTATATATATTTTGCACAGTAAAAGTTAGAATATAGGAAAACTAAATCAAAAAATATTTTGCCCGGTTAAAGCCAATTGAGTAAAATAGTTCACGATCGTAGAAAAGCTTTACTAAGCAACTTATATTAATACTGAGGCATTTTTCCATAGGAAATGAAAAACTATGCGAAATATACGAAGTAGGGGATACTTACGCACACAACTTAGACCATGTGTAGTGGTCACTCAAGTGGTTTGGTCATTTTTGTCATGTGGGTCCACGTAATCAAGACCTAAAAATTGGGTAAAACGAAGTAATGGTGAGACACATGAAATTAGTGGGTTTGAAATTGAAAAAACTAGAAATAAAAAAAGCTTGTATTGGTCAAGACAATCACCAACCAATCAATCTCCCTCCTGCACTACGTGAGTACGTGATATACAAGCCACGAACAACACCCTAAAATGTCAAACCAAGGGGGGCGGTGCTAGCATATCACATGCTTACTATGTACATAATATTTCTATACTTATAGTCGTCTTTATGGTATAAACTTTTTTAAGAATATTATTAAGGAGTTGAGTTTATTTTAGAACTCTAAAAAATCACAAAACTTTCAGAACTGCTAATAAACAGTTACGTTATTTATATATTTAACATTATTTAAAGAACTACTAATAAACAGTTATTTTAATTATATATTTTTATATTTAACATTATTTAAGGATACTTCAATCATTTATTATATGTATTTTTATGATTACAGATATAAAAAAACCAAATTATTTAATTTACATATGTGTAAAGGGACCAATTTACATACATGTATTATAAAATTACATTCGAAAAAACCGACAAAACTACTCTTAACACACACGGAATCATAATAAATGATAAAAAAAAATACCCTTAAACAATACTAAATGTAAAAATATATAAGTAGAATGATTGTTTATTAGGAGTTTTGTAAATACTTAGAGTTCTGAAATGTTAAGGATCCTTATCCTATTGTTAGTATATAAGAGTTATGTGCATTTAACAAAAAGGTGGAACTAGATTAAAATTTAGAACTCATCAATTGGGAATTTCCCTATTCTCCAAGCTATTTACAAATTTGTTAGTATCTTTATTTTGATCATTGATTTGCCTTAATCAATAGTTTAGAAGCAACTCCGCACATTTTTTTAAAAACTTTTCTATACATATCAATTAATCATGAAGGTTGTAGCTTGTATTAACCAACATTAATTTCATATATTGTAGTGTAGGGGCCGTCTTTGTTATTTAGATGAACTAAAACGGAAAACAAATTATGAGAGAAATAAATATATTGAAATAAAATGGACAAGTCACAAAGAGTCAAAAATGCATAATGAACTTCATGTTCCAATCAAATAATTGCTAAACGACAACGACACAAACGTCTTATGCAACCATGATTGATGGTAACGCAATTCCGTTTGCCAAAAACAAATTTATTTTCGAACTAACTTTCATTTCACATAGCTAGTCTTTTCTAATCGATGTTTCACGTTTCAATCTTAAGTTTTACTGATTTTATGTAAGAGTAAATTACTTTTTAAGTTCATGTGTTTTAGTGGTTTTAACTACTTGAGTTTAAAATCAAAAAGTTTAACGCCATTAGTCCTTAAACGCTCATTTTATAACGTTTTGAGTCCCTGTGTTTTAGTGGTTTTAACCACTTGAGTCCAAAATCAAAAGTACAAGTATTAAAAATTGAAGTCAAAACGTTATAAAATGAGTGGTTAGAGACTCGAGGTGTTAAACTTTTTGATTTGGACTTAAATGATTAAAATCACTAAAACACAAAGACTCAAAAAGTAATTTACTCTTTTATGTAATACTTTTAGACCGGACGGTATGGGGCAACGCCCCCAGCCACCTTAGCTGGGTGGCGCCCCCAACAACACCCCGCCATAGCTAAAGGGGGTGCTATGGCATGTCTCCGCTAGTAAGTCAGCGGGCGTGAGAGGACTTTTGCGAATAAATAAAAAATTATTTTAGTTTTAAAATTTATTAGTTTGTATAACCAAAATTACAAATATTCTCGTTATTTTTTAAAATTTTCACATCCGTATGATCTAAATTAAGCGGATGTTCATTTATTCTTGTTATTTTTCAAAATTGTCACATCCGTGTGATCTAAATTAAGCGGACGTTCAATTGACATTTATTTTAATCTTTTAGAATTTTAAAAAACATTTTACTCGGTTTTAATAACGTGCCCATTTTAAGGGGGTTGATGCCTTAGGGGGCGGGGCACCAAGCGTGTAGGGCATTGAGGGTAAGTACCCATGCCAGCACATCATTGCCACCCTCAAGGGTAGGTTTGGCGGGTTCTCTTGGCCAGCACAGGTACCCGCTTCATATTTGTCTTCTTTGATGCTTTTTTCACCTTTAAACCCATTTGACAACATTTATTTAGATTAACATATTAAGTTTGTGGCATGGATATGCGCCGTCACCACTTACTAGTTAATGGGTACTTGGTTCACTTTTTGAGTTAGCGAGTGGTGATTGGTCGGGGCTAAGGTACTTACCTTAGAGTGCCCCTTCCTCACTTATATATACAAAAATTTTATTATTATTATTAGAATTTAAAATTTATATATTGATTTAAAAAACCTCTCCATTTTCTTTTACGGGTATAAGGAGTGGTTAGACACTTGAGAGTAGCAAACTAAAAAATCAACCAATCAGAGTGCGCCACGTCAATCAATGAAAAGTGTTTAAACTATGCTGAAAAGTGTTGGCAATGGTTAGACACTTGCTGAAGTGGTAAACTTTTTTTTTTATTTTTTGTTTTTTTTTAATTTAAAATAAAATGGAAAAAAACATCAAACTTTTGTAAATAAAATAAAGCATTACATTATAAATAAAATCTAAGTTGGATGCATGGGTTGGTTAAAATAAAATGGAGGTTGGGTTTGATTCGCAAAACCTAAGTTGGGGATGAAACGGCACACTAGAACCACCCGAACCATCGGGTTTATCTTGAGCCCTCGCCTTCGAACCGGACCCTACCATTTTTTTCTTGCCTTCACCTTTGTTTGAGCCTTCCATTTTTTTTTGAAAAGATTTGAAAGAATGAGTGTGAAATGTAGTGAATATGGATGTTGAGTTTGTTTGGTGAAAATGGAAATGAATTTGTTTAATTTATAAAGGTAAAAATTGATTTTTTTTATTAATGCCAACGGCATTATAGCCGTTTGAATTGATTTTCCCTAGCGGCATTTGGTCACCGCTGATTAACGAAACCGAGCGGCAAAGAGGGGTCGGCGGCGGTGTTCCCGCGCGACAAACCCCCTTGCCGAACACCTTTATCGCACCACTCCGTATCCCCTAAGGAAATAAAGTCTATGGCAATGTTGTTATTCTTTTAAGGAAATAAAGTCTATGGCAATGTTGTTATAAGTTATAACGAGCCATATTATAAAAGTGTGTGGTTATCAAGTTTCAAAATTACATAATAGGAACACAAAGATACATCCACATTACTCTTCACATGTATACACATTGAGGGAGACATTGAGTTGTTTGTTTGTTTGATGCACCATCAAATTTGGATCCTATTATAAAAAAACAAGGTCCTCAAACTAAGGTCTTTATTTTATAAAGGCCAACAACTCGCCTTCCTGTGTTTAACCCTATTCGATATTCGAGTCAAACCATCATTTTTTCGTACACATCTATCGACTGAACCCAACGATCATCCTATCTCTACACCAGTGGCGGAACTAGCCCAAAAATTTAGGGGTATCCCATTTTTTTTTATTTTTTTGACCAGGGGTATCCTTTGTATAACGGAGACGAATTTTTACACTAAGGAAACGGAGTTAAGAGGTATTTTTACACTACGGAGACGGGGTTGAGGGGTAGCCCGTGCTACCCCTACTATCCTTTTAAGTCCGCCCCTGCTCTACATCCTCTCTATAACGTCTCAAAATTCAAAATGTAACACGGTTCTGAAAAATATTAAAATTAGGAAGTGAATTGTTATAAAATTGTTACTTATGAAATTGTTTATATATTAGTGATTAAAGGGGTCAAATGACATATAACAAGTCAGTTTAATGAGGATACAATAGTATGAACAAATAAAATTAGGAAGTGAATTATTATAAGATTTTTGAAGGTGAATTTATGGATTGTTACAAAATGTCACTTTTTAATCGACTATGTGTTGATAAGTACACTTGCAAATGTGTTTTTTAACAACATTTTTCTACACCTAAATTCCACCTAACCTTTCACTTGCAAGAATTTGAACCAACACTACGTTTGTGAAGGTCATGGGTTGCAAATACCATGTGAAAAAAGCTATAGAATATGGTTGTAGCACGAATAGTGAAACCAAAAAACACAAGTGGTCAAAGCAGTGTTCATACTTTTAAAACACGATACATTTAACTTTGTAACGTATTTTATTCATTCGATATAATTCAAAGTTACTCGTGCAAGGTGCCTCCTTTTATCCAAAATGTGGATGGTTCAAATTCTAGAAAGTGCATGTATAAGTATAAGTGGTTTATGGAAGTAGATTAGGATTATGAGTCGTTCCAAAAAAAAAAAACAGTATTATAAATTTGTGACATTTATTGTCGATGTAGCATATTTATGTTACACTACTTGTTAATAACATCAAGAAAATGCTAATTTTAAAGTAGTGCTTGATTGAGGTGGGAACCATTGTAGTGGTAGATGCTCATTATAGCATAAACTAAACTGTGTTGGTATAGTGTTAAAAGCACAAAAAGTGGTCATCCATGAATATGTTGAAAGTCTCAAGTGTTATACCATAAGTAGTTATAATACAAAGGGAGACCAAGTTGTCCATTAATATGGTGGGGTTAAAATTTGGTGAGATATAAGTGTGTATAAAGGTGAAAACACTTATTAATTTGGAAATTTTACGACCAAGTAAGGGCTCCTTACAACATAAGTAACGAACACCTACGGCGGTTGGTTGTAAAGTTATGGTGAAGAAAATGTGAAGCTCATATATGTAAACCTATAAGTTATGGAATGAAATATATGTTAAAAAAATATTTATAACTTCATTTCATGTACTTTTTATAAGATTTAAAGTTTTCGGGTTATAAAAATTGTGTATTTATGCAACATTCTTATTAATGTGTGTCATGTATAACAAATGTGAAGAAACATCATGAGATCACAAAGATGAAAATGCCCCACAAGGTTTAAGTCTATTGGATGAAGAAGCCCAATGCTTTACACAACTTAACATTGTCGTGTACTTTCAACTATGATGAGTCTAACACCTTTGTACACCACTTTTTGTATAAAAATTGTTTTTAGCTTAAATTCTTTTGTGGGTCCTAGCTTCAAATACTTCCAGTTTAAGTTCGCATAAAAACGATACACCTACTTTGACATTAATAACAACATTAACATGTTGGGACATTTTATATTGCATTTTTTTCTCATTAAATAGTTGAAAAAATGATTCCAACCCCCTCGTAACCTTTGAATCGAACGTTTGGCGAACAGTTCGTGAACCATTCTGTCACACTCCAACTGATGGCAGAATCATCGGGGTGCGGCACTGAGCGAAACAGATTGTCCAATAGATTCCATAACAACTATGATTACCAAATATTTTAGCATTACGTCCCATACCGTAACATATAAAGTAGCACAATTATTACAAATAAATTGTTCTCAAAGACAAATAAAAATTGTTCCGACAACTCATAAATTATTTAGTTTGTTTCTAGACTCCCCTAGCTCGATTCTAGCAGATAGAGCAAGCATCCTAAACACCTGTCATAGTGTAAAGGTGAGCATACAAGTTTGATAGTATAATAGTAGGGAAAGCGATTTACGCATAACCAGCATGTAACATGTATACTGTGATGCAGGTAGGTTATCGACAATGAAATATGCACAGACGTGACTGCAGGTTGTAGAATGCGCAACACATATCACCACTGTGACACGTGAAGAAAAGCCCTTAACAACCCCTGTCCGCGACAGGTGTTGAGTCCAAACTGTAGTACTATCGTTGCTAAGGTGTCAGGCAACAATCACTGTGTAAACATAACATACTAGCATTCATCGAATAACATGTTTAACATACAAAGCGGTTAGCGTATAAAAGTGTTTGCGTTGTGTGTCGATTGTGATTTTGATAAAAGTAACGTATTAACACCCAAAAGTGCTTAAAGCAAAAAGGGATCGAGTATACTCACAGATCGTGTTTAACGAATAAACACAGTCTTGGATTGAAGGGAGCGCTGAGAGATTAGCCTGAACACAGTACGGCAGTATAAGCGTTGAACAGTGCGTAAAACGGTGTTGAGTGAGCTGAGTGACGGATAGTGATCCGATCGGATGACCTTCCAGACGGATGGTCATCCGGACGGATGACCATTCGGTCGGAGGGTTGTCCGTTTGGGATGGATGTGTTTGTGTATGATGTGAACTTTGAATTTTTCGTTGTAGCATTCTAAAAATCGAGAAATGTTTCTATAAATCAGGTCATCAGGCCGGATAGTCATCCGAACGGATGGCCGTTCGGTCGGATGGCAGTTCGTTGAAACTGATCTTCCTTGAAGTGTAGTGAAAATTGTTAAGTGTTGAAAGAAAACCACAATTCATCCGTCCGGATTGTCGTTCGATCGGATGGCAATCCGATCGGACGGTAATCAGCTTGGCAACCTGTTCGTTTGTAAAACTTGTAAAATTTGTTAAGATGTAAAGTCTGGCGATTGAACCGAGACGGTATGACAACTTGTCAAACAACGGAGACTCCACCAAGTCCCAGTCGTCCGATCGGATAAGAATAACCCCGTCCGATCAGCTAACTGTTCTTGACGGAACTTCATATTCAACCCGTTAAGTCAGTCATCTCGTCGATAGGATTCAGTTCTCAAACCGGCACTTCTCTAGGGAATGAGTAGAAGGCCCGAACGAGCTCAGATTCTATCGGCTCTAAGTTAAAAGTGAAGAAGGTTTGAAGAAAGGTGGAAATCCGTTGGAAAATGTTTAGATTTAGGTGAAATCAGTGTTTAAACATTGTAGAAATCCTTTGGATCGGAGTTGTTCTTGGTGGAATGAGGTCACACTTTGGTGTTCTTGAGAACCCATGATGACATCATCCTAAAACATCCCAAAATCACTGATTTCATGGTGAAAATTTAAGATTTGATGGTGAAAATGATGAAGAAGTGTGTGTAGATGATGGAAATACAAGATTTGAGGTAGAAACTTACAAGAATCGTGAGGAATTGAGAGAAAATAGGCCAAGAACGTGTTGGTCTAACGAGAGCTGTCACATCACATGAACAGTGATGTGACAGGTGATATTTATAGGTGGGGAGGAAGAAAGGCGGTGCAAGGTGAAGGGTCGGAGGGCCTCCTGATCGGATGGCCATCCGATCGGATGGTCATCCGGACGGATGACCATTCGATCGAATGGTCCTTCGATCGGATGGCTTTTGCCAGTTGGTTTCCGACTTTTTGTTTCGTGCATTGAGCATTACGATGCGTTGCGAGTAAGCGGTGCGATAGTATTACACACTAGTTACACAAATAATATAACTACTAATAATCACAAAAGTAAACCTTAGATTTCGAGTTCGTGATGAGATTGCGTTGCGATTGTGTTTTCGAATAACCACCTCAAACAAAATATAAACATGCACAAGTAACACATAATAACACATACACGTAAAACAGTATCCAGAACCTGTAATTCGAGTTGCGATGTGATAGCGATGTGTTAGCGTTTAAGTAGATAGCGTTAGTTATCTTTATCGCATTGTTACTTCCACATAATACAACTAACAAGTGTAAATTAAAGTATCGATTATCTAGGTTTGAGAGTACAAACAATGATTAAGCAAGGAATGACAAATCCAATTAGCAATCTTTTCTTCCTTTGACTTTGACTTTGACTTTGACTTGTACTTTGACTTCGAAAGTCGGGTTGTTACACATTCGGCAGAAAGTTCGTTTGTGTTTATTTGTTTAATAAATGAACGAACACAAACAAGAAATTTCGTTCGTTTAGTTAAATGAACGGACATGAAAAAAGGTCGCTTTCATTCATTATATTCATGGACATTCGATAACATGTTTATTTATGTTCATTGTGTTTGTTTGTGTAACTATGTTAGATAGTTCATTAACGTCTTTAATTTATACACACACACTTCAAATTCCCACTAATAAAATATTTGATAAATATTAGTGTATTGTATATTATTTAAATTATTCATTAAATGTTAGGTGTATATTATGGGTGGCTACCCGTAATGTTTGTGATGAAAGATGCTGATTTTATTTTAAATTTAGTATCTCTACATTTGTGTTTGTTTCTATTCTTGAGCATTTGTTTGTGTTTGTTTCTGTTACTGAGCATTCGTTTATGCTCATTTGTATTTCTTGAGCATTTGTTTATGTTTGTTTCTGTTACTAAGCATTCGTTTGTGCTCACTTGTATTCATGAACGTTCATTTGTGTTCATGAACATTTGTTACCTAAAATTAACGGACGAACACAAACACATACATTTCTTTAATGAATGAACACAAACAAAAAGTCTTGTTTTGTAACGCCCCAAAACTCGAATTACTAAATTTGTTAGTGTGACCCCATGTTTAATAAAATGGAGTGTAATAACTAGGTTATTACACCTAGTCAAATGTTTAGCAAAACAAACAAGGGAACAAACTAGAGGGACCAAAGATGAACAAGGGGAAAGCTATGTTTTAATTAACAAACCACACACACACAAACACACACATTTCGTGTGTTCTGGAACGATCAGGAGGGCTCCAAAGGACCCAAACCCTAGTTCTTCAAAAAGCTTCAAATTGAAGGATGAATAAAGGCTTAAATTCATGTATGAACATGGATTAATGATCACTTTCGCAAGGGGATCGTAAGGTATGTCTTAAAAGTTAGATTGGTGATCTTTCATGAAGTGGGTTTTGATGTAAACCGTGAATTTGTATGAAATTGAGAATGGGTGTGTGTTAGAATCATCATATAGAATATGGATTATGCATGGTTTAGGTTAATTTGATGTTTAAGGGTGAAACCCGTTTGTTATGGGGAAGATGATGACATGGGTAAATCATCTATGTCTAAATTCTTGCTTAATATTGATGTATTTTGATTTGTATGATGGATTCTTGTTAGAGGAATTGAAAGAAATGTGATACTAGTATGTTTGATGTTTATGCATGTATGATTCATGTTGATTAGAAGGAAGAAATTGATGAATTATGTATGAGATTAGAAGGATATGCATGAACTAGATGTACGTTATGCTTAAAAGGTGGTACGCACACCAATCGTATGATAAAATGTATATATTGTCGTCCGTATAGTCGATTATGATGTTACGGGTATATAATGATAAATCGAAAGTTAAATTAAATGAACCGTTGACTTCTGAAAGTCAACTGGGTATAAGAAGAATGGTTAGACGTGTTGTCATAATTGTAAGATTAGAGTAAGTTATACGGTGCGTGTTAGACTTATGTGTGTTTAATGCGATGACATGATGAATTACATGAGTGCAAACGGATATGGGTATGGCTATATGAGTTACGTTTGTTAGGAATGACTAATGATATGACCGTTAACATGTACAAATGAGTATGCTAATAAGAGCGTGATTTCGATGAAATGGAAGCATAGGAATCACGTCGAGACGAGCTCAAGCACGAGGTGTTAATGGGCCAAGAGGAGGCAAGAGATCGGATACGAGCACGGACGCATAAGGTAAGTGATTTCGTAATCACTTCTTAGTTGCTTATGTAAAGTTATATGCAACTTAATTAAATATGATAATTGAGGTCAAATAGGAATGAATTGTATGATGTTGATGAAGTATTAAACGGATCTTAGTTTTTATCCGAGCAAGGTATGTGTGATTAAGAATTGTAGCTAAGTAGTAGGATTGGTTACTTATGCAAGGAATTCCTTTGTTGTTAAGGATAGAGCGAAATTGACAAAAACGCCCTTGATAGGTATATCGGGAAAACGACCTTAAATGTCTATTGGAAACAAGCAAATCGATTAGAGTAATGTTTTGGTCATGTGTGAAAGCGAAGAGTATGGTTTTGTATGCCATAGACCATTTAATGCGCAAATACCCATAACGGGTCAAATATTTAGAAAATGATAATAAGCCGAATGCGCGTAAGGTAGGAATTTCCTTAAGTCGGATATGGGATTCCAAGTCCATTTGATAGAGGGTTAAATTATGATCATGTAGGAAGAAACGGGAGGTTAAACGGGTAAACGGTTCAAAAGTTATGCGCGTTTTAGTGCGTTCGGACGACGAAACAAAACTGCAGAAAAAAGCAATTTCTAGAGGGGGTCGCCGACGGGCATAAGGGGGTCGCCGACGGGCTCCAGAAAGTGAGTTTTTTTGCTGACGGGTTATTTTCCTGTCTACGGGGTTTTTGGCTACGGGTAATTGCAAGGGCCGTCGCCGACGACCCTAGGGCCGTCGCCGACGCCCTCCCCAAGTTCAAAAACCTAAAAATTTGTTATTTAAGTTGATTTATGTATCGTAGGCTTCGGTTTGTTATCCGTGGACTACGGCGGACTTTCCAAACATGATTTTGATGGTTCCTTAGATGTTTATGGGCTATAAATTTAAGTCTAAGTCCCATGTAATTAATGTATGATTATGTAAGAAGTATGTGAGAGCTTGTATGTGTATATATGGGTATGTACATCTGTAGATGTGTATATATATGTATGTGTGAAGGTACGTCTGAGTGTATGTATGCACGTGAAGATATGGGAAGGTATGTATGCATGTGGATGTCTATGTATGTAAGCATAAAGGTATGTATGAGTATATAAGGGTTCGGTAAGATCTTGAATGCGTGAATGTGAGTATGCATGTATGTAGAAACGTAGGGACGTATGTACGTATGTAGATGTGTGTTTACATATATATGTAGATCCGTATGTATGTATGCGTGTATGTAGAGATGAATGAATGTAAGTATGTATGTATGCGTGTATGTAGAGATGAATGAATGTAAGTATGTATGTATGTGTGCGTGTATGTAGAGATGAATGAATGTAAGTATGTATGTATGCGTGTATGTAGAGATGAATGAATGTAAGTATGTATGTATGTATGCGTGTATGTAGAGATGTATGAATGCATGTAAGTATGTAGATATGTATGTATGAATGTAAGTGTGTATGTATGCAGGATTTCGATACGTTGAGGATTAACGTTATTAATAGTGTGCCTTGAGAATGAAAAGTAATGCAGGTGCATTATTGAAGCCTCACCAGGATATGGATACGCAGATGGAATGCTTAAAGTTTGAAAGATAACGAAATGGGAAGTGTACGAGATTGAATCTTGTTTATGTATTATGTACTAATGTGATGAATGTATGTGGTGAGTGCAGGTTGTACGAATCACGGGCGGTTAACACGAGGAATAGAGATCAAAGATCGAGTCACAAGATAGATTGTACGGGAATAATTGAGTATGTGTTTTAGCAAACAGGACTTATACTTTATTTTTGTAAAAGATACATATTAAAACGAACTTTCCAGTAAGTCAAGACGTTGTAATGAAAGAAATTTTATGGCATGAATTTCCGTTGCGACTGTTTGTCAAATACGTATTAGGGCCTTACAAGTTGGTATCAGAGCCCTGGTTTGAGGGAAATCAAGTACGATAAGGTAAGTACTTGAACTCAGACCTATGTGCTCTTATGATAAGAAACCCGTACAATCTAAGACTCGGTCAAGATCCAAAGGTAGAAGTAAATGTAATTATGTATAAAAGGTATGTATATACAAAAGAAACTAACGGTTATATTATGTGTAAGGTAAGCATAACTGCTTGGAAAGGATGATCCGTGAATGCGGTCTAGACCGGCATCAAGGCAAGTGATAAGACAAATGAACCCCAGGTACGTAAATTCAACGTGTGGGCGTATGAAGTGGTATAATTAAGCAAGCGAAAGAAAATTATAAATGAAATATAATAGTGACATGGCAATGAAGTTTTGAAAATGTTACTCGTGCCGAAACTTAATTCTTCGGACATAAGGTGGCGATTACACGAAGGCACGAAACTAGTATGTGGATTGTGTACCTGGCCAGTACACAAGAAACGTATGACGTTCGTGAGACCGCGATAATTGTTACAGGTATGTTCGTTAGAATTAAGTAGTAGGTGGACGTGAGGGTGAAGAGAAATGTAAGACTCTCAGGAATGAAAGTATGAATGCTATGTTAGAATCCGCGAGACGGATTCGAAACATGAAAGAAGTTAAAGTATGAATGCTATGTTAGAATCCGCGAGACGGATTCGAAACATGAAAGAAGTTAAAATATGAATGCTATGTTAGAATCCGCTAGACGGATTCGAAACATGAAAGAAGTTAAAGTATGAATGATATGTTATAATCTGCAAGATGTATTCGAAACATGGAAAAAAAATGAAAGTATGAATGATGTGTTAGAATCCGCGAGATGGATTCGAAGCATGAAAGGAATAAAGTATGAATTACCTGTTTGAATTCGCGAGGCGGATTCAACACATGTAAGGAAGAAAAGGTACGAATGATATGTTTGAAACCGCTATATGGATTCAAACATAGAAGGAATGAAGGGTATGGATGTTACGTTTAAATCCGTGGGACGGATTTAAAACATAAAAAGGATGTAATGAATGCCTTTATAAGTAAGCATGAATGAGAAGAGGTACGAGCGTGTACCTCAATACATATACGATAATTAAGAAACGTTAGTTTGGCCTTGAAAGGTCAACTTGCGAAGGTAGGCGAAATAAGTAACTGGAATGAAAGATTGTGTGTGAGGAATGAAATGCGTGACACGTTATGGCGTGTATGTAAGAAATGGTATAAGAATTATAGGTGAGTAATCACCTAATAAAACGAATGTTTGAATGAAATGTGCTAATTGCTAATTTTGTTGATGATAATGTTAGAACCCTTGATGTGATGAAACCAATCGAATTGGTGGAAGGATGCGTACGAGCAAAGGCACATTACATGGGTAAATGGAATCTAGCCCAGTACGGCTAGTACTTGTGAAGAGTGCGGATTGATCTGGGTTACGGATCGTCGATTGCTAATATGAGATGAGGTTAGTAAAAGGTCTAACTTATGTTGGATAAGCACGAATTGGTAAATTGAAAATGACCTATGAAGGGAATGTTTGATTTCTAATAGTTAACTTAAGAAGGAAATCTTAGGGGTTTAAAGGAAGTTTTATTGGTTAAACTCTCGTATAATGAATTTGCATGACACGTATACTTATGCGAATTAATTAACGCATGAAATGAGAGTAATAGTGATGTAGAATGAATGATGTGAGTTGAAGGTAAAGTAAGGATATGTATGGTACAAACAACTATGGAAAATGTAGAATGATGTTAACCTGGGAGTTAAGTAAATATGTATGACCATGAAATAGTAACTTCGTTACAATAACAAAACAATAATTAAATGTCATGTAATATATGTATAGAATTTAATCTTAAAGGATAATACAAAGGTATTTGATCTTTTATGTATGGATCAAATGAAAGTGAGAAAGGTTTCGGGGACGAAACCTATTTTAAGGGGGGGAGACTTGTAACGCCCCAAAACTCGAATTACTAAATTTGTTAGTGTGACCCCATGTTTAATAAAATGGAGTGTAATAACTAGGTTATTACACCTAGTCAAATGTTTAGCAAAACAAACAAGGGAACAAACTAGAGGGACCAAAGATGAACAAGGGGAAAGCTATGTTTTAATTAACAAACCACACACACACAAACACACACATTTCGTGTGTTCTGGAACGATCAGGAGGGCTCCAAAGGACCCAAACCCTAGTTCTTCAAAAAGCTTCAAATTGAAGGATGAATAAAGGCTTAAATTCATGAATGAACATGGATTAATGATCACTTTCGCAAGGGGATCGTAAGGTATGTCTTAAAAGTTAGATTGGTGATCTTTCACTAAGTGGGTTTTGATGTAAACCGTGAATTTGTATGAAATTGAGAATGGGTGTGTGTTAGAATCATCATATAGAATATGGATTATGCATGGTTTAGGTTAATTTGATGTTTAAGGGTGAAACCCGTTTGTTATGGTGAAGATGATGACATGGGTAAATCATCTATGTCTAAATTCTTGCTTAATATTGATGTATTTTGATTTGTATGATGGATTCTTGTTAGAGGAATTGAAAGAAATGTGATACTAGTATGTTTGATGTTTATGCATGTATGATTTATGTTGATTAGAAGGAAGAAATTGATGAATTATGTATGAGATTAGAAGGATATGCATGAACTAGATGTACGTTATGCTTAAAAGGTGGTACGCACAACAATCGTATGATAAAATGTATATATTGTCGTCCGTATAGTCGATTATGATGTTACGGGTATATAATGATAAATCGAAAGTTAAATTAAATGAACCGTTGACTTCTGAAAGTCAACTGGGTATAAGAAGAATGGTTAGACGTGTTGTCATAATTGTAAGATTAGAGTAAGTTATACGGTGCGTGTTAGACTTATGTGTGTTTAATGCGATGACATGATGAATTACATGAGTGCAAACGGATATGGGTATGGCTATATGAGTTACGTTTGTTAGGAATGACTAATGATATGATCGTTAACATGTACAAATGAGTATGCTAATAAGAGCGTGATTTCAATGAAATGGAAGCATAGGAATCACGTCAAGACGAGCTCAAGCACGAGGTGTTAATGGGCCAAGAGGAGGCAAGAGATCGGATACGAGCACGGACGCATAAGGTAAGTGATTTCGTAATCACTTCTTAGTTGCTTATGTAAAGTTATATGCAACTTAATTAAATATGATAATTGAGGTCAAATAGGAATGAATTGTATGATGTTGATGAAGTATTAAACGGATCTTAGTTTTTATCCGAGCAAGGTATGTGTGATTAAGAATTGTAGCTAAGTAGTAGGATTGGTTACTTATGCAAGGAATTCCTTTGTTGTTAAGGATAGAGCGAAATTGACAAAAACGCCCTTGATAGGTATATCGGGAAAACGACCTTAAATGTCTATTGGAAACAAGCAAATCGATTAGAGTAATGTTTTGGTCATGTGTGAAAGCGAAGAGTATGGTTTTGTATGCCATAGACCATTTAATGCGCAAATACCCATAACGGGTCAAATATTTAGAAAATGATAATAAGCCGAATGCGCGTAAGGTAGGAATTTCCTTAAGTCGGATATGGGATTCCAAGTCCATTTGATAGAGGGTCAAATTATGATCATGTAGGAAGAAACGGGAGGTTAAACGGGTAAACGGTTCAAAAGTTATGCGCGTTTTAGTGCGTTCGGACGACGAAACAAAACTGCAGAAAAAAGCAATTTCTAGAGGGGGTCGCCGACGGGCATAAGGGGGTCGCCGACGGGCTCCAGAAAGTGAGTTTTTTTGCTGACGGGTTATTTTCCTGTCTACGGGGTTTTTGGCTACGGGTAATTGCAAGGGCCGTCGCCGACGACCCTAGGGCCGTCGCCGACGCCCTCCCCAAGTTCAAAAACCTAAAAATTTGTTATTTAAGTTGATTTATGTATCGTAGGCTTCGGTTTGTTATCCGTGGACTACGGCGGACTTTCCAAACATGATTTTGATGGTTCCTTAGATGTTTATGGGCTATAAATCTAAGTCTAAGTCTCATGTAATTAATGTATGATTATGTAAGAAGTATGTGAGAGCTTGTATGTGTATATATGGGTATGTACATCTGTAGATGTGTATATATATGTATGTGTGAAGGTACGTCTGAGTGTATGTATGCACGTGAAGATATGGGAAGGTATGTATGCATGTGGATGTCTATGTATGTAAGCATAAAGGTATGTATGAGTATATAAGGGTTCGGTAAGATCTTGAATGCGTGAATGTGAGTATGCATGTATGTAGAAACGTAGGGACGTATGTACGTATGTAGATGTGTGTTTACATATATATGTAGATCTGTATGTATGTATGCGTGTATGTAGAGATGAATGAATGTAAGTATGTATGTATGCGTGTATGTAGAGATGAATGAATGTAAGTATGTATGTATGTATGTATGTATGTATGTATGTATGTATGTATGTATGTATGTATGTATGTATGTATGTATGTATGTATGTAGAGATGAATGAATATAAGTATGTATGTATGCGTGTATGTAGAGATGAATGAATGTAAGTATGTATGTATGTATGCGTGTATGTAGAGATGTATGAATGCATGTAAGTATGTAGATGTGTATGTATGAATGTAAGTGTATATGTATGCAGGATTTCGATACGTTGAGGATTAACGTTATTAATAGTGTGCCTTGAGAATGAAAAGTAATGCAGGTACATTATTGAAGCCTCACCAGGATATGGATACGCAGATGGAATGCTTAAAGTTTGAAAGATAACGAAATGGGAAGTGTACGAGATTGAATCTTGTTTATGTATTATGTACTAATGTGATGAATGTATGTGGTGAGTGCAGGTTGTACGAATCACGGGCGGTTAACACGAGGAATAGAGATCAAAGATCGAGTCACAAGATAGATTGTACGGGAATAATTGAGTATGTGTTTTAGCAAACAGGACTTATACTTTATTTTTGTAAAAGATACATATTAAAACGAACTTTCCAGTAAGTCAAGACGTTGTAATGAAAGAAATTTTATGGCATGAATTTCCGCTGCTACTTTTTGTCAAATATGTATTAGGGCCTTACATGTTCGATAGGTGTTCATGAACACGATAATTTCTTTAACGAACGCACACGAACAAGACCTTATTCATATTCGTTTGATTCGTTTGCAGGCAGTCGTACTCCTTGATATCTCTCCACATCCATTCCATCTTTGTCCATACCTGTTTTCAAATTTGGACCACTTCAATCAATCCCCCCCCCCCCCCAAATAAAAGTAGGGACATCATAAAAAATATCCCTTGAAAACAAAAAACAAAATACAGTTTAAAAAACTTTAAAATGTCTTTTTAAATTATGTTAGAAGATGGTCGAGCGTCGACCATAACTATGTCCACATTTGCGGACCCAACATCTCATACCACCATCTCCACCTCGTTCACCACTAACACACCACCACCACCACCACACCTGCCGCCTCCCTTTCTCTCCCTACTCTATATAAAAACACCACCACCACCGCCGCCGCCGGAACCACCACCATCAACGTCATCATCTTCATCATCTGTTATCATCATCATCGATCATCATCGACCTTCATCATCAGCGGAGACTGAAACACGATAGAACCTGACCCAAGCCGCCGGCAGCGGCCCGCTGTCGTTACTGCGATGAACCACCGTCACCATTAGTCGCCACTGTCGCCTGAAACCAACCCGAAACTGGCCGAAAAAGAAGGATCGAACTGAAACGCAATGAAACAAGATGAAGAAAAGGATTCAGAAGCTTACCGGGGTTTTTGTCGGAGGTTTGCCGGAGAACCGGACCCGAGACCTGAAACCAATCATAACCAACCATCGTTGCTGCCTCCGGACACGAACCAAAACTCGTCGGAGCAGAACGAAAAACCATCACCACCGCCGTCGCCGATCTCTCTCTACTCTCTCTCTCATCCTTTCTGCCTTGCCGCTGCCGCCGCCATGGTGGCGGAGTTGTTGCTGTTCTCCGCTGCCACCAGGAGACAGTGGTGGCTGGATAATCTCCGGAAAGCTGATAGATGTTTATCGGAGAGGGGGTGTAGGTAGGAGATGACGAAGAGGGCGGAGGAGATGTGCGTGTGGCCGGAGAAGTCGCCGGAATTGGCGCCGGTCGTTGGAGAAGTGAGAGGGAACAGGAGTGCGGCCACCACTGTGTTATATATTTATAGATTTTACTTAAATGGTCCTTTATGTTACAAATTTACACAATTAGTCCTTATTTACAAACTGACTTAACTGGGTTATGATTTTTGGACTGAAATGGCACCTTTCCAGAACGTCGAGGAGGAAAATGACGCATTTTTGAAAAATGGACTGAAATGGCCAAAGTGACCAAACCACAGGGACGAAAATGGCAGTTAACTCTTTATTTAATAGGAGGCTTTATACCACATCGTGCAAGTTAAAGGGAGAGACTTTAAAGCCCTCCATATGACGTGGCGCCTAGGTGAATCTGATGTTGCGTGATAAACAGGGCCGTCCCCAAGAATGATAAAATACTTTTGGGCCCTGTGCGAAACAAAAAAAATTAGACCCATCCCTATAATATAAACTCGCCAATCATATATCAAAAAACCCCAATACGACTATATTTTTTATAAAATAAACAAAACAAAAGTAGCGTAGCAAAAAGAATTGAATATATGTGAACACCCAAATTAGTTTGATAACACGAACCTTTTCATATAAATAAAAAAAAATAGAACTAGATACTAAGTTTTTTTAAGTTTATATTGTAAATGGTTAAATGAGAAATGAAAAACCTACAAGAAAACATGTAAAGTTTGTTACGTAAATGATTAAATGAGAAGAAAAAATGAACTTGCAAATTTGTGGAGGCCCAAATTTAGATGTGAAAAATCAAAATTAAAACTAAAAAATAAGCTTCGAAAGTTGCAATTGGTGTGAGCATAAATCAAAATTAAAACTAAAATATAAGCTTGCAAAGTTGCAATTGGTGTGAGCACATGAGACTTTTTCCCCTAAACAAAAAATAAACAACCAACAGGGGGAATTGAACCCGGAACGTCAGCTTTAACAATAATTGTTGTACCCACTAAGCCAAAGGAATTATATATACAAATCTTCCTACAGCAAGTTTATATATAGAATATATATTAACTTCTAAACGATTTTGGGCCCCTAAATGTTTTGGGCCTTGTGTGATGGCACCTCTTGTACAGGCCTAAAACCGGCCCTGGTGATAAAGCCCCTAGGGCTTTAAACCACACCCTCTAGCCTTATCATTAAGTTTTAATTTATTTTTCTTTTTCTTTATATACAAACTAGTTTAATAATTGTAAGGTCTTATTTATTGTATTATATTTATAAAGTGTTACAACTTGTATGAAACAGGGGAAAAAACTTTTACTAGAAGGGCGAAACAATATATGGTGGTGTGGTGCCGTGTCTCCTTTTCTTTTAATAAAAAAATAATAATTATTGGGTGATATTATTTCAAGAAAATGATGGAAATAGACATGAATGATATGTGTAGGGTATCCGAGGGGCTCACATGTCAAAACTCATAACTGGTTTTTATTTTTAACTTCAATCGCTATTTAAATTTTCATCCCATATGATTAATTTTTTTAACGGCTAATTTTTCCCCTTAAATACTTACGTCTCTTAAGGATTGAACCTTGGTCCCCCACAAGAATAGATAATTTATCTTGACCACTAGGCTATAACCTAAGTGGCATCGCATATGATTACATAACACATAGTATATATTTTTTCTGACATGTTCGATACAAAATTAATTTAGATAACTACAAGTATACTATGATTATTAGTTTAGTAATTACACATAATATATGAAAATTAATCATATGTATTGAGAGAGATGGTTAAAAATCATTTTATTTATTACACTAGTTTATAGACTCGCGTATTACATGATTTTGTACAAGATAAACAATATAATTATATAATCTTTAAAAAACTTTATATAACTATATGTTAATTAGTAACGAAACTTTATATAACGAATTTTTATTACCATATGATAGTTCATACAACTAACTTGAATTTATCACAAAAACCGGCCCATCTTATTAAAATCTTGTTCATCTCTAACCCGTATTTTTTTTTCCGAATCATTCCTTTGTGTTTCTCACCGTTTTTATCACCATAAACAAATTAACGACCTTTTGGTACCATATCTCTAATCTAAACTCTTGATCGTTCTGATTAAAAAGTTTCATCATCGACTCATCGTCATGAATTTTAGATTTGAAACCGTTGCAATCACACAACACTCCCCGAACACCTTCGATTTAATAAGCATTATATTGTATCAATACTCTTATGGTCTTTATACAATTTTAGTAAAGTTAAATTTATTTATTAAGCATTATATTGAGTTTATGATTTGCATATATGATTTTTAAAATTGTTTTGACAACTGATGAGCATTGAATGTAATGATTGGTGATAAATGGTGATGGGTGGTGGTTTTATTTAACGGCAAGACCGTTTGAACGAACTTCAAGTTAAGTTGTTTTGACAACTGGTGAGCATTGTATGTAATGATTGGTGATAAATGGTGATGGGTGGAGGTTGTACTTTAGTTTTATTACACCAAGACCGTTTGAACAAACCTAGGAACATAAGATGAATCATTACAATTTAAGGTTCTCAATTTTTAGTTGGTAATTTGTGATGAAGATGAAATTATGAAAACATCTGGATTTGAGCCACAAATTTCCATTGGATTTAATTTTTTTTTTTTGAATGGCGCTATTTTATTCATAAAGGAAGGAACTCAAGCAAGATGCGCAAGACTTACAATACAGAAGCTTAAAAGAAAGACAAGGTACTATAACATTGGAAAGCAAGTGATGTTGATCAGTTCTTTTTAGACATAATGGAAAACATGTAAACATACATGTTACAGCAGACAGTGCAGTGGAGAATCCAGATGGAGATGCAGCAATAGTGTTTGATATGATTGTCAGCTTGATCTGGTTCCTCCTTAGGGTGCTGACTGATGATGGTGGCTAAGAAACCGAATAAGGGAATCGGCTATGGAGATGGAGGTCGATGATGTTATAATTAGGGTTATGTCTAATTGTGTAACTGTGTAACCCTTTAACCTCTACATAAGTCCCCTTATATAAGCACCCAGGAGGAAACCTAATTAGTTAATAAGGGTAATATGGTCCATCAACAATTACCAACTAATTATTAATAGGTTGTTATATATTTTGATCCATATAATGTAAATGATTATAATGGCTACTAGATTAAATATTAAATCATAATATATTTAATCTTACATTCTCCCACTTAGCCGAGTAATCATTTACTATGAGTATTAGATAAGCCTGATCAGGAGTTAACACTCATTTTAGCCTTAAACAAGTACTATAGCAGAGAAATACAGCCGTTGAATCATTATGCGACTCAGGACCCCCATTAATCATACTATAGCCTTAATTTAAAACCTAATCGTTATGATCAAAATACGCATAAGCCCTTTGTTTGATTTGTAACTTCATTTGTCTATATGCCATTATGCTAGCTTGACATATTCTTAGAGACATACAAAATCAAACTGATGAGGAAAATTAACTAATAGTTAATCATTCATAGTACGATATGCAATTGCGCATGACCATCAATTAATACCCGTCTATGAGCTCTCTTAATAAGACTTATGGGTAGTGGTCCTTCAGATATAGGATCCTTAAGCATATCATGAATGTGTTCGATACAAAGAATTAGTTTCCTCAATTCGTTCATAAACGAATATTAATTGTGTATCGAAACTTAATGCAGCACCTCTTGAACTGTTACTGTTCAAGGAGTCATGGTAGCTGATTTTATCACACTATGTCTTCAAAACATTAATTATATGGAGTTAATAAACTTATGAGTCCACTGATAAATTTCCAACAACATTTAGTGACTATATTATGTCGTTATAACTTAGGTTGTTAATATCAGTGCATTATGACTCCTCCATGAGATAGGTTTTGTCTGCTGACATAAAGATATACCCGAAATTACATTTTGTCATCTTTGAACATTACAAAATTAAAGTAATAAACCGGTTTGAGTTCTCACTTCTTCTTCAAATCATAGCCTCTCGTTTCTTTAAAGATATTGTAATACTCTATTAGATGCTTCACATTAATCTAGACATATCTAGTGTGTTGCAATGTGAGTAATATCTAAACGAGTATAGACTTGAACTTACATAAGGCTTCTAATTAATGAAGCGTAAATAAATAATCTCATTTATCCTATTATCCTCTGAAGGAGAGCAGTATTGATTGTTACATATGTAAGGACCCATTTAATGTTAAACTTATGGAACAGAACTAATGTCCCACTGGGTCTATCTCGGTATGTTATGATATCTATCACGTAAGAGATATCTCTGAGATATATTATATCAAAGTTTGTGTTAACAATGCTTTGACTTATGTAACACATACTTGTCAAAAGAATGTCATCTATATAGACAAGTTTATCTTAGTTGCTCCCACTCATTTTGAGGTAGGTACATTAATCCACTTGGTTATTGATGAAAATAATTACGTTAAGATTTCATCACATTATGATGTTTGCATTAACCCATACATGGATTTTATTGGCTTACAAATAAAGTGTTCTTTAACCTTCAGTTTAGAACTTTCAGGTTGTTTTATGAACATGTAAATATGTCAGCCATTTGTTAGGGAAAATTGTTTTAATGTTCATCTAATGTAGCTTAAAACTATTATAAGCTACTAGAACAGTGATGATCCTCAAAGAAATCTTCTGTAAGATAGGTAAGAAAGACTCTTTGATAATTTATCTCTTCCTGAGTGTAACCTTTGACAATCAATCATGCTTCTTAGTGTCTTAACGTTTATATATTAGGATTTGGTTTAGTTATGAACACTCTTAGGTAATTCAATCAAATCCCAAACGTTATACGAACACATAAAATCAGTTTTACTATAAAACTATTTTATTCCATTTAGAAGATTGATTGACACTAATGGCTTAATTAGAAGAGATATGATCAGTGAACTATTCCAAAATCCATTTCAACTTCAATTAGGGAGGTTATGTAATCATCAAAGTTAGTAGGCTTTTAAACCTAGATGACGTCCTGAGTTGATTATTGGGTTTTAAAAGTTTCAGTTTTATGGATTAGCTCTTGGTTAGGTTGCTATCATTTTCAGGATTCTAAGTTTCTAAGTTTGTAAGAGTTGGTGCAGTATGGTGTACAAGAGGTGTAATCGGAGTTAAATTTGGAGTGAAATTTAATGACACTCTTCCCCCCGCCTCTTGTATTCCTTGCAAGTCATGATAAGGACTTTGACTGCTCCCACTGACCTTAGAAAACTTTAGGAACTCAGCATGCTTAGGGTCAATATTTAACGACCAACAAATTCTAATAGAGAAACTAGTTAATGACGTCAGTCGTTGTAGTTTCTCTTGTTGAGGATTATGTTAGTTTAGGTAAGAAATCTAAGTGTGCCCACAATTAGGCAACAATGAAACTTTTGTAAGAGTAGCATTAGATTTAAGGAGATAAGTTTTGATAGAACAGTGTCGTGATGGAGCGGTGTCTTGTACAAGAGGTGTAAATTTAGGTAATGTAAAATTTTCACTCCCCCACCTCTTGCAACTATTGCAAGTTATTATTAAGACACTTAATGCTCCCACTGATCTTTAATATCTCTAGAATGCTACAAGAGAAGTTTCAATGAGCTACGTGACGTGGGAACCTATCACATATACGTTAGACTTTATTTGATTTCTTTAATGTCCAGATATCATAAGAAACTTTAGGGACATATCTAATAGAAATCTTATTAAGTATATATATATGAATAGATTTCTTCTAAGACCGTGGGCCATATACGACAAAATTTAGATACAAGTAGATAGTCTTTAATTGATAAATGAATTATGTCTGAATATTCCATTTGGAATAAGTTCCAAGAATGTCAACAAATGACTTATGATGGACCCATACTTATTCCTTAAGTAAGATCATATTTAGGGCTTTAACAACATGATTTAAAATCACTTAGAATGAGATTAGATGAAAAATCATCCTCATTAACCATGTCATGATTTCTCATGAATTTCGGTTATAATGGATAAAATTTATAAGTCTCATTTTCCTTTTGTCAAATTCTCATTTGCATGATGACAAAAGTTATGAAAGTGTAAGGTATCATCTAGTTTTATCTTAGTAATGTTTCAATTCAGATATTTAGAACAAATAAGATGAGAGTTTAAGGTAAGTGTGACTTTATGTTGACCATGCAAACCTCACAACCTTCATAACATTGCTTAATTATGATACTATATTCTGATTAATCTTCAGAATATATATAAGGTATCGAAAACGTTGTTAGAAGACTGCTTATTATGGTTCTTATAGCCTTAACAATTAATTTTGTCACTAACTCTCATGTTAGTTATTTGTCGAGTTCTGGTAAGGAAACGTATGGAACTAGAGTCAACTAATCATGTGTTAATTGAAATATTAAAATTAGCAGACTTAGATATCATAGATAAGTAACTACCTTATTAACTTATCCAACTGTTCTTTAGAATAACGGATAGTCTCATTACTTATGTCTAGTCTAATGGCATAATTATGCAGTGAGATTTTCCCTTGAAGAACCTTAAAGTTGAAATTTTTACTTGTAATTTGTCTATGGACCTTAGAACAATCCTCTTTTTTAAAGTTTAAGTGGTTGTAAGGTGAGTAACAACTTATTTTCCAGCTTCAAACTTTTATTTCTTTTGTACATATGTTGCTTATCAACACACTCATTATACTTTGGTACTTTTGAGTGTTATAGTTGATTTATAAGGAATCAAATTGTACAAGTGAAAATCTTAGTATGTAATGTACTGGAAAATGTACTTATTTCCATGCGTAAGCCCTTAACTTTATGGGTCATGGTATTGTACATTATTATGTATTCACATATACCACTTAGCTTATAGTTTAGAATTTTAAATGAAGGCATGCATCTTAGGAGTTCTTGTGATTAATCAACACATAATAGATTAGTCTTAGGAAAGACTTAATCTGGAATAACTTTAGTGATAGCATTATGTTAGAGAGTTCTTGATTATCATAAGAGACATCATGTTCGATTTGTCCTGTTCATCATGCTCTAATTATCTTCTGTAGTACCTTTACCAGAAGAGAGCAGTAGGATTATCGTGTCTTAAGAGATAATCAAGTATTTAATTTAAGAGCTAATCTTATAGAAACTTTAAATAAAGCAAACATTTTAGGTTTAGGAATTAGAGTGGATGAGATATATATAGAAGAAAATTATAGTGAGTAAAATTATGGGTACTAAGAATAAGGCAGACGAAATGATCATAAAATTAATTAAGGATCATTAATATAAGGATCATTATGTGAAGAGATTGTGATATGTCTATTACTAACATCAAAATAATAGACTATTTAAAGTTCTACTTAAACAAAGACAAATCAGCTTTGGCCAAAAGTGTAATCATTTAAGCATGTGTGCAAAATGGTTGTAACAAATCAGCTTTGGCCAGAAATTGAGACAATCACTTTAGTTATGCACTTGTTAAGTATGACATCTATGAAGGAATTAAATCAGCTTTGGCCAGATATTAAGACATTCATGTTTATGACGCACACTTAACATAGCTTTCGTAATACTTGAACGATAAGTAGACGCATCAAATCAGCTTTGGCCAGAAGTGATACATCAGAAGCTCATTCAAGTTAAGCCATTTTGGTTTTGTAAAACATTATTTGATCCTTATTAATTAACTAAATATTTACAAAAACCAGTTATTTAATAGCAAACCACCTGTTAGCGCGGATCGAACTCCGCGGTGAGTTCGCTGGGGTTTGTAGGGGGACAGCGTGCCCCCGCACGGGGTTTGGGGCGGAGCCCCGAGCTAAATCTTAGTTCACATCAAACAGCCTAAGGTAATGAGGTTTCGAGTCAGGTCTCGAGTTAGGTCTCGACTGAGTTATGAGATCTCGAGTCAGTTATGAGGTCTCGAGTCGCAACCTTGATCTCGAGTTTTAGCCTTATGGTCTCGAGTCGCAACCTTATGGTCTCGAGTTGTGACCTTATGGTCTCGAGTCGCATCCTTATGGTCTCGAGTTGTGACCTTATGGTCTCGAGTCGTGACTTTATGGTATCGAGTTGTGACCTTATGGTCTCGAGTTGTGAAGATTTAAACCCTCAGTCGAAATCTCAGTGGTCTCGAGTTGAAGCTTTATTGTCTCGAGTCGAGACCTTTGTCTCGAGTTATAAAGATTTAAGCCCTTATGATTTCGAGTCGAGACCTTGTGGTCTCGAGTCGAGATCTTGTGATCTCGAGTCGAGATCTGATGGTTTCGAGTTGCAATCTGATGGTCTCGAGTCGAGATCTGATGGTCTCGAGTCCACTGTTAACAGCTATTGTTGTGAAAATAACTGAAAATTCGAATTCTAAGGGATTTTGAGATATGGTTTCCTGTTTTAGTGATGATCTAATTTTATCAAATATTTCGAAAATTTTATCTGATTATCTATTAACAGATTTCGAAAATCTTTAGAATGCAGAATAGATCAAAACAGGAAATAACACTCAAAAATCCAAATTATATTCCAAAACATAAAGGAATTTCGAATTTTCCTAAGAACACATGATGAACCCTAAAACAAAAGACAGAATTCTAGAATCCGAAATCTGGGATTTTAATGATTTCGGAACAGTAACTTAACACATTTGATTTCGGAATAGTGACCTAAACATCAAAAAAACATAAGATCCGAAATTTTTAGAAAGAGTGACTCGAAACAAGGTTTCGAGTTTTATTAGGTTTTCAAAGTTTTGTTTTCCAGATTTCAATCCCAGAATAATGGATACTAAAACAGAACTGATTAATCAACATATGCTCTGATACCACATGTTGATCAGTTCTTTTTAGACATAATGGAAAACATGTAAACATACCTGTTACAGCAGACAGTGCAGTGGAGAATCCAGATGGAGATGCAGCAATAGTGTTTGACATGATTGTCAGCTTGATCTGGTTCCTCCTTAGGGTGCTGACTGATGATGGTGACTAAGAAACCGAATAAGGGAATCGGCTATGGAGATGGAGGTCGATGATGTTATAATTAGGGTTATGTCTAATTGTGTAACTGTGTAACCCTTTAACCTCTACATAAGTCCCCTTATATAAGTACCCAGGAGGAAACCTAATTAGTTAATAAGGGTAATATGGTCCATCAACAATTACCAACTAATTATTAATAGGTTGTTATATATTTTGATCCATATAATGCAAATGATTATAATGGCTACTAGATTAAATATTAAATCATAATATATTTAATCTTACAAGTGAATGTAAAGGACTTCTGTTTTTTCCAGCATAGGTCTCGAAATCTAGCCCGTGTTGTGACCCATAAGAATGTAGCCGTCATAAGGTCACTGATTACCTTTGGTTCAAGCCCTATCTTCCCTTGGAATATTGCTTCATTTCTGACCCGACAAAGTGTCCAACAAGTGGTTGCAATGACAAGGTACACCACCTTTCTAAGTGTGGATAGTGTAGTTTTCAATGTCTTCCAACAATTCGAAAACACAAAGTGAATACCTGGGCATAGGTATTTTCAGCCACTGGAAGACTGCGGTCCAGATCCAATGTGCAAAGTTGCAGGAGATTAGGAGGTGGTCTGCCATTTCCAGGGCAGCGTCACACATTACACATGTACCTAAGGAAATCGAGATCCTTCTATAGATCAAGGTGTCTCGTGTGGGAATCCTGTTAAGCACGACACGCCAAAGAAGGCAACTAACTTTCTTAGGGATCCAATGCAGCCACGAAAGCATAAAAGTTTCAGGAATAGGCTCGATGTGGTCGAGTTCATCGGATTTTAATTCATTCGTATGACATCTTATTAACGATTTGTTAAGAAGTAATTAGTGAACATATATTTTTGGATATATATTAGGCCATGTGTAGTCGTCAAGCCTCATGACCCCCATATATGTGGGGTTATACGATGCGTGACAAATGTGTAAGAAAGTGATGGTTTTGGGAGCTATATAACTTGTGTGTGTAGTGAGGTTCTACTCCTTCAGTTATACATATATATATATATATATAGGGTTAGGTTAACGTACAATGGCTCTTATCGTACAGTATGTATGCGATCATCTCAGTCATCCGATCTGGTGCGAATTCACTTTTGAACATGCGATTTGTGCTGAAAAACCAACATGCGAAATTGCTTTATATACCAACATGCGATTTCATCGTATTTACCAACATGCGAAATTGCTACAAAAAAAACCAACATGCGATTTCACAATATCGTACATATTGTACGTTAAGGAAAATTGTATTTTACACTTTCACTATGTATATATATATGGGTATGTATATATGTGTGAGAGAGAGAAACCAATGAACCAGGCGGTATGCATATCACGGCCTTTTATTTTTCAAGCCCAATTAGCGCCCGGGGGCGGTGTATAGGGCTGTTCAAATTGCTCGACGCTCGAGACTCGTTCGATGCTCGATTGAAAAATGTTCGGAATTTGCTCGTTCGATTCTGCTCGATTGAAAAAGATACTCGGTTCGGATCGGTTCGGATGTGCAAAGGTCCGCTCAGTTCGGTTCGACTCGATTGGCTCGAATGATTTTTAATATATATATATATATATATATATATTAATAAAATAACTAGAGACGTATATTAATAATATTTGGTCCAAGATCCAACTAGAGCCCATTAAATTATAGAATTGAAGGCCGATACCAATAGTCCATTGTCCAATAATCCAAAGTAGCTGAGTCAAAATGTCAAAATACCGAAATGTGAAGCGTCGATCGATACTCAAGTGTCAACCCGCCATTCAATTCAGAAGTACATAATTCTACTTAAAACCCCGCATCAACCATCATTATTCGAATTCTCCGTCACCAAGTGTCACGACCCCCGACCCGGTTTGACCCGTTTCAGGAGCCGCGGGACAGAAATACTGCGGTATTGATTTAATTGAGTTTAACAGCGGAAACAGGATCGTTTAAAGCTAAAATTTTTCCCCGATTATTTTATTTCACAATTCGGGATAAAACCCCGATAATTTACAATAGTATGATTTTTCTAGGAAATCGTTATGTTACAAAACTTATTTCTTTATTTTATAATGAGCCACTATCTTAAGCTTGAAATGCTCCCCAGCACTTTTCCTGAATTACAACAGATCACCTGAAACATGTTTGAAAAAGGTTTTGTCAGCGGGAAATACTGAGTGAATCATTCTATTTACTAAAATGACACATTTGTTATAATTTACAGTATTAAGAGCGATTACAATGTTTCTATTATCAAACCAACTACCCACGGTATTTGTCACTCGACTGAATCTGTGATTATGGTCATATCCCCCATTGGCTGCCCCAATGGTGACGATTATCAAGTAATGTATACAAAACCCCACATACCGGCTGTAACTTGGTGATTACAAAGACTTAATCCCCGTAATTATAACTTTGAAAATAAACATGATTTTGTAAATAGATTTGATAAAAAGAGAGAATGACTCACATTGCTGCTTTAATATGGTCAGAGTCTAATCTATGATTTAGCCTTGTTAACCTAATATAAATAACAATGCACACAAAACTGGGTTAGTAATCAATCCAGCAATTACGATAATTTACGAGATCAAATTCTCACAATGAATGACAAAATGCAATACTTCATCCATCGAATTAACGATGATCCGTTGAATTAACAACGAACGACAAAGTATAATACTTTATCCATCGAATTAACGATGATCCGTCAAATTAATGACGAACGATAAAGTATAACCCTAATGTGGGCGGCACTTAAACATTCATTGGATATATTGATCGTCGGATAAATGAATCGTAGCAGTGATTGTGCTAATACCCTGTTTTGTAGCAGAATTTCGATACCCGGGGTTGAATTTTGGAATAGCAGTTCGTAATACAGTATAATAGTGAGAATTATTTCGACGTAAAGTGTTCAGATTACGAATGCCAATGTCTGCTATTTATAGGTGAAATTTTACTAACTTACGGACCGTAAGCTTACCAATGTTGAGGTCCGTATGACTGCTTACGGACCGTAAGCTTGAGAGTGTTGCGGTCCGTAAGGAATCAAAATAGGCTATAGAGTAGCCACGACTGGGACTAGCTTAGCTGAGTTAACATACTTGAATTTCAGTTACTTGACAACGAATTAAGTGGATAATCGTCCACTAGGGTTTATCCCCCCTTGAGTTTTAGGGGCCCTAATCCTGATTCTGAAAATTCTGAAAATTTTAGGGTTTGTTCAGAATCACTTGGGTCTCTCAATTAGGGTTTCCTTTTGGACTAATTAATATAATAATTATGACTTTTGATGAGATTTGTTACATTCTCCCCACCTTAAGAAAAATCTCGTCCTCGAGATTTACTGGAATAAGTGTGGATACTTTTTCTTCATTTCTGATTCCAGTTCCCAAGTGTATTCAGCTCCCCTTTTTGAGTCCCACTTTACTTTGACTAGCACTAGGCGTTTGTGCTTGAGAAACTTGATCTTTCGATCCTCAATTTGAAGAGGTTTCTCAACAAATTTCAACTTTTCGTTTACTTCTATATCTCGAAGAGGTACTACCAGAGATTCATCTGATAAGCATTTCTTGAGATTGGATACATGAAATACATTATGTACTCCAGATAATTCTTCTGGTAATTGTAAACGATAAGCTACTGGTCCTATACGTTGGATCACTGAAAATGGTCCTACGTACCTTGGACTTAACTTTCCTTTCTTTCCAAATCTGACTACTCATTTCCAAGGAGAAACTTTCAACAGTACTCTGTTTCCAACTTGAAATTCTAGCGGCTTGCTTCTATTGTCTGCATAACTCTTCTGACGATCTCAAGCCGTCTTCAATCTTTCCTTGATTTGAGTAATCTTATCAGTCGTTTCTTGCACTATTTCAGGTCCTGATAATTGACTTTCTCCTATTTCTGCCCAACAAACGGGAGTTCTGCACTTTCTTCCATACAGTGCCTCGAATGGAGCAGTTTCAATGCTTGAGTGATAACTATTGTTATAGGAGAATTCAATTAATGGTAAGTGATCATCCCAACTTCCACCAAAGTCTATTACACATGCTCGGAGCATGTCTTCTAGAGTTTGGATTGTCCTTTCACTTTGTCCATCTGTTTGTGGATGATATGCAGTGCTTAAATTTAGTCGAGTTCCCATAGCTTGCTGGAAACTTTTCCAGAAATGGGAAGTAAAACGACTATCTCTATCCGAAACAATGGAGAGTGGAACTCCATGTAAGGATACAACTTCATCTACATACAATTTAGCCAGTCTTTTCATGCTAAAGGTTTCTTTCATAGGTAGAAAGTGAGCTGATTTGGTTAATCGATCCACAATTACCCAAATCGCATCATTACCTTTTCTGGTTTTGGGTAACTTAGTAACAAAATCCATTGTTATAAGTTCCCATTTCCACACTAGCATCTCTAACTGTTGTAGTAGTCCTGAAGGTTTCTGATGTTCTGCCTTAACTTGTGAACAAGTAAGACATTTAGAAACATAGCTGGCTATGTCCCTTTTCATTCCTATCCACCAGAAGTTCTTCCTTAGATCTTGGTACATCTTATTGTTTCCTGGGTGCATAGTGTATCTAGATTTATGAGCTTCTTCTAAAATCTTAGGTCTTAAGTCTCCCTGCTTAGGTACCCAAATTCTACTTTTATGGAATTTCCAAATTCCATCTGCTCCTTGTTCTAATTCCTTGATTCGTCCTTTCATTCCTTCAGCATCATCCTTGATTGCTGTAATTTGAACATTTTTCAACTGTTCCATTAAATCTATTTGTAGATTTAATCTGAGAGCACGAACCCTTCGTTGTTTCTCATAATACTTACGACTTAAGGCATCTGCAACTACATTCGCCTTTCCTTCGTGATACTGAATATCACAGTCGTAGTCACTGAGGATTTCCATCCATCTCCTTTGCCTCATGTTTAACTCTTTTTGCCCAAATATGTATCTTAAACTTTTGTGGTCGGTGTAGACAATAAATTTACTTCCGTAAAGATAGTGTCTCCAAATCTTAAGGGCAAAAATTACGGCTCCTAACTCTAAATCATGAGTTGTATAATTCTCTTCGTGCTTTTTCAATTGCCTTGATGCGTACGCAATTACCTTCTTGCATTGCATAAGCACACATCCAAATCCTAATTTTGAAGCATCACAATATACTTCAAAATCTTCAGTTCCTTCTGGTAAAGCTAAGATTGGTGCATGGGTTAATTTCTGTTTCAAAATTCTAAAGGCTTCTTCCTGTTTAAATCCCCATTCAAACTTAGTGGCTTTACAGGTTAACTTAGTTAATGGTACGGCTATTTTGGAAAAATCCTTAATAAACCGTCTATAATACCCAGCTAAACCTATAAAACTTCTTATTTCCATTGCTGTTTGTGGAACCTTCCACTTGGTAATTGCCTCTATCGTAGCAGGATCTACATGAATACCTTCATGATTCACCATGTGTCCTAAAAATTGCACTTCCTTTAGCCAAAATTCGCATTTCGAGAATTTGGCGTACAACTTTTCTTTTCTTAACAAAGTTAAGAGTGCATGAAGATGTTCACAATGCTCTGTCTGACTTTTGGAATAAATAAGTATATCGTCTATGAAAACAATTACAAATTTATCCAAATACGGTTTATAGATCCTATTCATCATGTCCATGAATGCTGCAGGTGCATTCGTTAACCCGAAGGGCATGACTGTAAACTCGTAATGACCATACCTAGTTCTGAAAGCAGTCTTAGGTGTGTCTTCTTCTTGTACCTTCAATTGATGATATCCAGAGCGTAAATCTATCTTAGAAAAATATCTAGCCCCCTGAAGTTGATCAAAAAGATCATCAATCCTAGGTAATGGATATCGATTCTTAATTGTAACCTTATTCAATTCCCTATAATCGATACACATTCTCATTGAACCATCCTTTTTCTTCACAAACAACACTGGCGCTCCCCAAGGGGATGAGCTAGGTTGTATGAATCCTTTACTTAGTAATTCATCTAATTGCTTTTTCAATTCTAACATTTCTGTGGGTGCTAACCGATAAGGTGCCTTGGCTATCGGTGTAGTTCCTGGAATTAAATGAATCCTAAATTCTACTTCCCTATCTGGAGGTAATCCTGGTAAATCTTCTGGAAATATATCAAAGTATTCTGATACTACTGGTATTTCCTTAAGATCTTTTCCCTTAGTGCTAATGATTACTGAAATCATATACACTATTCCTTGTTTTCGTTCATAATTAGCAACTTTCATTACTGATATGAACTTCATGGGTTTCCGTGGTTTATCTCCTGTAATCCTAATCACTTCTCCGGTAGGTGATTGAATTTCTATGGAATTCTGATCACAAAGGATTCTAGCATGGTTGGCTACTAACCAATCCATTCCTAATACTACATCAAATTCAGCTAAATTCATCGGCAATAGTTTTGCAGAGAATTTATGTCCTAAAAGTTCTATGTTTCCTTCTTGCAAAACTTTATCTATTTTAACTGAATTTCCGTCTGCGGTTTCAACTGTAAAAATCTGCCTAGTATTGGTTAGAGGTAAACTAAGAGCTTAACAAAATGAAGTATTTATAAAACTTTGGTTTGCACCAGAGTCAAATAATACTTTTGCATACACGTTGTGAACTAAGAACGTACCCGCTATCACATCCGGAATAAGTTCTGCTTCTTGAGTAGTCAGCTGAAATGCCCTGGCATTCTTCTTAGTAGTTCCTTCGGTCGTCTTGGGTTTGTTATCTACTGGTTTGACCAATTTAGGACATTCTGTTTTATAATGCCCTGCTTCTCCACAATTAAAACAGATTACTGTTTTCTTTTTGCAGTTCTCTTCACGATGTCCTACAGCTTTGCAAAAATTGCAAGTGATATCGCATCTTCCATAATGCTTCTTTTTGCATTTCCTGCAGAATGACGGAGCTGGAGATTGCCCTGTTCCTTTTCTCTTGAAACTGTTATTATTACCCACACGAAATCCTTGGGTAATTTTCTGAGCTAGTGCCTTTTTCCTATCTTCATCTCTTGTGCGTACCAATTCATCGGTTAGAGTGTTAGCTAATTCTACCGCATCATCAATAGTGCGAGGTCTCGCAGCTTTAACAATATTGCGGATTTCGCTAATTAGCCCCCAAATATAGCGAGAAATAAGTACCGGTTCTGGCGAAGCCAGTGTTGGTACTACTCTTGCATATTCAAAGAATGTCGAGGTATAACCGCGACAATCTACATTCATCATCCGATGATTTAGAAACTTATTCGCCATCTGTTCTTTCTCATACTCAGGACAGAATTTTCTTTCCACCAAACCCTTAAATTCTTCCCAAGTCATAGCATAAGCTATTACTCTTCCTTTTGATTGTAACACAGTGTTCCACCACTCGAGTGCTCCTTCTTTGAACAGATTGGATGAATACATGACCTGGTCATCTTTACCACATTTACTTATTGCAATGACTGCTTCGGTTTTCTCTAACCAACGCAGTGATGCAGTTGCTCCTTCATTGCCTGCAAATTCAGTGGGTTTACAAGCAAGGAATTCTTTGAAAGTGCAACCAGGCGTTGCAGTTTTCATTTTCTTGGGTAATGGAGCTTGATGTGGTTCCTTATTATGGTTATTGCCTCCATTTACACTATTACTGAAGTTATCTTCAGTAATTTGTTTACTAGGAACAATTTGTTGCGGTTCGATCGGATTCTTTATAGCAGCAACAAATGCTGGAATAGCATTGGCTATCCCTTGAGCAACAATGTTTTCGATATCTTGCTGAGTCATATATTGATCTCTTGAATGTTGTTCGGAATGATTAACTTCATTTATAGGTTCATTACCACTGTTTGCCATCTGATAATATATATATATAAATTTTATTAGTAACTGATAAATAATAATTATATACAAACAATCGGAAAATTATATAATACAGATATAGTCAAAACAATCGATTTCTCGATTTTATATCTATTATAGTATGCATCATTACTCACAGATATCATACAGAGTTTTATTGGTTATTTACAGACTAACTTTACTTAGTACTATTAACTACCATTTTATCATCGTACTATCTCTCGTCACTTGCTGTTCTAAAAACGCATTTCCCTTTCATCGTACTTCCAAGCAATCTGTCCACCTATTTCCCTGATTCTAGTTCCAGCATCAAACAACTCTTCGCCAAAGTGGCGAAGTTCAGCCATGTTTTCATTGCTCATGGGTGGATTAGGTAATGGTTCTGGATCGAATTGTGGAAGAAAAGAGTAAGGATCGTTGACAATGTTTTGAAATTGCCAATCGTTCGTCCACCATTCGTCCATTCCTATGGGTTGGGAGTGGACTATTGGATCTGGAATTGCTGGTTCCCAATTCATAGGGAGTTGGTTTCCAAGAGGATAATTAAAAATATTATTATTATTATTATTATTATTATTATTGACAGGCTGAATGGTTTCACAGCTTGCCAATAGAAAATCTATCTCATCTTGAAAAGTTCTTTCCTGGGTTGGATTGGAACTCTCTCCAATTTCTCTCTGAGCTGGTATAAACCCTTGCCCAACTTCCATTACTACTTCTTTAGTAATTTCCTCCATCTGTATTTCTATCTCCTTATCCTCCTCTTTGTCTCCAGTTTCCATTTCCTGTTGTTTAGAATTCTCTCCGGTTATAATTTCTTTTCCCTTTTTCAAAGGATTGTTTATTTTGGGCAGTTTTTTAGCTGGCTTCTTCTTACGTATTTTCCTCCATCCTACATAAGTTCTTTTCTTTTGTTTTGGCTTGCTCAAAGGTGGAACCTTGAATTCTACTGGTTGTTCAACATCGGGATAGTAGCTAGTATATTCTTTGGAAGCTTCGATAGTTACGGGGTAAAGATTAAGGTTCTGAAAAGCTTCGGATATCCCACTCATGCTGATGTAGCATATATGCAAAATGCATAAAATACTAAGTTAAAATTTACAAATAACTTTGTAATTTATTACATACTGTGTACTAGTTGATTACAACTATAACTGAAAACACACTTAAGGTTTCAAATTTTTATTTATCACACAGGGTTTCCAGATTGTGAGGGTAGGGTGCTAAACTTTAAAGATTTATATTTTCTGCTACTGTGGCTAGCATATATAAATTTGCCCATTTCTCATCTAGTTTATCTTCCCAAGGTGATCTATCAATTAATTCCTGAGTTTCCCGTTTAATCCTCTTTTCTCGGATTTTCTCTTTACTTTTCTTAATAATCATTTCCCTCCTTCGAGGAGAAAGTGATTCCTCGTATTGTGCCTTTCGCACGAATATTCCTTCTTCAGGAATTTCAGCCTGATTCGAGGATTTGGTTCGGGATGAACTTCCCTTCTCATTAGATGATCTATCTAATTTAAGATAGATGCTTGACAGCTTTTTCTTACCCATACTGTAACTAACAAATAATCAAATAATCAGTTAATAATACAAATAATCACATAATAGTAATCAGGAAAAATTAAGTATTTCTAAATACTTAATTAGCTTAACCCAGTGGCTCTGATACCACCTTTTTCTGTCACGACCCCCGACCCGATTTGACCCGTTTCAGGAGCCGCGGGACAGAAATACTGCGGTATTGATTTAATTGAGTTTAACAGCGGAAACAGGATCGTTTAAAGCTAAAATTTTTCCCCGATTATTTTATTTCACAATTCGGGATAAAACCCCGATAATTTACAATAGTATGATTTTTCTAGGAAATCGTTATGTTACAAAACTTATTTCTTTATTTTATAATGAGCCACTATCTTAAGCTTGAAATGCTCCCCAGCACTTTTCCTGAATTACAACAGATCACCTGAAACATGTTTGAAAAAGGTTTTGTCAGCGGGAAATACTGAGTGAATCATTCTATTTACTAAAATGACACATTTGTTATAATTTACAGTATTAAGAGCGATTACAATGTTTCTATTATCAAACCAACTACCCACGATATTTGTCACTCGACCGAATCTGTGATTATGGTCATATCCCCCATTGGCTGCCCCAATGGTGACGATTATCAAGTAATGTATACAAAACCCCACATACCGGCTGTAACTTGGTGATTACAAAGACTTAATCCCCGTAATTATAACTTTGAAAATAAACATGATTTTGTAAATAGATTTGATAAAAAGAGAGAATGACTCACATTGCTGATTTAATATGGTCAGAGTCTAATCTATGATTTAGCCTTGTTAACCTAATATAAATAACAATGCACACAAAACTGGGTTAGTAATCAATCCAGCAATTACGATAATTTACGAGATCAAATTCTCACAATGAATGACAAAATGCAATACTTCATCCATCGAATTAACGATGATCCGTTGAATTAACAACGAACGACAAAGTATAATACTTTATCCATCGAATTAACGATGATCCGTCAAATTAATGACGAACGATAAAGTATAACCCTAATGTGGGCGGCACTTAAACATTCATTGGATATATTGATCGTCGGATAAATGAATCGTAGCAGCGATTGTGCTAATACCCTGTTTTGTAGCAGAATTTCGATACCCGGGGTTGAATTTTGGAATAGCAGTTCGTAATACAGTATAATAGTGAGAATTATTTCGACGTAAAGTGTTCAGATTACGAATGCCAATGTCTGCTATTTATAGGTGAAATTTTACTAACTTACGGACCGTAAGCTTACCAATGTTGAGGTCCGTATGACTGCTTACGGACCGTAAGCTTGAGAGTGTTGCGGTCCGTAAGGAATCAAAATAGGCTATAGAGTAGCCACGACTGGGACTAGCTTAGCTGAGTTAACATACTTGAATTTCAGTTACTTGACAACGAATTAAGTGGATAATCGTCCACTAGGGTTTATCCCCCCTTGAGTTTTAGGGGCCCTAATCCTGATTCTGAAAATTCTGAAAATTTTAGGGTTTGTTCAGAATCACTTGGGTCTCTCAATTAGGGTTTCCTTTTGGACTAATTAATATAATAATTATGACTTTTGATGAGAGTTGTTACACCAAGACACCAACTCCCTAAGGTTTTCTTCAACTGGTTCATTCGATTTCAAACTTCTCATAGATCAAAAGTTTGCTTCAATTGATCGACGATTCATCTTTCCACTCAGATGATCTCTGTAGAACCGGTTGAGTGTTTTTTCTATTCCTTGTTATTTCGTAAATATATACTTGTGTTATAATCAGACGAAACCTTAGGGACGAAAACTGCATATTACTCCAAAAACTAACAACCACATCGTCACTTTTCCATTTGTTATGCGAAGCTCGATACTCGCTCGACGTTCGTTCGAAAAATACTCGGATCAAAAGGCGCTCGTTCGACTTTAGCTCGGTTGCAAAAACGATTGGTTTGGTTTGTAAACGAACTGAGCACGAGCAAAGGTCCGATCGGTTCGATTCGGCTCGTGAACAGCCCTAGCGGTGTACCCCGATGATATGAGGTGGGATGGCGATCTATGGCGCCGGATACCGTCCGACTACGGATGACCTTATAGTAAGTATTAATGTTCTTTTTCCTTTTTTATATACAACGGTATAAAAAGTTGTTTGTTAACTACGTTTAAAATTACCTTTAATACCCAATTGAGTCTTCCTGATACGATATAAAAAATTGTTTGTTGAAGCAAATCAAGTGATGGTAAATTCAATACAATAATAAAATATTATAAGATCATAGTGCAAAGAAAAATTTACAAGAAACAACATTTTTTATTAAAGGATAATAGTCATAAAATAGTAGTTTAACTCTTAATTCTATTAATTCTTCTTGAATCGATAATCATACTCTGTTTTGGTAGGGTCATAGAATAGTAGTTCAACTCTTAATTCTACTAATTCTTCTTGAATCGATAATCATACTCTGTTTTGGTAGGGTATTTTAATAATTATGAGATGTTAAATTAACCTTTTAAAATATTAATGTGTCATTTTTTGTTCTACGATTCATACTATTCGGACAAACATTATCAACACAATGCAAAATATTTATTTAATCTGTTATTTTTTTTATTATTTTTTTTTTTTAAGAATTATCATTTTCATTCCAAACATTAGGGCAAATTACATAAGGATAGCAGGTAGACGAGCAACAAACTGCGCCGCCATCCCCTTCTGAATAGAAAACCCTAATCTACTAAAAACAAAGCCTCGCCCCTGAGGGGTCGAAAAGTTGCTGTGGACCACACGCTGAACTCTAGACAAGAACCGAACTGCCTCCGGCGCCAAGGAGCCGAACGTGTCAAACGCCAGGGGGACAAAGGCATGTTGATTATCCTCACAAGCTTTCGCGTGCTTTTCCACCTTCTTTGACTCTGCTTTCAGTACCGCTTGCCCTGCCACAAACCCGTTTTCCCGGAACCCGGCTAGGGGGGATACACCTGTGAGATCAACACAAGCATGTTTCCCGCCCTCCCAACCAAAAACTAGCACGTCAGCCGGGCGTAGGGTGGACCTCCCCTCCGACGGGTCTGTAAGAAAATTAATCGGTGCCTCTTGCTTTGCCGAGATCCCTGCTCGTTTGAGAATATCCATTAACGCGTCTCGAACAAAGTCATGGCGATACTTAAACCCCGGCAACTCTCTACAGTGTAACGCATGCTCCCCGTATTTATCCAGGCATGCTTTATGGCAGACTGGACAAGTTTCATCATTCGGGAACATGGGGATCATCAAACGGTACTTAAGGATTGACCGGTACTCCACCGCTGACATACGTTGACCCAAACCTTCAATAGGAATAACAGTTAAGAAATCCTGAGCGTGAGGTCTCTGTAGGCATTCAATGACGGCTTTCTGGCGGGGGGACAAATGGAAATCTTCTCCCAAACTTTGTGCGATTCGACAACAAAGGGCATTCGCCAAAGTTTGCTGTGGCTTTTTGGGGGCGGTGTCCTTGTTAGAGAAACCGCCGAGATCAAAGTCAGGTAGAGATTCATGCAAGCGTTCCAAGGCGTTGGCATAATCTGGATCAGTGTTAGTAACCCCACTGTTACGTAAGATGTGGTCCTGCAACTCCCAAGATTGAGACCTGGAAGCCACAAAGGCATAGGAAGCCACATCCCGGGCCGAGAGAATGCCCAACCCACCAAGCCGCATTGGCAAGGTCGCGATCCGCCATTGTAATTCACCAAAAAAAGGACCCCCACATACGACAATGTCTTCTATTGCCTCCCGAAGACCTTTATCAAAACATGAAACAGCATCATCCACAAAGGGGGGCTGGCAAATTCGCAAACCAAATAGCAAGTTTGCAACCCCCATACAAGATCTAAGCAAGAGGAGTTCGCTTTGAGGATCCCGCAACAAGGGAAGGTGTCCCATAATGTCAACAGCACGCGTTGCCCTCTTAGCCGCTAGACCACTAATAAAATTGGCATCACGGCTGACTGCCCCTCCTAGCAGTTTGACACCTCTCTCCGGCCTCCCAATCTCACTGGGAAAAAGCCCTGGCCGAACCTTCACCCCGTTGCATGTCGGCCAAAATAATTCAGTTTTTCTATGTATATATGTTTATTGACATTATGATTATGATTCATAATAATCACAACTCTCATAACACAGCTTTTATGACTTTTTTTTTCAAAACTAAACATTTATTCACAAAACCAAACACAACACCACCCGCCATAGAAAGGAGGGCCGCCAACAAAAACAAAAATTATATCAGCATGAATTTACACCAATTAAAATTAAAACCTATATAAGTTTGCAAACTTTTTGTGCATTATTAGTTGTAAGTTGTGTTTTATGAGTTTTTAAAAAAAAAACTTAGATTTTTTAGTTTTAACCCAAAGGTTTGTACCTTTTCCAATTTTAACCCTACATAATTTGTTTTTTTAACTTTAACCCAAAACTTTTCATTATTTGCAATTTAACTTCACAACTTTTGTCACTTATACTTTTCATCTTTCGCAAATTTTCGTTTTACGTATAGTTCTAAATTTTTCGAGTTAATACGACGCAACATGCATGTGTGGTTCAACGTTTTTACCTCTATTTTTTCATGTTTGACAGGTTCGTCGCAATACGCATATTATCGGTCAAGTCAGTGTTGGTTGTCGATGACGGTTGTGTGACATTAGTACTATTTGACACCGTTTTACGCCCCGCCGCAACGCGGGGTGTGCTTTGGGGGTTTTCAAAGAAAAAATTGTTATGCATATTGTTGTCGTAACGTTGGCTTTGGGGGGTTTAAAAAAAATGTTTTTTTTTTACTTTTCACCCAAAAGTATTTCATAAATTACTTTTAACCCAAAACTATTTGTTTTTTTACTTTTAACCCAAAACTTTTTATCTTTTGCAATCTATCCTCATAACTTTTTTTACTTTCAACTTTGGTCATTTATAGTTTCCATTTTTCGCAAATTTTTCGCTCTATGCTTGGTTATAAATTTTGTGACTTAACACATCACAGCTGTGTCTTTGGCTTAACGTTTTTACGTTTCGTTCTAAATTTTGCGAGTTAACACGACGCAACGTGTGTGTGTGGGTGAACGTTTTTACATCGTCTATTTTTACCCCGTTTGACAGGTTTAACATAACGTGTGGGTCGTAGATCGACTTAGTTATAAATAAAGAATCACCGCCGCATTGCGGCGGGTCGTAATCCTAGTTCAACCAAACGATCAACTTATTTTTAAATCTATTATTATTGTCGTTCATAAAATATATATATATATATATATATATATATATATATATATATATTTATATCATAGGAACTCAAGCGTGTTGACATCTTCAATAATTTCCTTTATTTTGACCTAGTTGTCCGTAAAATGTCTCCCATTTCTTACTTTTCATAAACTCCAACAAATGATGCTAAAAATGCCTTGAAAAGCTTCCTGGTCCCTACCCTCAAGCCTATCACTTTGACACTTTGCGCATCTCCAGAAGTTATTCATAAATTATAATACTATGTTTTAACCCAAGAAATTAAACTGTTGACATATTGAACCTTTAATAAAGTGTTAGACTTTTCAAAGCATCACTGCACTATAATTGACCTCGTAAATCAAGTTACTCTTATATCATGTGTGCAATAGAGTAATTGAAGTGATTTAAATCGTCAAACTGTACCTATATAACTATTTGTTTGACCCAAGTCAATAAGAAGATTAGAGTACATAATCACTAAAAATGTGATTAAGGTAACTGAATAAAGAAGAAGAATATTATTTTTTAATAATTGATTAGTATACGAAGATAAAAATACAGACAGTTATAACAATGGAAACAAATAATAAGAATGTAGGAAGTAATTGACATGCTTCTATGATTGACTCACAATCAAATCGTGCCGATTGTAAGCAGCATACGTGTTCTTGATAAGTTTGTAGAGGATGTTTTTGTTTGACATATAACAATATAATGCAGTATAAAAATGTAAAGTGTTTAACTAAGTTATATTAGGGGAAAAAGTTCCCTTTAGTGTAAAAAATATTTCAATTTTAAAATCACCTCAATTATCATATATTTTTATTAATGGTATGTTATAAATCACTACTAATCAAATCTCATATAATTTTTATAGTTGATTTTATTACATTCGGAATTAGATATTTAGATATTAATGAAAAAATTATGCCTAGATTGTTTACTTAATCATTTTTTGAAACTTTATTTTATTCACGTTCGAAATTAGATATTTAGTTGCATTTTCCATTATGATTATGATGATTTTAAAATTAATAATTATATGACTAATAAATACAAAACAAACAAAGAATATTGAATTTGTAACACATCGGGAACACAATTAATAAATACTAATACAAGTTATAAAGTATAAAAAATATAGATCTATACCATGTAATTCTATAACTGGTATTTAAATAATCAATATAAGATATATATAAACACATATTTGTAATACACATTTTTAGTTATTAGTCATGTAGGCTTAAAAAGTTTAGTTATTATAGAAATAAAATATATTTTTTCATTGACAAAGGTTCAAAGTAGAATCGAAACCTACATCATCTTTTTCGTTAGTGTTCAGATAAATACGTATTAGACAATGGTTAGTAATTTAAACAAAGTTGAAAAATGTCAAGAAAAAATCTAAATAAACACTAATAATAAATTCATGTCTTTATATCAACAAATGAAGAAACGTCAAACAATGTTAGTCAGGCTACTATTTTTTCCATTTAGGATTTTGGGTTATAGTCATAGATGTGATTATTTGGATGTATAGCCCATTTAATAAGGTCCAAACAAGTTAACAATGTACTCACATGTCACATGGTCACATAGTCACATCACTATTCACTCACATGTTAGATAACAAGTGAAACTAGTAAATAACACCCGCGCGTTACGCCAGGAATTTGATTGGTATTTGTTGGTTTATTAAGTTATTAATTTGGTTGAAATCAGTTATTTTATTATGGGATCCATACGTTACCGACTCAGAGTAACTTACACTATTGGTTACAATTTAGTAGTTTTTTTTTTCTTTAGGTTATTCCTAGTTAGGTTAAACTTGGGAAAATAATCAGAAACTGCAACATTTATTAGAATTTCAAAACCAAAAAACAATACAGGGGCAAATTCGTAATTTTAAACTTGGGGTAACAACATAATATAAATTTGAACTAAGGGCACAAGCATAATTTTAAGCTGGAGACAAAAGCACAATTTTATTTTGAACCGAGTGCAAAATCGTAATTTTGAGTTGGGGGCAAAAACATAATTTTATTTTGAACCGGGAAAAAAACGTAATTTTAAATTGAGTGCGAAATCACAATTTTTTAAACGGGGAAAATTACATTGTTGAAAAGAGAGCAAAATCGTAATTTTTAGCTGTGGGCAAAACAAAATTTTATTTTGAACTGAGGGCGAAAAGGTAATTCTGAGCTGAGGGCAAACCCACAATTTTGTTTTGAATGGAGCGAAAAATCGTAATTTTGAGCTGGGACAAAAGCGTAATTTTATTTTGAGCTGGGGACAAAACTGTAATTTTAAAGAGGGACAAACCCGTGATTTTAGAATGGATATAAAATAATAAACTGGTTGGTCTAATGAGAGAGTGCCAGACAAAGTCGTAATTTTGTATAGAGGGCAAAATCGTAATTTTGAGATGGGGACAAAAAGCGTAATTTTATTTTGAGCTGAGAGCTAAAACGTAATTTTAAAATGGATATAAAACAATAAACGTGTTGGTCCAATGGGGGAGTGCCAGGCAGCTGTGTGACACTATTCCTCAATTTGGTAAATGTATATATAGGAAATGTATATATATGAAATTAATAGTGTAGTGTAATGAATGAGACATTAAATATATCTGAAATCTATTCAGTTTTATATAATAACGTTTGGTGCCAAAGTAAAACAAAAGATAAGTAAACAATATAATAATAGATAGTATATAGAATGTTATATGGGGAAATTCAAAGAAAAAAAAAACTGTAGTGATAAAAACTCAAAACTCAAAAACATACTGTAGCAAAAGGACGATGAAAATTGATATATATAATAATGAGTTATTATTGATACGAGTTGGAATGAATTCATAAGAAACAATTTATGTATATTTTTTTTACTTCTTGTGAACAATTTGTCAATAGCAAACCATTGTTTGTTGCACTATATCTAATTTATGGATGATTTAGTATGTTAGTATGTATTAAAAACACAAATTCTATTGTCATTATAATAACCCAACAATAAAAAATGAACTATGAATATGTTGTTGAACTGATTAAAGTACCAAATGGCCTATAGTAGATTGCCTTCTTTGGTAAATCCGAATCAATATCTAATCTCGAACCATATATGGTTAACATATCAAAACAAACCATCCTTATTTATTCGCTAAAGATGAGACATCGTAAAAAATAAACTAAAGAGATATGTAGAGAAAGATGAGACATCGTAAAAGATAAACTAAAGAGATATGTAGAGAAAGATGAGACATCGTAAAAGATAAACTAAAGAGATATGTAAAGAAAACAATGAGAATACAAAGGCCCTCATGAGAGATAAAGGGAGTAAAAATAAATCAAGTGTAACGTGGTTAAAATGGTTTAACTTGAAAGTAAATTGGTATCTTTGTAGTAACTTTATAACTGTTCCTTTTGAGTAAATTACTTTTTGAGTCCTTATGTTTTAGTGGTTTTAATTAGTTGAATCCAAAATTAAAAAGTTTATCGCCCTGAGTCCTTCCCTGCTCATTTTATAACGTTTTGAATTCGATTTTTAACATTTGTACTTTGATTTTGGATTCAAGTGGTTAAAAGAAATAAAACACAAGGACTCAAAACGTTATAAAATGAACGCTTAGGGACTCGGAATTCAAGTGGTTAAAACCACTAAAATACATTGACTCAAAAAGTAATTTACTCTATCATTTTTATTAAGTAAACTTTATTTTTTATAACTTTGAACAAAATATGTTTGATGTAAATGGTGTTTATTTTTACAATATTTTGAAATAAGTTTTATCATAAATAAAGCCATGTTAATACCTTTTCTTTTCTATACTAATAAATGAAAATCTTTTCTTTACATGTATCAATCTCCTCTAGTGTATCCTTATCTTATTTTTCAATTTTTTTTTTATTTTTTTCCCTATTAAACAATAATTTAACTAAATATAATTTCGATATGGATAATAACCTTTTTATTAAATTTTGAATTAATAATCTCCTTATCTTATTTTTCTATTTCTTTTTCCTATTAAACAATAGTTTAATTAAATATAATTTAAATAAAGATAATATTTTTTTTATCAAACTTTGAATTAATAATAATATGTAATTTGTATTGTCTCCTTCTCCAGTTCTTCTCCGTAGAAGATAGAAGAAGTTTTCTTTCTTTTTTCCTTTGTAGAACCAAACAAATATATAAATTTTTATTCTCATTTTAATTATATTTAGTTAAGTATTTTTTTAATACTATTATTATTAAATATTTATTAGGATACAAAAAATAAGAAAATAATATTAAATCACAAACTTGATGGATCTCTTTATTTTTTATTATTTCTTTTATTTTTTTCCACTTATTAATAATCATCTAATATTTCGTTGGTTCTGCCACGTGTAATACACATGTTTTTGACATACTAATAAATTAATAAAAATTTCATATTTTAATAAGTAAATAGTACATCGAATTTATTAGTTAAATATATATCTTGATGACCAATGTGTTAAATCGATTACATTACATTTATTTGACTCGTGCAATACACGAGGTATTTTAAAGATATAAATATATTGCTTATTATATAAAATTAAATCTATAAAACCGGTGTAAAACATGATGTTCTAAACTAGTAATATATTATATTAGATACAACATAGTTTGCGATAACTTTTTGAACAACATTTGCTATAACCTTTTGAAATTCGTAAGGAGATATTCAAGTTTATAGATAAAACACCATGTAATAAAATTTATAAATAAAAAATAAGTCCATACTAAAAATGACAAACATGAAAGAAAATAAAAAGTTAGCCTCTTGAAAAGAATACAAAAGTTCAATTATAACATTAAATCAATAAGTCCATATTAAAAATGACAAACATGAAAGAAAATAAAAAGGTTAACCAATAATATCACTACGATGTAATCAATAATTTACAAAATACAAATAGGAAGACTTTCATGAAATCACAATTAAAATATCGAGGCTTGAATTTTTTCTTTGTTTTAGTGTATGTTTTCGTTGTCCCGGTGGTCTGTAAGTGTGTTCTAGCTTCTGGCTAGACGCCTTCTTGTTCATATCTTTAATGAAATGTCCTCTCTTTTGTTTGCCGTTAAAAAAAACATAAAATCTACATTTATATCTCTGATTATCTGTAATATATAGTAAATGAAAATCTTTAATGAAATATGTCACTTTACGGTGTATTTTCACTTTTATTTTCTCGCATCTTCCTCCTATTAAATAATATTTTTTCGGTTATCTCTCATTTATTTAATATTCATTTTCTCAACTATTTGCTCTGTTTATTAATAACTTTTTAATATGTCGCTATCCTAATCTCGTGTAAGACACGACTTTCTATCGTAGTAGTCTGTGAGGAGGAGTAGAAGTAGAGTAACATTTGTTGCCGTTAAAAAAAATACTTAGAAAGTTATGTTGTGCCAAACTATAATATTTCAAACTTTAGTGAACATTTTGCAACTTTTATTATGTAAATTCCTATTCCACATATATCGAATTTTCTCTCTCTAGGGTTTCAACTTTCAACAACAATCCAATCCAATAGCTGACTCCAGTCCAAACTGCGGCAGATCACCTCTTCTAAATGTAAGAATTCAATCAAATCAGATCTATACGATTGTTATCACGTCTTTTTATTTGTATATTTGATTAAGATGATGATGAAATTTGTGAATTTTGAGTTGAATTTCATCAGATTTGGGCGTTTTTGGTTGATTTAGTCATGATGCAGTGTATTTCAGATTGAACTGTTGTGGTTTTGATTATATGTTAGTTTAGGGTTCTGTTGAGGTACTTATAAGTTATAACATAGATTGAATTGATTTGTGTGACTGTTAAAGTTTGTTAATATGTAGGTTATGCATATGCTATTTTTGTAGCTATAAGTTTGTTTTTGTAAGTTTGGTTGGTTAAATATCGAGGTGATGTTGCGATCACTGGTTAGCAATAATAGTTGCTCTTTTGTTCTCGGAATTTCCAAACGGTTAGGTCAAGTTCACGGTTGTAAAAATCACTAGGCGCTAGTTAGGCGGTGTAAGTGAAATTTGATTGGTAAACTACCGGTTACTGATTAGTCGGCTATTAATCTCGATCTTTACAGTTTACACTATGCAGTCATTATCGGTGGTCCAGAATATCGGTTCCGATGATATTGGCGATATTGACTGATATTTGCCTGCTATATTGATTCCAAAATATCGGTTAAGCAGCGAGTTTCCAGGTGGTATATTTTTCGGGCCAAATTAAGTTAACGTTAATAGCCCATAAACATAAATAGCTCAAAGGAATAGCCCATTCGTCTCCCACACTTCCATTAACCCTAAGGCCTAAATCGATCGGTCATAACCACTTCCAATCGGGGGTCTTCTTCTTCCATTCGTCTTCCAAATTAAGGACAACCGACACTGCGACTTCGTCTCAAATATTGACACTTTTGATATTATTATTAAATATTAATACTATATGTCTATATGTATTTTACATTTTATATATACAAATATATAAATTTTGTATGATATTAAAATTACTGATATCTCACCGCGACAACCTATATCTCAAATATCGGACCTTGACCGATATTTGATTTTGGACCGCATCAACTGCGCAGTTTTTACAACACTGGTCAAGTTTGGTTGAATTTGATATGTGAGTTGGTATATTTATTTTCGTGTGTGATTCAATTTGGAACCAACATGGATTCATTCTCGTGAAGCGTTATTGTTTACATATACTTGTGGCTTATTTGGAACATAGTTTTTAATGCAACTCTTATGTTTTATCTACATTGTTGACTTTGCTTATAATTTGCATGCTCTTGTTTATTTTATTTTGTGTCTTCATGTAATATGATTATTTTTATTTTTGTAGATAATTTGTCACAATGTCAGAGGGTCAGGAAACCGATAAGAACATTGAAATATGGAAAATTAAGAAACTTATCAAAGCATTGGAAGCTGCAAGAGGAAACGGTACAAGCATGATCTCTCTTATCATGCCGCCTCGTGATCAAATCTCGCGTGTAACTAAAATGCTCGGTGACGAGTTCGGAACCGCTTCCAACATCAAAAGTAGAGTTAACCGCCAATCGGTTCTAGGTGCCATAACTTCAGCCCAACAAAGGCTCAAGCTGTACAACAAGGTTCCACCAAACGGGCTCGTGCTCTACACCGGAACCATAGTCACCGACGACGGAAAAGAGAAAAAAGTCACAATCGACTTTGAACCATTCAAGCCGATTAACGCTTCACTTTACCTTTGCGACAATAAATTTCACACCGAAGCTTTAAACGAGCTCCTGGAGTCTGACGACAAATTTGGTTTCATCATTATGGACGGAAACGGGACCCTTTTCGGGACATTAAGCGGCAACACGAGGGAAGTTTTACACAAATTCACCGTCGATTTACCGAAAAAACACGGGCGAGGAGGTCAATCTGCGCTTCGATTTGCACGTCTTCGAATGGAGAAACGTCACAACTACGTGAGAAAAACCGCTGAGCTGGCAACGCAGTTTTTCATCAATCCCGCTACTAGTCAACCTAACGTTTCGGGACTTATTCTAGCTGGATCCGCCGATTTCAAAACCGAGCTGAGTCAGTCCGACATGTTTGATCCTCGTCTTCAGGCTAAAATCTTGAACGTGGTTGACGTTTCTTACGGGGGCGAGAACGGTTTCAATCAAGCTATCGAACTGTCTTCGGAAATTCTCGCAAACGTGAAGTTCATTCAAGAAAAACGTTTAATCGGGAAGTATTTCGAGGAAATTAGTCAGGATACTGGGAAGTACGTGTTCGGTGTTGACGACACTTTAAAAGCATTAGAAATGGGCGCGGTCGAGATTCTTATCGTATGGGAAAATCTCGATTTCAACCGTTACGTACTTAAAAACAGCGTAACTGGCGAAATCATTATCAAGCATTTGAACAAAGATCAAGAGTCGGATCAGAGTAATTTTAGGGATTCGGACACTAACGCTGAGCTGGAAGTTCAAGAAAAATTGTCGTTGCTCGAGTGGTTTGCTAACGAGTATAAAAAATTTGGGTGCACGCTTGAGTTTGTTACGAATAAGTCGCAAGAGGGTTCACAGTTTTGCAGAGGTTTTGGTGGAATCGGTGGTATACTTCGGTACCAGCTGGACATTAGGTCGTTTGATGAATTGTCTGATGATGGGGAAATTTACGAGTCGGACTAGCAATCAACTACTTGTTACGGGCCGGTGCAGGCGGGGTGGGGCCCAGAGCCCGCGTCGGGGCACTCGTTAGGCTCGCTACCTTTGTTTGCTGTTTAAGGAGTTTTTATGAAGGTTAGTACCTTATTATATGTTGTTTTAACCTGCTGAAAGTGATGAATCCGAGCCTATCAGTTTGATTTCAGCTTTTTATAGGATGAATTTCATATATACCCTTACAAACTTGCAAAATTTCATACATACCCAACCAAAACTAGAAATATCATATATACCCTTACAAAGTAGTTAAAATATCAAATATACCCAATTTATTAAAAACAATCTAATAAATGATCATTTTACCCTTTATTTTTTTAACTGCAAGTTTTCATATATGCTCATCTTATAAGTTCATATTTTTATACAACACATTTCTAGCTTAAATTTATTTTTACCCCTTTAACGGCACAAGGCAGTATGGTTGCGCCTCGCCTGAAAATTGCGCCTAGGCGCACCGGGCGAGCGCCTTTGATAACTATGATTTTTTTATATTTACCAATAAACAATAGTATGCTCCATATATAATATTTAAGTTAAATCAATTATGCTAGGAATGAGTAAACATAATATTTGAAGTTAAAGGCCATATATAAGATTTCAAAGTTTTAGAAAAATAAAGGTAAAATTGTCATTTATTAAACTGTTTTTAATTTTTAATGAATTGTGTATATATGGTATTTATAAATTATAATTTTGCATGGGTATATTTGATATTTTGCAAGTTTGTAGGGTATATATGAAATTGCCATTTTATGGTTGATTTATGAAAAAAAATTAGGTAAGGAATCTCGATTTCATTTTGGGCAATATGGAGGGTTTTGCTATTGTTAGATTAAAGTACGCAGATGGTCTCTGTCGCTTACCAAAATTTTGGATTTGGTCCCCAACTTTCCAAAAGTACACGGGATAGTCCTTGTGGTTTGCATTTTGTAACGCATTTAGTCCCCAACTTTTTCCAAAAGTACATGAATGGTCCTTGTGGTTTGTCCTTAACTTGGACCTGCTAAGACCTTTAGATTTATTGGCCAGGGACTAAATGCGTTCTTACATACAATTCAACTTAACATGAATGGTCCTTGTGGTTTACTTATTGTTATTAATAATTTGAAAGTTGAAATTTATATGATCAAATGGTACTTTTGAGTTCTTACATACATACAATTCAACTTAACATCCAAAATGGGTCCCACAACTTTTTTGTTATCTTTTTTGTTGAATTCTATGCTAAATTGGATTATGAAAACTATATCATAAGTGATTAGATTTTTACTTAATAAACCAGTTTAGGATGTTTTACACATTTTATTAGACTCTAAATGACCCGTAATAACACTCGTAAACCTACTTAATCCTGGATTTTTAGGTGGGTGTTTGGAATCCAGTTTACAAAGTGGTCGTTTGATTGATGTCTCTTCGTATCGTGAATTATTATATTTTAGTGCATAGTTGTCAATAGCGGTCACTATGGTCGCTATAGCGAATAGCGCAGCGTATAGGTTGGTTTTTATTTTTATTTTTTAAATATAAGTAACGATTAAATATAGTCAGTGGCGGCTTTGATGGTGTGCGGGGAGGCCTCTGCACAAGGCCCGTGATTTCGAGGGGCACGCGATTTAAAAAAAAATCGATATATATGTTATTTTTTTTAAATAGTAAACACATACCAATTCCAATACAGGCCCATTTACAATCATTTTTTATGGTTTAGAATTTAGCCCACTTGGCATTAGGTTTATTGACCCCAATACTAATTTGATTTTTTTTAAATAATAGTAAAACATTACGGAAGGGCACATTTTTTCAAGCTCGAACATGGTACGTGAATTATCAGAGACGCCTCTGAATATAGTTATAAAATAGCTGGATTTTAGTTTTTTGTTTAATATCCAAATAACCAGGGTATTTTGATATAATATACATATAAATTTAAAATTATTATTTTTCTAGTGTATTGATATATTATTTATAAAATAGCGTCCTTCGCAATGTAGCATATATAGGTACCTTATCGCTATTTGTCACTATTCGCCATTAACAACCATGTTTGAGTGTATGGATGAAGCTAAATCTATTTTGATCATAAAACTCTTTGATTTTACATATATAGTTCAAACGCTCATAAAACTCCTTTTAAGTAGGGAAGATATGTGAGTGAAAGGTAGCTTACTCATGATCTGAATGGGTCAAAGATGTTTGTTGACTTACCTTTTTTCTTTTTTGTGTTGATGCAGTTGGAATAAATAGAATCGATGATAAATCAAGCTACATCCCCCCACCCCCACTTGAAGCGGTTGCACTAAATCATTCTCGACATGTTTTAAATGATTCCAATATATGTGGTCTATTGTGGATTTGCATTGCATTGCATTGCATTTTGTGTTTTGGCTTTCAAAACAGTTCGACTTATGTTACTTTAGTTTGTTCTCAACCCGTAGATTCATATGAACCATCCTTTGTTAATTTTGTTTAGATTGCAACTAGTGCTTGCTATGAGTGAGATTTTTCTGGGTACGTTTGTTTGCTTGCTAGTGTCCTCCTAACGTCAAATGACGGACAATGGTTTTATTTAGTTATAGTCATGCAAACTAGGGGTGTTTTTATAGCCAAGCTACTTTCAAATTGTTTCAATCGAATTGAACACTTTGAGATTTTTCAACTTCAAAATCTTATTTGAATTATAACTCTAGAAGCCGATTTGATTACGTTTTAAATCAAATTAAAATGTATAGTTTTGATCTCAGATTAATTTTATTTCAAATAAAAAATCGAGTCTGAATGCAAATTGAAGTTGAAAATAAATCTTTGTATTCTAATCCAAAAACATTTACTTGTAAGAAATATGATCCATCCATAATATAAGGCAAACTATCATAATATCATATAGAGTACTAGAAGACATGATTGAGAGTAAAAAATAAGGATGATGTCATTTTGATGGCGCTTTGAAGAAGGCGTGTGAACGTGGGCGACGCTATATGCAAATTATGTGGGGAAAGCGGACAAAGATACCGACCATCTCCTTACCTCTTGTGTTGGTTCATGGTTGCTACGATCGTTTGGCAATTTATAATTGAATAGCGCAACACTCCACAAGTCTTTTTGCCTTCTTGACGAAAGATTTGGTCAAGATTCACAGCCATGTGAAGGCGAGCAAGAACAAGAAAAATGGTATCCAAGCAATGATCTTCATGGCTGCTTGGTGTATTTGGCAAGCAAGGAACGAGACCGTTTTTCAAAACAAGATAAAGGATACAAAACAGTCTTCTTATACGAATTTAGGATGAAAGGATTAATATAATTTTGCTTTATATTGTTTGTTTTGTTTTGGGCTCTAGCGATTTGCTAGCATCGTTTTTGAATAAAAGTCGCCGTTCAAAAAAAATATTACAAGAAAAAACTTCAAAATCTTAAATCTTTAATAGAAAAATATCTTAAATAATGAATTCACAAGATATTAGACCAAGGGTTTGTAATTCTTTATTCTTTTCCCCACTCAAACCTGCTCTACCCTTTTTAACTTCTTGCTTCATTCCTTCTGTTTCCCATTGTTCAAATCTACTGAAACACAAAAAACAAAACCCCTTCTTGATCTTCAAACTCTCCATTCCAATTTCACAATTTTTGATCAAATTTTAGGGCAAAATCTTGGGCTTTCTGCAAATCTTGAGTCTGAAACTTACCCAACTGAAAAAGACTACATCTTTTGAAGAAATCCAAGTGGGTTCTTTGAGTTGTGATTTAATGGCAGCTGATGAACTGATTGAAGTCAAATTTAGGTTGGCTGATGGCACTGATATTGGGCCCAGCAAATACAGTTCTATAACTACTGTTGGATCTTTGAAGGAGAAAATTATCTCACAATGGCCCAAAGGTTAAATTCAATATCATCATCATTAATAATATTATCAAGATTTTATTTTTTCAGTTTTTTGTATTGGGATTTTGCTATACAGTTTGCCTCTACAACAGATTATTGTATTATCATAGTGGTGTGTTTGTTTGTTTGTTTGTTTTTGTCTTTTTTTTTTTGTTTGTCTTTTTTTTTTTTTTTTGTCTTTTTTTTTTTTTTTTGTGGGCTGTTTCAGTGTTACCCTGTCATGAATATTCTTGTGGAAAAAAAAATTTAAACTTGAAGTAGATATGATCATGAATGGATGCATGAACTAACAATTATAGTTTTAACTATTTTGGGGAAGAATTTCTATATTTGTTTATCATTTCCTAATTCTTATTTCTATATTCATAGTAATTTAGGATATGTTTTTTCATGTTTAATCAGTTTCATGAAAGTTGTAACATCCTAGTATTATGTTTATTAGTGAAGTCTTTATAATGTTAGGCTTAGTAATCAGAACATACACAGCAACTATCACAATAAAATGAAAATTTAAAGCTTTTTTTACATGATTCTACAGTTTTTATATATGTTCATACTTTTGTTAGGATATTAGTAATACGTTTGTGATTCTCATCGGCTATGTAGTTAATATCCCGATATATCACCGATGTATTAGTGATATATTGGTTATCGGTCCCCTACTGAGATATCGGTACCGATAATATTGGTGATATTGACCAATATTTGACCGATATATCACCAATTTTCCCGATATCCGTACCTTTCTTCTTAGTTCTACAATTTGTTTTTCATCTATTGTTGCTATTAGTGTTTTAAGTCTTAATTGTTAGTTGTCAGTGTTAAATGTTAGTGTTTAGTCAGTTCCTGCTTGCTACAATTGTTAGTGTTTTGCAAGTTGCAAAAGCTTAATTTGTTAACGGTAGGAGAGTATACTAAATTGTTAGTGTTAAATTGCTATATATACATTTAGAATGATATTAAAATTACCGATATCCCACCGCGATAACCAATATCTCAAATATCGGTCCTTGACCGATATCCAATATTTTACCGCATTAACTACTTAGCTCGTCGGTTAGCGGCGTATTGGTTGAGTCCCTTGAGTATATACCTGTAACGGTTCTCACAGTCAACACAAAAGGTTTATGAATTCTGTGTAACTTTTTTTTTTTTGTTAAATAAAAGAACTTTATCATTCATATTAGGTATCCCAGAATGGAAAGTGTTGTATTTCTCTTGATATTCTACTTTGCATCTTTCTTTTTTTAGTAATTATTTTAACTTATGAGTATTGACAGACAAAGAAAATGGGCCTAAAACAATAAATGATGTGAAGCTCATAAACGCCGGAAAAATATTGGAAAACAACAAAACTCTTGCGGAATCAAGATCTCCGGTCAGTGAAATCCCCGGGGGTGTCATCACTATGCTTGTCGTCTTGCGACCACCAATGGCCGACAAAAATAGTGGTAAGTTTGTTTGCAAATTAATCAAACTTTAGATTTATGATATTTATCATAATTATGTGCATATAATATTTACCACCTTTAGCAATTCAATGATTACAACTCCAAGATTGCTGATTTTCTTGGTAAAGACGTAACGGGTTAAAGATCAAACAAGTAATTTTTGATACAGGTTGAAATGAGTCTGGTTGGGTTGACTCGTTACACTGTCTGTCTGTTGTTTAATGTTTTTAAATAAATCAGTAGTTTGTTAAATAATTGCAAAAACAATATTTTTACATTATTAATTGGGCTTTTTTTTTGTCATTAAGTGATTTATGCGTTGAAACTACACTGTGTTTCAACTTGTTTAATCCATTTGACCCGTTTGAGATAAAAGATAACCCAAACCAACCCGTAAAAAAAGTTTTTGAGCCGAGATTGCAACCTTTGCGGCTAAACGGTTTATAATTTCTAGATTGCTCATTTCGGATAAAAATCTTGTTAAATTCCGATGCATAGTATAGGCCTGATACATTACTCGATATATATCGTGAGTTAATTTGAAGGGCATTTCTGTCATTTCATAAAGTAACTATTAGTAGAGATTAGACAAAGTATGTTAACAATTTAGCGATAGTGTTTCCTTTTGCGTGGCAATTATTATTAATAGTTTGTACAAGTTTTGAAGTAAAAAAAAAAATCGTCTATATGACCTCAAATATTCGTCTATCGTAAGGGTTCTCCTTGTGTCAAGTGTATTTAACAATCTACTCTCTGAATTTGCTGCAGAAAAATTGCAGGAACGCTCTGCGAGAAAGAGCACTTGTTCTTGCACAATCCTCTGAAGTTTATATGTCAAGTTCAAACAACATTTCAGGATTTTCTGATGACTATTGCAGACAATGAAGAAAATTTGGAGTGTTTTTGAAATTCTGAAAGGGGAGAAAGAAAGAAACTATGATTTTGTGTTGGTATATGAATCAATATAGAAGCTTTGTAGATCAAAAAGATGTTAAAGATACAAGATATTCATGGTCTGTTTTAAGTTTGATTTATTTGTTATACATAATGGGTCTGATTATTCGGTTTCTTGGTTGTTAAAGCTCCCTATTATATATTGTGAGAAACAAGATGTAAGAATACACACAGGTTTTGAAAAGCGCGAAGTAATATATAGTCGTATCATCCGTAGGGTGTCTAAAAGGCTTGTGGCTTGCTCGAAAAAAGCTTGGCTCGAGCTAGGATTGGCTTGTGAGCCGGCTCAATATATATTATTTTGTATATATAAATTTTTAATTTAAAATGTATAAAAATTAATAATATGTGGTACCGGTTCGGAACCGGTACTGAATTTCCCGAACCAATTCGATTTTCTGTACCGACATTTTGCGTTTTCAGTACCGGTTCGATATTGGTATTTACCGGTTTTTATCTTTAAATACCGATTTGTACCGGTACTGAACCGTACCGTATCAAGTATTTTCGGTACCGGATGATATCGAGCTCATCCTTAATCCCTAATTAAACATGTTAAAAATAATATTAACAAAACATAGGTACTCAAAAAAATGTTCACGTATAAATATAAGAAAAGAAATGGATCTTATTTAACTTTCTTTATAAATCACAAAAATAAAATACTAACAATGTCATATGAACCCTGAATATCCTAGAATTATTATTAAAACCTATATAAATTAGCAAGTTTTCTATGCATAAGGACTTGTACATTATGCTTTGCACATTATTAAAAAAAAACCTTGACTTTTTAGTTTTAACCCAAATGTTTGTATCTTTTACAATTTTAACCCTACATAAATTGTTTTTTAACTTTAACCCAAAACTTTTCATTATTTGCAATTTAACTTCACAACTTTTGTCACTTATACTTTTCATCTTTCGCAAATTTCCGTTTTACGTATAGTTCTAAATTTTTCAAGTTAATACGACGCAACGTGCATGTGTGGTTCAACGTTTTTGCCTCTATTTTTCCATGTTTGACAGGTTCATCGCAACACGCATATCCTAGGTCAAGTCAGTGTTGGTGGTCGATGACGGTTGTGTGACATTAGTACTATTTGACACCGTTTTACGCCCCGCTGCAACGCGGGGTGTGCTTTGTGGGTTTTTCAAAGAAAAAATGGTTATGCATATGGTTGTCGTAACGTTGGCTTTAGGGGTTTTCCAAAAAAAATGATTTTTTTTTACTTTTCACCCAAAGTATTTCATAAATTACTTTTAACCCAAAACTTTTTATCTTTTGCAATCTATCTTCATAACTTTTTTTACTTTCAACTTTGTTCCTTTATAGTTTTCATTTTCCGCAAATTTTGCGCTTTATGCTTGGTTCTAAATTTTGTGACATAACACATCACAGCGTGCGTTTTTGGCTTAACGTTTTTACGTTTCGTTCTAAATTTTGCGAGTTAACACGACGCAACGTGCGTGTGTGGGTGAACGTTTTTACATCGTCTATTTTTTCCCCGTTTGACACGTTTAACAACATGCGTGTGTGGGAGAACGTTTTACATCGTCTATTTTTTCCCGTTTGACAGGGTTAACATAATGTACGGGTCCTAGACCGACTTAGTATATAACTAAAGAATCCCCGCCGCATTGCGGCGGATCGTAATCCTAGTTATTACTATATATTACCAAAGGAATTGAAATAAATAATGATTTTAATATTATAATAATATATAGCTTTTTTAATACTTTTATTATTTTTATATTATAATTATAATAATAGTTATTTTCTTTATTTTTTAACTTTAATCCTTTTTTTAATATCAGTGGTTGGGATAAGCTTGGTGTCAACCGATATCGAACCAGTACTGGTATTGAAAATACCATTACGAACCTGTTCGGTATCAGTACATGAAGGTAAAAACCGGCACTAATACAGAAAACGCCAAAAGTTGATGCCGAATTGATATTGGAAATCTTTTGGTTCGTGAACTTCAGTGCGGCTAACCGTTACCATTTGCTCATCCCTGATCACAGTTATCGTACGAACAACGGTACCGTACAACTTTTTTTTGTTGATTTTCTTCAACTTTTATTTTTTTCTTTTTTAGTTTCAGGGGTAGGGATGAGCTCGGTGCCAACCGATACAAAAACGGTACTGATACCTAAAATACCGGTTACGGTACCGGTATATGAAGGTAAAAAACGGTAGTGAACCGGTACCAGGAAAGCCAAAAGTCGGTACCGAATTGGTACTTAAGATCTCGGTTCGGCAAATTTGGAACCGGTACCCAGAACAATTTGCTCATCTCTGACCACAGGTTTCATACGAACAACATCATTACCATACAACTTTTTTTGGTTGATTTTCTTTCGGTTATCTTTTAGTGTTTTTTCTACATTTTCTTTTTATTCTTGTCAGCAGTTCTGTTCGCAACACGCTCGTAGTGATTTCAAAACACATGTAAACACATATAAACACATGCTAAATAACAAAAAAATTCGCCTTCTTTAAACCTAGTTTGGATAAACCTAGAAAAAGAAAAAAAATCTCATTTTTACCTAAAACCTCACGACTCTGTTTCTGTATATCATCACCCTCTTCACTCTATATCTTTCTCTTATCAAAACCCTAATCAAAAGTCATAAATGGAGCTACTTTCATCCCCATCTCTCAGTTCTTATTGCTCCTTCACTTGCAGACAATCTACTTCAACATCCAAAGAATATTTTCCCTCTTTAATCAGAATTCCAAACACAAAATCTCATTTTTCTGTTGGTAAGTTCCACTTTTTATTGTTTTGTTAAATTTCAGATAAGGGTTTTGTTTAGTTACTTATAATATGTTGATTATTCAATTTGATGGGATTAAATTGAATTTGTTATTAGGAAATTTTGAGACTAATGTATAATCATTTACCTGTTTCTGCTTCTATGCCACAAGCTATTTGATTATGATTCTTGAAATCACAAGAATTGTTTGAATTTATTTAATTTTGATTCTTGAAATCACAAAAAATATTATTTTTAATGTTTTTTAGAATTGTTTAAAATTTATTTGACTATGATTATTGAAATTGGAGGTGCAAACGAGCTGAGCGGCTCGCGAAAAGGTCGAAACGAGCTGAGCCAAGCTCGTTAGGCTCGTTGAGCCTTGGTGTAATATTAGTTTTTATTAATATTTAATAACATTTACCCCTCATTTAACGTTGTCTAGTAAACGAGCCGAGCTTGTTTAAACTTGTTTATGAGCCGAGCCCGAACCTAAAAATAAGCTTGTTTAGTAAACGAGCTTGAGCTTCACTTATCGAGCTCGTGAGCCTAAAGAGTCTTTTATTTATTTTTATTTAATATATTAATTAATAGATATTAAGCGAGCCGAACTCGAGCTTGAGAAACTACCAACGAGCTGAGCTCGAGCCTGGTTGGGCTCGGCTCGTTTGCTCCCCCTAATTGAAATCACAAAAAAATCTTATTTTTTATTGGTTTTTAGAATTGTTTGAATATATTTGATTATGATTCTTGATATCACAAAATTTCTTAATTCTTAATTTTAATGTTTTTTAGAATTGTTAGCATTTATTTGATTATGATTCTTGAAATCACAAAAAAATTCTTTATTTTTAATGTATTTTAGATTAGAATTGTTTGAAATTTTTACAGATCTTAAGTTGACTTCAGAAAGGTTACAACCATCAAATTTTACAGTGAAAGCCGTTGTTGGCGACACAACTTCTGTACCACATGATTCTACTACAGATAACGAGTCGGTTAACGAACAAGTTTACACGAGAGAAAATTCTCAAAGTGGTGATATTTCGGGTGACCCGAAAATGGTTAGAATTTGTGACAAGTTAATTGAGGTTTTCATGGTTGATAAACCGAACCCTATCGATTGGAGAAGATTGTTAGCGTTTAGCAAAGAATGGAACACTCTTCGCCCCCACTTTTTCGAAAGATGTCAAGAACGCGCGGATAAAGAAGATGACCCTGGAATGAAGCACAAGTTACTACGGCTTGGAAGAAAGTTAAAAGAGGTTGATTTTATTAATTGTTGATGGTTTTTCACGCAATTGTTTCGGTTAGGGATGCAAACGAACCGGACGTTCAGCGAACAGTTCTTGAACTGTTCAGTGGGATGTTCATTTGTGTTCGTTCACTTAATAAATGAACGAACACGAACAAGAAATTCCGTTTGTTTAGTAAAATGAACGAACATGAAAGAGGTTGCGTTCTTTCATTTATGTTCGTGAACGTTCGATAACGTGCTCGTTTATGTTTGTTTGTTTTTGATAGTTCATTAGTGTTTATAATTATTATATTTTATTTTAAACACTTCAAAATTCCAATAAATAAAATATTTAACAAGTATCAGTGTATTATATATTCTGTTCATGAACGTTTGTTTGTGTTCATTTGTGTCCGTGAACGTTCGTTACCTAAAATTAACAAATGACACACACGAACACGTTCATTTCCGTAACGAACGAACACGAACAAAAAATCTCGTTCAGTAAGTGTTCATGACCACTTCGTGAATGCATATATCTCCTTAACAAACGAACATGAACAGGGTCTTGTTCGTGTTCGTTTGGTTCGTTTGCAGCCCTGGACTTTCGGTAGATAAACTTAGTTTACTCGACTATCAGCCATGTTAATCTATACAGTATACACACACATCTAGTGATTACTTAAGTGAATGTCCTTTTGTGCAGGTCGACGAAGATGTGCAAAGACACGATGAACTTCTTCAAACTGTCAAAAACGCCCCTTCCGAAATCGGTGATATTGTCGCCAGGCGACGTAAAGATTTCACAAAAGAGTTCTTTATGCATCTTCATGCGGTTGCAGAATCTTATCATGATAATGAGGTTGAACAAAATGGTAAGACTTGATGCTTAGTGATTCTACGGAATCTTTTTTTTGGGATTAATTTCATATATACCCTTACAAACTTGAAAATTTTCATATATACCCAACCAAAACTAAAAATATCTTATATGCCCTCACAAAATAGTTAAAATATCAAATATACCCAATTTATTAAAAACAATCTGATAAATAATCGTTTTACCCTTATTTTTTTAACTTCAAGTTTTCATGTATGCTCATCTTTTAACTTCATATTTTTATATAACACATTTTAAGCTTAACTTTATTTTTGCCCTTTTTTTTAATTTTTCCCATAAACAATAGTATCCTACATAAATAATATTTAAGCAAAATAAATTAAGCTAGAAATGAGTAAATATAATGTTTGAAGTTAAAGGTCATATATGAGATATAAAAGTTTTAGAAAGATAAGGGTAAAAGTGTCATTTATTAAATTGTTTCTAATGAATTGTGTATATATGATATTTTTCAAGTTTGTAGGGGTATATATGAAACACCCCCCCCCCCCCCCCCTTTCTTAATAATTTATAATTTTGCTAATACATGAAGGATTAGGATCAAATACAAAGGATCCTAATTGTAAGAAGTGTAAGAAGGATTTATAGAGTGACAAGTGTCCAATAACCTAAAAAAACCCACTACACAAAAAAACCCACTAAAAAAAAAAAAAAACTTAAACATCCACCACCATCAAACCCCCCCCCCCCCCCCCCCCCCCCCCCCCCCGCGCACCCCCCACATCACCCACCCAAAAAAAAAAAAAAAAATTATTATTTTTTTTTTTTTGCCGAGGGGGTGGGGGTTTAGGTTTTTGGGTGGGGGTTTAGTTTTTTTTAGGGGGGGGGGGGGGGGGGTTAGGTTTTTTGGGGGTTTTTTTGGTGAGGTATAGTTTTTTTTTTTTTTGCGGGGTGGGGGTGGGGGGGTTTAGGTTTTTGGGTGGTGGTGGGGGTGGGGTGGGGGTGGGTGTTTAGGTTTTTGGTGGTGATATAGTGGGTTTAGTTTTAGGTTATTGGACACTTGTCACTCTATAAATCCTTCTTACACTTCTTACAATTAGAAGCCTTTGTAGAATAACTTGACCCAATACATGAAATATGTTTATTTTGTATGGTCAGCGATTGCAAAAATTGGAAACACATGCTTGGCTGCCGTACAAGCTTATGATACTGCAACTGAAAGCATCGAAGCAATTAATGCCGCAGAATTAAAATTTCAGGATCTTATCAATTCTCCTTCGGTTGATGCCGCTTGTCGGAAAATCGATAATCTGGCTGAAAAAAATCAGTTAGATTCTGCATTGGTTTTAATGATTACTAAAGCTTGGTCAGCCGCAAAGGAGACAAACATGATGAAAGATGAGGTAAACATATTTGAATATATATAATATGAGTTTCAAAACTTATATGTATAATACAGAGTAAAATGCCATGTTTGCCCCTGAAGTTTTGCTACTTTCTTCCAAAGGTTTGTTTTTTTGCATCTGGATCCAAAAGGTTTGAAATCTTTGCCATTTTCATCCGGCTCGTTAACTCCATCCATTTTTTTCTCCGTTAAGTCCGGGGAAATTTCGTCTTTTTTGGTAACTTAAAGGGCAATTCGGTCTTTTTTACTTTATGTACAGGCATTTAGCATAATGTAAAGTATTCAAAAACGACGAAAATACCCTTGACTTAAGGGAGCAAAAATGGATGGAGTTAACGAGACGGATGAAAATGGCAAGATTTCAAATCTTTTGGATCCAAATGCAAAAAAACAAACCTTTGAACGAAAGTCGCAAAATTGGCTAAACCTCAAGGACGAAATGGCATTTTACTCTATAATTAATTAATTAATATGTGTAGTTGCATTTGAAGTGTTTTTCAGTTAATTCATTCCTGGGTCAGTTTGATGAATTGTTTCTTGTTATGTGACGTGACAGGTAAAAGATATATTATATCATTTGTACATGACGGCAAGAGGTAATCTTCAACGGCTTATGCCAAAAGAGGTCCGGATTGTTAAGTATCTTCTTACTATTGAAGACCCCGAAAGGTTGTTATCTGCTCTAAATGACGCTTTTACCCCTGGTGACGAGCTCGAAGGGAAGGATTTTGACAACTTATATACGTACGTAATTCATCAAGTTTCTTTTATTCTTACGTAATTCATCTAGTCTTTTATTCTTTCTTTTCACTTGTAAGCTAAGCCTAATCATAAACGTTAGCTTTAGTGGGTTCAACGGCTAATGGAATTCCATAAGTAGGGCTGCAAACGAACCGAACGAACACGAACTGTTCATGAACACTTATCGAACAAGATTTCATGTCCATGTTCGTTCGTTAAGGAAATGAACATTTTCGTGTTCGTTTAGGAAACGAACGCAATTACGCAAACGAACGTTCATGAACACAAATTAATGTTCATGAACATAAATGGAAACAAGGGAATACAAACAAACGTTCATGAACAAAATACATAATACACAAATACTTATTAAATATATTATTTGTCGAAATTTTACAAATACTTATTAAATATATTATTTGTCGAAATTTTGAAGTATTTAAATAAAATATAAAAACTAAAAACACTAATGAACTATTGAACATAAACGAACAGGTTACCGAACGCTCACAAACCTAAATGAACGAACGGACCTCTGTTCATGTTCGTTCATTTAGCTAAACGAACGAAATTACTTGTTTGTGTTTGTTCATTTATTAAACGAAAGAACACAAACGAACTTTCCGCCAAACTGTTCGCCGAACGTTCAGTTTGTTGCGGCCCTATCCATAAGCTTTGACTTTTCCAACATTCTTATTGAACCTTTGGTATGTTTTACAAGAAAGATACAGAAAGTCATAACTTGGATACTGTAATATTTTGCAGGACACCAGAAAAACTGCATACTTGGATCAAGGCAGTGGTGAATGCTTATCATTTTAGCCGAGAAGGGACACTCGTAAAGGAAGCTCGAGATCTTATGAACCCTAAAATCATCCAAAAATTGGAAGAAATGGAGAAACTAATCCTAGATAAGTTTATGTAAACATTCATAACTTCGTCTTTTTGGGGTGCAGCCCTTTGCGAGAGACGTACAGTAGAACAATTGGGCGCGGTTCATATGGTGTATACATGGTTGTGAAGTGAAACCCTGATAGAAAAACAAAGTTTTTGAAAACTAGAATCTTTTGATAGAATGTTGTGGACATGGTTAGATACTTAGAGCTGTACACTTGTGTTTTTGGTATTTATATGATTAGCTATACACTTCATTATTTTCTTAATTGTGCACCAAAACATGCTTATAAACCTTGTCTATTTTTATTTTTAAGGACAAAATCATTATCATCATCATACTTAATAAATTCTATCAATAACAAAGCTAAGGTAAGGTCTAAGGAGGGTAAGATGTAGACAACCTTACCTCTAACCCGTAGGAATAGAGAGGTTGCTTCCAGTGAGACCCTCGGCTCGATAGTAGTTTTGCATCAAGCCTTAGACATAAGGCACATAACACTCAGCAATTGAGACAAAAACCGATTAGTGCATGTACACTTTTGTCTATATAAGAATTGAAGTATGTAAAGGGATATTAATTTTTTTATTTTCGAGATGTTTTTTTTTCTAAAATGGTGTTAGTGGGAAAAAAAAATATTTATAATGGTTAAGTGTTGAACCAGTAAGAGGTCTCAACCATTAAGAGCCTGTATAATGCTTAACCGTTCAGAGGCAAATATCTGACCAATTCAGATTAGAGGTTCTAACAATTCAGACTCTGTATAAATCTTAACCATTCAGAGGCAAATGTCTGAACCATTCAGACATCTGCTCGTGAAACAAACAGTCTGAACCATTAAGTGCTGAATCAGTAAGAGAGGTAAGAGGTCTGAACTATTAAGAGCCTCATTAAGACTAGAAGGTATGGTGAGGCTCATCCCCAAGAGGATGGGCCGCCACGTCACCGGGAGTGAGGATGGGCCTAAAGGGGGTGGAGGATGGGGCTATATATATATATATATATATATATATATATATATATATATATATATATATATATATATATAGGGCCAGGATCATTTCAGAACCATAAATATTTACAGAACTCGCAGAACTCCTAATAAACAATTTTTTTATTTATATATTTTTATGTTTAGGATAATTTTATCATTTATTATGTGTATTTTTACGATTACATACATGTTAAAAGTAATTTTATCATTTATTATGTGTAATATTGTAATTACACATATGTAAATTAGTTTTTTTACATATATGTAATTAGTTATGACACATATATATAATTTTGGCAATTAAACATATCTAAACTACTTTTAACATGTATGTAATCAAAGAAATACATATAATAGATGATAAAAAGATCCTAAATACAAAAACTTATATATAAAATGATTGTTTATTAGGAGTTCTGAAAGTTCTGTAGTTATTTAGAGTTCTGAAATGAACTCAACCCTATATATATATATGTGTGTGTGTGTGTGTGTATGTATAGGTATGTGTGTGAAGGAGGTGGCCCGGCTTGGGCGTCGGCTGGAGGACGGGGAAGACGGGACGAGGCATAGGGGGGCGGTGTGGGGGTCCGGCGCTGGGGCTCGCCGGGGCAAGGCCGGCCCCCATACCCTTCAGTCTAAGAAGTAAACAAACAGCCCCTTAATCTCTCCGCATTCCAAAAGAAAAATTACCGCTCTATTTTTCAATTGTGTGTTTGCAAAGTTAAGAATAGTATGAGGTTAAAAATTAGATTTTTATATTTAAAATATGATTAAGTTAATAACTATTTAATAAAATGAACATTATTCAATTAGAATAGTAGCAAGAAAGTGGCAAAGTGAGAAACACTTTTTTAAAACGGTGAATTTCATGTATTAGGTTATCACACTTCCAAATCGGAAAGCCTCATTTTACACTTTCATAGACCTTTTTTTTGGGTGTTCCGCCGGAAAACCATACCGTCGGCTACCACTTGACCAGGGGCGGATCTAAGCCCAACCCAAGATGGGCGGGCGCACCCCCGGGAAAAAAAATTTAGTGCTAAGTTCCGTCGAAAATCCCGTCCGCACCCCTTGGAATTTTTCGTCCGCACCCCTTAGGAAAAAAGTGTTATCAATTTATATTTTAAAAATATTCTTTAGTAAACTCTTATTTTATAAAAAATACTACCTAAATTATATTACTTTTAATACCTAAATAACTAAACCCAAATACCCAATACATTTAACTAGCCCACTACTAAGTCTTAGCCTAATAAACAAACCCAACAAATCAACAATATTTCAAACTAAAATAAAATAAACAAGCTCAAAACCCTTACATATTCTTTCATGCTCTCTTTATCGTCCTTGCACGCCAGCGATCAGAACATCAACAGCGACAACAGTGAACAGTCAGCAGCCGCATGTCACCGTAATCAGTCATCATACAACCACTGATCAAACACGGGTAAGTTTCTTTGTTATTTTTGATGATTTTTGGTTGATATTATCCACCTCCAGCAGCCTATTATAGCTACATACTAACCATAGTAGACATGTGCTTTCTTTTTGTTTTCATTATGTTATGGTGGGTTATATTTTGTTAGTGATGATATTTTGCCTTTTTTATAGCCGCATACCATAGTATGTTTGGCTTTTTTTTTATGGTGTATATGTTGTTTAGATGATTTTTATGGTGATTTATATTATGATATTTAAGGCTTGAATAGTTGATACATTTTGTAATATGTTATGGAGCCATGAATTTATAGATCAATTTGTTTGTGATAGCCGATAGGAACAATGAGCAGGGACGTTATGGTGCGATTTCACAAGAGGAAAGTTGATACGTCTTCCGGATTCGTTGATGTGGATACTTGCGTAATTGGATTGGCGATGAGAATTTAAGTGAAGGTTGTATATGTTATATAGAGAAAGAGTTGCTTAAGAAAGTAGGTTTAGATGATGTTTTGGATATATTTCAAAAAATGAAAACCCGTAGGACGACGTTTTAATTATGTTTGTAACAAGGTTTGACGTGTTTTTTATGATTATATAAATTTAGTTCTTTTGTTTTACATGACTCGACTCGACCCGAACCGACCGGTACGAACCGATTTTTTATTTATATACCTTGGGGCCTAAAATTTTTAAAAATGTTCCGCACCCCTATGGAAAAATTCTTGGGTCCGCCACGGCACTTGACAGTCGTTGTGCCACCATAAGAGCAGAGCTCTCTAGCGTAACACACTATGGGATGAAACCCTGGTGGGCTCGGGATTCAAACTGACAATCTCCCACAAAACCTAGTTCAAATCCTTCATTACTTATATCTACCCCATACAACACACATGAGAATTAAACTTGGGTCTCAATTGGAAAACCAAACCTCCGTTGAAAAACACCATTTTCATAAACACTTTTAAAATAACACTATTCTAATTGACGATTTTTCAATGAAGGACATCTTATTTCGTAAAAGAAAAAACTTATTATTTTTAGTAAAGAGTAAATTGCCATTTTAGTCCCTGAGGTTTGTCCAAATTTGCCATTTTAGTCCAAATAGTTTTTTTTTTTTTTGCCTCTGGGTCTCTGACTTTTCCCTTTTGTTGCCATTTTGATCACAGACCCTAACTCCATCCAAAAATCTCATTTTTAACCAGGGGCATTTTGGGTATTTTCATTTTAAATCTTTTCAATTGCCATTTTGATCCAATTCTAAAAAATCCAAAAAATTCTAAAAAATTCTGAAAAATAAGAAAAATCATAAAAATAAAAAAATATTTAAAATCACAAAATTCTAAAAAATCATAAAAATTCTAAAAAATAAAAAAAATCTAAAAAATAAATCTAAAAACTCATTTTAAGTTGATTTTTCTAGGGTATTGTTATTTATAAAATAGCGCCCCGCTATTTATCGCTATTCGCTATGTAGCGATATAGGTACCTTGTCGCTATTCGCCATTAACAACTATGCTTAGTACTTGAATAATCTCATTCTATGTTTTGTGGTGCATATAATATGTTGCTATACTCATGGTTTATATAGGAAGTTGTGCCAAAACGCATAGTTCAAATGGAAAAGGCCATACAAAACCGTGATTTCCCGTCTTTTGCGCGTCTAGCTTGTACAGACAGCAATCAATTTCATGCAGTCTGCCTTGACACTTACCCTCCTATATTCTACACGAATGACACATCCCATAGGTAAGTTTCTAGTTTTGTATAATAGTTTTAATTGTGAACCAGCACTACAAGAAGCCAAGAATAATAAGTTTAACTTGAAACGGTTATATTATTGCAGAACAATCAGTTGTGTCGAGAAATGGAATCGTGCAGAAGGAACACCTCAGGTCTGTGTTCTTTTCCAAACATAACAAACGTGTATATACATCCATATCTATGCCTGCATATACATATACGTAATATTAGAACGTATGGAGTGTAGACTAACTTTGAGACGCTCTGCAGGTGGCATATACCTTTGATGCAGGGCCAAATGCGGTTATGATTGCACGCAACAGGAAAACTGCCGCACTTCTGCTCCAGAGGCTGCTTTACAACTTCCCTCCACAATCCGATACTAATGAGATTTGTATGGAGTTGTGTGTGAGAATACACTTTACCCATTTTAGGATTATGTACCCAAAACAACTGAATAATGTATTGATGATTTTGATAATTTCAACTAGTTGACTAATTCTTGTCAAGAATAATACCCTACTAAGATACATATAAAGTTACCAGAAAGCATGAAAAATAGGTAATGAGTAATGACACGTAAGTTACTGTTATGATCACGAGAGTCAAATATGAAGAACACCATACCGACTGAAAAAAAAAAACTCTTGGTTGCATCTTTGATCACTTAAGTCTTATGCAGCCTTTGTATTGCCAAGTCGTTTATGTTCCAATAGCTTACCAGAATAGAGCCCATTATGAGTTTTTAGAATTTATTGATTTTTTAGATTTTTTTTTTTTATTTTTTAGAATTTTTATGATTTTTAGACTTTTTTTTTTATTTTTATGATTTTTTTTATTTTTTAGATTTTTTTTTATTTTTTAGATTTTTTTTTATTTTTTAGATTTTTTTGGATTTTTTAGAATTTTTTGGATTTTTTAGAATTGGATCAAAATGACAATTGAAAAGATTTAAAATGAAAATCCCCAAAATGCCCCTGGTTAAAAATGAGGTTTTTGGATGGAGTTAGGGTCTGTGATCAAAATGGCAACAAAAGGGAAAAGTCAGGGACCCAGAGGCGAAAAAAAACTATTTAGACTAAAATGGCAAATTTGGACAAACCTCAGAGACTAAAATGGAAATTTACTCTTTAGTAAATAATAAACAGTCAATTGAAAACAACTACTCAATACTGTCAACTGAAAACGACTACTCAATTCATCTAGGGCAGGCGAAAATCCAAATTGGGCGTTGACCCTGTGGGGCCCATATTATTTAAAAAAAATAGTATTTTATATATTAAGATGACTAAATAGAGAAAAATGCCAGGATAGTCCCTGTGGTTTCGCCTTTTTTCACCTATAGTCCCCAACTTTCTAAAACTACCTGAATAGTCCCCAACTTTTCATTTTTTGTTCCCGGATAGTCCCTGGGTCTAACTTCAGTTTGTTTTCTCTGTTAAAAGGGTGTGAAATGACAAAAATACCCTTTCCTTAAAAGGCCAAACCATAGGGACTATCCGGGCATCTTCTTCATATTTATTTATAAAACCACATACAAGCATAGCACCCACACCCATCCACCCTTCATCTTCAACATTAAGAAACCCTAATACAAACATAGATCCCACACCCTGCTACTCTTTAAATCCACTACCAAACACCCCCTTACGTCTTGTTTTCCCTACCGACGATGTAACACCTCATAAAATCACGTCCAATGATGTATTGACACGTGTAATAAACCCTAATAAGGCCAAACATTGAATTTAAGGGACTAATTTTTCGAAAAATAAAAAACTTTGATTATAGAAGGACGGGAAGTGTTAGCATACTTGAAATAAGTTTCTGAATAACCTCTTACGGTATTCATATTCACAATTGAGCCGCTCGTTGATTAAGAGTAGCCGTTTGCGTAATTAATTGAAAGTTTGCGCAACGAAGGGTTAAAAGCGTCAACATGTAAATTCTTACCTCTGAGTGACCTTTTAACAAAATGGGAGCTTCATGATAATTGATTATACTCTCAGTAATGCCTAATATTGGCCATAAATGGCTTTTATGCCTATAAGTGAAGTTACGCGCACTTTGCAAGTTAGAGGGACTAAAAGTGTCAATATGTTTAATTATACCTCTGAATGACCTTTTAACGAACCCGAAGCATCATGGTGTTTTATAATACTTTCAAGAATGCCTAATATGGATTAGATAAGGCTTCGATGCTATTAAACGATGATATACTCAAATTTGCGCATTAGAGGGACTAATTGCGCCAAACTGCAAAAGTATACTGATTCGTATGATATCGAACCTTCCAGAATATGATCATAAGTTAAACATGCCCTAAATATCTTTTACATAGCTTAGATATAGGCTTAGAGGTGTTTGGTGCGCAAAAATAAACTTATTTGATCAACAGGGACTAAAAGCGTCAAAAAGTGCACAAGTTTGCATTTTCGCGCATATCTTACGTTCTGAATATATCCGGACATCCAAAAATTTATGTAATCATTAAAATATTTTATTTTAGTGATTGGCTTGATAAAATTCCATTCATCGCGTAATTTGGTTCGTTTTTCGCGTCCGTCCGTGTTTCGTCGTAATTAGCCGAATAACGTGACCGTACGACCAAACGAACCGACATCCGGCATATTTTTGAGCATGTTTCATGTTCCCTATGTTTAGGCATCATTGTAGAGCCTTGAGAATGGCTTAACGGGCTTTAAACAGGTCAAATATGGGCTTAAACACATACAGGGACCAAAACTGCAACTTCTGAAAGTTGTTTGATCTGTGCAGGCCGTAGGCTACGCCCCCTGCAGCGTAGCCTACGCCCAGGTCTGGGCAGATTCTTATTTTCAGCATTCTGGTCGTTTTTCAAGGGCTTTTATGTAAAATCCTCAATACCATGAACTGGTTTTCAACCCCCATTGTATTTAGAAACCATGGGCACACATGGAGGGTCAAGATTGAAGCACGGGTTACGAGAAACGATCCTAACGGTTCTTGAAATCCTATATAAACCCACTTGTTCTTACTCTCATTTCACACTTGATCTGAATTGTTCTAAGTTGGAGCTTCTATGCTTCATACCTGAGCATTCTAGATCAATTCCATCCTTGCTTGGACCCTTTGTAAGTGTCCTTTCGTGCTTAGTTTAATTGTTTGGCTCTTAAAGCGGAAAAGTCAAGCGTTCGCGATAAATGCTTTGACTTTTAAACGATCGAGCCATTGTTCGCAAAGAACATGGCTACGTGATCGTAATTAGGTAGGTATTAAACCCTCAAAAGGGCACCTCCTAATTACCACGTTTGCTTAGTTAATTGTCGGGTCAAAGTAATTAAAATAAAAGTCAAGCGAGTCGTTTTGTTTTAAACAAAATTCATAACTAATGATGTAAAGGCAATAAAATCAGTTTTGTAACTTTAATAACTTGGTAAATATTAATTGAACATGTCTAGGCATGTTCAACCCGACAATTCTGAGTTTGGGCTCGGTTCGGAACCGAAAGTCGCAAAAGTAGACTTTTGCTTTGACTTTCAGTTCTGACCCGATTTAGCTTAGTTTAGATATGCCTTAGGATTTCTTTAGGACCATGTTATAGGTTAGTATAACTCTCTGAGGTTATACAACTTGGTTCCTTAGAAATCCTAGTTTATTGCATGTTTCCGTTAATTGCCTAAAAGTTGACCATTATGCCCTTTTGATGTAAAAACAAGATTTTTGAAAATGTGAGAGGATAAAAACCTTTATTACTGATTTATAAACATGTCCTAAAAATTTGACATCAGTTTGAGGTCTAAATTAAGAATTATGCGCGATAGCGTAAATTGAAAGCTTTTTATTAATTAAACGGCATTTTCGGCATAAAGCCTATTTAAACCCAAATTTTGACACCAAACTTTCTACTCACTGATGTAATATGATATTTAGGGATTTTTGGAAATTTTTATTAAATTTTAAACTGATCATAACATAGGGTTCTTGCATTGATTCGGTAATTGACGGTTATGCCCTTTTTGGCTAATAAAATGAGTTTCACACATCCTTTACATATCAAACCTTTTTCTACTGATTTTATATATTAAATAAATTATTTTAAACAGTAAAGGCTGTTCAAAATCTCTAATTTACTTATTTAACCCGAATACCGTCAAATACCGACTTTTATGCGATTTAGGCGCATAATATGGTTTAAAACCATATTAGGCACCTAAATCTTGATACCTACTGATGTTATGAATAAATTTTTATACTTTAACAGTAAATAAAAGTTTTGAACTCAGATTTCCAAAATTAACCCTTAAAGCATATGTGAAATGACCAAAATGCCCCTACGGGGCATAGTTTGGCCATAAATGATAAATTTCACATATGTGAGATATCTTACTGATATAACTTGACAAAATAAATATTTTTACTGATTATTTTAGACCAGAACCTCAGATTACTATTTAACCTCTTTTATAATCTTTTAAAATGACCAAAATACCTCTACGGGGCTTAAATTAATTTCAAATTCGTTTTGGGCATAATGGAAGATATCCTACTGATATCACAACATATTTAAGGCATATTAACTTGTGGAACATGTTCATGACTCTTTTGGTTACCCGTTAAGCATTATTCGCGTTCGGAACGGTTTATGTAACTAGTTTGCATAAATTAACCGAAACGGCCCAAACCTTCTTATTTTCACTTCAAAATTCAGAATGTGTTTAGTTTACCCATATTATGCAAGTCTCCATACTTGTCGGGTCTAAATCACATTCTAATCCGGTCTTCGCTTAATCTTGCGATTTGAGCCGTAAACTTTTCCTTAAAACTAACCGGTCTAAGTTAAAGCTTAAATAAGACCCGTTAGAAATTTAATAGGTTATTAAAACCTTCGTTCCAGATTGAGAGCCCCAGTAGAGGTACTTGTGCTTGCTGATTTGAATATACGGCTGAGAATAAAATTACATTTTAGCTCAGGTAAATACTTTTAACTTATTTTCCCTATACGGGCTTGGGATACGGTATTATAATAATACCGCTTGGTCGGGTATTGAATGTTTAATCGGATTGTGATTAAATTATTGAGGTAACCCGTTTTAATCTGTCTTGTTTGAAATAAAGGCCTTTAGGGGTTAATTACCATGTCCCGGATATCCTTGGCATCATTATAAAATAAAAATGGCCACGTCTTAAGCACGGGGTGTAGGCATACACCTGACAGTTGCATAAGGGAAACGGTATCTCACTCTCTTGTGGGCTTATACTTGTGGTGTGTCTGTTAATCTTGACTCGGTTTCTACATCGGGCCCTAAATGTATAACGAACACGTAAATCTGTATACAAGATTATTTTTATATAATTGTCCCAAGTTATAAAAAGATATTTGTGCCTTGTGCATTTAAATCAATTTTCATAAATGTTTTCAAAAGAGTCAGTTAATTGTATTTACCAGTGTAAACTGACGTATTTTTCAAAAAGATTAAGTGGCAGGTACTGTACGTAATTGGCTGTGAGCTCAGGGCGTTAATAGGGAATCTTGCAAGTTCTAGACGTCTAAAATCTGTTGAACAGTGTTCCTCTTTCTGTTTTAAGATCCGCCTGTGGATCCATCTTACAATCCGATTGTAATAATTAATGTTACTTTTGAATCGGTTTGTAATATATTTACTTTAGACTTCCGCTGTGCATTGAACTGTGATTATTTGACTATGATGATATCAACTACGTCACGATACTCCCCACCGGGCCCACCGGTAATACGTGGAAATATCGGGGTGTGACAGACGAGCACAAGGGAGTCCGACTGGACTCCAGTGACGGGTCTAACTAGTTAATCGGTCGGCAAGACACCCCAAACACCTCCCCTCGTCGACAAAACGGACCACCACCACCACCAGCGTCCGGTGGTGGTGAGCGATGGCTGCGGAACCAGAGAGACAGAGAGGAAGAGAGAGAGAGAGAGATCGAGGAGAGGGAGAGAGATGGCAGAGGTTGGTGAGTGGCGGCGGGTCGCAGCGGTGGTGACGTCGATGACGATGATGTTGATGGCAGCCTGATTTCTTCGGCAAGAGTATATAACATTCTCCGATCTCTGATCAGTGAACATGTTCCCTCACATTTTTTTTTCATTTATTTACCGGTGCCGGTGGTGGTGCGGCAGGTCACAACCGACAGTGGATCGGGTCCAGGTTTGTTTTGAGTTTGGGTGACGTCTTGTTTCGGGTCAGATTTGTGTGAAAAGCTTTTTGCGTGAGAAAATTGCTTCGAATGTGTGGATGAAGATGCCGAGAATCCGGTGAGTTTCATGTCTTCTTCTGGTGTATTCATGGTGGTTTGTTTGATGATTTCACTGATTGCTAATTTGATTGAAGAAGATGAAGTTTGGTGTCTAGATGATTCTAAGATGCTTGGATGGAGGGTTTTTTTTATAAGACAATGTCGCCCATTATTATTTCTACTGTAATCTCTGATAATGTTCATATTGCTTTCAGTATTGTTACGGTGGTGGTGGTTGGTATTTGGGGGGTAGTGGTGGTGTTACGGTGCTGGTGCACCCAAAATGGTAAAGAAAAAACGGGGCAGGGCAGGGGTGGGGGTGGGTATGTGGGCGAAAAGTGGGCCCCCACTTTATTAAATGATTAAATAGATATTTAATTATATTTTTATTAAGTATTTATTAGTAAGGGCATTTTGGTCATTTCACACCCACTTAACTGAGAAAACTAACCTCCATCCGCGCCAGGGACTATCCGGGAACAAAATTTGAAAAGTTGGGGACTATTCAGGTAGTTTTAGAAAGTTGGGGACTATTCAGGTAGTTTTAGAAAGTTGGGGACTATAGGTGAAAAAAGGCGAAACCACATGGACTATCCGGGCATTTTTCTCGACTAATTATTGTTGGAGAGAAAGCTTGCAGAACAAGAAATGGCGAAAATCTAGAAACCCAACGGCTGAAATCGCCATCAGATTCCTCCGTCATGAACTCAGGTTCGTAATGAAACCTAATATCATTTCGAATTTTGTTCTTCATTGCGTGTGGAATCGAGATTTCATACGATAACGAACGAGTGAAGTGAAGAACTGAGTACAATCGTGTCATGTTTCGTAAGCTATGATTTCGAACTTCATGATTTGTGAAATTTATTCAGGTTTTAAAATCAAAGCAGAGAGAAACAATCACTTTAATCCCGATGAAATTCTTAGTTAACTAGATGATTTTGTTTGTGCAAATTAGGTTATTTATAAGAGAATCTAGCTAGTTTAGCGTTTAATATGCAATTATCGAAATGTTGAACTTGAGATTCCGTTATTTGTTTTGATACATTAGTTGCTATACTTATCACCTTTAACGAAGCTTAGATATTTAGTCATTCATTCTATATTATTATCATTATTAGGCGTGCACTATTAAGATCTTGTTAGTTAGTGCACTGATGATCTTGTTCACGAAGAGTACCTTTTGGATTGTGAATTCAAATATTTCAAATCAAAGCAGGGAGAGACAATTTAGGGCTGCAAACGAACCGAACGAACACGAACGACCTTGTTCGTGTTCGTTTGTTAAGAAATATATGTGTTCGCGAACCGTTCACGAACACTTATCTAACGAGATTTTATGTTCGTGTTCGTTTGTTAAGGAAATGAACTTGTTCGTGTTCGTTTGTGTTTGTTTGTTACTTTTTGGCAACGAACGTTGACGAACACAAATGTTATAAGTTAAAACTTTTGAATGCTTTTAAATGCGTTTATGATCATGTATGGGTTACTGAAAGCCCAATTTTTTGTGAGTGCAAGTGTTTTGGGGAAAGTTATAGAACTCATGGGCCAAAATGAATAAATTCATAGTCATCTGTTATTGTATAATGATTTATATAATTTTTCTATTTCTCTTTGTGTAGAACCAATTATACGAATGAAGTCAGCTACTAATCCAACTGAAATGGGTGGAAACATTGCGGTTACTGTGACACGATCACCATCGCTTTCCACCTGGGTACCAACAAGTGTTTGTTCAAGGTGATTTCCGTTCCTACTTCAAAAATAATCAAGTCTTTCCCGTTGGGGTTTAAGGAGGGGGTGTTTGGTTTAGTCAAACGTTATTAATCGGGTTTATTGCACAGTAAAAGGTTAATTGACTAATCCTGATCCTGAAAGTTATTGTTCTACAGAAACAAAAAAAGTGATTTACTGAAGCATTGGCTGATAGTCATTTATTTTATCTTAATTATTTTATGAGTGAATTTCAAGGATTGTCTTTTATCTTTATACCCATTTTCAGGCGTTGTCCTTTATGTTTAAAATTGACGAGTTTTGTTCTTTATGTTTTCATATCATACACGTTTTGTCCTTTAGGCCTAACCCAGTTAGTTTTTTCAGTTAAATTTGGTCATGTGCTTTGCATATGAGGGCATTTTTGTCAATTCAAAGGTTGCAGAAGCTTTGAGCTGTAAATCTGCCATTGAACATACCTTTGAATTGACAAAAATGCCCTCATGTGCAAAACATATGATCAAATTTAACTGAAAAACTAACTGGGTTAGGCCTAAAGGACAAAACGTGTATGATATGAAAACATAAAGGATAAAACGCGTCAATTTTGAACATAAAGGACAGCGCATGAAAATGGGTATAAAGATAAAAGACAATTCTTGAAATACACTCTTATTTTATTATTGCAATCAGTTATCTATAACCTACTCGGGACTTTTTCTTATACCTCTTTCCCTTGTGTTGGTGCTATTCGTCCCCATAAACCTCGACTGGATTGTGTATTCAGTCATATATTCAATCTTTGGGATGGAAATGATATGTTTCTTCATCATCTACTTCAAGTTCACCGTCATGAGTTTATACCAAACCTTCGAAGCTCGTCAAGGTATCCATCAAGACAAGAACAGGAATGATTTGAAAGCTCAACAAGGCAACGACAATGAGTTAGTTAGTTAGTTGCATGCAGGTATTTAGAAGCTCATCCTCTTTATGTTTCAGATCATGATGATTTCAATGGTTTTGTTTGATTCACATGTTTAGTTCCAAAAACTCTTACCTACTTTAGGATTTTTCTTAATATGTTTCTGCTTGCTATGGAATCATGTTAAAAGACATGTTAGACTACTATTGTAATATGCTTGCTTACTTACAGTTTGGACTTTGGATCTAATTGTGTTTGTTGGGCCAGTGCAAGCTACTTAAATAACCACCATTTGGGCCGAATTGGATAAAGCCCAAAAGCAGGTCAAAACGGACCTAGTTTATATTTAATGAGATATTGGATTTAAATAGCCCGAACTTTCACCAATTGGCCGATAGCCCGATATCACTCCCAACTTTCGATTTTTACCACACCACTCTCAACTTCAACTTATTTTTCTCTGGCACTTCCAAACTAACTGAACCCTAACCCAGTTAGTTTTTTTTGTTGATGTGGCACCTTGTTTGGTGACATGGCAGCTAACATTACAATTTTGATGATGTAGCAATTTTTATAACATGGCGGCTGATGTGGCAGCTAATATGGCACTTTTGATGATGTGGTTGCTGACATGGCATTTTCGATGATGTGGCATTTGACGTCCCTTAACTGGGTTAGAGTTCAGTTAGTTTAGGAGTGCCAGAGGAAAATAAATCGAAAGTTGGGAGGTTTGTGGTACAAATCGAAAGTTGGGAGTGATATCGACCAATTGGTGAAAGTTGGGGTTATTTAAATACAATATTTCATATTTAATTAACTGTTTATTTAATTCTTTTTGTTATTGTACAAAAACATTTATAAATTTATGTAGATCTGAAGAAGAATATGTTTTCTGAGTTCGGATTTCATAGTTTTTCTTTTTGTTTTTAATCAAGGCTTATGTAATCCTTTATTCAACCTAAAGTAGTTTTTTGTCCTTCTGAAAAATGGTCGTGATTTTAGAATTGTGAGATGTGTTCATAAAATCATGTGATTAAAGTTCAATTATAATAAGTTTTCTTGTAAAAAAATCTTTCATTCATTTACATGGTAATTTAGTTTGGATTTCATATTTTTTTTTTTTTCCACAAGGATGTTCTTACATGTTTCTTTTGGTTTTGATCAAAAGTATGTGTAATGACCATAAATTTAAAATCATTATTCTAGAAATAAAAGAATAATAATAATTTATAATAAACTAACATTTATATTATGATCCATCCTTCTGTATATCAACCAAAACTATTATTATTATTTATAAATTATCCAATAGGAAACCCCAATTAAGACACCCAAGTGATTCTGCACAAACCCTAAAAATTTCAGAACAATCAGAATCAGGATCAGGGCCCCTAAAACTCAGGGGGGTATTCCCTATTGACGATTATCCTAAAATCTCGCTGTCTAAATTGAATTTCGAGAATGTGTCGACTCAGCAGGCCTAGTCCCACACGTGGCAACACTATAAGAATGAGGTGTCCCTTACGGACCGTAAGGGAGAATGCTTACGGTCCGTAAGCTAGTCAAAATCGGTGTATAAATAGCAGACATTGGCACTTAGTTTCTGGAGTTTGAGCGACGAGAAAATTCGTTATATTCTCTGAGTTTTGGTCCGAATACTACAATTAACACACACGAAACACTAATTAGTAGGGGGGTGCTGCTACAAACAGGGTAATAACTCGATCGCTACTACGATTCAATGTCCGATTGATTGAAATCAATCCAATGGATGTTTAAGGGCTGCTCAAATTTGGGTTATGCTTTGTCATTAGTCGTGATTCCGATGGATGTTTAAGTAATTTCACTTTGTCATTAGTTGTGATTCCGATGGATGTTTAAGTGTTTACACTTTGTCATTCGTTGTGAATCCGATGGATGTTTAAGTGATTTCACTTTGTCATTAATTGTGAATCCGATGGATGTTTAAGTATCGCACTTTGTCATTTATTGTGAGGATTTGATCTCGTGAGTTATCGTAAATGCTGTATTAAGTTACTGACCTAGTTGTGTGCATGTTATTTAAATTAGGTTAAAAGACTAATCAATAGTCTAAACTCTGCCCGTATAAATCTGAAATATTATCACAAGGTAGCATCACTTTGGAATTTTTAAGGTACGGATCCTTACCCCCATTCCTTATTGCTTCATATTCAAATTGTTATAAAACCATTAAATTACTATATCTTTTAAAACTCCTCACGTCTTTGATTATCAATTCATTTGACAGTCCGTTGGATTCCTATTCTAATCATAACCTTGGATTTAGCTTTCATGTCATGCGATAGTATTATGTTAATTGTACTCATTATCGCATGTTCCAATATATGTTACGTCTTGTTATGAAAATATTTTTGATAAGTTATGTGAATAAGACCATTTGTACTCTGATACCCTGAGTGTCGCTTCTCGTGGAGTGTCCCACGGGAAAGTTGTTGCGGCATCGACATCATGTGCTCCATCCGTGACGGAGAGATCAGTTCACGGCGTCCCTAGGTACAAGTGTGGTACAAAGCTACTAGGAGGCGTATGGATCGATCCTAGGATTTAAGTTAAGGAGGTGGATATCGGGTATGCCAACTCGCCATCTCGTGTGATAAATATGCAGGAGTAGCTACCTGTGTATTGTCACGTTTTAAGTTTGGCTCATGGGTACATCCGTATGATATGATTATGAAATTACGTTACGTGCATCATATCGTTTTAAAGTTTCATCCGTATAACATTTCCTATAAAGCGTTACTTGTTATTTGAGCCTATTATTCCGTACTGAGCATTTGGTTCATTCCGTAAAACTTTTTGTATATACAGGTCAGCAGGTTACTTTGGGCGGGGAAAAGAGAGAAGAGTAAAGCATAGGACTAAATCTAAAGATGTTAGTTAATCAAATCGAATGTGTCCGCTTATATATATTAAACTTAAGTTTAGTGGTCGTATGGTTGTATCCTTGTCAAATAAATAAATGGAATTATGACTTTTGTTTATGATACTGTTATTGTGACACGTCAGCCCTTCTGGGTTGGGGTGTTACAGTATGTGAGCCCTATATTTAACCTAAATTGGTTTTGTGAGTGTAGCCGTGCCCGTGAGTTGTGCTCATAAAATCATATGATTGTAAGTTTAATCATCAAAATAATAAGTTTTATTGTGTTATTAGAGAAAGGTGTCAGATTTGTCTCTCATATCTTATTCCTTTTGATTATCGGTGTAAAAAAAAATATTTAATCTATGAAATCATGTTGACTGATAAGCCCCACAACCAAGGTGGCATTGGAACAATCGGATCACAAACACAAACAAACAACTAGATTTTGTGAGAAACGCGCTCACAACTTTTATTTTTGTGAGCCAATTGTTCCAACAGGTTGTCCCTTGAAAAACAATGCAACGATCGAGTTATATTCTTCACCTATAATTCTTTTGCTCACTCGGGTGTTTGTGGAATTACTGACAGTAAAATTGTAAAACAAAGGCGAGACGCTAGGAAACCTGGTGGCAATCATACCAATGATGTGACTATAACAAACTTTATATGTCACTGATGGAGATACAAAGCTAATATTATTCATATTAACCGTTAATTGCGTGCCATTTGGCCCTGCACACAACCCTTTTGACATGGTAATGTAGTTATTATCCATCACTTGTGGTCTAGTGGTTGAAAAGACTTGGGTTCTCCTTGGAGACTCAAATTCAATCCCCACTAGTATCATATTTGGTGGATAAAGACAATGAATGTTAGTTCTCCCAGACCCTAGGTCAAGAGTTCGAGCCCGAGCCACCCTGGATTTTAGTCAACCGTGCGTTACGCTAAAAGAGATTCTCTCTTGTGGCGGCGCAAGCCCCTGCCACTGGCAGTGGGTGGCATGGTTTCCCGGGGAACGTCGTTAGCCAAACTCTGACGCCAACATGGACCCGGTTAAGACAATATAGTCTGGTCAGAGTAGGGTTAGGGCCCTCTGTTTAGGAGGGTGTGAGATCTCTCTCACAACAAGTTAAAGATTCTCACCGTTAAAAAAAATGATAATGTAGTTATTGAAACGTTGGAATAAATTTTTATGTGTCATGCATTTAACGGGAATAAAATTATGTAAATATGGGAGAACACCTCTGGGAGGGATTCGAACTTGGGGTGAGGGGTTTAAACATCATATGTTGGCCCTTTGGAGTAAACTGGAAATCCAGTTGATCTACCTTTCAAAAAAATTTAACGGGAATAAAAGTGGGTCCAAACAATCTGCTGCCAAAAGGCCAAAACTGTTTGTTGTATGATTTGCCCGAAAAAAAGAGTATTTCATTCATGGCCGCATAAATTATAGAGTTAATTACTGTTTTCGTCCCTGAGGTTTGTCAAAAATAACGGTTTCAGTCAACTAGTTTAAAAATTGCGATTTCAGTCCATTAGTTTCATTTTCGTAACCATTTCAGTCCACTAACTTAACTCCATCCATTTATTTTGTTAACGTTGAGTTAACTAACTAATTCAGGGACGGTTTGCGTCAGTTTTAGAAACACAGGGACTTAAGTGTAAACTCTAAAACATTAAAACAAAAAAAAAATAGTAAATTCCAAAAAATCAAAAAAATTCCAAAAAACCAAACAAATTCCAAAAAATTCTAAAAAATAATAAAAATTCTAAAAAATCATAAAAATTCTAAAAAATTCTAAAAAATCCAAAAAATCCGTTTCGGCGCGAACTGTTTCGAACCCGAACCGTTTCGAGCTGAACCGTTTCGATGCGAACCGTTTCGACCCGTACAGTTTCGACCCGAACCGTTTCGAGCTGAACCGTCCGTACCGTTTCGAGCTGAACCGTTTCGACGCGAACCGTTTCGACGCGAACCGTTTCGACCCGTACCGTTTCGAGCCGAACCGTTTCGACGCGAACCGTTTCGACCCGTACCGTTTCGAGCCGAACCGTTTCGACCCGTACCGTTTCGAAGCCGAACCGTTTCGAGCTGAACCGTACCGTTTCGATGCGAACCGTTTCGAACCGAACCCTTTGGACCCGAACCGTTTCGACGCGAACCGTTTCGAAGCCGAACCGGTACGGTTCGATACGGCACGGTTCGGTTCGAAACGGTTCAGCTCGAAAGGGTTCGGTTCGAAACGGCACGGTTCGGTTCGAAACGGCACGGTTCGGTTCGAAACGGTACGGCTTGAAACGGTACGGCTTCGAAACGGTACGGGTCGAAACGGTTCGGTTCGAAACGGTTCGGCTCGAAACGGTACGGGTCGAAACGGTTCAGCTCGAAACGGTTCGGGTCGAAACGGTACGGACGGTTCAGCTCGAAACGGTTCGGGTCGAAACAGTTCGCGCCGAAACGGATTTTTTGGATTTTTTAGAATTTTTTAGAATTTTTATGATTTTTTATGATTTTTTAGAATTTTTTGGAATTTGTTTGGTTTTTTGGAATTTTTTTGATTTTTTGGAATTTACTATTTTTTTTGTTTTAATGTTTTAGAGTTTACACTTAAGTCCCTGTGTTTCTAAAACTGACGCAAACCGTCCCTGAATTAGTTTGTTAACTCAAAGTTAACAAAATAAATAGATGGAGTTAAGTTAGTGGACTGAAATGGTTACGAAAATGAAACTAATGGACTGAAATGACAATTTTTAAACTAATGGACTGAAACCGTTATTTTTGAGAAACCTTAGGGACGAAAACAGTAATTAACTCTAAATTATATGCAAAAAATACATTTTTTTTAATTTCACGTGTAACTTGAATCTCTATAAAAATTTTCACAAAATATATAAAAATAAAACTTTCAGGGCCTGTTTGTTTACCTCTTAATGGTTCAAACATCTTACTGGTTCAACACTTAATGGTTCAGACTGTTTGTTTCACCAGCAGATGTATAAATGGTTCAGACATTTGTCTCTGAATGGTTAAGCATTCTACAGAGTCTGCAGTGGCGAAGCTTGAAATTTCCGACCGTGGGGTCGAAAACGTATATACCAAAAATTTCTATAAAACCGGCGGGTCAAAAACGTATACACCCAAAAATTTCTATACGAAAACTACCTACTCTCCACTACTGAGCGAAAAGTTCGGGGGGTCGGCCGCACCCTCCCACCCCCACAAAGCTACGCCATTGAGAGTGTGAATGGTTAAGGCCTCTAATCTGAATTGGTCAGACATTTGCCTCTGAACGGGTAAGCATTATACAAGCTCTTAATGGTTTAGACCTCTTCGTGGTTCAACACTTACGCTGTGTTCCAGAGATCTACTTAATAGGGGGAGGGGAGGGGAGGGGAGGGAAAATGGTGTTCCAGAGATCCACTTAACAGGGGGAGGGGATGGAAAATGGGGTTTTTTTTGCCTGAAAATAGTCTTTCCAATTTGGAAAGACATGGAGGGGAGGGGAGGGAAGGGGAGGGATTTTTAACTCGGGAACACACCGTTAATTATTCAGATCTCTTATTAGTTTAGTACTTAACCATTAAGATGTTTACAAATAGTCTTCTAAATGAAATTTCCTAACCTAACCCAACCTTGTAAGTATATTTTTGGCATTTTGCAAAATGTCATAGTGAAGACCCAAAACTTTCAGTCTTCTGAATGAAATTTCCATGTTCTCAACCAGCAATTTAACCCCGCTTACATAAAAAGGAAAGTAACGAACGAGTCAACGATCGATCACTTTAATTTTCCAAGCTCACATCATCTTCCATAAGTTCCTCCCTCCCTGAATTACACCAGCTACAGCTTCCATGGTTAGTTTATACCACCAGGTCTTGTTAGTTATCAATTTGCTTAACTATTCATGTATGTTTGATTGTGAATCCTATTTTTAACTAATTTGCCCCTTTTAGGTATTGACTAGAAATACACAACGTTTAATCTGCTGTTTTTCTTTTCTATGTTGTGTCACTTGGTATGATGTTTTCATGGGGAGGACACTTTGGTGTTTGCACACCACCTGTTTGACGAAATTAGGGCTGTCCAAACTGCTCAGCGTTAGAAGATCGTTCGACGATCGTTTGAAAAAGCCTGAAAGTTTGCTCGTTCGATTCCTTGCTCGGTTAAAACCGAGCTGAGCAGCTCGGTTTGGTTTAAAAACAAACCGAGCACGAGCATAGGTACGTTCGCTCGTCGCTCGTTCGGTTTCGATCGAATTTATTTTTCTTATTATATATATATATATATGATATTTATTAAATATAAACATTTAACATAAATATTTATTATATTATATATAAAATAAATGTATTAAAAAGTATTAAAAAAGTCGAAATCTGATATTCTCGCGATTGTTAAAATCCATCTTGTTTAAATCCATCTCAAAGATAACGATAAAAACATTGGCCGTAAGATTAAATTCATTTTTTTTCGTTCATTTCTATATTTTATACTTTAAACATTTGGATGACATTTTGTGTTTATTTTTGTGGGACTTTTTATGTTTGTATTTTGTTAAATTGTTAAGTGTGTGTGAGACATATAAGTTGGTGAATTTTGGTGAATGAATGGCTATGTAGGATTGCTAAATAAAACTTAGCAAAAGCGAACCAAACCGAGCGGCTCGGTTCTAAACCGAACCAAGTTCGAGCATAAGATTTCCGCTTGATTTCCTAAATCCGAACCGAGCACACCTCCGTTTGGTTCGGTTCGGCTCATGAACACCCCTAGACGAAATGCTTCATAGAAATCTAACAACCTGTTTCACACAACTCGCCTGTAGTTAGGAACCAATGTAACGGATTGGTGTTAATTCGGATTGCTTCATAGTTTCTGCTTTAATTGTTTCTTCGAATTTGGTGTTTTTAATGTCTGTGTATTTAGATTATTTTGATGGTTAGTTTCTTAGGCGATAGCCTAGTGGCATCTTGGGGTGGGATAAGGCTTAGGGACCATTAGGTCCTGGGTTCGATTCCCACAATTGGTGTATAGGCATTATAGCCTAGTGGAGATGGATATGATCGGGTGGTTCTGCTGGTGGCACGATGATACTCCAGTGGTTCGTCAGTGATCCAAATTTGCCGTTCAAAAAAAAGAAAAAGTCATATGAGTCAACAACTTCTATGGTTTTGAGTTTTGACCACATCATCTCTGCTGCATAACATATCAAACTACTTCCTTGTCTTTCTTAATCATTCATCTCTTTACTAAGGCTTGTAGTTTTCCTTTCTTCTATCATAACAACTTTGCAGCCAACATTTTCTTTTTATTAGTTACAGTTTATGAAATAAATAAGAATTGACTGAAGTGGAACTTCTAAATCATCTATAACAATGAACGCAAAACCCTATACACTTAAGATGACGCAGCTTCTTAATTAGGCTCTTTGGGGGTTTTCGGTTTCAGTCCCGACCGAAGACTGAATGCAACACCACAGGTTGCATTTCTTCACTTTATGGTCTCAGTCCGGTCATGAACAGCCCTAGTGGAGACAATTAAACGCCCACTGATTGAAGTGGCAACATCCTTGGGAAGGACATGGATTGTATAGGAAAAATATATGGAATCCATCCTTGGCTAAGTAAAGTGTTCATAGTTGGAAAATTGACACCATCCATATGATATGGTATCTCTTTAATTGGTTATTTTAATCTAAAATGTTAGAAGTAAAATATTTTCTTTTAGGTTTATTATTTTGTATGTAATATATTAAAGTTTAATTATTTAGTAGTGATGTTTAGTTATGTGAAGTTTACGAAATTTGAAATCTTGTAATATGTGGAATATGATAATATTTTACTAAAATTTATTAGATTTCGAATTATGTAATATATTTAAGTATGATGGGGTTTTGATTACTAACAATTGAAATTGAAATCGAAATCGAAAGAAGTAACATAAACTGAGACTAAATTGATACCCTGGAAGATGATCCAATCGGATCTTACAGACTCGATACTAACTCCGAAGAGTTCCCAGGGCTACGCCCCTCTCTCTGTAAACAGAGCCTAACAACTTACGTGTTTTCCTATCCCCCTTCCCCAAGTAATTACTGACTCATACTTATACTATATTATTTACACTTACCCCCTCCTAAAATAGACAATTGACATTTAGACTAGAAACTAGAACATGATTCCTATCATTACTCCCCCCTTCAAAACAGTCTTGTCCTCAAGACTGGAATCAGTTAACGAGCTCCAAATTCAAACTGAGATCTCCTAAGTTGAGTCTTCGGGAGCCCGACACTGCCCGTGCACCACCCATAGATGATATGAACCAACAACGCCCGCAGCAATCTGACTTGCATTCTTGCACCAACCATGAAACAGCTTCCATAACAAATCTGATTTAAGGTTTGTAGACGGGTCAGGTGGTTTAGGATCCTCATCCAAAACAAACAGCTTCGAAGCAAAAGCAGGAGGTCGGGTATAGTCAAGCCAACCAAAGTCCTAACCCTGTTTCCACTCAAAGGTTTGAACATCAAGCAATTTACTATCAATTCGGTCTTGACTCGGGTGATTATTAGGGAGTGGTGAGGGCGCGAACACACCAAATTGGGGATTACCCGCCGGGGTCACAAATCTGATGGAACCGGAAATTAGAGTATTAGTAGGTGCCTTGGTTTTAAAATGCGCGCATAATGCGTGATGCGCCCGATGCGCTAATGAGAGCGCATCGCAACAGTTGATGCGATGCGTTTACGTGATGCGAGAATATTGCGCGCATTTCGCATGATGCGCTCATTACATAATGCGCTCTGATGCACGCATCATTGTTTCTTATGCTTTTTTCCAAATTTTATGAACTGTGTTCGGTTTTTTCCATAATTAACATCTTAGTATGCTTGATTTGAACCAAAAACACAACTCTTACCTTCTAATTACGTCAGTTGTTTTACTTTAAGTATGTTTTTATAAGTTTTTATGTATTAATAAATTTTAACTATTTTTTTTATAAAGAACGCATCACATACGTGATGCGCTCGCATCGCGCATCAGATTTTTGGACTAAACGCATCGGAGCGCATCACGCAATTTAAAACCAAGGTAGGTGCCCACCCTAGATTGGACATATCCACACCATAATCAGGAGGTGAACCTAATCCCTTTAGAATGTCACATAACTCAAATTTTGAGGACTTAATAACCTCATCTAAATGCTCATCGGAACTGTTAATTTCCACAACACCTCTTTCATCATGATTTGTAGAAATTATCTTTTCATTTGCTTTACTATCAAACTCTGTAGAAGTTTGTGGAGATGTACCTTCAACATATATTATTGTAGCTGAATCAGAAATCGGAGGTCCAGATTCATCTAAGTGACCGACCTGAAATTGATGTTCCTTGCCATACCAGCGTTCTTCGGATCTGGAGACCATCTCCTCCAATTTAGCGATTACACATTGAAGCGATGAATCAGAAGACGAAGTTGGAAGATGTGAAGTCGATCTGGAATTAGACCTCGAATCCTGTTGGTGCATCCAATTGAGAACCAACTTTCGAAACTCCCTGGATTCAACGAGATCCTCTTCTAACACTTTCAAAGAGGTTTCGATTTCAGCAACATCACCTTGAAGTTGTTTGATCTGCTGTTCCTGAGCATCCAATCGAAAATTCTGATTCTGAGCATCAAATCGCGAGGTTTGATTCACCATGATTGAATCGGAATTTGGAAGAACACCAGTTGATGAAATCGGATCTGGAAATTGAATCGGCTGAAAGCAGAAATCAGAAATTAGATTCGAATCAGAGATTGAAATCGGAGAGTGAAATCAGATATTGAATCGATAATGAATCGATTGGAGATTGAATCTGAGATAGATCGATTGGCTGTTGAATCTGAGATCGATTGTATTAGCGCATATATACATATACATATCAGTATTAGCGCATATATACTGATTAGCGCATATACATATCAGCACATAGACATATTAGCGCATATGTATATTTTTAGACATCGATATTGTATATATTCTAGATATATCTCTTTCCTTATTTTGTACTAGGGTTTGTTATTCTTTGGATCTATAAATATGATCCTCTCCTATGTAATTTCATTCATTCAGAAAATACGAACAATAATTACTTTTATGGTATCAGAGCATCGATTCTGATATCCATCCCCTCTCTCCTTTTATTTTTCCTTTGTTTCGACAAACCCTAGCTTCGGTGCTATGAATGCAGACGGCAAACCACAGAGGTCGAATCCTCTGAGAAACCGAATAAAACACAGCTTCATCCAGCCTATTCTGTCACCAACGTGCAGTCCAAAATACGCACGTTGGATGGCACGAAGGTCACATATACCTCCTGGATCAAATTATTCCAACTGCACGCCGTCACATATCAAGTTCTCGATCACATAGATGGTACCAAACCCCTTGCCGAAAATTCAGCGGAGTACCGCCAATGGAAAGAGCTAGACGCCTTGGTTCTGCAGTGGATTTACAGCACTGTATCCGATGACCTCTTAGCCCGGGTTATTGAATCTGACTCGACAGCACGTCATACATGGCTTAAGTTACAAAAGATCTTTCTCAGCAATAAAAAGGCACGCGCATGAGCGCTAGAAACACGTTTCTGCAACCTTACTCTCTCCGTGTATTCTTCTCTTGATGATTATTGTCAACGCCTCAAAGATCTCGCAAATCAACTCGAGGACGTTGATCATCCCGTTTCTGAGGAGCGGCTTGTCCTATAGTTGGTGCGCGGTCTCCCAGCCGAATATGACATCACCACGTCTCTGATTAATGCCAACAACGCGGACTGGGACTTAGCACGCAGCATGCTGCAAGATGAAGTTATTCGACTAGAGGCCCATCAGAAACCAACCCAATCAGTTTTGGTTGCCCCTTCACAGCCGAATAACAACCCCTCAAAACCGGTTAATACATCAAATCAGGAACAGCCTCAACAATCTAACTATTATAGCCGTAGCAGAGGACGAGGCCGCGGACGGGGCCTTAGCAGCCGTGGACGCGGTACAGCAGGCCGTGGACAAAACTCTTACCCTCACAACTGGGCCTCAAACAACCCGTCTTACCCGCAGTGGGCTTGGTGGAACACTCCACCGTGTCCTTATCCAACCCAACCCGCTTTCCAGCCCCAAACTCCCTTCTCCCAGCAGCCCACGGGGCCCCCACCTTCGGCCCAGTTCATGCAGCTTAACCAGCCCAATACGGGATTCAGTCCGGCACACTATCCAACCGGCTTCTCACCACAACAGGCCCACTACTTCAGCACTCAGCCCACGGGCTACAATGCTCTCAGTCCCTCAAATCTAAGTGCAGCCATGGCATCTATGCAGATGAATATTCCTGATCCCGGCCTCATGGACACTGGCGCTTCCTCACACGCCACAGATGACCCAGGTATGATCTCTTCCCCTTGATCCTTTTCCTGTTAACAGTAAACTTTTAGTCGGTAATGGTGATTTTTTGTCAATTCAAGGGTCTGGAACAGGCTACCTAACCTTACCCAACCGAACCTATATTCTACCCAAACTACTTTATTGCCCTACCATTATCAAAAAGTTAATTTCTGTCTGACGTTTCACGCGTGATAACAATGTTTCCATTGAATTTGACCCCTTTGGTTTTTCTTTGAAGGACCTACGAACTGGGCGTCTTCTTTCCCGCCACAATAGTACCGGGGATCTTTATCCAATCACACCACCAGAATTACCAGCTCAAGCAACCTTTCTTACTACTGCATCACATCCTTGGCATGATCGCTTAGGCCACCCTGGTGCTCAAGTTTTGGATGTTCTTAGTCGTTATTTCAGTTTTCCTTGTAATAAAAACAAATCTAGTATTTGTCATTCTTGTCAAGTTTCAAACAGTAAACGTCTTCCATTTTATGCATCCAATACATTTACTTTTTCGCCTTTTGATATAATCCATTGTGACCTTTGGACATCACCAATTCTCAGTAAAACTGGTTACAAATATTACATGGTGTTGATTGACAATTTCTCTCACTTTATTTGGGTGTACCCATTAAAATATAAATTTGAAACTTTTTCTACATTTGTTAAATTTCACCGCATGATTTCCACTCAATTTAACCGTCAAATCAAAACTTTTCAATGTGACCTTGGGGGTGAATTCGATAACAATGCATTTAAAACCTTTGCTATTCAGCACGGCCTCCTCTTTCGCTTCTCTTGTCCCCAAACCTCATCACAAAACGGTCGTGCCGAAAGAATGATTCGCCGCCTTAATGACATCATTCGTTCTCTCCTCATCCATTCCCACTTACCTCCTACCTTTTGGGTCGAAGCACTTCACACAGCAGCCTACCTACACAATATTCTCCCCACAAAACGCCTCAACTTTTTCACACCAACTTTTGCCCTTTACCTTCGTCACCCCACCTATGACCACCTTCGGGTTTTCGGTTGCGCATGCTACCCGAATGCCTCCGCCACTCAACCACATAAACTTCACCACCGCGCCACCCGCTGCATCTTTTTAGGATACCCGCCTGACTTTCGGGGATATCGATGCTTCGACCCTACAACCAATAAAGTCACTATATCACGACACGAATCAAAGCGTATATTTGGTTGTAATTGTAATTGGTTTTTATTGATTATGAATAGAGAATACAAGGCCCTATATATAGATAAACTAATTACAGTTTAGTACCCTCAATAATAATAATCTTGTCTATCTAAACAATTTAGTCTAACATTCCCCCGCAAGTTGAGGGCGGGGAACGACCTGCAACTTGGACCGTAGAAACTCAAATCTTTGTGAAGATAAGGGCTTTGTAAACACATCAGCAATTTGATCATCAGTCGAGATGAACTTGACATTCAGCTTTTCTTGAATAACTTGTTCACGAACAAAGTGGTAATCTACTTCAACATGCTTTGTGCGGGCATGAAACACTGGATTGGCAGAGAGATAGGTTGCACCAAGATTATCACACCAAAGCGTTGGTGCCTTGCTAACCAGACCGAGTTCATGAAGTAGAGATTTTAACCAGATCAGTTCTGCGACAGTATCAGCAATAGCCTTATATTCGGACTCTGTTGAAGATCGAGAGACAGTTCGTTGTTTGCGAGCAGACCAAGAAATAAGGTTGGAACCCAAATAGATAGCATATCCCCCCGTGGATCGACGATCAAGAGGGCAACCAGCCCAGTCAGAATTCGAGAATGCCCGAAGATTAGTAGCCCAATGGGAGTCAGAAAAGGCTTGTAGCCTGGACCCTGTGTTGTGACGAAATAGTAGGCCAAAATGAGTCGTGCCCTTCAGATAACGCAATATGCGCTTCACACCAGCCCAATGATTCTCAGTAGGAGCATGCATAAATTGGCACACCTTATTAACTGCAAAGGCAATGTCCGGGCGAGTTAAGGTTGCATATTGAAGAGCACCTACCGTCTGCCTGTATCCGGAAGGATCATCAAGTAAAGGACTATCATCAGGTAAGAAGACATGAGAGGTACTCATAGGGGATGATACGGGTTTGCAGTCTGCAAGACCTGCTCGGTGAAGAATATCAAGAATATATTTGCGTTGAGACAGAACCAGATCAGAACCATGATGCACCACTTCAATGCCCAAGAAATAATGTAACTGACCCAAATCTTTGAGTGCAAACATAGAGCTGAGATCTTTAATAACATCATTAACAGCCCTAGAGTGATTACCTGTAATGATAATGTCGTCTACATACACAAGAAGATAGACAAGCGTGCCACTTGAATTGAGAATGAATAAGGACGGGTCAGTTTTGGACCCGTGAAAGCCCAACTGAAGAAGAGCCATTGACAGTTTTGTAAACCAGGCACGAGGGGCTTGCTTGAGCCCATATAAGGACTTGTGTAATAAGCACACATGATCTGGCCTGGTTTGATCAACGAAGCCAGGAGGTTGTCGCATATAAACTGTCTCTTGAAGATCACCATGCAGAAAGGCGTTTTGGACATCTAACTGTCTGAGAGGCCACTTATTTGTAACAGCAAGTGATAAGATAGTCCTAATAGTAGCAGGTTTGATTACTGGGCTGAAAGTCTCATGATAATCGACCCCATGTTGCTGGTGAAATCCTTTTGCCACAAGTCGTGCCTTGTACCTGCTAATCTTTCCATTTTGATCCGTTTTCAACCTGTAAACCCATTTACAATCAACGACATTAGTATGAGGGGCAGGGGGAACTAATGTCCATGTCCCATTCCTATGTAGCGCATCCAACTCGTCAGCCATGGCTTGGCGCCATTCTATAGACTTATTAGCAACGGTAAAAGAGGTGGGCTCAATGGGTAAGGTGGGGGTGGTGGTGGCAGTGTAGGCAGCGGGATCATAGCGAGTGGGTGGCTTGGGATGGGGACGTAGGTTGGGAGGCCGTGGTCTAGGGGTTGGGATTGATTGGGCCGTGTGCATGGTGGGTTCAGTTGAGGGTCCGGGAGACGAGTTAGCAGGTGGTGAAGTGGTTACAGTTTCAGGTGAGATGGTGGCGGTTGGTAGAGGATCCGTGGAGGGTGGTGGGGGTGGGATGGGTTCGGTTGGAAAACCGGGTGGTGGTTCAGGAAAGATGGATACATACGATGGTTCGGGCTGTGGTGAGGATTGGGTAGGTATGGGTGTATGGTATGGAAAGATGTGTTCATTGAAGCGAACATGTCGGGCAATGTAGAGTCATTCGGTGGATGGGTCAAAGCATCGGTACCCATGGTGAACAGGGCTGTAGCCAAGAAAGACACACGGGGTGGATCGAAATTCAATCTTATGACGATTGTACGGACGAAGATACGGAAAACATTGGCATCCGAAAACACGAAGAAAGGAGTAATCAGGTTTCCGTTTAAAAACATGTTCATACGGAGATTTGTTGGAGGAGACACGAGAGGGAAGACGGTTAATTAAGTACACGGCTGTTTCAAAGGCAAATTGCCAGAAACGTTGGGGAAGACTGGAATGTGCAAGAAGAGTAAGTCCAGTTTCCACAACATGGCGATGACGGCGCTCGACAATCCCATTTTGCTCACTTGTGTGAGGGCAAGAGCGTCGATGAATGATACCAAGACTAGTGCAAAAAGACGTAAGAGGACGAAACTCCCCTCCCCAATCAGATTGTATACTTTTTAGTTTGGTGTTAAACTGTCGTTATCTGAGGAAGTAGCATAATTTGCCTGTGGCGCTGCACGTGACTGATTGGGGTGATTAGGGCACTGAGACGGGAGATGACCAATGCCACAACGGGTACAGTGGCCATAAACAGTGTTTTGGGTTGAAGCCCAAGAAAATTGACGTGTGCCACTAGTATCCCGATTGCGGTTATTTGGGTTAGCACAAGAGTTACCACGCGAAGGACCGCGAGAGCCACGGTTGCCACGGTTGTTGTTAAATGACCGAGACCCAAAGTAAGCCTGTGGTTGTAATGAAGGTGCAGGATTGAGCTGATAACCCAACTGAGAGGCCATGAGTTGAAGGGTATGAAGTTGCTGCTGTATGGTATCAATATTGGGCTGCTGAGTGGGTGTGACAGCAGCCGTAAGGGGCTGCTGTGCTGGTGTTGCAGCCGCAAAAAGAGCATGTGGGACCTGCTGATTTGCAGCCAAGATCTTTGTGATCATAAAATCATGGTCACTTAGTAACCCATGGAGCTCGTTAAAGGTAACAGGAGGGGAACGAGCCAATAAGTTAGCCTTGAGGCCATTGTATTCTTCACGGAGCCCTGTAACCGTTAACATGACTAGGTCTTTATCCTTCATTGGTTCACCTATGTTGGCTAGAGCAGTAGCATACTCTTGGGCCCGTGCCAAGTAGTTGGCTGGTTTTTCATCACCTTTCATGGTGATTCTCAGTAACTGACTTTTGAGGGTAAATTCATGAGAGGAAGAAACAGGTGCATAAGCGCGTTCTAGTGATAACCATACCTCACGAGAAGTTTGACCTTGAACATGCTGAAAAGATTCTTCAGAGACTGTGTTGACAATAAGCATACGTACATGGGCATCATTAGCAATCCATGGAGCATAGCTAGGGTTGACAGTAGTGGTAGTTCCAGTTGTTACATTCTGTGACGGGCATGGGATGGTACCATCCACATAACCGAAAAGGTTATGTGAGGCAAGAAAGGGTTCGACTATCTGTTTCCAGTAGCCATAGTTTGTAGGTTTTAGAGTGAAACTGAATTTGTGAGAGTTGTGGGTAGCCTTTTCTTGATTTGTAAAGAGTGTAATGGCAGCCATAGGAATCAGTTAGGGTTGATTGATCAAAAAAAGCTGCAGCCGGAAAAAAAACGTGAACAGTAAACGTGAACAGTACTGTTGAACAGTGACGGCAGCTAGGGTTTGTATATTAGGGTTAGGATGGACCAGCTCTGATACCAAATCAAAGCGTATATTTGGTTGTAATTGTAATTGATTTTTATTGATTATGAATAGAGAATACAAGGCCCTATATATAGATAAACTAATTACAGTTTAGTACCCTCAATAATAATAATCTTGTCTATCTAAACAATTTAGTCTAACAACACGTGACTTTTGACGAGACCGTCTTTCCTTCTACCATACCCACCACCCAAAACTTGTACCAATTTTTGGACGATACCCCTCCCCCCGGCTTTACCTTCTCACGGCCTACTCCTACACCACCTCCACTTTCCACTCGCCCAACCACTACCTCTCCCTTTCCGTTTACTTACAGCCGCAGACCCAGACCAGCCCAAATTCCCATGGCCCAACCTGCCCAGCCATCCCATCCGGCCCAACATGATCAGCCATTGGCCCAACACCCCTCACAGTCCATTCCAACCCAAACCACAAGCACACCCACACCCGGTCCACCACCACATACTTCTCAGCCAGCCCCATCACATCCCATGGCCACCCGCTGAAAAACGGGCAGCCTCAAGCCACCCTTATATTCGCTCAATACCACCACCATCTCTCCTATTCCTACCACATATAACCAGACCTTTACCGACCCGAATTGGCTTCATGCCATGTAGGCTGAATTTACTGCGTTACAGGGAAATGGAACTTGGGAATTGGTCCCAAAGCCATCTGACCATCCAGTTATCCGGTGCATGTGGCTATTTCGCCACAAATTTAAATCAGATGGCACATTAGAGAGATACAAGGCTCGGCTTGTGGTCAATGGCAAATCTCAAACAGTTGGTATCGATTGTGAGGACACATTCAGTCCTGTGGTTAAACCTGCCACTATTCGCACCGTTCTGTCCCTTGCAGTATCACGATCTTGGCCCATCCATCAATTGGATGTCAAGAATGCTTTTTTGCATGGACATTTGAATGAGACAGTTTTTATGCACCAACCTCCTGGCTTTTATGATAAACGTTTTCCAGGCTATGTTTGCAAGTTGAAGAAGTCCTTTTATGGACTTAAACAGGCACCTAGGGCATGGTACACTCGCTTTGCTAGCTACATTTTATCCCATGGGTTTCGAAGCAGTGCCTGTGATAATTCTCTTTTTATCTATACTCACGGCTCTCACACTGCCTACTTATTACTTTATGTGGACGACATTGTCCTCACTGCTTCATCTACTGAGCTTCTTCATGACATTATTCAAACACTCTCTCGAGAGTTTGCTATGACTGACTTGGGAAGGTTGCATCATTTTCTGGGTATTCGGGTCACACAACTTCCAATGGCCTGTTTTTGGATCAAACTCACTATGCTAAGGACATCATCGCTCGAGCTTCCATGACTTCATGTAAGCCTTGTGCCACACCCGTCAATTTATTCGTCAAAGCTCAGTGCTACAGATGGTCCCCTATTTCCGGATCCCACCTTGTACCGCAGTCTAGCTGGGGCTCTACAGTATCTTACTTTTACTCGCCCCGACATCTCGTATGATGTCCAGCAGGTTTGCTTATTTATGCATGAGCCTCATGACCCTCACTTTGCTTTTATGAAACGCATCATTCGGTACATTCAAGGCACATTGGACTACGGTCTTCGTATGGTCAAATCCCCTGTTCAGTCGTTAGTTGCATATTCGGATGCTGATTGGGGTGGCTGTCCTGACTCCCGCAGATCTACTAGTGGTTATTGCGTTTTTCTTGGCAACAACTTGATTTCTTGGTCTTCTAAACGGCAACCCACGGTCTCCCGTTCGAGTGCTGAGGCTAAGTACCGTGGGGTCGCCAACGCTGTTGCAGAGGTTACATGGATCCGCAATCTTTTGTTCGAATTACAGGTTCCATTATAACAGGCTACGATTGTCTATTGTGATAACGTCTCTGCGGTATATCTCTCTGACAATCCAGTGCAACATCAACGGACGAAACATATCGAAATTGACATTCATTTCGTCCGCGAGAAGGTGCGCGTGGGTCACATACGCGTTTTACATGTCCCGGCTCCTTTTCAGTATGCCGACATATTTACTAAAGGGTTATCTCGTCAGCTTTTTCAGTCATTCAGGACCAGTTTGACCGTTTGTCCCATCACCGCTCAAACTGCGGGGGAGTATTAGCACATATATACATATACATATCAGTATTAGCGCATATATACTGATTAGCGCATAGACATATCAGCGCATATGTATATTTTTTGACATCGATATTGTATATATTCTAGATATATCTCTTTCCTTATTTTGTACTAGGGTTTGTTATTCTTTGGATCTATAAATATGATCCTCTCCTATGTAATTTCATTCATTCAGAAAATACGAACAATAATTACTTTTAGATTGGTGGTAGAGCAGAATTAGCAGGTCGGACCAATGATAGGGTTTTGATTACTAACAATTGAAATTGAAATCGAAATCGAAAGAAGTAACATAAACTGAGACTAAATTGATACCCTAGAAGATGATCCAATCGGATCTTACAGACTCGATACTAACTCCGAAGAGTTCCCAGGGCTACGCCCTCTCTCTGTAAACAGAGCCTAACAACTTACGTGTTTTCCTATCCCCCTTCCCCAAGTAATTACTGACTCATACTATATTATTTACACTTACCCCCCTCCTAAAATAGACAATTGACATTTAGACTAGAAACTAGAACATGATTCCTATCAGATTTGTTATATTTATCACCATTATCTTAACAAATATATCTATATATATATATATAGGTTATAGAATTAAAAATTTAGCTATGAAATGGTGAGACCCATTTAAAAAAAATGTAAGAATAGTTGCAAGGACAATTGAAAAGTTGGGTTTATTCATAGAAATGAAGGGTATTTCAAAAACCGACGACAGTTGTAAGGACATCCCTAAGGACGTGTGACTGCAAGATGGATTGTTTTGCGGTTGCTTATAGTTATAGGAGTTCATGTGGTTTACACATGAACAATAATACTACATAGGAAAGATGCCCGAATACTGTAATTAATATTTTTTGGTATCAACTGTAAAAGCTCTTTATAAACCCCCTTTTACTTTGCGGGTTTTTATGGTGTGTCCGTTATCTACTATTATATGTCTGTTAGTGTATCATAATTCATCTGTAGTACCTAATAATGGTAAGCTGTATAGATGATGTCACATGGATCATCATCTTCAACAACAGTATCACATGGTTATGATGTTTTCATGAGCTTCCGAGGGGAGGACACTCGTATGGGTTTCACCAGCCATTTATACGATGCCTTAACTCGAAATGACATTAGAACCTACAAGGATGACAAGACACTTGAGATCGGGAATCCCATTGCTTCCGAGCTCCTAGAGGCCATAGAAACATCAAGAATTGCCATTGTGGTTTTATCCAGCAATTTTGCAACATCAAAATGGTGTTTGGAGGAAATTGCAAAGATTACTGATTGCATGAAACGGGGAAATCTGGATGTCATTCCTATCTTTTACCATGTGTCTCCCTCTGACGTGCGGCATCAAAGCAATTGTTTTGAACCAGGATTTTCCAATCATGAAGCCGATCCTGAAATATCATCACAAAAGGTGGAGATATGGAGATCTGCTTTCAGAGAAGTGGGGGGTATCTCTGGATTGCATGTGACACAATACAGGTAGCAGTCTCAATCACAACTAACATGATTCTTTTGGTGACCTACTCTCATGTCTGATTATCTGCAGGGATGAAGCGGAAGTCGTAAGTGAAATTCTGAGCAAAGTTTTAAGGAACTTGCCAGATACAATGCCAATAGATCTTCTCAATAGTCTAGTGGGAATCAAGTCACGAGTGGATGAAGTGAAAAGAATATTGAGGATGGACTCTAGTGAAGAAGTTCTTTTGATAGGGATTTGTGGGATGAGTGGAATTGGTAAGACTACTCTAGCTGAATCCGTCTATAAGGACATTAAAAATAAGTTTGAAAAAAGTAGTCTGATTGAAAACATCAAGGACATATCCAAACAAAACGACAGTTCTGATCTATGCAAATTACAACAGAAACTCCTTGATGACATTTTGAGGGGGAAAAGCATTTGTGTTCAAAGTGTTATTCATGGACAACATTTACTGGGCACGAAACTAAGTGGTTTAAAAGTTATCATCGTGTTGGATGATGTGAATCATGTTGACCAGTTGACCTATTTAGCCGGGGGGCTTGAATGGTTTGGACCTGGCAGCAGAATCATAGTAACCACAACAAACAGAGACTTGCTAAATTACTATAAAAAGAGTGAAATATATTTTTGTGAAGAAATGAACGATGATGAAGCTCTAGGTCTCTTTTGTCAATCAGCCTTTATGCAAAAGCTTCCTACACATGGTTATGAAAAGTTGTCGAATGATATTGTGAAGCTTGCTGGTGGTCTTCCGTTAGCGCTTAATGTTTATGGTAAGCTATTATGTGGGAAGGATGAAAACTATTGGAAAGACATGCTGCAAAAACTTAAAGAATATCCAGAGGAAGAAGTTCTTGGAAGGCTTGAAGTAGCTTATGCAAGACTGAATGAAAATCAGCGTTATGTCTTCATATATATTGCATGTTTCTTGAAAGGGAGAAACAAAGATGTGGTAAAAGATATACTAACCAATATTGGTTTGTACTCCGAGTCTGGAATTACTGATCTTATCAACAAGTGTCTCATAACTATCAATCTTGAAGATAGCGTGTGGATGCATGATCTGCTGCAACAAATGTGTTGGAAAATTCTTCACAAAGAATCACATAGATCTGATGGGAACCACATTGCAATCAAGTATCATGAAGATATTATTGATATACTCTCATCCGAACCAAAGGTGGGAAATTATATAACATTTAGTTTCCTTCAGTTGTGTAACTCTAAAAAAGTAGAGTCCATCTCTGATTTTGCAAACTCAATCCTATATAGTTTTCAAATTTATAGTTGGCATAAATTTGTTCTCATTTTAAGCTCTAAAATTTTAATGTGGTAACACATCTAACAATCAGAATTTAGTACAACATTACATACTCTTATGACACTTGTAAGTCACCAACACATAATCTCTTACAACAAAGGGAAATATAAAACGATATTACTAATTAACTCTGTTGTTGAACATGCTTATACCAGGGAACACAGGCTGTTGAAGTTATTAACCAGGAGCCATATAAGGGCACTGAAGTGAATGATTGCTTCATAATTGATCCTACATGTTTCTCAAAGATGACAAAATTAAAATTTCTCAGAATCAGTAATGTACACTTCCCTCAAGGACTTAACTATCTTTCCAACGATCTAAGAATTCTGGAATGGTATGGGTGTTCTTTAAAATCCTTGCCTTCAATATTTCAGCCAAAACACATTTATGAACTTGAAATGTGCTCTAGCCAACTTAAAACAATTTGGAAGAAAGATTTAGTAAGTAATTGTCTGTATACCCATTAATAGTTTTTCAAGGTGTAAATCTCACAGTTTCTCTCTCTCTCTCTTATAACAGTATCTGCCTAATTTGAGATCCATTAACCTTAGTTTCTCCAAGAACCTGACCGAAATTCCAGGCTTGACATCAGCATGGAATCTTGTGAAACTAAATCTTGAAGGTTGCACAAATTTAACAAGGCTACATGAATCAGTTCTTCTCCATAAAAGGCTACGTTACTTGAATCTCAAAGGGTGTACATGCCTTCAAAGCCTTGGAAGAAGTCTTATGGAAATGGAAGCTCTTGAGGCACTTCTTCTTTCTGGCTGCTCAAAACTTGAATATATTCCTGAGTTTGGAAAGAACATGAAGCGCTTGGAGCATCTCTATGTCGATGGGACTAGAATAAATAAATTACCAGAAAACTTGGAACAAATGTATGATTTAAGGAATCTTGATGCCAGTCGAACCTTTATCAAAGAGCTTCCATCTTCCATTCATCGTTTGAGAAGGCTAAGACTCCTTAATGTAAATAGATGCCGGCTGTCACTTAAAACGGGATTTTTTTTCCACTCGAGTCTGGATAGATTATCATCAGGTTTAAGAGAAATTGATATAAGTTATTGCAATCTATCTTCTGTTCCTGATGGGATTGGTCTGTTATGTCACTTAATAACGTTGGATCTATCTGGAAATGAATTCATTTCGCTGCCTGCAAGTCTTAGTCTCCTTTCAAAACTGAGAATGCTTTGTTTAAATAATTGTGAGAGGCTCCAGTCATTACCAAAACTTTCATTAGTAAATGATCATGACACTGATTATGGACCTCGAAGTAGATTTAATTACTATGTTTCCCCAATAGGGCTTGAGGTATCAAAATTCCCTACAGCCAGCTTCAACAGTTGTCCAACAGTGTCTTGTTTGAACTGTCCTAAACTGGCAGTGAACAAACGCGGTAGTGATTTAGCAGAAAGAATATTAAATAGCTACCTTCAGGTCTGTTCATTTCTCTCTCTTTCTCTCTCTCTGCCTGTATATATATATATATACACACACACACGCATGCATATATATAGGGTAGGGATCCTAAGAGAACCTAATGGATATTGAGAACTTAAAGAACCAATGTGGACCACTCATTCTTTTTTTTTAATCTTAAAAATTAAAAAATAAATAAAAAGGGCATAAAAGTAAATTGCTAATTATTGAGTAAATTACTTTTTGAGTCCTTGTGTTTTAGTGGTTTTAACCAGTTGAGTTCAAAATAAAAAAAGTTTAACGCCTTGAGTCCCTAACCGCTCATTTTATAACGTTTTGAGGCCCTGTGTTTTAGTGCTTTTAACCACTTGAGTCCAAAATAAAAAGTACAAGTGTTATAAATTGGACTTAAAACGTTATAAAATGAGTGGTTAGGGACTCAGGGCGTTAAACTTTTTGAATTTGGACTCAAGTGGTTAAAACCACTAAAACACAGGGACTCAAAAAGTAATTTACTCCTAATTATTTCTTTAAATTGTATTTAAGAAAGTGCTTCATTTATCATCAAATCATTGCTATCTTTCATGAATCTCGCATCTATTAGTAACTACTCAAATCTTGTCATTTTACAGTTACGGGCGAAATATTGGATGACACCTGAAGCTGTATTTGAGATAGTTGGTGCTGGAAGTGGTATCCCGTTTGGGTTTGTTCATCCAGGTTCTCAGGGGTTGATTCTTGAAGGCCCATGGATCGGAGTTGCTATATGTGCTATTATTTCCATGCACCATGTTGATATCTATATGGAATCTAAATACACAGTAACAGCTCATATTCATCTTGGGGGAAAACATTGGAAAATTCCCATCCCCATAAACTTCTTGGTGAAAGAGTCAAAGACACAATTGGTTATTTATTGGACGGTAGCTGACGATTTTCAAAGAATTGTAGGTTCAAGTCAAAAGAATAATTTTGGTGTTTCATTTAGCGTGGAGCCAGAAGGTCAGTCACATAATGATAATGCTTGAACCAAAGTTGTTTAATGTTCACTAAATGACTTTGCATCAATCTATTGCAGATAGTAACTTACATGTGACCAACTTCGGTGCCCGTTTTATAGATAATGAGTACATGATGCACCTGAAGAGGCCTGAAGGTTCTTTGATCAGCACAGTGGCAGATAGGTGTCAACATGCACCTAATCCCAAGGTTCACCAATGGTATGTAGCTGCTTGTGAAGATGATGCAAACCTCCATCACCATGCGCGTAAGATAGTAGATTTAGTAGATTTTATTTTTGACTATGGAAGACAACAAGCTTCCTTGGATGGCATCTACCGAATCACTAAAGGTCTACTTGAAGTCAACCAAGAATTTTTTGCAGTCTTAAGTGGATGTAAGATAGAATGGAAGTATACACAATGTGTTTCTTCTTACTATGCAATGAGCCTTGGAGCTTCCGTACTTTACAATGATTTCGTGCAGTCACTCAAAGATGTAAACGATGGATGGGTGAGTGTAAAGCGGGCACTTGAGCAAATTGTGGTCAAAAGTAGAGCTGACAATTACAGTTATATAGAGATTTTAGAGCAGCTCAATGATATTGAAGCTCCCCAATGCGTTGGATTTTCTGATAAATTTATAAGCGTGTTGGATTGTGTTTTTAAGCATACATATAACATTGCGCCTTTCTTCAACGAAGAGCTTCGATGTGGAACGAAATTGGCGAAAAAGAAGTTCAAGCGGGTGAAGGTGTTGGCTAAAATATCAAGCATCACAGTTTTAGCTGTTTTGTGTATGATGGCTGCGTATATTGATGATTTGGAACCTCTAAAAGAGTTGAAACAATCAGCTTTGAATTCTTTGTGGCTACGTATGTTCATACCTTTTACTGAAGAGAGAAAATTTTTCAAGGATGGACTTTTTAAAGATGCACATTTTAGCTCCGAGTTGCAGATTTCAGATTTTCATGAGAATGGAATTTTTCTACAAAATTTGATGAACAAGATGGGTCGCTCTAGTTGTTTTACCAAAGAGAACGAGGAGGAGATGACGAGTGTAATAGATAAGCTTCAGATGAACATCCATAAGTTGTCATCTACCATACAAACCATGAGTATCCATGCTGACCAATATAGTCATGATATAGGGAAAGAGAGGAAGCATGTTAAAGCTTTTCGACATTCAGAAGATGATACAAGTATTATATTCACGATTCCTGTGTTTGGTAAAAGTGTTTGGTATTAAATAGGAGGGGGACTAAACTGTAACTGTCCAATAGTTTAAGGTTATAATTGTTAGATGTTATGGATGGACCGAAACCATTGCAAGGTATAGGACTTGTCCCACATCGGTTGTATGGACAACCAATGTGGGGTTTATATACCAAATGAGATCTCTTACCCACCATACTAGTTTTTTGGGTTGAGTTCTTTGTATGTAACATGTTGGAGAACTGGCATAAGGTGCATTTAAAATTATAGAAACTGGAGGGAAGCTGACAAGGCATCTTCAGTATTTGCAAGATCTAATTAAAGCTCAATATGGCTCGGTTTGAAAGTGAGCTGGCCCGGCTCGGTTAGAAAGTGAGCTTAGCTCGGCTCGGTTTGGCTCGCTTAGCTCGGCTCGGCTTAGCTTGGTCATTTCCTGCCAGGTATGAATTTTTTTCAGATTTGATTTTAGTTATTTATGACCACTTTTAAAACTTATCATAGAAACATCAAGAACAAAAACCACTTTCTGGTACTAAATTTCTTTTTATAGTTTTTTTGCCATTCAAATCTATAAGACATGGATTTTCAAAGCAAACAAAGTTTGATCAATAGGTCATCAGTCAATCAATCTTTCTAATACACCCAGTAAAAAAATCAATAAAAGAAATTTTTGTTGTTAAAAATCCAATTTATTTAATAACCTTGAGAGATAATAATCTTAGGCGCGCGTTTTGTGTTTAGGCGCTAAAACAAAAGCCTCTAAACCCTAATTCTGTTTCATCTTTCCTACGCCCATCATCTTCTACATCCATCGCTGTATCTATCTCTTCCATCACAACCTAGATCTCAGTCTAAAGCAACAAGCAAAAGGTATTTTTTTTTTCTAATCTTTAAGCTTTCCATATTTTCTCTCAATCAATCTCACACAAAACCCTAAATCTCAGCCGTATGGACATCAGCGATTCATCTCATATCGATGATGAATACTTTTCAACAGAGGATAGTAAATCACGTGCTCATCTGATTTTGAGGATGGCAATGTGATGAGGATGATGACGACAAATTAGTTTCCAATTTCTCTCTTCAAACCCTAAATGGTTGAGCCGTTTTCCTCTGCAATATTCAAATCGACGATTTAGATATCTATCTTTGATGACAATCAGCATTCTCTTCATCTACTTCTTTCCTTTTGTCGGTTTCAATTCCACCGCAGACTCTTCTTATCATTCAAGAAAAAGGTACGCTCAGAATTTTTCATGTTCGTTATTCGTTTTTCAGATCATAGGTACGATTTGTATTGACTGTGGTATTTTTTTTATTTCAATTTTAATATCCTTTCAGAAATAGGGTTTCAGTTAAATGAATACGTTTTCTTATTTCGATTGAAATTCCATATTCTCATGTTTCCACCGCAATTTTTGATTACTGGTGTTGTGATTCGATTTAGATATTTTTGTTTATGATGAGATTGTTGTTTTGTTTTTATGTTATTTCCAAAAGTGTTGCAGGGTGTTTGGATGTGTATTATGTGACCTACATTTTGTATGAAAATCTTAATTCTTAAATATAATTACTCTTACTCCACATCATTCAGAAGTGATATTTGGGAACCAGTTTAACCAAAAAATATATAAAAAAAAGCTACAAGAGTTCCTTCAAATTGATACATATAATATGAATTTTATCTTATCTTTTTTAGTAAAAAAAAGAACTCGAATCACAATCATAGTTGCTAGAATGAAAGCGGTTCAATGCATGAATCCTGTCATTTATCTTATATCTTTGAATCTATATTCGTGAATTTGGAGTGACTACATCTTTACACGCCTCACGTTTTGTGTTATGTAGGGATGAGCAAATGGTATCGGATACCTATTCGGAACCGGTACCGACTTGATTTTCGACATTTTGCTTTCTTGGTACCAGTTTTACCTTCAAATACCGGTACAATACTATGTATTTTCGGTACCGATTGGTATCGAAAAACACTGAGGCCTGCACAATAGCCACTTCTACTGTTTGTACAAACAAGGTTTGATCATAGTTTTTGAGCCCACTGTCACATGGGGTGTTGAACCTAACATATAGTAATATTACCTTTTTAATATTATATATTCTACAAATAAAGGTGGTATAGAGAGCTTTTGTATGAAAACCCTTTGCTGCTAATTCAAACTTTAACTGCTTAAAAGACGTTCTTTGAATATAATGTTTGTATGGGCTTAAATAGAAATATAGAATACTAAGTTTGCCTCAACTATGATTCACCTTTTCCAATAAAGAAGTGTATAAAAGAAAGTAACAAATTGTACACAATCTAAAAGAAGATGCGCTTACTGACTTATTTATGCCCACATGTACTGCATTAACGCAACGATCACCGATGACACTTCATTTGCGAATGTTGTGTTTTGGTATAGGGTGCAAAGTGTGCGAGCTGGGGGCAAGTTGGGTAATGGGTCAAAACTGGTCGGGTCAGGTTTGGTTGACCCATAACTTTTATATATAACATGTAGTTTCTACTTTAATTACAAAATCGTGATATTTCATGATATTTGCTTTTATCCAGGTTTTTTGTTTTGATAATTATCCGAACATGACAATGATAGCATATCTTGAAGCCTATGAAGGTCTTTGCCGGAACTATCCTTACATGTTGAATAAGAAGAGGGAGTAAGGCACCTAATGAAAATCCTCGCAGCCACTAGAAAGTATTGGTATGAACTTTGCTATTAATTGAGTCTCATATTACAAATTCAAGATCACTGATTGCCTCTGGATCCCATGGTGTAAGGAGCCGTTAAATTTTGCAGACCCGTCTTATTATTTTCGGATTTATGTGCCTTTGTCATAAAGAGACGACCAACAGACAACAACGATGCAGTGATAAACAAGACAATTGCTGTCGTATTTTTTTATAGCGCTGTGGTGCTTGAATCGGGTTGTGATTGGTAACGATTTGCAATGGTCGTGCCTACGCAACTTATATTGGAGGTTAGTATGGTGAAATTTGCAGTTTTTAAATTTGAATTCGCATCTTTTTCATTTACGCAACTAATGGAGTTGATCAACGTCTGGTACCTAATCTTCTCATACAGGTATGTTGGATTCTTTTGCGTATTTTTAACTGAAATTAGTGTCCATTTTGAATCTGTAATCCACTTAAAAAGTTGCCTCTTACGACCTGGGCCCGACCGTTTTACGAAATTTAATTGTATAAACTCTACTAATTTGAAAGTCAGCTTGCCACTATTTTTGCTTTTGTAATTTTAATTTTGAACCTTTCATATTTGCTTTATTAGTTTAACAGCATGTGATAAAATTTGTTCTATTTTTCAGTTAGCAATTCTAATGAAGAAAACTACATGAACCTCATTCTTGCAACACTATACATTAGTCCATCACTCCATCTTATGCTTATCTAGCAGGAAGAACGTTGTTAACACTATAGTATTGACTAATAAAAAAGTTAAAATAATCCTATAAAATATCAACAAAATTAAAAGCCATATGGAATTTTTCAATAGTGAGTGTTTTTGCATGTTTATTGTTCAAGGTAGATGATGAGTAGACATATCTTTCTGGATCCCTTTACAGGTTTATGTTTAAAACTGACAGTGATGAGATAACCGGAGCGACGTGTTGAAGCTGGTTAGTTTCGTGTTGGTCATATTCATTTAAGTGTGGTCATTTCCTGCCAGGTATGAATTTTTTTCAGATTTGATTTTAGTTATTTATGAGCACTTTTAAAACTTATCATAGAAACATCAAGAACAAAAACCACTTTCTGGTGCTAAATTTCTTTTTATAGTTTTTTTGCCATTCAAATCTATAAGACATGGATTTTCAAAGAAAACAAAGTTTGATCAATAGGTCATCAGTCAATCAATCTTTCTAATACACCCAGTAAAAAAATCAATAAAAGAAAGGGTAAAATACATTTTTCGTCCTTTATGTTTGTATCGGATTGCAATGGATAACCTTTAACTTTAATAATTACAGTCACAGTCCTTTCTTTGTAAAAAAAATTACACATTACGTCCTTTGGCCCTAACCAAGTTAATTTTAAATGTTAAAAGATATCACATGCACCTCATGTGAGGGCATTTATTTTACCTATATATATCTTATATAAAAACCAAAAAGTCTTTCTCTATCTTTAACATTATTTCTCACTCATATACTCTGAGTCTCCGGCATCACCATCACAACACCACCATCCCACTCTTTGCTTTCTCACCACCCCACCATGACCGGCGTATTTTCCAGCAAGCGAACTCTCCGGCATCAGCGAGGCACTCCAGCAACTGTGGTTAGACCACCATCAGATCCATCAATGACGGCGACAAGGCCACGTTCAACGAGATCAAGGTGAAGGGGAGTAAGAGAGGCCGGCGAGATTGATCTGTGTGCTGCAACACCGTTTGGATCTAGCAGGATCGATTTATTTTGGCTTAAAGGAAGTGGGTTTAGCCTGTAAGTCTCAAAATGAAGATGAAATAAAAAAAAAGTTGTGAACTTGTGAACTGGGTTTCGATCTTTTTTACAAAATTTAGAAAACCCAGCTCTTAGATTTCTTAATTTTGGCTTAAAACGGATCTGAGACCAGTGAAGGAAGTACAGTGAACTTACTTGAGGATAACTGGGAGATGGAATTTGGTTTATAGAATGAAAGAAAATAGATTTAGAAAATTAGAAGATGGAATTTGCCGAAGACCTTGTTTTATGTAAAGATAATTTGGTTCATTATTCAGACCTGCAACTATGGTTGGCGTTTTTCTAAAAGGGGGTTTTGTCACAGGTAGAGAGAGAGGCAGGGGTGAAATAGATAGATGGAGAGATACGACGATGGTGATGCTATGGCGGCGGTGGTGCTATGGTAGAGAGGGTCACTAGAGAGAGAGAGATGTATTTAGGTTTATATATGTATATATTTTTTTTAGTTGTTTATTTTTTAAGTTTCTTTATTTGAGTGTAAAAAGACATAAAAGCCCTCATGTGATAATCACATGATCTTACTTAACTTAAATTTTTAACCGGGTTAGTGTTAAAGGACGAAAGGTATAATAAGTTTTCCAAATAAAGGATTGTGACTGTAATTATTGAAGATAAAGGTCATCCATTGCAATCCGATACAAACATAAAGGACGAAAAATGTAATTTACCCTAAAAGAAATTTTTGTTGTTAAAAATCCAATTTATTTAATAACCTTGAGAGATAAAGGTCATGTTTTGGGATGACATTATGAAGCAAGCTTATTTTCATCAGGGATGCTCGCAACATGTTATATTCAACAATCATGTTCTACCTATTGTGTTTTAATATGTGACTTGTACATTACCTCGAAGTAGCAATTGCGATTATAAGCAAGAGAAAATTTGACTTTTAGTTGAATATGCAGTAAAGTATGTAGAGAAGAAGAGTTCGATGAAGATGTAGAATGGAGGAACGAGAGTCGAGATAAGGAAGAGGAAGAGAATGTTGTGGTAGTAGAGTGGTCGGTTGGTGACGATGACGGTGAGTGGTAGCGGAGGAATTGAACCAGACGAGTTTCGGCGATGGTGAGTGGCAGCCGATAACGATGGCAGTTTTGGAGTCTTGAATTGAAACGTTGAGCAGCGATTTAGGGATCGGTGTCGGCTACGTGCTCTGTTGTTTCTGCAGTTAGATTGTTTTGTTCTTTTTTCCTAATCTTTAACGGTAGATTGGACCATGCTTAGTGAATGAAGATGACACAATACTTGGTAAGAGGTTTTGGAGTAATGCTATATTCTAAGTATTACAATAATATGCATTTCATGTATTTTCATTACATTAAGTGTTTCGGACTTCAAATGAACGGGCGAACACGCAAGAGACTTCAGACCATCTTTTGGCTGAATGCGACTTTGCGAAGGAAGTTTAGAGGCGAGTTTGCAGTTGGATAGAAGTTCCAGCCCCGATCTCTTTTTATTCTGCAAAAAACGTGTTGCAACATGCTTGCGGGGTTGACGGGTCGAAAAGATTAAAGTAGGTTATAAAAGCGATCTTTATGAAGGCGATGTGGCAAATATGGCTCTGTCGGATTGAGAGGATATTCAACGGTAAAGCTTCTTCGGTGCAGCGGGTAGTGGAAAAGATTAAGGCTGAATCCTACTGGTGGGCTGTCAAAAGAGCCAAAATTACTAGGCTTGTGTTGGAGAAATGGAGCAATTTTGAAAACCTGGGCAGTGTATAGGGCGGGCGGTGGCTGTGTCTTTTGGTTAGCAATTGTATTCTTCCTTTTTTCGCTTTTGTTTGGTGTATGACTCTGCTACCTTTTAGCCACTTACGAAAGTAATTCATTTGTTATTGCATGCTACATCTTTGTATATTACTGACCAACATATATGTGGTTTCTTTTTTTTTATTGTTTTAAGAGTAAATTACAAAGTTCGTCCTTTATGTATGTCATATATTACAAAGTATGTCCTTTATCTTTAATAAGCTTAGAAAACATACTCAATGTTTTTAAACCCTTACAAGTTATGTCCTTTAGTCATAACACAATTAGTTTTCATGGTTAAAGTTGACTAAGTCAACCCCACATAAGGGTATTTTAGTCATTTTATCCTAAATATTATAATAAATAATCATAAAACCAATAAATAAAACAATTTTAGAATTATATATGTAAATATATACATACAGACATTATTAACCCCTTCTCCTTCTCTCTCTCACCTACCCCCACCACCACAACTCACCTGCCACCACCATCACCACTGATCTGCCACCACCACCACTCTCTTACTCTACCTGCTCTCTCTCAATCTCTCTCTACAATCTCCTCTTTCTCTCTCTCTCTAATATAAAAGTACCCTTGTATTCAAAGCAGTGGTGGCAGGTGAATCGCTCAAATCCATCCTCAAGCCCTAGAGTCTGATGAATATGATACGATCTATACAAAGTAGTCAAATCAAAACCGAGAGCCGCATTCGCGGCGTTCGCGGTCGCAGTACCACCATTACCATACACATCATTACCTTCATTACCTACACTACCACCACCACTCTAGCACCACCACTACCACCACTCTAGAACCGCCACCATCAACAATCCTCACTTTACGGTTGCAGATCCGTCATATGACGGTCGCAGATCCAGCAGCCATTGTCGTCTTCAAAGATCCAGTAACCACCGTCGTCGTCGAAGATCCAGATCCAGAAGCGTCGTCAAACCACCATTCTCTCTCTCTCTCTCTCTCTCTTATCCTCCATAAAAGACGGGTCCAAGCGTGGGTATAAGCTGCATATCCTTTTTGTAAACTGGGAAGCTCAGAATATGGAGATCTAGGTTTCTGTGTTTTCATTGGAATCTTGAAGGAGGATACTCAATGGCGACCACTAATTTTTAATGGTGAAACATTTGTGGGTGTTTTGATTTTTTTTTGTGTTACATGTGGGTTTGTGATTTTATTGGTAAATTTGGGGTTTTTGTTTTGAATCTTGTTGTGGGTATTTCATATTTGTGAACTTGACCTAATGTGATTTGTAGAGGAGTTTGTAGCTCATGCTTCTATTGTGAATTGTTTGAAGATTGGGAGAAAACATTCAAGAGTTCTTGTTACTGTAGGTGAAGATCATAAGGTTAATCTATAGGCTATTGGAAAACCAAATGCTATACTGGTAATATAATTTCCCTTGTTTGTTGTTACGATGAAGAAACTTGTTTAGATTTATGTTACATGTTTATATATGGATCTGTACCGGTGCTTTCGTACTACAGAGTTTGTCGGGCCATTCGGGTGGAATTGATTCGGTCAGCTTTGATTCTTCTGAAGTACCGGTAGCACCTGGAGCTGCAAGTGGTACAATTAATTTGTGGGGGAAGTAGTGGTTGGTGGTGGAGAGAGAGAAAGAATGGTGGTGGTGGCAGCATTAGACGCGGGACTGTAACTGACTGTTGGAGTTCGAAATTGACGATTTGAGCGATTCGACGCCGGAGAGAAGTGGTGGTGGTGGCAGATCGGTGGTGATGGTGGTGGCAGGTGAGTTGTGGTGGTGGTGGGGGTAGGTGAGAGAGAGAAGGAGAAGAGGTTAATAATGTCTGTATGTATATATTTACATAAATAATTCTAAAATTGTTTTATTTATTGGGTTTATGATTATTTATTATAATATTTAGGATAAAATGACTAAAATACCCTTATGTGGGGTTGACTTAGTCAACTTTAACCATGAAAACTAATTGTGTTATGACTAAAGGACATAACTTGTAAGGGTTTACAAACATTGAGTATGTTTTCTGAGCTTATTAAAGATAAATGACATACTTTGTAATATATGACATACATAAAGGACGAACTTTGTAATTTACTCTTGTTTTAAAGAAATAAATGACCAAAACATATTTTTCAATGTTTCTTAAAGCAAGATTCCATCGAATAATAAAAAAAACAAATTTAAGTAATAAACATGCTATATGTTTGTTTGTAGAGTTAAATGCCATTTTAGTCCATGTGGTTTGGGCTATTTTGCCAGTTTAGTCCAAAGGTTTCATTTTTAACCTGTGGGTCCAAAAAGGTTTCACAGTTACCATTTTAGTCCACTGGGTTAACTTCATCCATTTTTTCTGTTAACGAGAAGGCCAATTCGGTCATTTTATATGGCTGAATTGCCCTTTTAGTTAACAGAATTACATACAAAATGACCAAACTGGCCTTCTCGTTAACAGAAAAAATGGATGAAGTTAACTCAGTGGACTAAAATGGCAACTGTGAAACCTTTTTGGACCCACAGGTTAAAAATGAAACCTTTGGACTAAACTGGCAAAATGGCCCAAACCACAGGGACTAAAATGGCATTTAACTCTTGTTTGTATTTTTGAAATTTGGACATGTTTTGATAATGGCTACTCTTAATGCCACGTGTTGAAAGACACATAAGAATCAAATTAAAGTATACGCACGATTTAATCAGTTGAGTCATTAGATAATTTACATATGTCTAAGTAATTACCTTTTGGCGCTTTTATGTGAAAAGGTTGAACAAACAACTGGGTGGCCGTAATGTGTAGCAATATATGAATTACCCTTTGTTATATAAAACCAAGATCACATATGGAAGGTATGCTATTTTTGAGATTATGAATGATATTGATTATGATGTTAGGTTTAAAACTATAATTTGATTGACACTAATTAGATATACATATATGTATTTATCAGGCTGCTAATATTGATACGGAAGTATTGGGGGTTCCTGAAATCGAGTATCAGTTGATACAACATGAGTTTTCAATGCTTTATGTTACCTTTTCATTCTAAAGTTTTATTTGGTGCTTTAATAATCTTCTTATAGTTTCTGGTTTAAAACTATAATTTGATTGACACAAATTAGATATATATATGAATTTATCAGGCTGCTAATATTGAAACAGAAATATTGGGGGTTCCTGCAAGCGGGTATAGTTCATACATGGACTTCAATACCAGTAGATATTATATGTTTGTGTTAAGCCACCCGCGAAACTTCCAGGATCTTAAACTAGTTGAATAATATTTTAGAATACTGAATTTTGAGAGCTATGTATTAATTTTTATTTTTAAAATCGAGCGAAACCGAGCCGAGCCAGCTCGGTTTAAAACCAAGCCGAGTCCGAGCTTAATTTTTCTGCTCGGTTTCAAATCTGAGCCGAGCCGATCTAGCTCGGTTTATAATCGAGCCGAGCCCGAGCTTGCCCTAGCTCGGCTCGGCTCATGAACAACCTTAGAGTGAGGCACTGGTGGGCAATGATATGAGACCCAGGGAAACCTGGGTTGGATCCTTGAGCCAAACGGGTTTTACCGGTAACTTCATCGTCGTGCCTACGGGCTGGTGGGTTACCGGGTTTTCCCCGGAATTGGTGGTGGACCCAGGTTACTCTCGGAGTACTCCGTTTGATCCAGTAGGTGTCCCAAGAGTGCTCAGGATTGATTTTGTTGGCCGTTCAAAAAAAAATGTTGAAATAAAAGATTGTTAAAAAATCAAAATATGGGATTTGGTTAGGTGCCAATGAAAAAGAAAAACTTACTATGATTATGGTTTTCTAGCCTTTCCTTTAACTCACCGTACCGTCGTGCCTTTAGAGAGTGTTCACGGGCTTCGGCCTTAGGTGAGGGTTTTTCTCTGTTCGGAAGTGACGTATTCCGATGTGATGAATTTCGCCAGTAGCCCCATTTGGAGTATTCATTGACCATTAAAAAAAGGTAATGTACAAGTTATCCAAACACGTACGTACATGTCATCAAAACTACCTCACACTTTAGGTTTTTTTTTTTATGTATAAAGTGATGTCCTTTATCATTTCCTATAAAATTTCGAACATACCATCGCAACATGTTTCTTCGATAAAAATTGTGTTCAAAATCAAACGATTCAATTATAATAGATTTTTTTTACGAACCGATATCATCCGAATAACACCAGTGCCATTAACGGTATTCGTTTTATACTTTTCTCGACGCTTAGGTATAATTTTTGTCGAATACGGAGTGTCGTGACAAACCGACATTCAAACAACATTGATACCGATACCTATATTACTAACTATCTTAAAGAAGAAAGTCGGTGATTTTTATACCACCGACACTCCATCTTTTAAACTTTGTCACAACCACCTCCTGTACTTTGAATTTTCACAACATCTTTATCTTTCAAACTTTACCGTAAACACTTCTCTACTTTGCTTTTCTATTATCACTCCTCAGCTTTTACACACTTACACCACCACCCTCTACTTTTACATTTCCTTCACCATCCCCTCATCTTTTATACATTTCCGCCACAACTCCTCTACTTTTACACTTTGCCTTTTTTTACCCTTACCCTCAACGCTTTTCCGCCACCACCCCTCAACTTTTACATATTTCCACCACCACCCCTCTACTTTTACATATTTCCACCACCGCCACCCCTCTACTTTTATACTTTCTGTGTTTTACCCTACTACTTCTATTTCCCTTAAGTTTTAGATTTTACCCTTCGCACTATTACTCCATTTTTACACCCACTCAACTTTATAAAATTGCAATTGTAACCCCTATACTTCAACTCTTACTTTTGCAAATGCCAATGCATTGTGTTTTATGAAATGTCTTAGGCATTGAGTTTTACGCTTCATGTCTACCTTTGTGTTTTACACTTTTTTTTTATAATTGTCTTTTACACATTATGTTTTACAGTTTACACTTTTTTTGTAATTGTCTTTTACATATTGCGTTTTACGAATCATGTGTTCTCTTTCCCAGTTCGGGATGCGAGTCTGATGTGTGTAAAATGCAACATATAAATTACATCAAATGAGGCATAAAACTAACCCTTTTTTAGTACTAATATTGGAAAAAGAGTGTTTTTGTCTTCCTTTTGTATTTTCAGGATTAAATGAGCTCAAAAACGCAAAAGAAGCAAAAAGACAGCTAAATCCAACATAAATACAAGAAAAGGAACATTAGTGGATTGCCCGAACCCTCAACGGCACCTTCCAAAGCAAAATAGAGAAAACAGAAGGCTGAACACGCCCCGTGCTCAGCCAGCACGGGGTCGTGCCCAAGAAGCAGCAGAAAAGACAAACCTATAGAAGCTTCTATTGCCCACCACGGGGGCCGTGCTCAGCGGACACGGGGGCGTGCCGAAAGTACTGCAGGCGCATTAATTGTAATTGCGAATTACAATTAATGAAGAGAGAGAGTGTCAGACAGGCACGGGGCCGTGCCCAGCGGACACGGGGCCGTGCCCAGGCCTCTGTTCAGCCTATAAATAGGAGTGCTTGGTTTCATTACAACTCATCCCTTGGCACACCACCTCTCTCACACTTCACCCACCACCCACCACCATCACAACACCATCATCCACCACCATCATCCATTGTCCATCATAGAGTGTGTGAGTCGTCTCGGGATCCAAGATTGATCGTAAGAGTTCTTGACAATCAAGGCCATGTTTGCCTAAGTCTCTTACATCACTTGGTGAAGACAAAGTGTCTAGTATAATACTTTTTATTTCTAATCTTTTGCACTTTTTATTTGGTTTTGTATTAATGACTTTAATAACTAGTTACTTATGTTGAAGGTGATCTTTCCTTATCGTTTGTCCGTGGTGTCTTGGCATTATTTTACTGTCTATATAAAATAAAGGATTTTCACCATTCATATCTCCACGGTCTATATGGAGGTATGTTGGCTACCTGGTCGGGGGTTAAGGGAACGGTTTGGTAAAGGTCTTGCCATTGTTCAGCGTTTAGAGGTCCTGCAATGGACCTGGGTCAAATTTAGTAGGACCTCCTTCAATACTTCACGGTATTGGATGGCGGGGGTCCAAACTCTTTGATCCCCTCATAAGTTAACTACTATTAATACTATAACCCGGCTATTTAGGACTGTATCCCTGCTGACTCAGACTACTTAGTCGAGGGTAACGTCACCGCCAAAAGCGGGGCCTACCACAATACTGCATTAATAACTTAATTCATTATCTTCCAATAATCCACCCCTTTAGGATTGTATCCCTGCTGACTCAAACTACTGGGGTGAGGGTAACGTCACCTTCAAAAGAGGGGCCTACTACAATAACTAAGATAATCTCTTAATTATGTGCAAAAGTGCGGAAATAATCAAAGGTTATACTAGATACGAGTCGGAACCAAGTGATTCATCTTGTCTATCTGTTTTTATTTTATTTTTATTTTCAGCATTTTAGTTAGTTTTTATTTTTCTTAGTTTAAAACATTTTTCTAAACTTTTATTTTGGTTAGACGTTGAGGATAAACCGGTACTAAAAGCTCTTGTGTCCTTGGACGACCTCGGTATCTTACCAACGCTATACTACACTCAACGATGGGTGCACTTGCCCATATGTGTGTTTAGTGTTAGTGAAATATCGTGTTTTATAAATTTAAAACTTGGCTAAAATAAGTGTTAAAAAGGGCTTAAAATATACACCTAAAATATACAACACTTTCACGCACATCAAGTTTTTGGCGCCGTTGCCGGGGACACAAGGATTTTAAGAAAGTTAGGAATCAACGGCCTAATCATCTTTTATTTTTCTTTTTATTTTTTAGGATTTTCTTAGTTTTTCAGCTTCTGCAGAGCTCAGCACGGGCCGTGCCCGCTGAACACGCCCCCGTGCTCAATCATTGGAACTGGCAATCCTGTTTTACATCAGACAGTAGGCTGAACACGGGGCCGTGTCCACTCAACACGCCCCCGTGCCCAAGTTTCAGTTACTGAAAACAGAACCGTTAGATCCCGACGGTTGGTAATTTCTGACATAAACATGAGTGATAGTAATTATTTTTACTTTCGGCACTCTTATGGTACGTGGTGTCAATTATGTGGTGGCGAACATGAAGAAGTAAAATGCTACTTCCTAAATTATAGGCCCCACTACATGGACCCACGATCTTTTCACAACCTTAAGAGGGGCGAAAGTAAAAATAAGCACTATTTCTCCCTCGAATGCGCCCAGCCAGATATTCTAGGGGAAATGTTCCTTAGCGAATTATTTCAACTAGAAGAGCTAATTCTGAAATGGATAGAAGAGCTTAGGAAGGATTTTATTAATCCGCCCCAAGACGATACCCATGAAGAAATGTTGGAACCGCATTCCGACAACCTCGTTGCTCCCGAAAATACCTTCGTACCTAGCAAAGACTTGGACGATAGTCGTCCCTGTGTCGATTGTGCCGTGAAGGACTCTCCATCGACTTCGTTCGGTGCATACATAGACCTGAGCGATTCGGCATATACCTTCTTTAACAAGAGCCCGGAAAAGGGTTGGACTTGTCCACCTAGAATGAAAATAGGAATTACCCTCACCGACAACCTCTTGCGTTCTCGCCTTAGTCTAGGACAATTAAGGTATATTAGGCACTTTGGGGTTGTTCCAACCAGTAAGGAACCACCCGATATCGGGGAGATCCTTGAATTAGCAAAACTCCATAAAACAGCCTCCAGACACGGGGCCGTGTCCAGGTCAGCACGCCCCCGTGCTCACTAAAAAAATTCTCTGCTGATTTGGTCAGAATACGGACAAAATGTGTCAGGAATTCCTCTGAACACGGGGCCGTGTCCAGTCAACACGGGGCCGTGCCCAGGGCGCTGTCGTTTTCTTTAAATGCAGCCTGATTCCTGCTCATTTTGACCACTTCAATTGACAGAGATCTCTGGAATTTTCACTCATACCATCCTAGGTAAGTGTCAAAAGAAGGTTCCAAGGGACCCTCTTGTCCTTTCCACTTTTATTCATTTCCTCCTCTTTCAAAATTTTTCAAAAGTTCCTCCATGGAAGCTTGGAAATCCTTTGATTCCAATCCTCTATGTGAAGTTTGTAAGATTATTTGCTAAAGATTCTGGGCTAAAGTTAGTTGAATAACTTTACTTTAAATTATCCGAGCTTAAAACCCAGATAACAATCATAAAAATAATTTAAAACTCCAAGAGTCTTTAGCCAAAAATCCTGCAGACAAATGGACACGGGGCCGTGCTCAACGAGCACGGGGCCGTGTCCAGGGGCTCTGTTTTGTAAAAATTTAGTCTCCTTCGGTTTTCTTCACAGAAAATGGCAAGCAGAACAAGCGGATCATCCTCAAGAAATAACCGACAAGGGAGGAGATCTTCAACAGCAGAAGATTCTCTTGTAAACTATGTTTACGCTCTAAGGGAGGCTATTGATGAAATGACGGGAGTGGAAGAAGCATTGGTCGACCGTATCAACCATCTTACCGTAGGGCTGGAGGGCTGTCTCCATGAAGTAAACCTCTTGCACCAGAGGTTGAACCTTCTTGCTTCCCCGCCTTTGGTACCCATAATAACCCAAAGGGTGTGGAACGTGGTACCCGAAGTTGTCATTCCAGCTGAATGGTACGCCATGCACCAAGAGCTTCCTCGAAGAGTGGTGCAAGGAGTCCCGGTGAATGTTCCCCCTCAACCACCAACAGCAGAAGAAAACGAAGCCGCATTCTTCCTCCCTAGGGAGATCGAAGAATGGCTTTAAACAAAGTTTAGGAAGGAACTCGTTCGGCTAAAAGTCCTACTCTATCGGGAAATCATTCTCGAAATTTTCCTAAATTAGTAGAACTCCTTATGATAACCTCGTGTACTCGCTGACCTATCTAGTTAAGTTTTAATTTTAGTTTAATTTAGGATTATGTAAGTTCTCTCTATGATGAAATGAAATGATGGTTTTAATGTTTGGATGGTTTGTAATAAATAAAACACACTCATGGTGGTAAAGGATGAAAAGGGGAACGAGAAAAATGATTCCATGCACAAGAACAAGGCAACCCGACAATTTTCTCCCTTTCAGAAGGTTCAACACGGGTCGTGCCCAACCAACACGGCCCCGTGTTGAACCACCTGCAGAAAACGCCCAGTACAGGTAACTGGACACGGGCCGTGTTCACCCAACACGCCCCCGTGTCCAGACTTCTGTTTCTCTTATTTCAATTTTGTTACTGGCACTTGAACACGGGGCCGTGCCCGGATAACACGGGGCCGTGCTCAGTGCCCAGTAACACAAATGTTTGCTTTTTAAACACTATTTTACACATCTAATCAACCTAAAAATTTATTTTTGGGACACATTGAGGACAATGTGTAATTTAAGTGTGGGGGGGATGCTAAAACCTTGAATTTTGCAAGTCCTAAATACAAGCCTTACACAAAACTCTATTGGAACCGCTAATCACCCCAAATTTTTTCAAAAATTTCATTTTTTTTTACTTGTCTAGGTTTAACTCGGGAAATTCAAGCTCTCAAAAAGGTTATATTTTTACAAATTTACAACCGATAGCGTAGTGATAAAAAGAACCAACATAAGAAAATTATGAAAAGGCATGACAAACTTATTTAAAATTTGATTATATATACTTGATCACATAAAAAACTCATTCCCACAAAAGTGAGTTTTGAGCCTTTATTGAGCACACAATTTCATATCATTTGACTAAATGCTCATTTTTCGTTTCTTGTGTGAATAGCCGCTTGGTTCTTACGACTCTAGAACTTGCCATGACAATACATTCCCGGTCCTTATCAACTTAAACCCGAGTAAGTACATGATGGAGGCATTAGGACTAACCCTTTTTCATTTCTACACCATTATTTTTCTTTTTTTTTCACCACCTACCCAAAAAAATCCCCCTGGTTAGCCCCTTTGAGCCTAAACCTTTTCGTTTCATCACCCAAAACAAAAACCCTTTCACCCACCAAAACCTTTTTCATTTTTAACCCTTTATTTTAGTAACAAGTTCGGTTCTTCGGAAAAAAAAAAAAAAAAAAAAGAGAGAAAAATGAAGCAAAAAGAAAATAAACAAACAAAGTAATCAAAAAATAACTTTGTTTGAATAAAAGCTTCTTCAAAAATAAAAAAATAAAATACGAAAACCGACACTTGTTACGCTTTTTAGCCCTTTTTCTACTAACCACTAACCCAACCACCTACCTTTAACCCTAGCCAACCCTTAACCCACAAAGTCCTCTTGATATCTACAAAGGTATAAAAGTTAAAAAGGAGGAGGATTGATTTCTTGGCAAGCCTATGGTAGGAATAAGTTCCATGCCGCTCTCGAGTGATTCACTAAAAATACACCTTCGGCCGAGTGTGAGTGATTTCCCCGCGAGGTATGTGAACTTGTATATAAATAGAATTTTAAAAAAGGCATGTTATGCCCAAATAAGTAATTTCTTTTATGAACAGTTCTAAATAAATCATTACGAATAAGAGTGTAAATAAATAAAAATAAAACCCCAAAAAGATCTTGGAAATCCCGACACTCTATGACAAGCCCAAAACCTTCTCTTCTACCTATTCCATTTGAGAGTGTAAGCCAAATATTAAAGAGTTTTGCTTGAGGACAAGCAAAAGTTCAAGTGTGGGGGTATTTGATGTGTGTAAAATGCAACATATAAATTACATCAAATGAGGCATAAAACTAACCCTTTTTTAGTACTAATATTGGAAAAAGAGTGTTTTTGTCTTCCTTTTGTATTTTCAGGATTAAATGAGCTCAAAAACGCAAAAGAAGCAAAAAGACAGCTAAATCCAACATAAATACAAGAAAAGGAACATTAGTGGATTGCCCGAACCCTCAACGGCACCTTCCAAAGCAAAATAGAGAAAACAGAAGGCTGAACACGCCCCGTGCTCAGCCAGCACGGGGTCGTGCCCAAGAAGCAGCAGAAAAGACAAACCTATAGAAGCTTCTATTACCCACCACGGGGGCCGTGCTCAGCGGACACGGGGGCGTGCCGAAAGTACTGCAGGCGCATTAATTGTAATTGCGAATTACAATTAATGAAGAGAGAGAGTGTCAGACAGGCACGGGGCCGTGCCCAGCGGACACGGGGCCGTGCCCAGGCCTCTGTTCAGCCTATAAATAGGAGTGCTTGGTTTCATTACAACTCATCCCTTGGCACACCACCTCTCTCACACTTCACCCACCACCCACCACCATCACAACACCATCATCCACCACCATCATCCATTGTCCATCATAGAGTGTGTGAGTCGTCTCGGGATCCAAGATTGATCGTAAGAGTTCTTGACAATCAAGGCCATGTTTGCCTAAGTCTCTTACATCACTTGGTGAAGACAAAGTGTCTAGTATAATACTTTTTATTTCTAATCTTTTGCACTTTTTATTTGGTTTTGTATTAATGACTTTAATAACTAGTTACTTATGTTGAAGGTGATCTTTCCTTATCGTTTGTCCGTGGTGTCTTGGCATTATTTTACTGTCTATATAAAATAAAGGATTTTCACCATTCATATCTCCACGGTCTATATGGAGGTATGTTGGCTACCTGGTCGGGGGTTAAGGGAACGGTTTGGTAAAGGTCTTGCCATTGTTCAGCGTTTAGAGGTCCTGCAATGGACCTGGGTCAAATTTAGTAGGACCTCCTTCAATACTTCACGGTATTGGATGGCGGGGGTCCAAACTCTTTGATCCCCTCATAAGTTAACTACTATTAATACTATAACCCGGCTATTTAGGACTGTATCCCTGCTGACTCAGACTACTTAGTCGAGGGTAACGTCACCGCCAAAAGCGGGGCCTACCACAATACTGCATTAATAACTTAATTCATTATCTTCCAATAATCCACCCCTTTAGGATTGTATCCCTGCTGACTCAAACTACTGGGGTGAGGGTAACGTCACCTTCAAAAGAGGGGCCTACTACAATAACTAAGATAATCTCTTAATTATGTGCAAAAGTGCGGAAATAATCAAAGGTTATACTAGATACGAGTCGGAACCAAGTGATTCATCTTGTCTATCTGTTTTTATTTTATTTTTATTTTCAGCATTTTAGTTAGTTTTTATTTTTCTTAGTTTAAAACATTTTTCTAAACTTTTATTTTGGTTAGACGTTGAGGATAAACCGGTACTAAAAGCTCTTGTGTCCTTGGACGACCTCGGTATCTTACCAACGCTATACTACACTCAACGATGGGTGCACTTGCCCATATGTGTGTTTAGTGTTAGTGAAATATCGTGTTTTATAAATTTAAAACTTGGCTAAAATAAGTGTTAAAAAGGGCTTAAAATATACACCTAAAATATACAACACTTTCACGCACATCAGAGTCGCATCCAGAAAGTTGAGCTGAACTGATCTCCCTACCTTTCGGTGGACTGATCAGGCTCAGTGACTGCTTGACGGCGGCGTACGAGGTACCTGCGCTGGAGTGGATAGCCAGGTGTTAGTGCTTGGAGTCAACCACTATAAATATAATCACAGGAGGGGTCCGGCCATGAGTTCCGGCCCCTCTCCTGGGAAAGCGTAAAGTTACCCAAAAAAATCATGTGTTCTCTTACTACACGTTTCCACCTATCGTGCGCCACCGCAACGCGCGATTGGCAAAATACTAGTTCTTATTTATAGTTTTCAGTCGATATGATTTTACAAAATATGTTTTCTATTCGTCAAAATATGATTTTACAAGAGATATCCAAATCGACACGAAACGAAAAAGATAATACATAAAAATCAAGGTTAGTTTACCTTGATTCTTGAGCACGTTAATCGCGTGGCTGCATCAATTCATCTTCCATATCGAAACCCTAACATGATCAATTCAAGCCGCTAATCTCCTTCATAATCATTCGGTAACGCATTTAATTGCAGTTTTTCCACATTTATCATTCAAAATTTCCATTAATCCTTGTTTATATTACTCATTATCGTTTAATTTCAATTCATCAGCTTCATATCGTATACGTTGATATTTTCTAGGGTTTGTAAATTTGGGGACGATGACTAGAAAGTCCTCTACTTGTGCTATTTGTGAGAATTCAAATCTTGCTTCGATTTGTACGGTTTGTGTCAATTACAGGTAAACCTTATGATTATAATTTGTTTAATTCAGTTAAAAAGTAGTTAAATGTTTGAACTTGAACTTGAATTTGATGTGTTATAAGATGTTTGTGTTTTATGGTTGTGTTGTTGTGGCTAATTGCTTATTTATGTAGGGTAAATTCATATGGGACCAATTTGACAACGTTAAAGAGTCGTCGAGATTCGTTATACTCGAAGCTGAGTGAAGTGCTTGTTGCTAAGGTTTGATCAACCACTAAACTTTTCTTATTTGTTTTAGTTTTTGTTCATGTAATTGCTCTTGAGTGAAACTTAGAATATAGTATACTTCTAGATATAGCTATCTTAGGTGGTGTTTGTTTTTCTAAAAAGGATACGCGTGCTGGCTCTTTCGTCTGTGCCACACAGACATTGCCATCTGCAAACTGTTTGTTTTTCTGAAGACGTTTCGTTAAAAAACGTCTGCGCGAGCTCTTATTGGTGCAGACTTGGCCCAACCACTTTTAAGATCTTCTAAGGTCTGCAGAGGGTCTTGCAAAATGTGCCACGAAACTATATTGGTACATTAGAGGTTACAAGATTGTTAAGAAAACCTTTTGGTGTCATAAGCTTATCGTTATTTCTTTTTGTTATTGTTCTTTTTATATCAAATAGAGTAAAATGCACGGATAGTCCCTGTGGTTTGGTGAAATTTCACCTTTAGTCCCCAACTTTTCAAAATTACACTCTTAGTCCCTGTGGTTTGACAAGCTGTTACGCGGATAGTCCCCAAAGCGGATGGAGGTTAGTTTTTCTGGTTAAGTGGGTGTGAAATGACAAGGACTATCCGAGTAACAACTTGTCAAACCACAGGGACTATCCGAGTAACTTGTCAAACCACATGGACTATCCGAGTAACCTTCATCCGCTTTAGGGACTATCCGAGTAACAACTTATCAAACCACAGGGACTAATAGTGTAATTCTGAAAAGTTGGGGACTAAAGGTGAAATTTCACCAAACCACAGGGACTATCCGTGCATTTTACTCTATCAAATATTTATAAGTAGTCATTGTTCTTTTAGATCTATGTAGTTAATATCACGATATATCACCGATAAATCAGTTATCGGTCCCCTAGTAAGATATCGGTGCAAAATATCGGTATCGGTATTATCGGCGATATTGACCGATACAGCACCGATTTTTCCGATATCAGTAACTTTCTTCTTAGTTCTAGCATTCGTTTTTCTTCATATTGTTGCTTTTAGTGTTTTAAGTCGTAATTTGGCCGCGGCCAACAAAATTGACTTGTTGATCAGATTCATATTTACAATGTGTTAAATATGTTTTTGTCGGTTAAGTCTATATTACTATCTTATACAAATAAGTAATTCACCAAATAATCTCAATACAATTAATGGTATCATAATTGCCACGTTACATGACTTGTATCCATATAAATAACCTATCGTATTAAGCTCCCTGTGTTGCGGCGGGGATGTAAAACCGTGACAAATAGCACCAATGTCACACTATAGCCAACGACCACCAACATTGAAGTTGCGGCGTCTTAACGTGGAAAAATTAGACCGACATATAAAAATAGAAAATAATAACTAACTCGATTTAGGACTCGCACGTTGTGACGAACTTATTAAACGGGGAAAAAATAGACGACGTAAACACACTGAACCACACACGTACGTTGCCCCATGTTAACTCGCAAAATTTAGAACGAAGCGTATAACGAAATGTAAAATCGTTGAACCACACACACACATTGTGCAGTGTTAAGTCGCAAAATTTATATCTAAACGTAAAACGAAAAATTTTGCAAAATATGAAAGACATAGGGGATCAAAGTTGAAAGTAAAAAGGCTGTGAGGTTAAATTGGAAAAACTAAAAACTTTTGGGTTAAAACTACAAAATCAAGTAGTTTTGGGTTTAAAGTGAAACATCTTTTTTTTTTTTTGAAAAACCCCAAAACTTGGGGTACAACACCCCTAAACATCATGTACAACACAACTATGCACAAAACACTCATTAAACATCATGTACAAACAACTATGCACAAACTTCTTTTAAATTAATAGTATATAAATGTTTGTGTTTTAACTTTTAAGTCTTAATCAGTTCATACTTGCTACAATCCTTAGTGTTAATTTGTTAATGGTAGGAGAGTATACTGAATTGTTAGTGTTAAATAAATATATAAATTCAGCATGATATTAAAATTACCGATATCCCACCGATATCGCACCGCGATTACCTATATCTCAAATATCGGTCTTTGACCGATATCCGATTTTTTTCCGCATTAACTACTTGGTTTTAGATGCTGTTTATTTTTTCTTCTTTTTTTTTTGTTAATGCTAAAAACCAGTTATTTTCTAATTCTGTTTTTTTCAGAGTAAGGCAGATGATCAACTTAGTTGGAGAGTCCTTCAACAAGAGAAACTAGCCACATTAAGAGAGAAGCTTCATTTTCGTAAAGAACAACTTGCAAAAGGTTAATATATGTTAGTGATATTATTAGATCATTTTTTGTATCGTTTGATACTAAAGTTGTATACTTTTAGATAAGGCCAAGGTTGAAAAGATGGACGCTGATTTGAAAGTCAGATATGAATCGCTTGAATCAGCCATGAATGTGGTATGCATATTTCTTATCTTTTAATATTCCGAAGAAATTATTATACTATGTATTGGATTAATATTAAGATTAAAATTCCGTTCTCTCTTACCATTTGCAGTTGGAAAAGAACCGTAAAGAGCAACTGGAGAAGTATTATCCTAACCTCATTTGCACTCAGAGTCTTGGGCATGTGAGCATTCTTTCTAATGAGCGACTTTTACCGTTCTTGTTTTTTATTTTTTATATTTATTGTAATTTAATATGGAGAATTATATGACATTCAGATGGCAATTACATCAGAACGCCTTCATAAACAATCTGTTGTCATCAAACAGATATGCAAATTGTTTCCACAGCGCAAGGTAAGCGCGTTATGTCTGTTTAATATTGTCATAAATACCTGTTGCTTTTGTCTCTTTATCTCAGTTGCCAACTTCGATTCTTCTTATCATCTTATGATGAACTATGTTAAGCGGGACTTGCAGAAGTTTTTGTAGAAACTTGAAAAATTATGTTGTATTATTGATAATAATATACATAAATATATAGGCATAAGAAACCAATCCCAGTTGCTATCTAGTTTTGGTTCTATACTAATCCAAGATTATCTTAAAATAATAATTTAATCATTAGAACACTAATAATTATCTAGAAAACAAGATAACGATAGGCTAAGCAGTTAATGCAGTAAAATATCAGATATCGATATTTGAGATATAGTTTATCGCGGTGGGACATCGGTTATTTTAGTATCATGCAGAATTAATATATGTAGCAATTTTACACTAACAATTCAGTATACTCTCCAACCATTAACAAATTAACCTTTTGCAACTTGCAAAACACTAACAATTGTAACAAGTAGGAACTCATTAAGACTTAAAACACTAATAGCAGCAATAAGAAGATAGATGAATGGTAGAACTAAGAAGAAAGGTCCTGATATCGGGAAAATCGGTGATATATCAGTCAAATATCGGTCAATATCGCCGATAATGTACTGATATTTGACACCGATATTTCACATGGGGACCGATAACCAATATAGCGGTGATGTATCACCGATATTAACTGCATAGATGATAGGTAGAGGGGGCAATCTTGACCCAAAGCCTTCCAAGCGGGTCAATTTGGGTTGCTTTTAAAATTATATGGGTTGGTTTGGGTAAGATATTTTAACTAAATGGGTCACAATGGGTCACTTGAAATCCCATCTTGTTATTTTCGGGTCAAAGCGGGTCGACAACATTAAAAATGGGTCGATGTGGGTTAGTGTCTTAAAGAAACGGGGCAGGTTTCGGATCGGAATGGGTTTCGAGCCGGCACAAGTATCCGCACGAGGCGGGTTACGACACGAAACGGGTTTTGGATCGGAACGGGTTCAGTTCAAATTGAGTTTCAGGCTGAGACGGGTTTCGGCACAACACAGGTTTTGGATCGGAACAGGGTCAGTTCGGGTCGGGTTTCGGGCCGACACGGGTTTCTGCACGGGACGGGTTTCGGATCGCAACGGGTTTTGGGCGGACACGAGTTTCCGCACGAGACGAGTTTCGGGTCGGGACAAGTTTCGTACCGTTTCGACGCGCACCGTTTCGACCTGTACCGTTTCAACCAGGACCGTTTCGAATCGAACCGTTTCGACTCGTACCGTTTCGACCAGTACCGTTTCGACCCGTACCGTTTCGACGCGTACCGTTTCGATAGGAACCGTTTCGACCCGCACAGTTTCGACCAATACCGTTTCGAATCAAATCGTTAAATTATTCATTCAATATGGAAACAAAAAACAACACCTAATGTCAGTTAAACAATCACATGTGCAGCAGAATACGTAACTGGCCACCAGTTAGGAAAAGTTGGTGATGGAATTTAATTAAATTATGTTAGTAATAATTCTAGCGCTGGCCTGGTTGGTTGTATAGTATATATGGCTGGGTGACTTCCAGAACATTTGACCAAATTTTAGAAATTGCAAACATTTTTTAACCAACCCGACCCAAAACCCGTTCTGACCCGAACCCGTTCCGACCCGAACCCGTTTCGTCCCGAACCCGTTTCGTCCCGAACCCGTTTCGTCCCGAACCCGTTTTGTCCCGAACCCGTTTCGTCCCGAACCAAAACAACCCTTTTTTAATTGACCCGTTTTGACCCGAACCCGTTTCGACCCAACCCGTTTGCCAGGTCTAATGATAGGACTCGATTATATGGAAACGAAGCTCCAAATAATATGAAGTTTACAAATTTTGGTTGCAGGTGCACATAGACGGAGATAGGAAAGACGGGTTAAGTGGTCAATATGATCAAATCTGCAATGCACGATTACCGAGAGGACTTGATCCCCACTCAGTCCCCTCTGATGAGCTTGCTGCTTCTTTAGGGTAAACGTCTCTCTAATTCTGATTTGGTAATATACACACGAATGTTTGTTTTTAACATAATGCCAAACGTTGGTCTTACGATGGGTGTTATATATTTTAGAGTAAAATGGCATTTTCGTCCCTGAGGTTTGGCCTGTTTTGCGACTTTGGTCCAAAGGTTTGTTTTTCCGCATCTGGATCCAAAAGGTTTGAAATCTTGCCATTTTCATCCAGCTCGTTAACTCCATCCATTTTCTCTGTTAAATCAGGGGTATTTCCGTCTTTTTGTTAACTTAAAAGGCAATTCGGTCTTTTTACATAAGTGAAAAAGACCAAATTGCCATTTAAGTTAGCAAAAGGGCAGGTATACCCCTGATTTAACAGAGAAAAATGGATGGAGTTAACGAGCCGGATGAAAATGGCAAGATTTTAAACCTTTTGGATCCAGATGCGGAAACACAAACCTTTGGACCAAAGTCGCAAAACTGGCCAAACCTCAGGGACGAAAATGCCATTTTACTCAAATATATTTTATTAATGGGCAACTTTGAGTTGTGTTTTATTTGTATCGGGTCAAATAGAAAATAGCCTAAAGGAGAACGAGTTAATATGGTTGAAGTCGCTCAAAAGTCTATTTCTTTAGCATACAGTCTATGAAATAATTTAATACAAACTTTTAGTTTGTTATTGTATTAGTATTGCTTTTGTCATCATAAAAAAAACATAAATCACTTAGTCTACAGTTTTTTTTCTATATATATTATGAAAGATTGATGACAAGAATTATGCAACAGATATATGGTGCAGCTTCTTAATCTTATCGTTCACACCGTCGGTGCTCCAGCCCTTCATAACTCCGGTTTTGCGGTAATTTTTTGTCACCTTTTGTATTGCATAAGGACTTCCTTGTGTTGTGCATCATATTATTACTAATTATATATGCAGTTTTCAGTAGTGTGAGTGTGTGTATATATATATATATATTATATGTTATAACATCTAAGCTACTTTTTGATGCAGGGTTCATGTTCCCGAATTTGGCAACGCGATTCTTACTGGGATGCACGCCCTTCTTCGAGAAGGTACACACGTTACGTTTCAGAACCCATTTTCTTATTTTCTTGCAACGTGGTATTGAACTATTGATTCAATTTTATGCAAATGCAGCAATGAGTATCCACTTTTCATACCGCGCCAAAACTTTTGCACAACGGGAGTTGAAACGTCATGGTCAGATAAAAGTTCTAGTAATTTCGGTGTTGCTTCGATAACATCTGAGAGAAAACATCGTTTGGATTCTTCATCAAGCAGCAGTAGTTTCAATTACACATCGGCTTCCCCTCATTCTATCGAGACACACATGGACTTACAAAAAGGAATTTCACTTTTGAAAAAAAGTGTTGCTAATGTAACCGCTTATTGTTACAACTCGTTATGCCTTGAAGTGCCTCCTGAAGCATCTACGTTTGAAGCGTTTTCGAAATTGTTGGCGATGCTTTCGTCTTCTAAGGAAGTTAGAACCGCTGTTTCTTTGAAAATGGCTTGTTCAAGGTACGTTTTTGGAAATGGTGCGTGAGCGGTTTGCTTATCGGGTCAAAATGGGTATGGGTTGAAACAAGTCGGGTTGATCAGATACACATTTTGTTCCATTTTTTGAAATATATTTGTTTAATGTATCAGTTTCATATGTATTTTGAGTAAAATGCCATTTTCGTCCCTAAGGTTTGCTCAGTTTTGCAATTTTCCTCCAAAGGTTTGTTTTTCCGTGTCTGGATCCTGAAGATTTGAAATCTTGCCATTTTCATTCATCTCGTTAACTCCGTCCATTTTTCTTTGTTAAATCAGGGGTAATTTACAAATATACCTCTGATTTAACGGAGAAAAATGGATGGAGTTAACGAGCCGGACGAAAATGGCAAAACTTCAAACCTTTTGGATCCAGTCATCCAGATGCAGAAAAACAACCTTTTGACGAAAATCGCAAAACTGGCCAAACCTCAGTGCCGAAAATGGCATTTTGCTCGTATTTTTCTAAGCTATTTTTTTTAACCCTTAGGGATAAAACATAACCCGAGTAGACCCGCTTATAAGTAAACGGGTTGAAATTGCCACCCTCTAATCCACATCTAACCTTTGTCTCACAACACATTTGTTAAATCATTCTCATCGTTATTTGTTTTTTTTAAACTTGAAGATCATCTAAGCAAGTTCAGCAGTTAAACCATTCTGTATGGAATGTGAATTCCGCCATTTCATCGAGTACTTTAGTCGAAAGTACACACACTTCAGCTTCAATGGTACTTTTTAACATACATCCAACTTATGTTACTTCATACACAATAATCATACATGTTTGGACATTTTTACCCTCACACCACTTGAACGGTAAAAAACAAGGTAAAAGTGGATCAAGGGGTAAAATTGTCCAAACATATATAATCATTGTGTTGCTGTGTATGAAGTAAAAAACTAAAAAGATTGTGTGTTAATCACCCCAATTGCAAATGATTGCTATTTTTTTTATTTCGATATATAGAGAAGCACACGGGACAAGAATCTTTCAAGCTCTGCGGCTAGTTATCCTTATGCAGCTGACGTGACAGACAATGTGAAAAATGAAACACTCACCGAAGGCTGGGATCTGGTGGAACACCCTACTTTGCCGCCTCCTCCATCGCAAACCGAGGATGTAGAACATTGGACCCGAGCCATGTTTATCGATGCAACAAAAAAGTAATAACTATCTTTTATTTGGTTTATTTTTACAAATGGTGTTTGGGATTTTGCTTATTTAAACAACTTATCTACATATTGCGTTTTCAGAAGCAGATAAGCCGTTTTAGTGTTTGGATGAAGAAAAGTCTACTTATGCCGTTCGATGAAGAAAAGTCTACTTATACATTAGAATATTTGTGTTATAAAAACACAGGCATGTAATGTAAATAGAAACAATTTTAAGTATGTATATATGGATATTATCCTCTTTTTATCTCAGTTGCAAATAGTAGTTACCAACAAAATCACTGAGAATAATTTCTTGGATGTATTTCTGCGAATCACTGAGAATAATTTCTTGGATGTATTTCTGCGAAATACAATGTTTCGCCTCCATAGTTATGAAATACGTGAACATGTCGCATATCATCATAAATGTCTTGCAATGTACAAACCTGTGTAGGCGTATAAACAGGCCTAAAGCAGTTATCCTTATAATAAAATTGCAATGCGAACGCGACTCCTCTCTATTGATGGCACATTGAATATAATTATTGACATGGCACAAGCATGATACAAAAATAATAATCAGGTTGTCATGTTTATTAAACAAGTCATGTCTAAATTACATATTTAACCTATTTAATTAATGGACCATGGCATATTTGACTTGTCTAAGTGGTTCAATCAAACAAGTCTAACTCTCAACCTCTTTAAAACTAGAATAAAAATAATTGCTTTATAACGTCAGCGTGTCAACCCATGTATGACCCGTTTAACCTATTTTTCATGGTCTGTCAACCTGTTTGACTCGTTTACAACTTGATTTTAACTTGCCATCCATTTAGATACTTACACACGTGATTTAAGTGATATCATTGACAGGAAAAAAAAAGTTTCGGGTCGGGTTCAGGTTCATTGATTCACCCTCTCTTAACTCAAAACTGATTAAACTGACATGATTGTATCTGGGACAGGGAACTAGTTAGTGCTACCTTTATACAACACTATGAGGTTGTTAAATAAAGGTTCCATGATTTCTTCTATATGAAGTAAAAGGGGGTATTTGGTTAGTAACTCCATATTCTATCTTTATCTAGTTGTACATGATGCATCAAGTGTTGTGTATTAACAAAATGACATTTATCCTGAGCTTTATGAGACAAGAACTTATAATTCTGATGATTTTTGTATGAAAAGGTAACATAATTACCTTCCATTTATGGGTTATTAGATTTTAATAATCCTAAGTTTCATCTGTTGACCAATAATAATCCTAACTTTAAAAATTCCCTCCAACGATCCCAACTTGTAAGAATTTGGCCCTCATTGATCATTTTCCAACATAGGTGCACTTAAATCATTTAAGGAGTCTGCAGGTGCACTTGAATCTATTGAAGATGCCAAATTCTTGCAAGTCAGAAAAGGATTAATGAAGGCCAAATTCTTACAAGTTGGGATCGTTGGAGGGAATTTTTAAAGTTGAGACCATTATCGACCAACATGTGAAACTTAGAATTTTTAAAATCCATTTATCTATAACTTTATTGCTAGTGGTCTAGCTTTTGCTCTAAATGAGTAAATGGTGTTGCTTTACAAAGGTTATGGTGTGGAGAAGGCAAGTTATTAAAAGGTGTCTTTTCTAAAGAAAAGTGTTTTGGGTCAAGACAATATCAATATAGATGTGACATATTATATGTTAAAACTTAAAATGTTGTTACTTATATCTCTAACTTTTAAAATTGTTTTAATTTGGTAATAACATATATATGAGAAAAAAAAAGTATGTTAGAATGTTAAAATAGTGTTTCATACTTCTTAAAAGAGGAAAATACTCTTGATAAGCTGAACAAAGTATATGTTATTATTTCTGCTTTTTTTTTTCCCATTGTTCAATTTGATTTTCTGGATGTAAAGTAGTTTCAATATAGAGTTAAATGCCATTTTAGTCCCTGTGGTTTGGGCCATTTTGCCAGTTTAGTCCAAATGTTTCATTTTTAACATGTGGGTCCAAAAAGGTTTCACAGTTGCCGTTTTAGTCCACTGGGTTAACTTTATCCATTTTTTCTGTTAACGAGAAGGCCAATTCGGTAATTTTGTATGTAATTCTGTTAACTAAAAGGGCAATTCAGCCATATAAAATGACCGAATTGGTCTTCTCGTTAACAGAAAAAAATGGGTGGAGTTAACCCAGTGGACTAAAATGGCAACGGTGAAACCTTTTTGGACCCACAGGTTAAAAATGAAACATTTGGACTAAACTGGCAAAATGGTCCAAACCACAGGAACTAAAATGGCATTTAACTCTTCAATATAAATACATAAATGACCATACTAAAAATTTGAATATTTAACTCATCTTTAGGTGTATTATTCCTTGTTAATAAATTAACTTTGTAGCAAAAATTAACTTTCAATTTGTTTGGTTATTTTATTGCTAAAACTTACATTACATTATATTATACTATAACTTAAAACACAAAGTGGGTGGAAACCCCACCGGCTTTGCCTCCCCCTCCCCCCATACTTTCACAATGTTGTAATTTTAGCCTCTTGACTTTGGTACCTTCAAAGTTTCATAAAATGACAAAATTAGTCCCTAAACTACTACTCCATTTTACAAATAGTTTGCTTTTGACACTCCAACTTTGTCGTAGTTTCCTTTTTGGCCCCAACTTTGTTATAGTTTCCTTCTTACCCCAAAACTTTATCAAATTTTATTTTTACCGTTTCTTAGCCCTTAAGTTTACGAAATGCAATTTTTTAACCACTTAACTTTTTATGAACTTTGTAAATGCCACTTTGACCCCCTCGAGAGTTTTTGGCTTGACGATATAAATTCGAGTAAGTTGGCTCGCGTATAATACATTATGATTGTACAATATAAATTCGATTGACGTTACGTTTTGATCCAATCGCAATGCAACTATAGGATACATTGAGTTCAATCGGATACGTCAAAACGTGCGTTTTCATATGGTTAACACATCATATAACGCTTGGAGTCTTGGACTAATCCGTTTGATATTTGCAAAGTACCCGCGCTGCAACTAGTTAGAATCTTAAACTATAAGTAAACTGAAAGTATAATGAATAAATTAAACTGTAAAGAAAGGCTAATATCATTGTCCTTTAAATTTCACTTAAACTTGATATGACTTTCATATATTTGTCTTTAATATATCTTTATTATAAAACGATGTGTCACAAAGATGTTATTTTACTTTTTAAAGGCTGAAAATACATTAATATGATTTGATGAGACAAGCCCCTTTATATTTATTTATACAAATTATTATTTTAATCAATTTAATTCCATGCTTATAAAACCCAACAAAATTCCATCTTTTTGTACTTCAAGATTTTCCACACTCGTTAATAGTTCATGCATCAAGTCTCTCTCTCTCTCTCTCTCTCTCTCTCTATATATATATATATATATATATATATATATATATATCATGTTTTTCGAGTATACTAATGTTTATTTTGTGATGTACTAGGAATATACGATATACTTCAACATAGAAGCATGTGGGAAAACACATACGATGGTCATCTTAGCCCCAACACGAGCCTAAATTCTCAAGCCGACACAATGCTAATTGACAACGTGAGAAGAACATACCTAAATTTGTCTTAGAGTTAAATGCCATTTTAGGCCCTGTGTTTTGGGTCATTTTGACAGTTTAATCTAAAAGTTTCATTTTTCTCATGTGGGTTCAAAAAAGTTTCACCTTTGCCATTTTACTCCACTGGGTTAACTTCATCCATTTTTTATGTTAACCAGAAGAGCAATTCAGTCATTTTATATGTAATTCTGTTAATTAGAAACGTAATTCGACCATATAAAATGACCGAATCGCCATTCTCGTTAACAGAAATAATAGATGAAGTTAACCAAGTGGACTAAAATGGCAACAGTGAAACTTTTTTGGATCCACAGGCGAAAAATGAAACATTTGGACTAAACTGGCAAAATGACCCAAATCACAGGGACAAAAATCGCATTTAACTCGATTAGATTAATAACACTACTCTAATTTTCGTTTAAATGTGTGTACTTTAATTAGCCTGACTACAATTCTCAAGAATCATTAAAATCTTCACAAGATACAGAGAAAAGCGTATCATATAAGGTGATTGTTTCATTTACTTACATGCTATTTATGTCAAAAACATCATTTAATTTATATAATACCATGTACAATGAATATAACCTATGTAACATGTTTAAACATTGAAGTTGCAAGGAAATATATACATGTTCATGAGAATAACTTTGTTTTTTTTTTTTTTTACATATATCAGTTGCAAAGACGATTAGCACAAAATCGCGAAGCGGCAAGAAAAAGTCGTTTGAAGAAAAAGGTATATAAAATCCGGTTTCAATATAACGCATTCTTTGATATATGATTGATGAGTAAACTATTAAATTACTATCCGTTGTGTATCACACGAGTCAAAAGCGAAAAAAAAAATAGAGAGAAATACTTTTCGATTATTCATAATTGAATATGATTGATGAGTAAACTATTAAATTATGTGTTATTACACTACTAATTCTAAATTTGTGACATAGGTAGGCTAGATCTTCGAAATTACAATGTATCAAATAAATGTCGAAATTAAAGAAAAGAGTTAAATGCCATTTTAGTCCCTGTGGTTTGGGTCATTTTGCCAGTTTAGTCCAAAGGTTTCATTTTTAACCTGTGGGTCCAAAAATGTTTCACCGTTGCCATTTTAGTCCACTGGGTTAACTTTATCCATTTTTTCTGTTAACCAGAAGGACAATTCGGTCATTTTATATGTAAGTCTGTTAACTAAAAATGCAATTCCGCCATACAAAATGACCAAACCGCCCTTCTCGTTAACAAAAATAATTGATGAAGTTAACCCAGTGGACTAAAATGGCAACAGTGAAACATTTTTGGATCCACAGGTTAAAAATGAAACCTTTGGACTAAACTGGCAAAATGACCCAAACCATAGGGACTAAAATGGCATTTAACTCTAAAGAAAATAATAAAATAATAAAATGCATGAGTTCGTGACAACTTACGATTTTTTTATTAAATAAAATTTCAAGGAAAACTTCAAAATGAATTTGAGATTTATTTTATTTTTTTATGCGTCTACCACACTCCCACCGATCCGTATATCATTTCATTAGTTGTGTTATTTTTTTTCCTATAAATCTTATTCTATTATTATATAAAATATAGGCATATGTTCAAGAATTGGAATCGGGACGACTAAAGTTAGCCAAATTGGAGCATGAAATTGAAAAGGCTCGAAAACAGGTTAATTAAAGAGAAATCAGTGACCAGCCCAATTCCCGTCACTAAAAGTTGTTGTATGCTTTTTCGTTGCAAAAATAATAAAACCCTTTTCCCTTTAATTACAGGCTGCATACATGGATCTGTCGAATACAATTCATGGTCTATTACCTGGTAACTTCAACTCAAATGTGTCATTTTTTTATTTTTTTAATTCTTTTTTAAAATATATATATGTACAATATTTTTTTTGCGACGACTCGTGCGCTAGGAATTGTTGTGTTTGAGAAGAAATATGATCAATGGGTTGTTGAGCAACACAAAAAGGAGTCCGAACTTGCGACGATCCTTCAAACCGATGCAAGCGATATGGAGCTAAGAGTATTTGTGGATGGGATAGTAAACCACTACCAAGTTCTTTTCCAGATGAAAGCGGATGCTGCGAAAACCGACACGTTTAACTTGTTGTACGGGTCATGGAAATCTCCGGTTGAGCGGTTATTCCAATGGCTTGGCGGGTTTCGACCATCAGAAATTTTATATGTAAGTTTTATTAGTTCGTCGTTAAACTGTCGCAAAACACTTTATGTTACAATGTACAATTTGGTCTTGGTAGATACTAATGCCGCGGTTTGAGCCACTAACGGATACACAAGTTGTGAATTTGTCGAGGCTAAGACACACTTGTCGACAAGCGGAAGATGCATTGACTCAAGGACTAGATAAACTTGAGCAAACTTTGGCTCAAAGTGTCACTATTAACATAACGGAAGGTGGAAACTATGACACACATATGAGTTCAATGATAGAGGTGGCCGAATCACTCGAAAACTTCTTGAACCAGGTAAGATAGCGGGTCGGGTTTGTTGTTTATAGTAAGAATTTGTTACGGGTTAAAACGGTGTTGGGTTGACCAGTAAACTACGTACACTACTATAAAACTGGGTATTAGCGACTAAAAAAAAAACAAGAAATCCTAGATTTTAAGGCTAAAATTAAAACGGTGGCAAAACTAGTGACTGCATCCACATCGTCGCAAATAAATCATTAATTTAGGGATCATTCAAAAAGATTAAAAAAAATCAAAACATACAATTAAGTTTGTTATTTTTTTATTAAACTTTTTTTTTTGTAAATTGTAGATAACTAATTTGATATATATGATAACTGAAAACTTATTAATTTATTACCAACACCAATTAAAACTTTAAAATCTAATAGTTTAAGAGAGTTATGAGAATGGAATAATTTTGTTAAGAGTAAAATGCACGGATAGTCCTTGTGGTTTGGTGAAATTTTACCTTTAGTCCCCAACTTTTCAGAATTACACTCTTAGTCCCTGTGGTTTGACAAGTTGTTACTCGGATAGTCCCTAAAGCGGATGAAGGTTACTCGGATAGTCCCTGTGGTTTGACAAGTTGTTACTCGGATAGTCCTTGTCATTTCACACCCACTTAACCAGAAAAACTAACCTCCATCCGCTTTGGGGACTATCCGAGTAACAACTTGTCAAACCACAGGGACTAAGAATGTAATTTTGAAAAGTTGGGAACTAAAGATGAAATTTCACCAAACCACAGGGACTATCCGTGCATTTTACTCTTTTGTTAAAGGGAAACTAATTTATTCTTAAAAAAATTGTGAGTAAGAGAAACTCGTGGAAATTAAATTTTGTCTATCACATGCAATAAGTATGCATACTATTTTGCATTTTTCTACTTAATATTGATTTAATTTTAACTAGTTATGTTTTTGAAAGACGTAAAGTAAAACAAAACCTTATATCATCTCATATATAACAAGTAGGTTGAAATTAACATTAACATCTTTATTAAAAAATGTTTAAATATGTTTTTGAAAGATGTAAATTGTAAAGTAAAACAAAACCTTATATCATCTAATATATAACAAGTAGGTGGAAATTAACATTAACATCTTTATTACAAAAATTTACAATGTAAATTGAATGTCAAGGTTCAAACGTCTTATGAAGTTTAACTTGTAGGCGGATCACCTTCGACATCAAACACTACAACAAATGTCTCGGATCTTGACCATTCGTCAAGCTTCAAGAGGGTTGCTCGCACTGGGAGAATACTTTCAACGTCTTCGTGTATTAAATTCACTTTGGTCATCTCGTGCTTGTATCATTAGTAGCTAGTTAGTTTAAAGTAACTATCGTGTTTTGAAATTAGATAGAAAGTGTGTATGTATGTATGTGTGTATTCATATATAGAGAGTTGTATAATAATACATATAAAATAATTTTAAGTTGAGAATTATGACTATCGTATAAACGCCTTTAACTATTTTTTAGTTGTGAAACACAAAACACGTATGTAACCATATAATTGTCTCTTTTTCTCTCTCCCCCGTTATCGGGTTAGCACCACGTGAACTGCTCATGCTTATGTGTACAACTTTTCTCTCATAATTTAAGTTTTATAGGTAGTAGTGTTTGGTACGAATGAATAGAATGTGAAATGAAATGGATCATTATGATGAAATGAAAAGAATTATGTTTGGTTAGAGCATTCATATTGGAGCCTCTATCTCCATCTATATAATTTAATTAAAAAGCACATTTTTCTCTAAATTAAGTTTAGTTTTCAAAAACCTCTTACATTCGACTCTCTATCTATTTCTCTATCATACTCACAATCACTTATTTTATTATTTCTTTCTCTTTCCTACACACTCACAATAAATATATAAAGGCATGGATATAAGCCTCTAAATATAGAGGTTTACTTTAATATCTATAAAATTTTCTCTATTATAGAGATTCCAATGTAGTGGTGTTTTTGTTGTTTCCTCTATTTCTTCCTCTATATTATATTGAGTGTACTAATATAGAGGTTCTAATGTGAATGCTCTTATAAGTGGTAAGGGTGAAGAGGGTGCATGCCTAACCCCATTAGGCAAAGTTTTCCCCCACCCAATTGAATTGTGCCATGTAATTTGCCTAAAATTTTTGTCTATTACCCAAAAATCACAAGGGGTGCATGCCTAAATTGAGATTAGGCAAACTATTTAAAAAAAAAAAACAAAAACAAAAACATGTTATTGGTTGATTAAAGCATGGGCCTCACATCATCATCTTTCCTTCTTTTTGCCGCTTGCGGCAGATGCCCGCCGAAATCACATCATCTTCATTGCCGATTGGGTGGCGGTGGCCTTTGCCGTACGGCAAGGGGTTGCCGAAGGGGCTTGCCTAACCCACCCCGTTGGCCCTAATGGAATGGATCATTCCACAGGTAATGTAACACCTTCCAAATATAAAAATTTGCATTCCTTTGCAAGAAGGTGTATTTTTTTCATTCCTGGAAAGAAACATATTATTATTATTAATATTTTTGTTATTAGATTTTTACCGTTAAAATATTATTATTATTATTGTTGTTGTTGTTGTTTTTGTTGTTACTAAAGCAATTATATCCTTGTCGTTTTTAATAACTTGTGTTTCGTTACTTTGTCGTTTTTTTATCTATCAAATTGTACAAAGTAATGATTCATTATATTTACATATGAGTAACCAAACATCACAATATAATGGAATGATCCATTTCATTCCGTTATCTATTCCATTACCTTGTTCATTTTATTCTCTCATTCATTCCATTACCTCATACCAAACAGACCATTATTCTTTTGTCCTCAAAATGGTATAGGGTGACGTATAATAAACCTGACTATATATATATATATGTGTGTGTGTGTGTGTGTGTGTGTGTTTGTGTATTTTTCCCGTTCTTTATATTGTAGGGAGAGCGTAGGCAAAATACTTCGATAAATAAGAAAATTGCATTGGTCAAGATATAAAAATGTTGCTGAATAAACTCGCAGCTCTAGTGTCAGGACTAGGGCTGTAAACGAACCGAATAAACACGAATAAGACCTTGTTTGTATTTATTTGTTAAGAAATATATGTGTTCACGAACGGTTCATGAACACTAATCAAACGAGATTTTATGTTTGTGTTCGTTTGATAAGAAAATGAACGTGTTCGTGTTCGTTTGTGTTTGTTTGTTAATTTTAGGCAACAAACGAAACGAACATTGATAAACATAAACTAATGTTCATGAACACTAATTGAAATAAACAAACACAAACAATCGTTCATAAAAATAATATATAATACGCTGACACTTATTAAATATTTTATTTGTCAGAATTTTGAAGTATTTAAATAAAATATAAAACTAAAACACTAATGAACTATCGAACATAAACAAACATGTTACCGAACGTTCACGAACATAAATGAATGAACGAACGCAAACTCTATTCATGTTCGTTCATTTAACTAAACGAACAAAATTCCTTGTTCGTGTTCGTTTGTTTAATAAATGAACAAACACAAACGAACTTCCCACCGAACAGTTCATGAACTGTTCACCGAATGTTTGGTTCGTTTGCAACCCTAGTCAGGACATGTGAAACAATATATAGAAAGACTTCTCTGGTTTGGAGTCATCATGCTGATGGTGTAGCGTTGTTCTTCATCTTCTATACCGAATACTGGTACCGTACTAGTACATACAATTTTTTTGGAATCATTTTTGGATTGGTATATACAGTTCTTTTTCTCTCTCGACCGTATACCAGATGTTAGTATCATAACAAACCGAATATATACCGGCCGAAACCAAATTCCGTCACAGCTTGCATGAAATCAAGTTGTTATCAGTTATCAAATATAATATACATATAAATAAAGGGTTAGGTTCATTTGTGAACAACCCCTTGATTGTGAACACTAGTGAACTAATCGTACCCTTGATTATCAACACACAAGTGTAAATCAATAGCTAGGATTTAATGATGAAAATACACTAGTGTATTTTACGATTTAATGATGTAAATCAATATCCAGGATTTGTTCACTCAGTTCACAAATACACTAGTATTCTCTAGAACCCCACCCTATAAATAAATATAAATATATATAAGACAGCAATTTTCAATAACATATAATACATACTCTTAAAAGAGAAAGTCGGTGGAAACCGCACCGGCATTGTCTCCCTCTCCCCTATACTTTCACGATGTTGCAATTTTAGTCCCTTAACTTTGGTACCTTCAAAGTTTCATAAAATAGCAAATTTAGTCCCTAAACTACTACTCTATTTTACAAATAGTTTGCTTTTGACACCCCAACTTTGTTATAGTTTGCTTCTTACCCCAAAACTTTATCAAATTTTATCTTTACCCTTTCTTAGCCCTTAAGTTTAGGAAGTGCAATTTTAACCACTTAACTTTTTATGAACTTTGTAAATGCCACTTTGACCCCCTCGAGAGTTTTTGGCTTGACGATATAAATTCGAGTTAGTCGGGTCGCGTATAATACGTTATGATTGTACGATATAAATTCGATTTACGTTACGTTTTGGTCCAATCGCAATGCAACTATAGGATACATTGAGTTTAATCGGATCCGTCAGAACGTGCGTTTTCATATGGTTAACACATCACATAACGCTTGGACTAATTCGTTCAATACTTGCGAAGTACATATGCGCAACGCGCGCGGATCTTGTTAGTAGTTACATTGTATAAATAAATATAAATATAAAAGACAACAATTTTCAATAACATATTACACGTCGCATATGAATTTGATCAAAAGGCTGAAATTAATTCATAGGTTTTTTTAGTAAATTACAAGTTTTGTCCTTTATGTTTACACCAAATTACAAGCGGTATCCTTTGCCTTTAAAATTGACGGGTTTTGTACTTAATGTTTCAAAATCTTGCACGGTATGTCCTTTGAGCCTAATTGTGACAACTGGCACGAACCGGTAATTTCCGTACACTATAATTATTGCTTAATGACTGCAATTATGAGTTTAAGTGTCAGCAATGTCTGAACACATGATTAAACAAGTGAATTCATGCACGTTGTATACTACAAAATATTGCTTTATGCATAAACGAGAGCGTTGCGTCAAAAATAATAGTAAACTCACCGGTAAGACACACTGTGTCGACTGAACTGCAGAAAGCAGTCAGACAATAAAATTGGAGCCTAGGTGTAGGTCCGACAACAAGAATGCATTAAAACCCAAGAGTACATACAAGGGTTAATAAATATGCAATACGAAAGCAAAAATAAGCACTAAAAAGCACCCGAAACGCACTTTAAGTGCAGAATTTATACAATTCAGCAATAATTCAGCATTTAGGCATATAAATATTATGCAGAAATGTCGTTTTATTATCCAGAATATTTCCCTAGGTGTTGGGAATCGAAAGAGTACAAGAAAGGTACTTAAACGACACTAAAAAGTGCAATTTAGCACTTTAACGAATCGGTATGTAACCGAACAACCGGAGATTACCCGGAGCATAAAAATAATGTCAATGACATTGTTTTTATCTTTTCTGAGCCAGTTAGGGTCCCTGATTACCCTAACACCCGCTAAAATACACTACACACTAAGTAACCGGGTTAGGTACTTAACTAACCTATTTAACATAACTATTAACCTAACTATCTACTTGAGATCGAACTAGATACCCCCCCCCCCCCATTATGATCGGCCTAACCAAGGGGAGACATGGTTAGTACCCTTTTGATTATTTAAATCCTAATGTCTAGTATCTACACAACATATTACCCTTTGGATAAACATGATTTAACTTCCTATAAATACTAGAGTTCACTTAACATAATTCTCATCACACAACACAACTTACTCACTCTCTCTAGCCCTCCCTTCACCTTCGGCCGAACCCCACTCCACCCACCATCATACTTTCGGTTCTTGTTCTTGACATTCCATCATCATACACACTTCAAGGATCGCGTATTAGGAGCTTCGGTGCACTCGGAACGCGAAGGACCACTTCCGTTAGCTTTTATCCACCCATTTTCCGTCAGGATTCTTCCCTAGCCTTGAGCTAGAGGTATAACACTTAAATCTCATATTTGAGCTTATCTAAAGTGGTTAAAAGAATTTTTGTCGGTTAAAACTCGGAATCTTACAAGTTGAAGCATTAAAGTCTACTAAAAGTATGAAAAATGGTGGTTAATAGCTCATGTGTTGTGTAAAAGTTGTAGTATTTGAAATATGCGATTATTTAGACCCGATCTATGTTGTGGTAGCTCGGATCACCGTTTAACCCGGTTTGGTAAGATCATGGATCTTAACATAAAGCTATTTTAGAAGTAACAAGGGTTAAAAGGTGAAACCCTACCACACATAAACCATGAACTTGTGTAAAAATGTTTTAACTTGTACAAAAGTGTTTAAAACTAGTAGATCTATGTATCTACAAGTGGTATTTTCAAAAGACCAAGCATCAAAAGAAATCACATGTTCTAAACCGGATCTTACACAAACAAAAGTGGTTTTTGTGAACAAACAAGAGTGTGGATACTTGTGTGACAAAAGTTTTAACGAAGAAATAGTTTTCGTAAAAACCGACTAGAAGTTGTAAAACTTCATATTCTTTAAAAATAAAGTTTTTAAGAAATTAAACTTATTTTTAAAGATAACAAGACTTACTAAATGTGCTAGTAAGTTACTACACATTTTTGTAAATATTCAAGTTCATGAAATTAGTGATTATTGTTGACGAATATTGTTGATAATTGTTGTTGATGATTGATAATGATTTAAAAGAAAATAAACACACGTTTTGAAAATGTGGGAAACCTCCATTTTTAGGGGAAACTCTGTCAAAATTTTTATAAATTTTGACACTTAGAAAAAAATATAAGTTTTTGAGAAACTTATTCCCTAAAAATGTGTTTAAGAGTATTACTAAGGTTTCCCTGATTTTTGATGATAAGAAATGAGGATTTCTTCAAGAATAAAAATGGATAATAAGTATATATTTTTGAGAGAAAAATATATATTATTTGATCACCAACTTGTGTGCTAAGTGTGTATAGTATGTGTTATACGTGCTAGTGTATTAAGACTTAAAAATACACTAAATACCCGTGAGGAGTATAAACATAAAAATACACATACAAAATACAAGAAACATAATTCGGGTGCAAAGTGCAAAACATAAAAGACTTATATTTATTTTTGGAGAAAATAATATAAGTAAGATATGTAGTTAAAAATATGGAATATTTTTAACACAAGAATATACAAAAGAGAGTGACTGTACTTGTGCGACGCAAGTCTAGTGACTAACGTTAAGAAAACGCGTATAGGTTACGACGTTAATTAAGCAAATCCGGTGGAGTTTACGACGCTAGGAACGCAAAGTTGTGAGTTCATGCTCCCCCTTTTCTCTTTAACTGTTTTCAGTTTTTATAACTTCGGGGGTGAAATACATGTACAAAAGTACAATATTTATAAATGGTATGATATAAATACAAGAAGTACACTTGGTGAGAACGAGAACCAAGTGTGACGAAATATATGAATATGAGAAGCGCATTTGGTGAGACGAGAACCAAGTATAAGGCGCTATGAGAAATGATAACAAGAAACGCGCTTGGTGAGAACGAGAACCAAGTAGGAGGCGTTATGAGAAATAGTGTCACGAATAGGGTACAGAAGCACCATTAATCAACAATATACCTAGACCGCAGAACAAAAGGTTAGATCTAACGGGTGCCTGGCAGCCACACTCCCGGTCGGGGCGAGAACCGAGGAGTGCTTTTGTGTCTCAGAATATACCAATTAAATGCCTTAGGTTTGGTGACTTCCTATGACGTGCCACATGTTAATGGCTTTGCAACCCATTAACAATCTGATAAGTACAGAAATACTGTATTTACATAAAATTCATACCATACAAAAATTGATAAATAACTTGAAGTACGTGGGGTACTCAAGAGGATTGATAAATAACTTGAAGTACGTGGGGTACTCAAGAGGATTGATAAATAACTTGAAGTACGTGGGGTACTCAAGAGGATTGATATATAACTTGAAGTACGTGGGGTACTCAAGAAAAGATTGAATTATACATGGGTACGTGATGTACACATGAAACTGAATTTATATATGAAAACTTGATTTACTCACAAACTATGTTTTCATACAAAGTATACAAACATGAAATACAAAACTGCATGAATTCACACCAACATTATGTTGATGTTTTTCCAAAACTCACATGTATTTCAGGTAACTAGGATGGATGTGCGCGTGGTCTTACTCATGCTCGTGGATGTCGCTTATGTTTATCTATAAATAAAGTTGTAAACTTTTAAGACAATGCTTTATGCGACCTAGCGATGTAAACGCTAACGTATGTTTTCAAATTATGGTATTTGAAGTTATTTTCTTGAGCATGTAGTATGTTTACTCTTCGTATGCAATGAGAACCTTTCATGATCACACCTCGTGCTTCCGCCGCAGAAAGGGGTGTGACAGATTGGTATCAGAGCTGCGATTGTAGTGAACCAGGATTCCTTCTCGAGTCTAGTCTACAATCTCTAGGATCCTTTCACGAAAACAATTTTCAAAGAGTTTTCATTGCATAAAACGTCCCGCGACATCCACTGCCTGAAACTGAATACATGAGTCTAGAAAAGACACTACGAGACTTAGAGTGCACTAGAGTAGCACTTGTCATTGACTAGAAATTACTTGCAATTATGTGTGATAATTAGCATATACTAGAGGTAGAATGTCACAAGTATACGTGACTTTACCTGAAAGCGATGGCCCATCTGAAGGAAGAAATACGAGGATGAAACAAACTGTGCGGACTGTGCAAGGAGTTACGTAATTATGGATGCATACATAATTATGGAATTCAGTGCACAGAAACCACAGCAAGTCTTGTCACGTATAGATTCCCTCAGAGCAAGCCTACTAAGTACTCTGCTAGAGTAATGATTGTTTGATGTCACTTATGTGGTATATATACCTGTGAATATATATGATACTACTGTTTAGTGTGACGATATCAAACAAATGCCTAACCCTGTTGTGTTATGTTCTGTCAGAACATGGCACCCAGGAAAGCTGTGAACGCTCGCAATGACGATCAACCTCCCCCTCCCCCACTGCCAAGAACTGCTGAAGAGCTGAACGCTCTACTGGAGGAAAGGATCTCCGCTACTATCGCCCAGTACGAGGCGAACCGTACTCAGGACAGTGGAGGACCAAGCAACGCTAGGCGTAATGGGGATGGAGATTCGTCTGGAGGAAACGCAGCTCAAGGTAACCTTAAAACAATTTACTAAGCATGAAGAGATTTATGAACAGTCCTTGTTTCATTATTTCTTCGGTTGCTCATAAGTGAATTGGTTGGGTTAATTCCAGGCTGCACTTTCAAGCAGTTCCTCGACTGCAAGCCGATGAACTATGACGGCACAGGAGGTGCAGTAGCATTTGTGCGCTGGACGGAGAAGACTGAAGCTACTTTCCGCATGAGCAAGTGTACCGCGGATCAACAAGTCACTTTTGCTACTGGGTTATTCGTCGATGAAGCTCTGACTTGGTGGAACCTACAAGCCCAAACTTTGGGTGATGACGCCGCTTATGGCCTCACTTGGGAGGAACTGAAGGAAAGGATGAGAGAGAAGTACTGCTCTCGTGCAGAACTCCAAAGGCTGGAAACAGAGTTCTGGCACTTAACTATGGAAGGTGCTGACATCAATGGTTACACTCGAAGGTTCCACGACCTGTCCAGAGTGCTTCCCTACATGGTGACTCCGGAATTTAAGCGTGTTGAACGCTACATTTGGGGACTGGCCTCAGAGTTTCGTGGCATGGTGACGTCGGCCAAACCACAAACAATCACCGAGGCTGTAACTCTGGCTGTCAGCCTTACTGAAGATTGTGTTCGTATGAAGAAGCTATCATTGAACCCCACTGAGAAGACCGAGACGCATGCTGAGTCGTCCGGTGACAAAAAGAGAAAGCATACAAGTTTGAACCAAGCAACTCGTAACAACAAGGGTTTCAACAAGAAGCGCGACACTAATCCGCCTCAGGAGACAAAAACCCATGCAACCAAAGCATACCAAGGCTCCATGCCTAGATGCCAAAAGTGTAAGTATCATCATGATGGAGCTTGTCGCATTCCAAGGTGCGACAAATGTGGTAAATTGGGTCATCAAACAGAAGACTGTTGGGGAAAAGGAAAGAACCGAAATGGAAACGGTGCTGGTAACAAGAATGGTAACGGGAAGGGGCAGAACCAAGGATGCTTCAAGTATGGAAGCAATGATCATTTCATGAAGAACTGCCCAGAGAGAAACAACGCTCCGGTTCGAGCATTTGTGATTGGAGCAAGAGACGCACGCGAGGACCCTAACGTGGTCACCGGTACGTTTCTCGTTAACAATCACTTCGCATCCATATTATTTGACACTGGCGCCGATTATAGCTTCATGTCTGCGGAATTTAAACGTATACTCGGAATAGAATCTAGTAGATTAGAAATTCCTTATTCCATAGAACTAGCCAATGGTAAACTCGTTGAATCGAGCGAAGTTGCTAGGGGCTGCACACTAGAACTTGGCGAACGGAATTTCAGCATCGATCTCTTACCTATTCAATTGGGTAGCTTCGATGTAGTGGTCGGAATGGACTGGTTGTCCAAGAACAGAGCTGAAGTTATCTGTCATGAGAAAATCATTCGCATCCCTCTAGCGAAGGATGAAACTCTCATTGTACATGGGGAAAAACAAGACGCGCCTCTTCGAATCATCAGCTGTATGAAGGCACAGAAGTGCTTGAGGAAAGGATGTGTCACTTTCCTAGCACACGTTATAGACAAGAAGGCTGTGGAGCCAAAACTCGAAGACATTCCTGTGGTGAATGAATTTCCTGATGTTTTTCCCGAAGATCTGCCAGGATTACCTCCGCAACGACAAGTCGAATTCCGTATAGACCTGGTTCCAGGAGCTGCTCCTGTAGCCAAGGCACCCTATCGACTTGCTCCATCCGAAATGCAAGAATTATCTACACAACTCCAGGAGTTGTTGGATAAAGGATTTATAAGGCCAAGCTTCTCACCCTGGGGAGCTCCAGTATTATTCGTAAAGAAGAAGGATGGAACACTGCGGATGTGTATCGATTACAGGGAACTGAACAAGCTCACAATCAAGAATCGGTATCCGCTACCAAGGATTGATGACTTATTTGATCAATTGCAAGGATCAAGCTACTATTCCAAGATCGACCTTCGATCTGGATACCATCAGCTGAGAATCCAAGAGGAAAGCGTGCCAAAGACTGCATTCAGAACACGCTATGGGCACTACGAATTTCTTGTGATGCCGTTTGGATTAACGAACGCGCCAGCGGTCTTTATGGACCTAATGAACCGCGTATGCAAACCATATCTCGATAAATTCGTGATTGTATTTATCGATGATATCCTGATTTACTCGCGAACGAAAGAAGAACATGAGCAACATCTCAGAACCATCTTGGAGCTACTGAAGAAAGAGAAACTTTATGCAAAGTTCTCGAAATGCGAATTCTGGATTCGCGAAGTACAATTTCTTGGTCACGTGGTGAATGAGAAGGGCATTCATGTAGACCCGTCCAAGATTGAAGCAATAAAGAATTGGGAAGCTCCCAAGACCCCAACTGAAGTTCGTCAATTTTTGGGCTTAGCGGGCTATTATCGGCGATTCATTGAGAATTTCTCGAAGATAGCTCAACCGCTAACGACCCTTACTCAGAAAGACAAGAAGTACGACTGGGGTCACAAACAAGAAGAAGCCTTTCAGCTACTTAAGAACAAGCTCTGCGATGCACCGATACTATCGTTACCCGAAGGCACTGAAGACTTCGTGGTATACTGTGACGCTTCACGACAAGGTTTGGGTTGCGTGCTCATGCAACGCCAAAAAGTCATCGCTTATGCTTCAAGACAACTGAAGGTTCATGAGAGAAATTATACCACTCACGACCTGGAGCTGGGTGCAGTGGTATTCGCCTTGAAGATTTGGCGACACTATCTATATGGTACTCGATGTACAATCTTCACAGATCACAAAAGCTTGCAACATATATTTGATCAGAAGGAATTGAATATGCGCCAGCGACGTTGGGTCGAGCTGCTAAATGATTACGACTGTGAGATTAAGTACCATCCTGGAAAGGCAAACGTTGTAGCGGACGCGTTGAGCCGAAAGGAAAGGGTTAAGACCCTAAGGGTTCGAGCATTGGAAATGACGATTCGAACGAACCTCACTGCACGCATTCGGGATGCACAACAAGAAGCTCTTAAAGAAGAGAACCGTAAAGCTGAATACCTCCGGGGTGCATTGAAATACATGGTGCCAAATGAAGAGGGAGCCTTATACTTCAAGAAGCGTATCTGGGTTCCACTCTGCGGTGGCATACGTGAGGTCATCCTTAATGAAGCCCACAAATCGAGATATTCGATCCATCCAGGATCGGACAAGATGTACCAAGACTTGAAAGAGTACTATTGGTGGCCGAGACTCAAAAGTGACGTTGCTGTCTATGTTGGAAAATGCCTAACCTGTGCTAAGGTTAAGGCCGAATATCAGAAACCGTCCGGCCTCCTACAACAACCAGAAATTCCCGTGTGGAAGTGGGAACAAATCTCGATGGACTTCATAACGAAGTTACCCAGGACCCCGAGAGGGCACGATATGATATGGGTAATCGTTGATCGATTGACGAAGTCTGCGCATTTCCTACCAATCCGAGAAAAGGATAGCACTGGAAAGCTTGCAGAGATATACTTAAGAGAAATTGTGGCACGTCATGGAGTGCCAATCTCAATCATTTCAGACAGAGATGGACGCTTTGTCTCAAGAATTTGGCAATCATTTCAGGAAGCCTTTGGATCTCAGTTAGATCTGAGCACGGCATTCCATCCGCAAACAGACGGCCAGAGCGAACGGACTATACAAACGTTAGAAGATATGCTTCGCGCATGTGTCATGGATCTAGGCGGCAGCTGGGATACTCATCTACCTTTAGTTGAGTTTTCCTACAATAACAGCTATCATACAAGCATAAAAGCCGCGCCGTTCGAAGCTCTGTATGGCCGCAAATGCCGATCGCCCTTATGTTGGGCAGATGCCGGAGATAAACGTATGGTTGGTCCTGAACTTGTACAAGAGACAACCGATAAGATTGCGCAGATCCGAGAGCGCATTAGGGCGGCTCGAGAGCGACAAAAGAGCTACGCGGATCCAAATAGGAAATCGGTAGATTTCAAAGTGGGAGACAAAGTGTTGTTAAAAGTCTCACCATGGAAGGGCGTAGTCAGATTTGGAAAGCGTGGAAAGCTGAATCCACGATACATCGGACCATTCAGAATTTTGAAGAGAATTGGTACCGTGGCATACAAGTTGGAGTTACCGGAAGAACTTAATGGAGTGCATGATACGTTTCATGTATCCAACCTGAAGAAGAGTCCAACGCAAGAAAACGTGACCATCCCGATGGATGAAGTACATATTGATGAAGCCCTCCGATTTACAGAACAACCCGTTGAGGTTACCGACTGGAAAGTCAACAAGACCAGGAGGAGCAGTGTGAAACTTGTTAAAGTACGTTGGAGCTCTAAGCACGGACCCGAGTACACATGGGAACGTGAAGACCAGTTCAAGAAAAAGTATCCCCACCTATTCAAGAAGACTCCAGCGAGAGTTAGTTCAGCCTGAATTTAGGGACGAAATTCTTTTAACGGGGGGAGACTGTGACAACTGGCACGAACCGGTAATTTCCGTACACTATAATTATTGCTTAATGACTGCAATTATGAGTTTAAGTGTCAGCAATGTCTGAACACATGATTAAACAAGTGAATTCATGCAAGTTGTATACTACAAAATATTGCTTTATGCATAAACGAGAGCGTTGCGTCAAAAATAATAGTAAACTCACCGGTAAGACACACTGTGTCGACTGAACTGCAGAAAGCAGTCAGACAATAAAATTGGAGCCTAGGTGTAGGTCCGACAACAAGAATGCATTAAAACCCAAGAGTACATACAAGGGTTAATAAATATGCAATACGAAAGCAAAAATAAGCACTAAAAAGCACCCGAAACGCACTTTAAGTGCAGAATTTATACAATTCAGCAATAATTCAGCATTTAGGCATATAAATATTATGCAGAAATGTCGTTTTATTATCCAGAATATTTCCCTAGGTGTTGGGAATCGAAAGAGTACAAGAAAGGTACTTAAACGACACTAAAAAGTGCAATTTAGCACTTTAACGAATCGGTATGTAACCGAACAACCGGAGATTACCCGGAGCATAAAAATAATGTCAATGACATTGTTTTTATCTTTTCTGAGCCAGTTAGGGTCCCTGATTACCCTAACACCCGCTAAAATACACTACACACTAAGTAACCGGGTTAGGTACTTAACTAACCTATTTAACATAACTATTAACCTAACTATCTACTTGAGATCGAACTAGATACCCCCCCCCCCATTATGATCGGCCTAACCAAGGGGAGACATGGTTAGTACCCTTTTGATTATTTAAATCCTAATGTCTAGTATCTACACAACATATTACCCTTTGGATAAACATGATTTAACTTCCTATAAATACTAGAGTTCACTTAACATAATTCTCATCACACAACACAACTTACTCACTCTCTCTAGCCCTCCCTTCACCTTCGGCCGAACCCCACTCCACCCACCATCATACTTTCGGTTCTTGTTCTTGACATTCCATCATCATACACACTTCAAGGATCGCGTATTAGGAGCTTCGGTGCACTCGGAACGCGAAGGACCACTTCCGTTAGCTTTTATCCACCCATTTTCCGTCAGGATTCTTCCCTAGCCTTGAGCTAGAGGTATAACACTTAAATCTCATATTTGAGCTTATCTAAAGTGGTTAAAAGAATTTTTGTCGGTTAAAACTCGGAATCTTACAAGTTGAAGCATTAAAGTCTACTAAAAGTATGAAAAATGGTGGTTAATAGCTCATGTGTTGTGTAAAAGTTGTAGTATTTGAAATATGCGATTATTTAGACCCGATCTATGTTGTGGTAGCTCGGATCACCGTTTAACCCGGTTTGGTAAGATCATGGATCTTAACATAAAGCTATTTTAGAAGTAACAAGGGTTAAAAGGTGAAACCCTACCACACATAAACCATGAACTTGTGTAAAAATGTTTTAACTTGTACAAAAGTGTTTAAAACTAGTAGATCTATGTATCTACAAGTGGTATTTTCAAAAGACCAAGCATCAAAAGAAATCACATGTTCTAAACCGGATCTTACACAAACAAAAGTGGTTTTTGTGAACAAACAAGAGTGTGGATACTTGTGTGACAAAAGTTTTAACGAAGAAATAGTTTTCGTAAAAACCGACTAGAAGTTGTAAAACTTCATATTCTTTAAAAATAAAGTTTTTAAGAAATTAAACTTATTTTTAAAGATAACAAGACTTACTAAATGTGCTAGTAAGTTACTACACATTTTTGTAAATATTCAAGTTCATGAAATTAGTGATTATTGTTGACGAATATTGTTGATAATTGTTGTTGATGATTGATAATGATTTAAAAGAAAATAAACACACGTTTTGAAAACGTGGGAAACCTCCATTTTTAGGGGAAACTCTGTCAAAATTTTTATAAATTTTGACACTTAGAAAAAAATATAAGTTTTTGAGAAACTTATTCCCTAAAAATGTGTTTAAGAGTATTACTAAGGTTTCCCTGATTTTTGATGATAAGAAATGAGGATTTCTTCAAGAATAAAAATGGATAATAAGTATATATTTTTGAGAGAAAAATATATATTATTTGATCACCAACTTGTGTGCTAAGTGTGTATAGTATGTGTTATACGTGCTAGTGTATTAAGACTTAAAAATACACTAAATACCCGTGAGGAGTATAAACATAAAAATACACATACAAAATACAAGAAACATAATTCGGGTGCAAAGTGCAAAACATAAAAGACTTATATTTATTTTTGGAGAAAATAATATAAGTAAGATATGTAGTTAAAAATATGGAATATTTTTAACACAAGAATATACAAAAGAGAGTGACTGTACTTGTGCGACGCAAGTCTAGTGACTAACGTTAAGAAAACGCGTATAGGTTACGACGTTAATTAAGCAAATCCGGTGGAGTTTACGACGCTAGGAACGCAAAGTTGTGAGTTCATGCTCCCCCTTTTCTCTTTAACTGTTTTCAGTTTTTATAACTTCGGGGGTGAAATACATGTACAAAAGTACAATATTTATAAATGGTATGATATAAATACAAGAAGTACACTTGGTGAGAACGAGAACCAAGTGTGACGAAATATATGAATATGAGAAGCGCATTTGGTGAGACGAGAACCAAGTATAAGGCGCTATGAGAAATGATAACAAGAAACGCGCTTGGTGAGAACGAGAACCAAGTAGGAGGCGTTATGAGAAATAGTGTCACGAATAGGGTACAGAAGCACCATTAATCAACAATATACCTAGACCGCAGAACAAAAGGTTAGATCTAACGGGTGCCTGGCAGCCACACTCCCGGTCGGGGCGAGAACCGAGGAGTGCTTTTGTGTCTCAGAATATACCAATTAAATGCCTTAGGTTTGGTGACTTCCTATGACGTGCCACATGTTAATGGCTTTGCAACCCATTAACAATCTGATAAGTACAGAAATACTGTATTTACATAAAATTCATACCATACAAAAATTGATAAATAACTTGAAGTACGTGGGGTACTCAAGAGGATTGATAAATAACTTGAAGTACGTGGGGTACTCAAGAGGATTGATAAATAACTTGAAGTACGTGGGGTACTCAAGAGGATTGATATATAACTTGAAGTACGTGGGGTACTCAAGAAAAGATTGAATTATACATGGGTACGTGATGTACACATGAAACTGAATTTATATATGAAAACTTGATTTACTCACAAACTATGTTTTCATACAAAGTATACAAACATGAAATACAAAACTGCATGAATTCACACCAACATTATGTTGATGTTTTTCCAAAACTCACATGTATTTCAGGTAACTAGGATGGATGTGCGCGTGGTCTTACTCATGCTCGTGGATGTCGCTTATGTTTATCTATAAATAAAGTTGTAAACTTTTAAGACAATGCTTTATGCGACCTAGCGATGTAAACGCTAACGTATGTTTTCAAATTATGGTATTTGAAGTTATTTTCTTGAGCATGTAGTATGTTTACTCTTCGTATGCAATGAGAACCTTTCATGATCACACCTCGTGCTTCCGCCGCAGAAAGGGGTGTGACACTAATCCAGCTTATTTTTTGGTTAAATCTGGTCATGTGCAAGCCTTGCACATGAGGGCATTCTTGTCATTTTATCTTTCCAGAGACTAGTGTGTAAATAATTAATATTCAAGGACTATTTTGTAAAAAAAACATATAAATAAAAAAATATAAAAACCTGAAACTCACACTCTCTCTCTCATTTCTCTCTCTGTCTCTAAACTCATCTCTCTCTCTCTCTAAACTCAACTATCTCTCTCTAATGAACTAGACCAAACCCAACTTCCAAAACCCATGTTCCGGTTTCCTCTCTCACCTCGCCGGAGCCACCTGCAACAACGACCGCATTTACAAACTCTCACTCCCCAACTTCAACCTTCACGACTCCATCTCACCCTTCATATCCAACTGCACCAATCTCCAATCAGTAGACCTCTCAAACAGCTCGCTCACCGACCCAATCCCAGCCGAACTCCAGTACCTCGTCAACCTCAGGTTGCCATTGTTGGCGAATTACTGTTTTACCCCTGATTCACAAGTTGGCGAATTAGGTGTCTGGAAAACTAAATTAATTAATCAATTAAGTGTTTGAATTAGTTTGGAATTGTTTAGTGTGTAGATTAGATGATTTATGATAGCTAATTCTAGTAGGATTAGGATGCTTGAGAGAGAAGTAATTGAGTCCTATAAATACTTGATTGTAATCAGTTTTTAGATATAATGATTTTCTGATTAATACAATTTGGGTGTTAAGCCAAAGTTGTTTACTTTCTACTCTGTTTACCAATTTAAACTTTGAATTGGTATCAGAGCAAAACGAGGGACCTGCAAGAATTTTGAATCTGCTCACCATCGAATCTTTGAAGATCCGCGAACCAGAGACCGAATTGCCGATCAAGGTGGGTTGAGGTTTCAGGTCTGAAATCGTGACCTGCAGATTGAAGAACAGACCTGCAGCAAGAAGAAAAAGGTTGACTTGTGTCTAAAGGAGTCCGCCGATCTAGGGTTTTGAAGAATTTTATGCGAACCTGTGCTGTGGTGCTGCTGATCAGAACCTGCGAATCAGAAGCGCTGTCGTGTTTTCTTTTCTCTTGATTGTTCGGGACAGGAACAAAAGGGCTGGAACCACAAACAACTATACCCAAATCTCCTATTACTCAGACGTATAATAGGAAAAAATCGAAGTCAAGCATGGTTGATACGACAGGATCTCCGGTAACACCGAAGGAGACGAACCCGTCGTCCTTTCAGTGTCCAATGCTTTCGTCCATTAATTACTCTGTTTGGGCTCTTCGTATGCGAGTCATCTTTAACGTTCATGGAGTTTGGGACGTTATCGAACCGGGTAACGAAGACGCCAAGAAAAACAACATTGCAACCGCGTTGTTATTTCAATCGATTCCTGAAGATCAGATTTTGCAAATCGGTAATCTGAAAACAGCTAAAGAGATGTGGGAAGCGTTGAAAACCTGACACCTGGGAGCCGAACGGGTAAGGGAAGCAAGACTTCAAACACTGATGAACGAATTTGAAGGATTAAAGATGAAGGACACGGGAACTATTGATGATTTTGCATTCAAGTTATCAGGGATTGCATCAAAGTCAAGAACATTGGGGCAAGCAATTGAGGAAACGAAGATGGTCAAGAAATTCTTGACAAGTTTGCCACGAAAATTCATTCAAATCGTTGCTTCGATTGAACAAATGCTGGATTTGAAGACTCTCGGTTTTGAAGATGTAGTTGGACGTCTGAAAGCTTATGAAGAACGAATAAAGGAAGAAGAAACTGCTGAAAATTCGGGTAATTTAATGTTTGCTAAATCTGAATCATCTTCTAACTATCAAAAACGGGAGTCGTCGGGTGGGCGTGGAAAAGGATCTAACTCAAACCGGGGCCATGGTCGTGGTCGTGGTCGTGGCCGTAATAACAACCAAGATCGTGGTAACCGGGAATCTGCGAGTAAGACTGATGATCAAAAGCAGAAGGGAAAAGGTCGAGATTATTCCAAAATACGGTGCTACAGATGTGACAAGTTCGGTCACTTTGTATCGCACTGCCCTGAACGTCAAAAGAAAATTCAAGAACTGAACCAAGCTGAAGCTGAGGGAAATCAGGCGAACGGCGTTGATGCGTCATTCTTTATGATGCAACAAGAATCAGTTTATTTAAATGAAGAACGAGTGATCCCGGCAAAGTATGAAGTTGATTCGAAAGACAAGGATGTATGGTATTTGGATAATGGCGCGAGCAACCACATGACAGGTAACCGTTCTTATTTTGCTGAATTAAATGAGCGAATATCTGGATGGGTAAAATTTGGGGATGGGTCATGTGTCGATATCAAAGGGAAGGGATCGATTATCTTTAAAGGGAAATCCGGAGAACAAAAAGTAATTACTGAAATTTATTACATTCCGGATCTCCGAAGTAATGTGATTAGTCTAGGACAAGCAACTGAATCTGGTTGTGATGTCCGGATGAAAGAAAATAACTTAACTATGCATGACAGTGGTGGAAAATTACTAATGAAAGTTACAAGAAATTCAAATCGGCTCTATAAAATCCAACTTAAAGTTGGAACCCCCATATGTTTGCAAGCAAAAATTGATGAAGAACCGTGGTTGTGGCATGCGAGACTTGGCCACATCAATTTCGCTTCCTTGAACGGTATGTACAAGATGGCCGACGGAGTACCGGTGATTCGTGAAAAAAACCAACTATGCGAGTCATGTATGGTTGGAAAGCAAACAAGACACTCGTTTCCAAAGAAGGCAAATTTTAGAGCGTCGGAAGTGTTAGAGCTCGTACATGGTGATCTTTGTGGACCGATATCCCCACCAACCTTGACAGGTAACAAATATATCCTTGTTCTAATTGATGATTTCTCACGGTATATGTAACACCTCGAAAATTCACGTCCTATAATGTATTGACACGTGTCATAAGCTTGAACGTGTGAAAGCATACTCTAGAGGGACTAAAGTTGACAAACATGGAAAGTATGTGAATATAAGGGCTTAAAATGTCATCAAGGGATAAATATAATTTACAGTAACCCCACATGATGCTCATACCCTTACACGAATAAATCATGGATCATGCGAAGCTAATTGGGAATGAAAGTGAGAGATTACAAACTACAGGGGTTAAATGTGTCAACATGTTTAAGTTATACCTCTGAGTGACCTTTTGACAAACCCGAAGCTTTGTAACGGTTAATTATGCTCACTAGAATGCACGATATAAATTTCATAAAGTTTCGTTATCGTATGAGAAAGTTATGATCAAATTCGTGTACAAGGGGGTTAAAGCGTCAACGTTGAAGTTTAGGACTTTACGGGTAACAATTAAGTTAACCGGGGACTTAACAAAGTGGGTATATGTCTTGAAGCCCTTATACGTCAATTACGAGGGCTCAAAGTGCAAGAAAATAAGGTCTAATCAAAGTTTGAAGAGCCAAGGACCAAAACTGCAATTTATAAAAGTTTTGTTGGATGACCCCATAGGCTCGCGTAGCGCGAGCCCTCACAACCTTGCAGTCGCGCTACGCGACTGCCCCATCTGGACAGCATTTTGATTTTGTTTGATCTTTGTCTGCCATTGCCTTATATCAGCCATTAATTCGAATTTCCTCTTCATGCTTGGCCCCTGAACAACCCCTAAACATCTAGGACACTTGTTGATTAGTTGTGGTGGGTTGTAGACTTGTGTGTCAACAAATTGTGGTGATTAAAACCACTATATAAAGGCCTTAAGTTGCAAGCATGCTTCACACATTCACTCTTGCAAAATCTGATCATTTTGGAGCACAAGAGCACCTTCCAAGCCTTCCTAATCAACCATTAGACACTTGTAAGTTTGCTTGACCTTTCTTAATTAAGTTTTAGCATAGTTTTAGCTTAAAAGTCAAACTGTCGTAATTAACGGTTGACTTAGCGATTAGTCATTTTTAGCTCAGTGATTAGTCGAATCAAAAGTAGTTATAAGTTGGTAATTATGTGGGTAATAAACCCTCAAAAGGGTTCCCCCTGATTCCCACTCTAACTAGGTCTAATGTCGGGTCAAACTTGTTAAGAAAAAGTCAACAGGATCCTTAAATTCTAAATTATGCATAATTAGCAATGTAGAACATATACAACCTGTTTGATCAGTAATATAACTTGGTAATTAGTGTAAGAACATGTCTAAACATTTTCAACCCGACAATTTACTGATTTGACCCGGTTCGGAACCGAAAGTCGCATAGTTTGACTTATACTTTGACTTTCAGTTCTGACCCGTCATGGTATGTTTTAGAAATACCTTAGGGCTTTATTTGGACCAGGTTACATGCTAGTATAACCCTCTGTGATTATACACCTCGGATCATTAGTTATCCAATTAATATGCATGGTTCCGTTAATTGCTCATATGTTGACCATTATGCCCTTTTCACCTTAAAACGTGATTTTTGGAAATGTAAAAGAGTAGAAACATTAGTTACTAATATATAAACTTGCATACAAAATTTGACATCAGTTTGAGGTGTAGGTTAAGAGTTATGCTCGTTAGCGTAAAATTAAAGCTTTATGTTAATTAAACGGCGTATTTAGCGTATAGCCTACTTAAGCCTACTTTTTTATATCAAATCTTTTAATCACTGATGTAATATATTATTTTGAGATTTTTAAAGATTTTTAATTAATTTTAGGCTGAGCATAACTTATAGTCGTAGGCTTAATCCGGTAATTGTCGGTTTTTGCCCTTACGAGCCATAAAATGAGTTTTACATATCTAAATGACTCCAAACCTTTTGTTACTGGTCACATATGATAAATAAATTATTTTAAGCCTTCTGGAATAATAAAAATATCAGAATTATGTATCGAACCCGGAAATGGCTTTTAATCGCCTTATTAAGCGTTTTTAACGCATAGTATGTACTAAAACTAATTTTAAACATACAAGGGTTGATGCCTACTGATATTTGAGGCAAATCATAATATTTTAACAGTAAGCAAAGGTTGATAAACTCATACTTCGGTTTTGAGCTTTTCGGCTTATGTGAAATTACCAAAATGCCCCTACGGTGCATAGTTTGGTTATAATTGATAAATTTCACATATATACTTTACCCTACTGTTATAACTTAGTAAAATAAGTATTTTTTCTGATTATATCAGACCTATAACTCAGGTAAATACTTAAACTTTTTATAACCTTTTAAAGGATCAAACTACCCCTACGGGACCTAGTTTGTGTTTAAATACGTTTCGGGCATAATGAAAGACATCTTACTGATTTCACAACATATTTGAGGCATAATTAACTTAGAAAACCTGTATATGGCTCTCATGAATACCCGTCACGCTTATTACGCGTTCGGTTCGGTTTATGTAACAAGTTTACACAAATTAGCCGAAACGGGTCAAACCTTAACGGTTTTATCTCAAATCCAGAATGTGTTTAGATTTCCCATATAAGACAAGTCTTTAAACTTGTCGGGTCTAAACCACATTCTATTTCGGTCTTTGCTTAATCGTGCGTTTAAACCGTATCATTCTTTAAGACTAGCCGGTCTAAGCTTAGGCTTAATTAAAGGCCCGTTAGCATTCTAATTGGTTATTTATACCATCATTCCAGACTAGAGCTTTCCGGTAAATTGTACCTACGCTTACTTGAGTGAATACGGCTGAGTTATTAATTTCTGCTATTTAAGACAGGAGCTAGCTCAGGTAAATACTTTTAACTTATTTTCCCTTATACGGGCTTGGGATACGGTATTATAAAAATACCGCTTGGTCGGGTGTAGAAACCTTTTAATCGGAGATGATTGAATTGCATAATCCCGTTTTAATCTGTATTGATTGATAACAAATAACATTGGGGGTTAATGACCGTGTCCTGGATATCCTTGGCTCATTTAAAAAAGTGAATGGCCATAACTTAAGCACAAGGTGTAGGCATAACACCTCCTGTTGCGTATGTAAAAGATATACTCACTCGTAAGGATGTCTTCTTGTGAGTTATATTTATGGTGTGTCGATTAATCTTGACCGGCTTGTATTGTATAATCACCGGCCCTAAATGTTGGACAACCATGTAAATCGGATACAAGATTTTTATTAATAAGATTGTCCCAAGTATAAAAGATTAATTTTGCCTCTGTGCATTTTAATCAAGTTATAAAAGATATTTTGTGCCTCGTGCATTCAAATCAATTTTTAAACTCTTTTCCAAAATGAGTCGGTTAATTGTATTTACCAGTGTAAACTGACGTATTTTCCAAAAAGGTTAAGTGACAGGTATTGAACGTAATTGGCTGGAAGCTCAGGGCGTTAATAAGGAATCTTGCAAGTTCTAGATGCCTGAAGTCTGTTGAACAGTTTCTTTTATTTGATCCGCCAGTGGATCCTTTACTTTCCGTTGTAATACTTTGATATTACTTTATATTCGGATTGTAATATAATTATCTTTTGCTTCCGCTGTGCATTTATATATTGTGTTGTTTGACTATTATGTTGCCAACCACGTCACGATACTCCCCACCGGGCCCACCGGTGACACGTGGAAAAATTGGGGTGTGACAGTATATGTGGTCTTATCTTTTGAAGCAGAAAAGCGATGCGTTTGTTACAATCAAAAAGTTCAAAGTTATGATTGAAAAGCGAACTAGGAAGCCGCTTAAAACATTGCGTACCGATAGAGGCGGAGAATTCACCTCACGTGAGTTCAATGAATATTGTGAACAAGAAGGGGTGATGAGACATTTGACGGCTCCATATACACCTCAACAAAACGGTGTTGTGGAACGTCGAAACCGTACGCTAATGGAGATGACGCGATGCATAATGAAGGCAAGGGGTGTTCCTAATTATTTATGGGGAGAAGCCGTCCGTCATGCAAGTTATTTGATAAACCGAACTCCTACACGAGCTTTGGTGGGAGAAACGCCATACGAAAAGTTTAAACGGAAAAAGCCAAATCTCGAACACCTTAAAATATTTGGTTGTTTGGCGTATGAACGGATTGTGTCAAAACAGTTACAGAAACTTGATGATAGGTCAAACCCGCTAGTACACCTAGGTTCCGAACCGGGTTCTGGAGCGTATCGCCTATATGATCCAAAAACCCAAAGAATTATTGTGAGCGTACATGTGGATTTTGATGAAAAAGGGGGCTGGAATTGGAAGGAAGATAATATTGTTGAATGTAAAACTCAAAGGAAACCCGGATTATTTACTGTAATGTGGGGAGATTATGAAGACAATGGACCTGGACCGCATCTGGTCAGCCTAGAATCATCAGACCAGTCCGTGACAAGTAGCAGTTCAAGAGAGCCCAGGGGCTCGTCGCTTGAAAATTGTTACGACCGCTTATTCATATTAATAAAAACCACAACTTATCGAAATCTAGACCTTGTAATTAACATTGTTTATAAACTTTTTAACAAAATTTGGGCATGACCCGTTTGTAAAACAAGCATACCCCCTGTTTTTACACATAAATAAAACATCATCCATCAACGACCCTAGTTACATTAAACTACCCAAAACAAAAACAACAAGTTTTTAAGTTTAAGACTTCTAACAAGATAAAACCGAATTAACAAAACATAGACCCAAAAGTATGCATTTTAACTAGCGGAAGCGTTCGGTATAACAAGGCATAGATATGTGCTCGCTCCATGCTCCGGATCGCCTAAAGTGAGGATTTACCTACAATCAACAACAAGGTTTTACAAGTTAGTCATCATACTTGATAATCTATAACACTTTCGTTTTAGTTCCAACCGAATATGATCTTTCACCTTACTTACGCATTCGACTACCCAAATTCTTGGGTTTAGCATGAACACTCTCGATGAGAGTTAAGCATACATAAAGCTACCCAAATACTTGGGTTTGGCATAAACACTCTCAATGAGAGTTAAGCGTACATATCCAACCCGTTTAACCGGGATAATTATTTATAACATAAATTCTTTATCCTATCCGTATAACGGATTAAGCTTTTAGCATTTGACATAGCATACGATACCATCCGTTCAAAACGAATGGAAGCTTATTCATGAGCGACTTGTTCACTAGAACCGGCCGACTCGCATAACTTATCACAATCCTCATAATAGCCAAATCCACAAGGGATTTGCTAGTTAGTTCTAATCACTATAACATTTTAACAATATCTAATTATGATGTTGTAACAAGACTATAAATAAGATATTTGTATGCAACGAAACATACCTCGGTCTTGCGTGCCTTCCGCCTTCTTAGAGCTTGTACCTTCTTCCTTCACGCCTACATTACAATATTCGTTCATTTAGTCTACCAATTTCGTCCTACCATTTTAACATTACCAATGCATTCTTCTCCTAAGCATTTCATCAAACACTTGGTAGGCATCATAATTAAGACATAAGGTACAAGTCTTTAAAGCACATTTTTACTAGTTCATCATCACCCAACATTCATGTTTATTCTAATTTACATATTTATTTCCTACTACTTCAATTAATCTTACATTCAAGCATTACAAACAAGATCATATATCAAGATAACAAACCATCACAATCATTATGATCTTCCTAATCTTAACAAAATTTCACAAGGTGGGTTTTCACTACAATCTTACATGCAACCTAAAATCACCCATTATTCTTGTTCTAGGAGGCAATTCTAACTCAGATTTCTCCTATTTGACACAAGAATTCGAGATTGGGTTGAACCCCTCATTTTACAAATCATGATATTAGGAAATTAAGCTTACCACATCAAAAGTCAAGCTTAGATGAGTGCAAATTAGGGTTCATGCATTGGATTACCCTTGTAATTCCACTTCAATTGGTTGAATTTGATAGAACAAGAGTTTCCCTTGGGTTTTCCCCTGCTTGGTCGATCTCAAACACGCACAGGATGTGGGTGTTTGTGGGTTTACCCATATTAATTCCCTAACTTATAAAATCTTACACTTTACCCCCTTCTAATTTGATAAACATATAAATTTGAGCATTATTTCAACTATTTAACTTATTCCTTACCATAACCTATCATTTTAGTAAAAAATTTTTTTGTTCATTTTCACTTATCTGAATAATAACTGGTTTTTGGGGCGTTACAAGTCTACCCCCCTTAAAGGAGGTTTCGTCCCCGAAACCTGATCATACAACAATTTAAATATTGACATACCGAAAAGAAAAGGATAGTGTTTCCTCATTTCATCTTCTGCTTCCCATGTGAGATCCGAACCTTTTCGGTGTTGCCATTGCACCAACACTTGTTTAACGGCTTTATTGCGGAGGTTCTTTACCTTAAAGTCTTTAATGGCTACAGGTCTTTCGACGTAGTTTAATCCCTCGTCCAACTCAATATCATCGAGGGGTACTAGCGCTGTTTCGTCCGTAGGACTCTTCCTCAACTGCGACACGTGGAAGGTATTATGAATCCCGTCTAGAGTAGGCGGTAATTCTAATCGATATGCGACTCTTCCAACTCGAGCCAAGACTTTGAACGGTCCAATATATCGAGGACCCAACTTGCCCCGCTTGCGAAAACGGATTATACCCTTCCATGGGGACACTTTCAACAGAGCGAAATCTCCGACTTGAAATTCAATAGGTCGCCTTTTCTTTTTCGCATAAACTTTTTGCCGATCCTGGGCCGCTTTCAGTCGCGCTCTTACCAATTTTATCTTTTCATTTGTTACTGCTATTAGATCACTTGGCGCAAGCTCTCTTTGCCCCACTTCACCCCAACATACGGGAGTTCTACATTTTCTTCCGTACAGGAGTTCATATGGAGCCATTTTAAGGCCACTATGGTAACTGTTATTATAAGAGAATTCCACTAGGGGTAGATGGTCAGCCCAGCTTCCCCCAAAGTCTAATGCACACGCTCTCAACATATCGATAAGGGTTTGAATGGTTCTTTCTGACTGGCCGTCAGTCTGAGGGTGGTAGGCGGTGCTTATGTGTAACCTCGTGCCCACACTCTCGTGAAACTTTCGCCAATAACGTGAGGTAAATCTGGTGTCACGGTCCGAAACGATTGACACAGGCACCCCGTGTCGAGATATGATTTCATTCATATATATTTCTGCCATTATCTCGGAGGAGTAAGCCTCTTTGATAGGTAGAAAATGAGCGCTTTTCGTAAGCCTATCCACGATTACCCATATGGTATCGTGCCCCTTCTTCGTTCTGGGAAGCTTAGTTACCAAATCCATTGTTATTTCCTCCCACTTCCATACCGGAATTTCTAAAGGCTGCAACTCCCCGTATGGTTTTTGATGCTCTGCTTTCACTTGAGAACATGTTAAGCATTTCGCGACATACTTAACGATATCACGTTTCATGCCCGGCCACCAATAATTGGTCTTCAAATCCTGATACATCTTTGTAGCCCCGGGGTGAACCGAATATCGGGACTTATGAGCTTCTTCAAGTAACGCGGTCTTGACTTCACAGAAACGGGGTATCCAAATTCGGCCAAATCTCGTTTTGAGCCCGATCGAATTTTCTTCTAGCTTATCGGTTATTCCTTTCAATCTTTCTTTCTTTACATCTTCAGCTGCGAGTGACTTTATTTGGGAATCACGTATCGTCTCAAGTAATCGCGGCGTAACTATCATCTTCATGGATTTTACTCGAATGGGAGGCGGATATTCCTTTCGGCTTAACGCGTCGGCTACTACATTCGCTTTTCCCGGGTGATAAAGGATATCACAATCGTAGTCTTTGATAAGTTCTAACCACCTCCGTTGCCTCATATTCAAGTCTTTCTGCTCAAAGAAATATTTAAGGCTTTTGTGATCCGAATAAATTGTGCACTTCACGCCATATAGATAATGCCTCCATATTTTTAAGGCAAATACTACCGCTGCCAATTCCAAATCGTGTGTTGGGTAGTTTACTTCATGCAGCTTCAGTTGCCGTGAAGCATATGCGATAACTCTCCCCCGTTGCATCAAAACGCAACCTAAACCTTGATGTGACGCGTCTGAATAGACCACCAGGTCTTCAGTCCCATCCGGTAATGTCAAGACCGGTGGACATGATAATTTCTCTTTCAATACTCGGAAGGCTTCCTCCTGTTCTTTACCCCACACGAACTTCTCTTTCTTCCTCGTCAGCTTTGTTAAAGGCAAAGCTATCTTTGAAAAATCCTGTATGAACCTTCTATAATATCCCGCGAGGCCTAGAAAACTTCTTATTTCAGTCGGGTTCTTTGGGGGAACCCATTTCATTACAGCATCGATCTTTGATGGGTCTACTAAGACGCCCTCCGAATTGATCACATGACCCAGAAACTGTACCTCTCTGAGCCAAAAGGCGCATTTTGAAAATTTCGCGTAAAGTTTCTCCTTACGGAGAATTTCAAGTACTTCACGCAAGTGTCTCGCGTGTTCGGCCTTGCTTCGCGAGTAGACTAGAATATCATCTATGAACACGATCACAGATTTATCTAACATGGGGCGACATACCCGGTTCATAAGGTCCATAAACGCAGCCGGCGCATTAGTCAACCCGAAAGACATGACTAAAAATTCATAGTGCCCATATCGGGTTCTGAACGCGGTCTTCGGAATATCTTCTTCCCGTACTCTAACTTGATGGTATCCCGAACGCAAATCTATCTTGGAGAACCAACTCGCCCCTTGCAATTGATCGAAAAGATCATCGATCCTTGGTAAAGGGTAGCGGTTCTTGATAGTTAGCTTGTTTAATTCTCTGTAGTCGATGCACATGCGCATTGACCCGTCTTTCTTCTTAACAAATAAGACAGGCGCTCCCCAAGGTGACACACTCGGACGTATGAAGCCCTTGTCTAACAAGTCTTGTAATTGTGCCATTAGCTCCCGCATCTCGGTGGGAGCCAATCTATAAGGAGCCTTTGCAACCGGCTTCGCAACCGGATTCAATTCAATACGAAACTCTATTTCTCTTTCGGGAGGAAGTCCCGGCAATTCATCCGGAAATACATCCGGAAATTCATTCACGATCTCTACATCTTCAAGCTTCGGAAAATCTCGATGAGCATCAACCACGTAAGCTAGGTATGCCTTACCCCCGTTAAGTGTATACTTAGCGGCTTGAACGAGGGTACAAAGTTTCGCTTCCACCCTTCTCTCTCCTTGTATAGCTATTCGTTTTCCACTTGGGGACTGAACATGTACCGTTTTGGTTTCACAATTAATTCCCGCTTGGTGTCGGGTCATCCAATCCATACCCACAATCATTTTGAATTCCCCCAAAACCATAGGTATGAGGTCAATATCGAATTCTTCATCTTCTATGGTAAATTTGCAATTTTTACAAATTTCGTGTAACATATAAATCTTGCTATCAGCTATTTCTACTTCTAAAGGCATCGGCAATTGTTCAATCTTAAATGAAGGATGTTGTATGATTTCATTTGAAATAAACGACATAGTGGCCCCGGTATCAAACAAGACATAAACCGGTATGGAGTTGAGTAAAAAGATACCTGAAACCACATTCGGATGAGACTTAGCTTCTTCGGAGGTAATTTGAAACATCCTCCCTTTCGCTTTAGAGCTCTCTTCGTTCTTTCCCTCCTTCTTTGATCCTTGTTGGAGTTTTGGACACTCCGACTTAACATGCCCCTTTCCAAAACAGTTGAAGCAAGTCTTCGAGTTATCTGGGCATTGAAAAGACGAGTGTCCTTCCTTACCACACTTGTAGCACCCCTTCTTGCCTAACAAACACTCCCCGGTATGAAGCTTTCCACAAGTCTTACAAGGAGGAATACCACTTTTCGATTTATCTTTCCTTCCTTGATCTTGATACCTCCCCTTTTTGGATGGACTCGAACTTGCCCCTTTCTCGCTTGACCTCTTTTCCCCACGTTCTTCTTGCCTCTTAATTTCGATTTCTCTATCCCGTGCCAGATTGATGAGCTCATCTAGAGTTTCACATTTCGAGGGAGTAATGAACTCCCTAAATTCCGCTTTTAAAACCCCATAAAAGCGATTGATCTTCATCCTTTCAGTCTTCACAAAATCCCCACAGAACTTCATCTTATCCAAGAAGGTATTTGATATTTCGTTTATCGTCTCGTTTTTCTGCCGAAGGCGCAAGAAATCCTCTTGGATCTTATCGATAGCCGACTGAGGGCAATGATACCTCATAAAGGGTTCCTTGAATTCTTGCCAAGTCATCTCTTGTAATCGATCCTCCCCTACTTCTTTACTGTGTGCATCCCACCAATCTTTTGCCTGTAAAGTGAGTTGGCCCGTAGCGAACATCACCTTATCTTCATTATCACAACGACTTCGAATAAATACCGCTTCAATGTTGGAAATCCATCTTTGACATGCGATCGGGTCAATTTTTCCATCATACGTTGCGGGATGACATGCCATGAAGTCTTTATACGTGCACCGTCTTTCCTTGCTTTTGTTTTTAGATCCCTCTATCAGTTCTTTCAGTTCTTCTATCTTGCTAGTCATCATGGCATCTACAACTCCCAACACCCGACTTTCTACTTCTTGAGCTAATTGTGGAAGATTAGCTTGCATAACCCCTTCTGCCACTTCCATAACTTTATTGTACATTGCTTCTTGACGAGCAGTATCATCGTCATCATTAACGTTTCTTGCATCAGCCATCTACACATTATCATACTTTCGTTTAATAAAGATCACAAGCTTACAGTTTATCATTACTCATTAATCATCATTCACTTATTCCATTTCATGTCATTTGCTTCATTTCTTTTGATTCTTACGAATCCATTTTTGTTGCATTCGCTAATTGTGATTACATGCACTTATTAGACCTTATATGGACACTACGTGTCCATGAAACAAGCTTTCAGACAACCCGGAACACAAATGAGAAAACAAAAAAAATTTCAGCAAAACGTTTTTTATGCAAGCCGTCGGCGACGGCTAGTATACCCGTCGGCGACGGGCTTTCAATAAGGCCGTCGGACACTTTAGCCCGTCGACAGTAAGTTAGGGCGTCGGAGACATGGGTGCCGTCGGCGACGGGGTGCCAACCCGTCGGCGACGGGCTTCCGTTTGCAGAAACGCTGCAGGTTTGTTTTTGGCTGTTCCGACCATTTTCCGAGCCCGTTTTCAACTTCCCGATTACCGGGATTTCTCATTTAGCCCGACTTAACACTTCACAACATAACGAATCTTATTTCTTAAACCGTAGCTCACCCTACATATTCATATTAAACAAAAGTTTAAGATTTTACCTCCTTGGCGATCTTGGAGCGAGCACTTCTTCGAACGAGCCATTGGTTTGAGTTCAAGCATCACGTTTAACGCTCGAATCTCTCAAACCTTGGCTCTGATACCAACTTGTTACGACCGCTTATTCATATTAATAAAAACCACAACTTATCGAAATCTAGACCTTGTAATTAACATTGTTTATAAACTTTTTAACAAAATTTGGGCATGACCCGTTTGTAAAACAAGCATACCCCCTGTTTTTACACATAAATAAAACATCATCCATCAACGACCCTAGTTACATTAAACTACCCAAAACAAAAACAACAAGTTTTTAAGTTTAAGACTTCTAACAAGATAAAACCGAATTAACAAAACATAGACCCAAAAGTATGCATTTTAACTAGCGGAAGCGTTCGGTATAACAAGGCATAGATATGTGCTCGCTCCATGCTCCGGATCGCCTAAAGTGAGGATTTACCTACAATCAACAACAAGGTTTTACAAGTTAGTCATCATACTTGATAATCTATAACACTTTCGTTTTAGTTCCAACCGAATATGATCTTTCACCTTACTTACGCATTCGACTACCCAAATTCTTGGGTTTAGCATGAACACTCTCGATGAGAGTTAAGCATACATAAAGCTACCCAAATACTTGGGTTTGGCATAAACACTCTCAATGAGAGTTAAGCGTACATATCCAACCCGTTTAACCGGGATAATTATTTATAACATAAATTCTTTATCCTATCCGTATAACGGATTAAGCTTTTAGCATTTGACATAGCATACGATACCATCCGTTCAAAACGAATGGAAGCTTATTCATGAGCGACTTGTTCACTAGAACCGGCCGACTCGCATAACTTATCACAATCCTCATAATAGCCAAATCCACAAGGGATTTGCTAGTTAGTTCTAATCACTATAACATTTTAACAATATCTAATTATGATGTTGTAACAAGACTATAAATAAGATATTTGTATGCAACGAAACATACCTCGGTCTTGCGTGCCTTCCGCCTTCTTAGAGCTTGTACCTTCTTCCTTCACGCCTACATTACAATATTCGTTCATTTAGTCTACCAATTTCGTCCTACCATTTTAACATTACCAATGCATTCTTCTCCTAAGCATTTCATCAAACACTTGGTAGGCATCATAATTAAGACATAAGGTACAAGTCTTTAAAGCACATTTTTACTAGTTCATCATCACCCAACATTCATGTTTATTCTAATTTACATATTTATTTCCTACTACTTCAATTAATCTTACATTCAAGCATTACAAACAAGATCATATATCAAGATAACAAACCATCACAATCATTATGATCTTCCTAATCTTAACAAAATTTCACAAGGTGGGTTTTCACTACAATCTTACATGCAACCTAAAATCACCCATTATTCTTGTTCTAGGAGGCAATTCTAACTCAGATTTCTCCTATTTGACACAAGAATTCGAGATTGGGTTGAACCCCTCATTTTACAAATCATGATATTAGGAAATTAAGCTTACCACATCAAAAGTCAAGCTTAGATGAGTGCAAATTAGGGTTCATGCATTGGATTACCCTTGTAATTCCACTTCAATTGGTTGAATTTGATAGAACAAGAGTTTCCCTTGGGTTTTCCCCTGCTTGGTCGATCTCAAACACGCACAGGATGTGTGTGTTTGTGGGTTTACCCATATTAATTCCCTAACTTATAAAATCTTACACTTTACCCCCTTCTAATTTGATAAACATATAAATTTGAGCATTATTTCAACTATTTAACTTATTCCTTACCATAACCTATCATTTTAGTAAATTTTTTTTTTGTTCATTTTCACTTATCTGAATAATAACTGGTTTTTGGGGCGTTACAAAAATGATGCGACAACTCATACTTATGGGTCAAGTGACACCGAGACCAGCTCTAGTGTTCAAACCAGCTCAGCTACACCCATAAACCAGTCAACTTCCGAGGCCCAATCCAGTTTTGAATGTCGAACCAGATCTGACCCAGAAAATCAATTGTTCACAGCAGGTTCAGCACAAGCAAGCCAAGAAAATGCTGAAAGTATTGTGCGAAAATCGACTCGAATTTCTGTATTGCCAACAAAACTAAAGGATTACGAGTTGAATATGGCGTATGAGGAACTGTTGCTTTCAATAAACGAAGAACCAAAGAGTTTTGTTGAAGCAAAAGTCTCACCAGACTGGATGAAGGCAATGAAGGCAGAAATTGATTCGATTGAGAAAAATAAAACGTGGGTTTTAACTGATTTACCGAAAGATGCGAAACCTATTGGTTTAAAATGGGTTTTTAAAGTCAAAAGAAACGCGGACGGTTCAGTAAATAAATACAAAGCAAGGTTAGTTGCAAAGGGTTATGTGCAACAACCCGGAATTGATTACGATGAAGTTTTCGCACCAGTGACTCGCCTCGAGACGATTCGGCTACTGATTGCACTTGCAGCTGCGAATGGGTGGAAAATTCATCATCTCGATGTGAAAACGGCTTTTCTACACGGTGATTTGAAAGAAGAAGTTTACGTGTGTCAGCCTGAAGGGTTCGAGAAATCAAAACAAAAGAATAAAGTCTATAAATTATCGAAAGCTTTGTACGGGTTAAAACAAGCACCACGAGCGTGGAATACGAAGTTCGATGGCGTTCTGAAGAAGATGGGGTTTCATCGTTGCTTACAAGAAAAGGCGGTGTATCGAAAGGCGGTTGGCAATCAATTTCTAATTGTTGCTGTTTATGTTGATGATCTTTTTGTGACAGGAACTAACACGACGTTTATCACCGAGTTCAAAAATATGATGGCGCAACAATTTGAGATGACGGACCTTGGAAAGTTAACGTATTATCTAGGGATCGAAGTTTCTCAAACCGAAGATGGCATAAAAATTAAACAAGAAAGCTATGCCTTGAAGATTCTAAAGGAAGCCGGTATGCAGTCATGTAACCCGACTTTATGTCCAATAGAACCTGGGCTGAAGTTGTCAAAGAAAGAAGACGAACCGGAAGTAAATGCTATAGAATTTCGGAAGATAGTCGGATGCCTTCGATACCTCTTACACACCCGACCCGATTTGGCGTATTCGGTTGGGGTGGTAAGCCGTTATATGCAGAACCCGAAAGAAACTCATGCACATGCAATCAAACACATATTACGGTACTTACGTGGCACTATTTCTCTTGGGATAAAGTACAAGAGAGGTGAAAACTTGAAGCTGATGGGTTATAGTGACAGCAGCCATAACATTGATAAAGATGATGGCAAAAGCACTACTGGTCACATATTTTATCTTGGTTCTTCACCTATAACATGGTGTTCTCAAAAGCAAGTTACCGTGGCACTTTCTTCATGCGAAGCAGAATTTATGGCGGCTACAGCAGCTGCGAGTCAAGCAATCTGGCTTCGAGAGTTACTTGCAGAACTGACCGGGTGGGAAAAACAGAAAGTTGTAATTCGTGTAGACAACAAATCAGCAATTGCATTGTCTAAAAATCCCGTGTTCCATGGTAGAAGCAAGCATATACATACAAGGTATCACTTTATTCGTGAATGTGTTGAAAACGAACAAGTGATTGTCGAGTATGTACCTGGTGAAGAACAAAGAGCAGACCCGTTGACTAAAGCGCTAGCGAGGATCAGGTTTCGTGAGATGAGGACGTTACTTGGTATGGAAGACCTACCGTATGCGAAACAGAAATTCGGGGGGTGATTGTTGGCGAATTACTGTTTTACCCCTGATTCACAAGTCGGTGATCAGGGGAGGTTTCCTACACGAGTTAGGTGTCTGGAAAACTAAATTAATTAATCAATTAAGTGTTTGAATTAGTTTGGAATTGTTTAGTGTGTAGATTAGATGATTTATGATAGCTAATTCTAGTAGGATTAGGATGCTTGAGAGAGAAGTAATTGAGTCCTATAAATACTTGATTGTAATCAGTTTTTAGATATAATGATTTTCTGATTAATACAATTTGGGAGTTAAGCCAAAGTTGTTTACTTTCTACTCTGTTTACCAATTTAAACTTTGAGCCATGTGTGTGTACCTTAATGTTATCGATTTACATGAAATGATATGACTAGAACGATTCCGGCTCAGGTGGGTTCGTTGGTGCGGTTGTCGGTTTTTTATGTGTCGAATAATAAGTTGTTGGGTCTGATCCTGTTGAGTAATTTGATGTGTGAATTGGGGCCGATGAAAAGTAAAGGGTTATCGGTGGTGGCGATTGTGGGAATTGGGTTGGGGAGTGGGTTGGTGAGTTTGATGTTGAGTTTTATGGTGGTGTGTGTTTGATTGGGATGAAAATTGGGATAATTGGTTGAATAATAGGGATGAAAACTGGTTTGGGAAACGGAGAATTAGTTTGGGTAACGTGCTTTGATTGGTTTTGGGGGGGGGGGGGGGTTAGGTAGGGGATTTGATTTGGAGATGGTGGAGGGTGGTGGTGATGGTGGTTGTAGATGATGAAGGGTGTTGGCGGTGGTGATAACGGCGGTTGTTGATTTGGAGATGATGGTGATGGTGGTGGTAGAGGGTGGTTGAATGGTGGTTATTGATTTCTGTATAAATATATATAGTTATAAAAATAATCATATTTTTAAAATTATTTTGTTTCTTTTAATAATACTAAATAAATATGGTAAAAAGACTAAAATACCCTTGTGTGACCAGATTTTACCAAAAAATAATTTGATTAGGCTTAAAGGACATAACGTGTAACATTTTAAAACATTAAGTATAAAACTTGTCAATTTTAAAGGCAAAAACGAAAAAAAACTTGTAATTTACTCGTTTTTTCTTTCTTTTCCTTTTACGCATCATCTTCAATCTTCAAACAAACCCTAAATCAAAAATCCTAAATTCAATTCGAAACGAAGGTTGAAGAAAATGAGTAATTTGAGGACATTTTGCAGACCTCATCATGCTGTATACTCATCCATAACATGTTGTTACAATCGAGCTAGGTCTCGACCTCGATCCATTGTCAGTGCTTCGAATTCGATACGAAACCCTAATTCCTTAAAACCTCGATTATCTTCTTCTGCAGCTTTCTATCGAGGAACTGATTCATCAGATGGTCATAGAACGGAACCGTTGTGGTCTGGATATGGTAATCGTCAGCGCAGGACGCTAGTTAGGGCTACTAATTGGACTGATGAGAAATCTCCGTACGATACCCTTGGTACATGTTCTTATTTTTTTTAGAATTCATTTGATTTAAATTATAGTGTTTTATAATAAAGGTAGATAAATTACATAAAGAATGGCAGTTAAACCGCAACAAGCTGCGCCGCAAACCCCTAAAATCTTATTTTCACACCCCTACAACTGTAGAGTTATACGGGCCGTACAGGAGAATCTTGTACAAGAAGATGTTAGAGAATGTTTTTTTGTCTCCATGTATACGAGCCGTATAACATTATACGACCTATATAATGTTATACGACCCAAACCTCATATAATGTATACAACGTGTGTAATGTTATATGACTCGTGTAGAAGGTTATACGACCTAATATTTTCTCCATCTATACAAGTCGTGTAACATTATACGAGCCGTATAGCATTTTACAACCCAATTTTTGTCATGTTAGATTATTTTATACGGGTGTATAACCCTATACGACCTGTATAGAGGGTGTGAAAATAAGATTTTGGTGATTTCTACTATAAGAATCAAACTAAATTATCTGGGATAGTTTGGTAATTTACTTTAAGCTAGTAATCACTTTATTTCAATTTTGTTAGAAAATCAGAATCATAATTACTGTTTTGCCCAAACAATCTAAACAATCAGTTTCTATCATCTTGGTGACGCATTTAAGGGTGTTCTTCGGGGTTTTTCGGGTTTTTGGCTGCGAAAAAGTGACCCGATAACCGACCCATTTAAAGTTCAGGTTGGTCAGGTTTGGGTTATTCGGATATTCGGGTTCGGGTAAAATGACAGCCCTATGTATGAATGATATCCATGGATACCAAATAATCAGAATTGGATAATCAGTTGTAATAATTTGATTATGTTTGGGTGTTTGGCAAGTTATGATTTTCAAGGAGATATAAAGAAAAAATCAGTGTGTGCAAGTAATTTTACTATACGCGTTGATAAAATGTTTAATTTATTTAAAATGTAATTGTGCAGAACTAGAAGGAGATGCTGATGATGAGGAGATAAAGCTGGCTTACAGACGTTTAGCAAAGTTTTATCACCCTGATGGTTTGTTCTTACTTCTTAACTACTTTCCTTAATAGTTTCTCAAAGTAACATATTATTTTTATTATGCATTATGGATACAAATGGTAACTTCATTTTGATTATTCTTTAGCAGTATCGTACTTCAGTTATGTTTTTAATATCATTTTTTTTTCTTACATCTGGTATATGTTTGTAGTTTATAATGGCAAAGGGTCTCTAGAAGAAGGAGAAACTGCCGAAGCTCGGTTTATCAAAATTCAAGCAGCCTATGAATTGCTTATAGATAGTGAAGAAAGAAGGAAATATGATATGGAAAACCGAGCCAATCCAATGAAGGTACTAACAATTTATATTCAATATGATACCTTTAAACCAAACACCTTCTACGGTTCATATTCGGCTATTCTCATTACCAAACCCTGTATCCAAACGCACCCTTATACCTTTTTATATTTCTGTTGGTATGTGGGCCATTCAGTGTAGTTTGTTACTTGTTCGTGTTGGCAGGCATCTCAAGCATGGATGGAGTGGCTAATGAAAAAACGCAAGGCGTTTGATCAAAGGGGTGACATGGCGATTGCCGCTTGGGCTGAACAGCAGCAGCGTGAGTTAAATATCCGTGTACGCCGTCTCTCTCGTTCAAAGGTATTATATATAGTTACAATTTTTATTTTTATTCTTTTTGCTGTGATGAAGTAGTTTTTGAATAAAGCTATCTAATGTGGATTAAAATTAGACTCGAGTAAAATGCCATTTTCGTCCCTGAGGTTTGGCCAGTTATATGACTTTCGTCCGAAGGTTTGTTTTTCCGCATCTGGATCCAAAAGGTTTGAAATTTTGCCATTTTCATCCGGCTCGTTAACTCCATCCATTTTTCTCTGTTAAGTCAGGGGTATTTCCGTCTTTTTGTTAATTTAAAGAGCAATTCGGTCTTTTTCACTTTATGTAAAAAGACCGAATACCCTTGAAAAAGACTTAATTGCCCTTTAAGTTAACAAAAAGACGAAAATACTCCTGACTTAACAGAGAAAAATGGGTGGAGTTAACAAGCCGGATGAAAATGGCAAGATTTCAAATCTTTTGGATCCAGATCCGGAAAAACAAACATTTGGACGAAAGTCGCAAAACTGGCCAAACCTCAGGGACGAAAATGGCATTTTACTCATTAGACTTTTAGGCAACTTTTTACCATGTGGACACACTTATGTCTTGGCAATTTACCTACCTGAAAAATTGGTTCTGTATAGAATGCGCCTCACTACTATATGCGCTTTTCTTATATCATTTGTTGTGAAATGTTTAGGTTGATCCCGATGAGGAAAGAAGAATTCTTGCAAAAGAGAAAAAAGCGTCGATTGAGAATTATACCAACACTTTGAAAAGGCATACACTTGTGTTGAGGAAAAGGGATTTATTGAGAAAGAAAGCGGAGGAAGAGAAGAAAAAACTCCTGATTACTCAGCTTCTAGCAGCCGAGGGTCTCGAGCTTGCATCAGACGAAGATGATAAAACGTCATAAGCCGTATTTTGCAATTGCATTTCGATGTTTGATATAATGTTTATAGAATGTAAATTGGTTAAGTTTATAATTTGTTGTATTGCTTGACAGCATGTATATATATGGCTTTAAAGATACAATACAAGATACTTTATACATATCTATCAACTTCTTGTTGAGGGGCAGAAATGTTGTTTTCCTTTACCTTTTTTGATTGAAAAACCATTTTTACTACCTTTCTTTCTCAAGGTGATTTACATTTTTTGATTGAAAAACCATTTTTACTACCTTTCTTTCTCAAGGTGATTTACAGTATCTACTTGGGTACACAATTAACGCACGCTTTTTGGTCACTCCCTGCATATCATTCGAGGGTAACTTGACGATTAATTGAAGGCGCTCTTGCTGGACATGTTCATAACATTATATGCTATATGGTGCTGGTACTTATGTACAAAGTAATTTTGCTGTGTAAAGGTAAAAAAAATCTATATTTAAATCCAAAACATTAGTTTATTAATAATCTCCTATAGCTAGGGGCTAGAGTTGCATGAATCAAACTACAACACAGTTCAATTAGAAAGAGTAAGCTTATAGGTTTGCTTTAAAGATAATGATACAAAATAACATGGCCGGCCCTGGGGTGGGCAGGGAGGACCACCGGCCAGGGCCCGATATTTCGAAGGACACTTTATTTTATGAAAAATCCCGAAATGTATATGTAATTTTTTTTTTGATAGGGTATACCCATTTAGTGACCCCAATACCCAATTTCGTTAAGGCGTAAGGGCATGTTTTTTTCGAGCTCGAACAGGTACACGAATTCTCCCTGCAAAATAAAACACACATTCTTATACTTGATGAAACAAAAACACCTTCCTCATTTTACACCTAAAATGATACTTCCTCAACTGAAAGAACATAAAAACATGAAGATAAACTCCACTTTATTTTAACAAGTGAACTTCTCCCTTGTTACAGATGTATCTTTGTATAAGTAGATTGCATGGCGTTGACATCGATTATTTCTTCTGTATTTTCGATTTTTTTTGTATTCATGCTTTGGGGTCCATAATGTAAGTTGAATGTTTCTCTACAAGTAGCTTGATCAGAGGAGATTCAACAACTGATTGGACGTTTTCACGATACACCGACACTTTTCCGCTTTCAGTGACCAATATAACCACCTCTTTACGGGTCGAAAGCTCGTTAGCAACTACCGCGTGCATTTTGTACTTTTTAAGAGCGGTATCAGCCTTTTCTAGAAGAATCTCTTTATCTGTCTCTAACTGTAAGCAGCAAATTTTGAATCAGACAGTTAAAATACTGAGAAACCTAAAGGGACAATTTAAACAAGTGTATTATGGAAGTTATATACCTTAAATGATACACAGAATGCTATGGGGGCCCACTCTTTACGCAAAACCGCAAGCATTTTTGGGACTTGAGCGAGTCGCATATCCAAAGGACCAGATGCTGACTGGATTTTATGTACTGCCTATAATATGAAGCCGGAATTACATTATTTCACACATTTGAAGAACTAAAAAACATTACAACATATAAGGGATGTAACAGATAATATGCAGCTTCTATAGGGCTGCAAACGAACCGAACGAACGAACCTTGTTCGTGTTCGTTTGTTAAGGATATACATGTGTTCACAAACTATTCATGAACGCTTACTGAACCAGATTTTATGTTCGTGTCCGTTCATTAAGGAAATGAACTTGTTCGTGTTCGTTTGTTGATTTAGGTACCAAACACAAACGGGCGTTCCTGAACACACACGAACGCAAACAAACGTTAATGAACATAAACAAACACAAACGAATGCTTAGGGTTTGTAGTTTCGTTTGTTTATTTGTGTGGGATCTTGGGTAATAGAATGAAATAAATAAAAATATATATAAATTGGGTAATAAAATATACAATATTATATAAAAATTAAAAACCCCAAACACGAACGTATACAAACGAACATAAACGAACGAAATTTTGTGTTCGTTCATTTATTAAACGAACTTCTCGCCGAACGATTCAGGTTGTTTGCAGCCCTAAGCTTCTGTCTTCCATATTAGTTTAATAAAGAAACTACCCAATGATTGGGGGGATGTATACGAAAACATGCATCTGCGTCAATTAAGCTTACCATGCTCTCCCATGGAACATAAAAGTCAGATACAGCAGCTGCAAGATAAAACATAGCATTTGGTCCAAGGATCTTCATTGATGTGGCAATCAACCTTAAAATCTGCTAATAGTTTACAAATTAGCAACTACATATAGGCTTTTTGTTGAAAAAAGATTGGTTTCTCGAACTATCGTACTTGGTCTTCATGTTACAAAGTAACAAGAGTTTTGTAAAGATGCAGAAACAAAGTATTGCATTGTGCTAACCTGAAGATATTCAAAGATGGTTGTGAAAGGAAGTTTCAGCAAGTAGCCTCCTGAAACAGCCTGAGATGCAACAAAATAAAATGAATCAAATTATGCTATTTAATCATAAACCGGTAAAATAAGGTTCCGCCAAAAATGAGAGATGATTCCTACATCGTGATGACCACTAATTGCACTCTTAACTGCTCCAGCGTATGTCTCATGCACTGTAAAATGGATCAGATTTTATTCTATAACTGGAAATAAACATAAAACATAATTTATATTTTTATTCTTTATTTAGAATAACCAAAATTCAAGTATGACCTTGTATACTTGAATCGCTGGCGAGCTTGAAACATTCGAGTAGCGGATCATCTGGAAGCGATCTACAATATGGCTGGCAGGTTCCCCTGCAAAAAGTAATATATATTTTCGAAATTGTCACACTATTAAGTAATATATGATTTAATTTGTCTTTAAACAATTAAGTAATATAAATTTTCATAATTATCACACTATTATGTGTGTAATAAATGCAAAAAGTGTTAATTTCCAGGCTGGCAGGCTATGGACATGTCGATAATAAATAGGAAACTAATAAAAATGATTAATTGTTATTGTTTTCATGTTTTAAGCATCAAACCTCATAGCAAACAGGAAACATATATAATTATTTATAGATAGACACCAGATTCACCTCCTATAGAGGAAGATGACCGAATATCCAGACTTCAAAAAATATCTGCATGTCATCAAAAGAAATCCATGTTATCGAAAAAGTAAAGAATTTAGATGTGGCAATTCTCAACCATTTACTTATAAATGTTAGAAAGTATACTCGGTAGAAGTTGCTCCTCTATGTCCAGAGCTAAAGTTATCAATGTAACGCACACAGCGTTGCTCTAAAGGAACAGTTGTACCGCCAGATGTTACACATACAACCCTTCTAGGGCCTTCACTTCCTAACAACACAACCCGATATAACTTCCACACAAACACTCGGCAAAAACGAAAGATTAAAAGGTGCAACAATATTTATATATATTCAGATTGAGTGAACATGCCTGGTAAAGAAGCGTTCTGATGGATAAATTGGGTTAATTTTCTGCTTATGCTGTCAGTATCTTTCAAAAGAGGTGCTGAGTCAAAGAAGGATTTGACTTGAAAGGACGTTGTTGCATCCACAGCATCTATGTTTTTAACTGCATCCATGGAGTGATAGGCTAGAACGGAGAAAAATATTACAAAATGGGATTAAATTAACAAAAATAGGAGTTCGTATACATAGCAATGCTATGAATCAAATGGATTAGGACCAAAGTTTCATCTAAAAATATAACAAAACTTTAATGGGCATTTTAAAAAGTAGTCATCTAATTATTGTGAATTCTAGTGAAAATTAGGTAACCTACTTGTTACGATTGTTAGGGTCGAAAATCCAAATAATAAGTTTAAGACTAGCTAAAATAAAAACAGATATCCCAAAGGATATGATAGCAGGGTGATTATCATGCATAATTATTGATTTTAAATCACTAGTATGACCCTAAAAGTCTAAAACAAACGGCAGGCCGGTTCAGCACGGGTTCAGGTCAGGATGGGTTCAGGTCAAAACGAGCCGATTTAAAAAAAATGGTTATTTTAGTTCAGGTCATAATGGGCTTGTTTAGAAAATGGTTATTTTGAAAACTAAGAATCAAGTTTCCAATTAGACTGTATATTTCTCAACTTGTAAGAAATTTCTGTTCGCGTTCAGACATCATCAACTGGTTCAGTGATAAATTGGTTCATACAATTTCATGGCATCTCAATTATCAACAAGCACATCAGGACAATCTTCAAAGGCACAAGATTAACTAACAAGCCACACGATATCGATCATTTCATTGAGGATTTTTATCGAACAATTAATATTGAATATTAATCATACAGAGAGGTCATCAATTAATCAAAAACAATTGCAGTGGGAACTTGTTTACAAGTTCCTACAGCTAATTCTTTCATTCGGGATTTTCATCGAACACTTGGTGATCAAACAATAAACAAAAAAGAAACATGCTAACGCCTGTACAACAAATTACCAAATTCAAATCAACAATTGATTTCTTCACACACTAACATTTACTTGAAAAAAAAATCAAAATTTGTGGAAAATGAAAATCAAACTGGATGCACTAATTAATCTTAAAATCGTACATGTTCATGCAGCTACAATTAACTTCAAGTACAATTTCAGTTCAATTAAAGATATATGAATAATACGAATAACATTCATATATAAACTGTGATTAACCGTACCTTTTCAAGTGGATTCAGCTTCAGCTCTGAAAGTGAGACAACATTTTCGAGTACAGATCTAGTTATAAGGGGAAAGATAAAGATTGAATTGAAGAGTAGTAGGAATTTAATGGCCGATTTCTCTTTATGGACAATGAAGCAGATGCTTAATTATTTATTACAGTCCCAAATTTTAAACCCTAATTTGGTAGGTTCCAATTTCACGCAATGTTGTTGTGGGGTATTGTGAAGTTGACGAGCTAAAGATAATTGAGAAAAAAAAAATGCAAATTACTCCCATATATTTATTACCTACATATACAATTCCAAGTTAAAGGAATAGTGACAGGCAGCTTGCCTGGCACTTCCCTATTTGACCAACCCATTTTTAATTTAATTTTATTCACAGTTTAAAATTACGCTTTCGTCATTCGTTTAAAAATACGTTTTTGCCCCAGTTAAAAAATAAAATTATAATTTTGCCCCTAGCTAAAATTACGTTTTCGCCCCCAGCTCAAAATAAAATTATAATTTTGCCCTTAGCTCAAAATTACGCTTTTGCCCTCGATTCAAAAACTCATTTTTAATTTTGTTCCCAGTTTAAAATTACGGTTTCGCCCTCCGTTTAAAATTACGTTTTTGCCCACAGTTCAAAATAAAATGTTGTTTTTCCCTCTAGCTCAAAATTACGATTCTGCCATCAGCTCAAAATTACGTTTTTGCCTCCAGTTCAAAATAAAATTATGTTTTCCCTCTAGCTCAAAATTATTAGCTGCCTGTCACTTCCCTATTGGACCAACTCATTTTTTATTTAATTTTATTTTCAGTTTAAAATTACGCTTTCGTCTTTCGTTTAAAATTACGTTTTTGCCCCCAGCTCAAAATAAAATTATAACTTTGCCCTAGCTCAAAATACGCTTTTGCCCTCGGTTCAAAAACTCTTTTTTAATTTTGTTTCCAGTTTAAAATTACGGTTTCGCCCTTCGTTTGAAATTACGTTTTTGCCCCCAGTTAAAAATAAAATGTTGTTTTTTTCTCTAGTTCAAAATTACGATTCTGGCCTCAACTCAAAATTACGTTTTTCCCACAGTTCAAAATAAAATTATGTTTTCCCCTAGCTCAAAATTATGATTTTGCTCTCAGTTTAAAATCATGATTTCGCCTCCTGTTCAAAATATAATTCCGATTTTGCCCTCTGTACAGACATAAATGTTATGAGAGAGAAATATTTGCCTTAGTGCCCCGCAACGCGGGCGGGGCAAAAACTAGTTTTATATATATAATAACAAACCATGAAAAGCCTTAGAACAGTATAAACATTTGACAACATTAAAGTGTTATTTACGGTTCTGCCACTTGCCTTATTATTTTTGAAAAAAGGGCCACTAACAAACTTGAAAAACAGAGACCGAGAGACAAAGAGTTAGAGACGAGCGTGAATAGGGAGAGGTCGGCGTCATTCAGGCGGCTGTATCGGTTTTGTTCCCAAGCGTGAAGGCGTGGTTTGTACACCCGAGCGGCAGCTACGAGGTTCGACGGTATAGTAGATCTAGACTGAGGAGAAGAAACTGGTTTTCCATCGATTACCCCTAATAGATTTCGACAATTTTGTTATAACTTTTTTGTTCTAGCAAAAGAATGGTCCTACAAAGTATACAAGAGAGAGGGCGGTGATGGAACGGTGCCAGGGGCAGGTATGCGGGTTACTAAGTACGTGGTGGACTTGTGCTGGCAATGGCAGAGAGGATGGTGGGTGTGTGTGAAGCTCAGAGAGAGTTATACACCATACAGTATGCCTAGATGTATACAAATTACCCAGTTAATGTTAGCCGTTTATTTGATTGTTCAACAACTTTTGAGAACAAATTTCTTTTCAACTCAAAATTGATGACTTATTCAGTTAACGGCATGTTTGGCTAAGCTTTTCAAAGTAAGTTATTAACTTATTGGCTTAATCAAAAAGCCAATAAATTATTTTAGTGTTTGGCAAATTGAAAAGTGCTTTTGAAAATGGCTTTTTGAGATGAATGAAAATGAGTTTTTAAGAAGTCACAATATTGTGACTTCTTGGCCAGCTTATAACTTTTCAGACTTCAAATTACCAATATACCCCTTCTTTACCCCCTTATATCTAAAAGAATGCTCATTTTAGTCATTTTACATCAATAAGCTAAGCCAAACACTTTTTAAAAAACAACTTATTGACTTATTGGCTTTTCCCACCCTATAAGCTAATCCAAACACTTTTTTCAAAAAGTCCTTTTTTCCAAAGTCCTTTTCCCAAAAGTCCTTTTTAACTCTAATAAGCTTAGCCAAACATGCCCTAAGTATAAGTATTCTTAATGTATAATGTGAAATCATTGTGAAATAATTTAAGTGATTAGCATATTGTGTTTGTAGAGAATGGACTATAAAAAACTTCCGTGTTTTGATGGTAAAAAAACATTAAATGATCTTTGTAACTTATTTAATATAAAATTTCAAAGTTTAAGATTAAGATTTTTATTTTAAAATTGATTTTTTATAGAAAAATGTTTTAACAAGGTGTAGACAAGGTTAGGTTTATTTGTAACATATTTAACATTGAGTTTACTTTAAAGTTGAATTTTTATATGTACTTTATATAAATAAATGTTTTAACAAGGGTGTACACAAGGTTGTTTTATATAAAGTCGTTTAGAATTTTCATCTACGATATCTATTCGGAAACTAATCTGGATTTGCTCTGTCAGTTGTTATACCAAGTGTCGATATTGTAACGAAGAAAGCAAGCCTGACTGAATTCCCGCCGCGAAGCGCGGGAAATTTTACTAGTTTATACTAGTTTCACGTATATACGTATTTAGGATTTGGATTGAGAGAAAACTTACACGAGTTGTGAGAACTTAGAGAACTCGATCTTTCCGTGCGAGTTTTGCCTCCTGTTTTCTTTCACACCCCTATATTAAAATGTTAGAAAGACGGTCATAAAAAAAATAATCGAAGTGGTGTTTTTAGCCCCTTACAATTGTTGTAAAAAGTTAGGGGTTGTTTAATGGTTCACATATCTTACTGGTTCAGCACTTAATGGTTCAGACTGTTTGTTTCACGAGCAGATTTCTGAATGGTTCAGACATTTGCCTCTAAATGGTTAAGCATTATGCAGAGTCTGAATGGTTAAAACCTCTAAACTGAATTGGTCAGACGTTTGCCTCTGAACGATTAAGCATTATACACGCTCTTAATGGTTCAGACCTCTTACTGGTTCAACACTTAATGGTTCATACCTCTTACTGGTTCAGCACTTAACCATTTAGATGTTGCCAAACAGCCTCTTAATGTGCATTTATGGCTGCTGTAATTTTTTTGGAAAAAGTTGATTCTTTTAGGATTTTTGGTAAAAAAAAATTTGAAAAAACATTTTGTAAGGCCAAGTTTTCTAAATTCTCAAAACTTATATGAGTTTTCATTTTACCCTAACCTTGTAGGGTTCTAAACAAGCAGGCTCAGCTCAACTCAACTCAACTCATTTATAAGCGAGTTTCTTTTGAGCTAAGCTTTTTCAAGCGAGCCGTGTTCTTCTTGATAAGTTGTATGCGTTCGTACCGTCTAGTAAAATGATGTTGTGTTAGGCTATAGGGTGTGGTCATGATCCTCATGACCACCATGACCCTCCATGTTAATGCCATGTAACTCACCTTTAATCCACCATCCAAAACCACTACCCTAAGGGTGTGGTCATAACCCAAACCACTAGCCCCTTAATTATTTTAATTTATCTTTGTCTAAAGAAAAAGGAAATGATTTGTTGAAAAATGGAAAGGAGGACCATGGTTCTCATGGTTTAATCCATGCAAACCATGGTGTATCAATTAAGGGGGTGGTGTAGCCTTCCATTCATGTTCCTAGGTGGCAAATCATATCCCAACCATGACCCCCACACCCTATAGCCTTAGTGTACTCATGAGCACAAAATATGGGTTTTGTTATTCGAATAATTTTTGTTTTATTCTTCTTTTCCATGGTAACCTAGAAATGGACCACACTTTTCATATTTCGTTATTAAACACACATAAACAAATGCAAGTTGCGCTTGTGATTAATTAGATATTTAATTACAGCCACCCTTTTGGTTGAAAGTTGTTTATTCATACATAAAGAAGTATTGACAAAATAAAGTGATACTATTATTATATAGAAATTATTTTGATGTTGAAAGGAAAATTGAGAAAATGTTAGAAGAATCAGTCATGAAAATTGTAACTTATCATCACTCTCTTAATCGAATTGTGAGTTTGTGATAATCAAAGTTTACTATGATATCCATAGTATAAAATAATTACTTAAATTGAGAAGCAGTGACGAAGCTTGAGTTTGTGATAATATACGTTTTTTGACCCCCGGTTTACTATCTCTTGTGTGATTATCCACCTACAAGTTTTCTCTCGGGGCAGTTTGGCAATTCAAAATTACTTTCCCAAAAGTTTAAAATGAACAAATGGTGGTTGCGCAATGGTAACGTGAGAAGATCAAACGAGGAGGCTCATGTTTGCTAGTCAAGTTGATGGCTACACAGGTAAAAACTTAAGCCATAGTGAGTTGAATGAAAAAGGTGCTAAAATGAGAAACCACAATGAGTAGCGTGAAAAGCGGTTGGAAAATGTTCTTAAAAGGGTAATAAACCAACCCAATTGAGGGGAAATGTGATGAGCCAAACGTTGAAAGACTCAAAAAGTTGCTTATATGCATATATTCCTGATCACTTTTGCTGTAACACCCGTTCTTATAAATCAAGGTTTAGCGTATTATTTACGAAAACAATCATGTAATTAAGATTACATATCCATCGGAAAAACGGGTTTACTAAAAGCTTTTTACAATTTGAAAGTTTAGAACATAATGTAATTAAGTTCGTCACTTAAAAGAAACAATGAAACGACATTCGTCATTTAACATAATAACGATACATAGTGCGGAAGCTTATTTCGTGATCGTGTTCGGTTCTTGCTCGTCGCTTGATCTTCATCCGGGCACCCACGGCAATCACCTATGATCAAAACCAACTTAAAAGTTAGTTTTGATAGTCAAATATGAAGTTCAAACAAGTACAGGGGTTAAATATGAAGTTCAAACAAGTACAGGGGTTAAATATGACAAAAAATATCATTTTTCCGGGTTTGGGGGCGTCGCGTGACGCTAGGCCCCCTTTTCAGCAGAATGTTGCTGCATATTCCCTGCACGATCTGATTTCACGGAAACGGCCATAACTTCTTCGTTATTGATCCGTTTTACCCGATTCTTTTTCCTACGCGTCCGTAATTTAATTCTCCATCTTATGGAGTTAAAATCCAACAACCTTCATAATAAAATTTCAGACTTTTAAGTCTTCGGCTTATCGCCCTTTTACCAAATTTTGACCCGTTTATGCATTTTATCAAACAAACGTATTTGTTTGATTCCTATATCACATACACTTCTTCAAATTAATGTTACCTACCATATTAGGTTTTAATCATAGGTTTATTACACAATTTAAACCCGTTTTCACTCGTATGCTTATTTTGACCCGTTAAGGGTATCTAAGCACTTTCGAGCCTAAAATCGCTTTCATTTGTATCTAACTTTATATTTTCACATTTCTTACCAAGTAGTCTTCCACCACAACTATATTTGTGGTGGATTTAATATGGAGATACATATATTCCGAGTTTTATCCCTTGGACTATCATTTTACGGCAAAGACCCATATTGAGTAATTTGACCCAAGATTTACCCTTTTCATTCTTTATACTTATTCAAAGTATTTGCTTGATCATATAACTTGTTTTTAAACGACTCTTAAGGTTCATTTACTCGATTTTGCTTACGAGGGCGTTTTGGTCATCTTAAACCCTTTCTTTACAACAAAGGACTTTTTATGTCGTAATTGACCAAAATTCCACTTTTTAAACTAGGATCTTGTTTAAATAGCCATCATGTTTTTTAAACACAATGACGATAACTTAAATCACTCAGTTTACTTAAAAGATAACCCAATGTCCATTTTAACTTGTTTAGCCCTCATTGAACTTCAAGTTCTAATGATGATTTGACCAATTATACATACCTGGCTCGAATCAATATATTGACCCGTTTTGATACCTTGCCTTAGTAGCCGCTAAGTAATAGCGATGACAACATTCAATCGATATTTATTCCTGTAATCATGCAACTCGACAAAACATTAGCCGATATTGTCAAAGGGTGATATTTTCACCTTTTGGCCCGTTTGGTCTATATGACCATTTACTTTTGCGAGATGGATTTATTATCATCTCGTCTACATAACTTGTACCGGTTTACACCATATGGTCAATTTACTTACAAATTTATTTCTTGATTACTTTGACCCCTTTATATCTTACGCCATAAAGTGTCCATCAAAACTAACGGTTATCGTCAACGAGTGACTACATTGCCGTTTTACCCTTATTAATTGTATTGATTTACCTTATAAGGTAAATCACTCAAAACTCGTTATTTATTAGTCATTACATGACTAAATGACCTTATTAGCTCTTTTTAACCATTCAACATGGTTTATCATTATTGTCTTTTGTTTCGAACCTCGCACGTCGGGTCGAAACATCATAAGTCAAAATGTGACTTTTGATTAATCAAAATCTATAAAACCAATAGATATCAAATAAAAGGTGTAAGTTTTAACTTACCTTGCATCCGGTTATGCTCTTTTCGCGTACACGATTCGTTTGACCCGCTTCTTTCCCAAGCCTCCATCTAGCTTGTTAAGAGTCAAACTATCATCATAATTCGTAAGACGGTTAGATTAGTCATCATTATTATGACTATTTCATCTTACGGATTTTATGTCGAAACTTCTATTCCACTTCATCATTGGTTATTTCGACTTTCTAAAATCAACTACCTTTATTCATATAATATGCACAATCAAGGCAATTCAATCTTATGATTAGAAACCATTTTATCCCATATCTCGTGTAATTAGTCAAGTTAGCCAATTACGCGTTTCACTCGAATTTCAACACTATAGTTCTCATTTAGGCATTTTAACAAACACCTAATGGGCATGATTCTACACATTTGCTAACTAGTTCATAATTAGTCATTTTTACCAAGATTAACATCAAGATTCAACCATTATCATGTATGATCAAATACGTAACACCCGTTCTTATAAATCAAGGTTTAGCGTATTATTTACGAAAACAATCATGTAATTAAGATTACATATCCATCGGAAAAACGGATTTACTAAAAGCTTTTTACAATTTAAAAGTTTAGAACATAATGTAATTAAGTTCGTCACTTAAAAGAAACAATGAAACGACATTCGTCATTTAACATAATAACGATACATAGTGCGGAAGCTTATTTCGTGATCGTGTTCGGTTCTTGCTCGACGCTTGATCTTCATCCGTGCACTCTTGGCATTCACCTATGATCAAAACCAACTTAAAAGTTAGTTTTGATAGTCAAATATTAAGTTCAAACAAGTACAGGGGTTAAAAATGACAAAAATTAACAATTTTCGGAGTTAGGGGGCTAGGTGTGACGCCAAGGGCCTAGGCGTCACGCCTAGCCCTGTTTTTCACAGCCAGTTTGTTCAGCTGATGCTGTACATACTCAGCATGATCTGATTTCACGGAAACGGCCATAACTTCTTCGTTATTGATCCGTTTTACCCGATTCTTTTTCCTACGCGTCCGTAATTTAATCCTCCATCTTATGGAGTTAAAATCCAACATCCAACATAAATAAATTTTGAGACTTTCAAGCCTTCGACTCGTTATCTTATTATCAAATTTTACCCGTTTATGCATTTTATCAAACAAACATATTTGTTTGATTCCTACATCACCTACACTTCTTCAAATTGATATTAACTACCATATTAGGTTCTAATCACAAGTTTATTTCACAATTTAAACCCGTTTTCGCTCGTGTGCTTATTTTGACCCGTTAAGGGTATTTAAGCACTTTCGAGCCTAAAATAGCCTTCGATTGCTTCTAGCATTCCATTACCACATTTCTTATCCTATAATCTCCCACCACAACTGTATTTAAGGTAGATTTAATGTGGTGATCAATATAAACCAAGTTTTACCTCTCGAATCGTCATTTTACGGCAAAAACTCAAATAGTGCTATATGGCTAATATAATACCTCTTTCAGTTTCTATACTTATTCTAAGTATTTACCTTGTCATAAAACTCGTTTCTAAACAACCTTTAAGGGTTGTTTGTCCCATTTAGCCTACAAGGGCGTTTTGGTCAATTTTAGTCCTTTTATGACCAAGGACTCTCTCTCAAACTATTTGACCAAAATAGCACTTTTAACTACAACATAATTATGCGTACCTGGCCCGGATCAACAAGTAGACCCGATTTATACCTTGTTTTCATTATCACACCTTCAATGGTGACGCAATTATCCGATTAGCTAATCGGTCCTGTTGACATAAGACTTGACAACTACATTAGTCGATATTGTCAAATGGTGTTATCATCACCATTTGACCCGTTTGGACTATATGCCCAACATTATTTATTTAATCAAAAACATCGTTTTTGATTTCCATTTTATACATCCAACCCATCCCGGATTTTATAACCATACCCTTTTTCTTTTACACTCTTTTCTTACAATTTCAACCCATTTCGGCTTACGCCATGGGTATCCTTGATTTACATTAGTCGACACTTGACAAATTTCCATATTTCCAATATTATCATTATCACGTTTACAACGTATCCAATAAACGAGTATTCTACATAAGTGTATAAATTACACTTACCTCGCATCCACGCCACGCTTTTCTTTCCGTACTTGCTCCGTTTGACCCGCTCCCTCTTCCAAGCTTTCACCTAGTTGTTACGCGTCAAACTATTGTCAAACATTTACAAGGCGGTTAAATTAGTCATTAACCATCACGACTATTCCACCTCACTTATTTTCTATGGCGAAGCTACTATTCGGCTTCATGATTAGTTAACTTAACTTATCTAAAGTTATCTACTTTCAATCACATGTTTACTACATTAAGTCTAAATCAACATAGTATTTAGAACTCTTATCACTTCATATCACGCGAAATTGCCATATCATTCAAATTCGCGTTTTCACTCTAAATTCAATACTTTAGTTCTCATTTAGGCATTTTAACAAACACCTAATGTGCATAATTTCACATATTTACTAACTAGTTTATAATTAGTTATTTTCACCAAGATTTACATAAAAATCAAACCTCCAAGTCTAGTGTTCATGAATTACATCAAGAACTTATATTATAACAATCAATTTTCATCAATTTAACACTCAAATCCGAGTGTTCATCAAATTGTCATAAAACCCACTTAGCACATAATAGGGTAATTACCAAATCCCTAGTTTTGACAACAATTCATCAAATTTTCTACTAGGGTTTGTTTCTAAACCAAGTTATAATCACAATAACACTCATAGATTCAACATTCATTCCAGAATCTCTACTAATTAAACTTTACCAAAAAATCAAACATCACCAAATCTGAAATTGCAACTTACCTAGTGTTAGACAAGTGTAGGTGATCAAGATTTTTTATTCATGCAGCGATTACATGCCCAATTCACCCTTCAATTGATCAATTTAGATGAAATAGGGGTTTGGGGTTTCTTCCCCTCTCCTGGTCGCTCCCACCCACGCACACACTGATGTGTGTGTGTGTGTTTGATTTGTTTTTATTTTTTTATCAAAACCTAGTTTGGCCACTTGTACGAAATCAGCCCCTTTAGTTTATCTTTTTAGACTCATGCACATCAAACTAACTTCTTTCATTTAATTACAAGACTTGTACTAGGTTATTTATTTCCTAGTGACTTTATCTTGTTCACAACTCATTATATAAGAAAGGGTTTAAGATGACCAAAACGCCCTCGTAAGCAAAATCGAGTAAATGAACCTTAAGAGTCGTTTAAAAACAAGTTATATGATCAAGCAAATACTTTGAATAAGTATAAAGAATGAAAAGGGTAAATCTTGGGTCAAATTACTCAATATGGTCTTTGCCGTAAAATATAGTTGTGGTGGAAGACTACTTGGTAAGAAATGTGAAAATATAAAGTTAGATACAAATGAAAGCGATTTTAGGCTCGAACGTGCTTAAATACCCTTAACGGGTCAAAATAAGCATACGAGTGAAAACGGGTTTAAATTGTGTAATAAACCTATGATTAGAACCTAATATGGTAGGTAACATTAATTTGAAGAAGTGTATGTGATATAGGAATCAAACAAATACGTTTGTTTGATAAAATGCATAAACGGGTCAAAATTTGGTAAAAGGGCGATAAGCCGAAGACTTAAAAGTCTGAAATTTTATTATGAAGGTTGTTAGATTTTAACTCCATAAGATGGAGAATTAAATTACGGACGCGTAGGAAAAAGAATCGGGTAAAACGGATCAATAACGAAGAAGTTATGGCCGTTTCCGTGAAATCAGATCGTGCAGGGAATATGCAGCAACATTCTGCTGAAAAGGGGGCCTAGCGTCACGCGACGCCCCCAAACCCGGAAAAATGATATTTTTTGTCATATTTAACCCCTGTACTTGTTTGAACTTCATATTTAACCCCTGTACTTGTTTGAACTTCATATTTGACTATCAAAACTAACTTTTAAGTTGGTTTTGATCATAGGTGATTACCGTGGGTGCCCGGATGAAGATCAAGCGACGAGCAAGAACCGAACACGATCACGAAATAAGCTTCCGCACTATGTATCGTTATTATGTTAAATGACGAATGTCGTTTCATTGTTTCTTTTAAGTGACGAACTTAATTACATTATGTTCTAAACTTTCAAATTGTAAAAAGCTTTTAGTAAACCCGTTTTTCCGATGGATATGTAATCTTAATTACATGATTGTTTTCGTAAATAATACGCTAAACCTTGATTTATAAGAACGGGTGTTACAAGTTGGTATCAGAGCCTTGGTTTAAGAGATTCAAGTATGGTGGGGAAAACCGTGCTTGGACTTAAACCTTATGCTCTTAATAAAGATTGGTGTTCGGTTCGAGGCTTGATCGCAAATCCGGTAAGTACATGTATGTTAATAGTTTAGCATGCTAAGGTGTTGTAAACAACACATAGGGCTATCGTGTGATACACATTACCCCAATTAAAATGATTGATATAGTAGACGAAAATACGCGCGTTGACGCGTATAGTAGAAAAAACCTTGTATTATAATACGGGCGATTATTGAAGTTGACGTTACTAAATTTTGCGAATGTTTTAATTGAAGGACACTCGCATTTGAAGACGACGAGAGTCAAAGGAATTGTGGATACGATGATGGAATGGTCCGAAGCATGACAAGAGGAGCATGCTCACCGAGGACTAAATCGCGTAACGACCGCGAACAAGGTTAATGGCAAAGAACGCCCGTCGGGGCAAACATTACCAGGTGCACATTTTAAATAATCGCACAAATAGTAACATGCAACAAATAAGTAGAAATTAAAAGTTGCATATGTAGATTAAAAACTTGGAAAAAACCCGAATAGAAAATGTATTCGGGATATTGTTTCCAAGAGAAACAAATAGAGGTGTTACTTACATAGGGCGTAATGTGAAAACTATAAAAAGATCATGTGTGTTATGTGTTAATCGCTTACTCTGGCCAAGTAAGTAGTGGCATATGATACCATGAACTTCTTATGGCGGACACGTTTACATCCGATGTAGTAAGGACGGGGTGAATGGGACTAGCTTAAAAGTACCCAAATGAATCAGATAAGCAAAATATTTGATAATAATGTAAACGCACAACCGGGGACGGAAGCGTATTACATCAGGATAATGAGCCCGAGTGAAGGGACAAAGAAGCATGAAAAATGATTTAGACAAGTATTGGGAGGGAGTGTACTTACACTCGAACCCAGAAAACGCAAGCATGAAAAATGATTTATACAAGTATTGGGAGGGAGTGTACTTATGTCACACCCCAACCGATGGCGGAATCATCGGGGCGCGGCACTGAGCGAAACAGATTGTCCAGAAGTTTCCATAACAACTATCATTACCATTCAATTTAAGTTAACATGTCCCATACCATGTCTCAAATAGCAAAACAAGTTATTACAGACAAAAACTAAACAAATATTCTGTTCCGACGACTCAGATTTAAACATAACAATTTATTTGTTGGTTTCTAGGACTCCAGTTCCTAGCTTCGATTTCATCACAGCCCGAGAAGCATATAAACAACCTAGGCACCTGTCACATACGTTAAAATAATGTCAATACATAAAATGTAAGGGTGAGCATACAAGTTTGATAATAGCATATAGAGTTCGAATTCGTTTACGCATAACCAGCACGTACACATAGTGAAATGAAGCACGTTAGTTATCGACATAGATCCATCGATACCAATGACTGCGGGTTGACTGCCCGAGGCAGTTCGCAATACACGATTACCACTGTAATCCATGCAAGTAAAAGATCCTTAACAACCCCCGTGTGAACGGGTGCTGAGTCCAAACTATAGTACTATCGTTGCTAAGGCAGGTAGACAGCATTCCATGTGTAAACATAACAAACAAGCATTCATAAGCCACGTATAACATGCATTAATGGTTAAGCGTTAAAATAGCTTGAGTAGTGTGATAGTTGTAGTTTGAATAGTTGTAACGTATGTAACACCCAAAAGTGCTAAAAGCAAAAAGGGTTCGAGCATACTCACAACGATATGGATTGAAGGGAGCGCTTTACAGCGAGTACGGTTAGCCTGAATAGATTCGATAACGTAACGATAAGTGACGCGTAAATCAGTACAAGTGAGAGTGGGTAGGATGATTGATCGTGCGGATCAGTTATCCGTGAGTAGAAGTCATCCGTGCGCATGACCTATCCGTGCGGATGGTGATGCGTGCGGATGGTGTTCCATCCGGATAGGTTATCCGTGCGTGTGACTGTCCGTGCGGGTGGCAACCCGTGCGGACTAGTTGTACGTGCGGACGACTTATCCGTACGATTAGATGGCTTGTGTGGATAAATGTTCAAGTGGATTGTTTCTTCCTAAGATGTGTTTGTGTATGATGGCTTGTGCTTTGGAGTTTTCGTTGTAGCATTTAGAAAACACCTAAGTGTTTCTACCTTTCAAGCCGGTTGCGCGGACGGCAGTCCGTGCGTACGGTAGTCCGTGCGGGCAGCCTGTGCGCGCGGGCAGAGACAATCCGTCCGGATAGCCTGTCCATGCGTACGGCTTGGCCGTGCGGATGGAGATTGTTTGATTTTCATTCTTAGGCCTTAGTATCTCATGATCCGAAGAGTAATCCATTCAGAGGTCGTCCGTCCGGATTGCTCGTTCGTCGATACTCAAACCTCGTTTGGAAAGTGGGTCCCAAGTGTAGTCCGTGCGGGTGACAACCCGTGCGTATGACCTGTACGTGCGTATGACCTATACGTGCGTACGGCTCGTCCGTGCGGACAGCTTGCCCGTGCGGACAACTGGTCTGGTTGTTCCGTTCGTCTACACTTGGTTTCTGTTGTCGTTTATCGAGACGTTCTGACTACGTGGCAACCACTTGGAGTTGTGTTCTTACCCGCGCGACTAGACCGGTCAGGAACCACCCTAACTCGGCCTGTCGGCGACTCAGAACGGTCATCTCGGTTAACCCCGAAATCAGTTGTCTATGGGTAGAACTCCAGATCTAGAACTAGGGCATCACTATTGACGAGTAGAACACTAGAACTGATCGGATTCGTACCGGTTTTAAGGGTAAAAGAAGGAGAGAACTAAGGTTTATTTCTTCCAACTCTTTTATCCTTAGAAAAGTTTAGATCTAGGTGAAATTATTGTAAAAACTTGTAGAAATCGTTTTAGATCTGAGATATTCTTGGTGGAATGAGGTCAAGCTTGAAGTTCTTATGAACTTCATGATGACGTCACCCGAGAATACCTCAAATCCGGATGATTTCTTGGTTTAAATGGAAGATTCGAAAGATAGAAATGTGTAGAATTGTGTAGTGGTTAAAGATGTACAAGAATTAGTGCAAGATCTTACCTGGATCGAGAGAAATCTGAGAAAAGGTGAAGAATGCGTGTGGTTCGGACGTCACTTGCCAAAAGTGGAAAAAGTGGAGAGTGACCCGTGTATTTATAGGATGCCAAAAAGGGAAAGGGTGAGCCGTGCACATGGCACGCACCCGGGTAGGCTATCCGCGCGGACTGGTCATCCGTGCGGATTGGCAATCCGTGCGGATTGGCCATCTGTGCGGATGCCACCTCCTTTGGTGAGTTCGGTGCGATGTTGATTCGGTTTCGATTTGCGAGCGATTCGATAGGGTTTCCTATTCAAATTACTTTCAGTCCCAACTACTTATATGGTTCGACTCGGAATTCGGGTTCGGGTTCGTTTATATTCGAGTTAGACTTCGAGTTCGACTGAGTTCGCTTGATTATCCCAACATAAAATAAACATGCACAAGTAACACGTAAGGCACACACACACGTATAACGACAAGTAAAAATACATAGCTCGAGTTACGATTTGATGTCGATTTGGTTAGCATAGCTTGATTAACTTTATCGCATTGTTACTTCCTATCGTTCGCAGTCGTAGGTCGACTGAGATACGGTTAGCATAGTTCGATTATTGCTATGTACAACATTTACTCCACATAATCTAAATATCATACAAACAATTCTACGAGTCACGTCGCGCGAAATCGGTCGTTGACTTTGACCTTGACTTTGACTTTCACTCGTGAAAACACGGGATGTTACAACTTACACTCGAACCCAGAAAACGCAAGCATGAAAAATGATTTAGGCAAGTATTGGGAGGGAGTGTACTTACACTCGAACCCAGAAAACGCAAGCATGAAAAATGATTTAGACAAGTATTGGGAGGGAGTGTACTTACACTCGAACCCAGAAAACGCAAGCATGTAAAATGATTTAGACAAGCATTGGGAGGGAGTGTACTTACACTCGAACCCGGAAAATGCAAATATGTCCCTTAACGGGTCGTTTTTTGTAAAACGTCAAACTTAAAGACAAAGTCGGAATATAAAAATGAAGCGAGGTCTTAATGCATACCGGGAGGGTTGCAATAATAACGACTTCGGAAAAACACCCGGTTGATGGGTAAGAATTAAACACATGCGTAAACCAAGAGACGTGAACGCGGGTTGAAAAATCAAAGGACTTGGATTACGAGATATGACTGTAAAATCTCGTATATAGAAATTGTGAGTAAATATGTTCAACTATTCGAAGTCGAATGGGTTGAATAAAGAATAAAGTTGATTGTTTATAAGTGATGGATTTCACGTTAATAGGTCAAACATGTTGAATACAAAATAACGCCGAATGGCACAAATGAGCGCTAGCCAGATAAAGGTAGCGTTAAATGCAAGAGAATAATGAGCCCGGTAATGGGATATAACCAAATAAGAATAAATTATGGACTGTCAATATCCTGGTATGGATAATTGACAAAAGTTAAAGAGAAGATCCTAAAACTAAAACTTCGGTTTTAGTAGGAAATAATGTTTTTACAAACATAAATTCTGATAGGAATTTAAATAGTAAGCATGAAAGATACAAGTCTTGACACTGATAGGCGCAAGACGATATATTCGAAAAGTGATATTTTCGAAAATGAAATTTTGATATAAATTAAACATGGTGTAACACAATCACGGTCAAGAAATGTAATGTGAAGTAGAATCACATTATAACCAAGCAAGCGGTAAAAAGTAACTGGACTAATAAGTCTAATTAGTGAGACCCGTCAAGGTCATTTAAATAAATTTGGTTTGCTTGTAAGCGGTAGGTTCGGTATGACTGAACCGAATAAATAAATTTGAAGACAAAAGAAATTGCTGCTAAAAGTGAAAGATTTCATTAAAGACCTTTAAACGGGTCAAAATAACGGATTCATAAAGAATTCGATAGTATATGAAAGCGATGGATATCGCTAAGTTAACCAAACTAGCGGAAATAACGAGATTACGTTATTTCGAAGTTACACTATGTCGTATGAGATATGTAGACAATTAGTAACCAAAAAGATATTACCGTACTTTTCGGACAATACTAACGATTGGTTAAAAAGTATAAGTAATGTTTAAAAGATTTCTCGGCTCAAATACATTGAGTTTAAACTCAATGAATTATGTAAGAACAGGTTTCGAGGACGAAACCTCTTTAAGGGGGGTAGACTTGTAACACCCCGAAAACGGGTTTGGTAATTAAACCCCGTTAATACTAAAAGACGGGTAAAGTACCGTTAGTGGTAAAATTTACCCGGTGGAATATTAGGATTTAAATAATTAATCCTAATAATAAACAAAAAAATGAATAAAAGCTTTAAAGAAATAAAATGGACAAAAGGCCCGAGTTAACGGGGCCTAAAATAAACTTAGTCATAAATATTTCCGAACCCGCTAAGTTAACTAGGAATATTAAACCTAGTTAATAAGTGAGAGTATTGTTGAAAATAATTAGGTTGTGACCTAATTAATAACTAACCAAACACGAGGGACCAAAGCCGGGTAACTTGAAACTAGAATTATAAACTTAAAAATAAAACACAACACACACACAAAAAGTGTGTGTGCGTGCGTGAAGTAGTCCAGGAGAAGGAGCAAGAAGCTCCAAACCCTAGCTCAAACAATCTCAACAAATTGAAGGGGCAAATCAAGTCCAAATCAAAATCCGAGTATGAATTAGTGATCTCCATTGAAAAAGGAGTCACGAGGTATGTAAATTTCTTGAAAAATCTCTAGTTGAAATTCTGAGCAAACCTAGAGAATTCGAATCTGAGCTGGCATGTTTGTTGTTTGGATGAAATTAGGGATGAAACTATGTCTAGTAGTAAACCCTAGCCATGCATTTGTTGAATTGATGTTCATTGTTGTGAATTCATAATCATACACTCATGTGTCAAGTGGGTTTTGATTATGTAAAAAAGATGATAATATAGTTGTGTTAGAAATCATCATAAGTGATAGTAGATGCAAGATACTTGAACAATTTGCAAGTTTGAGTATTTGATCATACAAACCCGAATGGTTTAAGTAAACAAAAATAATATTAAGAAAAAATTTATTAACATGAACAGAAGCAGTAACTCGTTTAGGGAAAGAATGGAATGAAAGGTTAGTCAACAATCAACGATGCAGCTGACCAAAGACAGAAGTTGCAAACACCTTTCGGCTAGGGTTAGTATGAAAACAAAACCCGAATGGTCAAAGTCGTTTTAATACAAAGGTTAAACGTGTTGTGTGAAACTACTAACACAGTTAACACGATTACTATAACAAGTTTCACACAAGATAGTTGGGTCGAACGCGTCTAGACACGCTTTAAACCATGTAATTAACGTGTCAAACTGGTTTAACTATGTATTAACTTAGACTTGATAAAAATAAAAAAAAAATAAAAAAAACCGGGCCCTATCTCCATTTTGGCGGAAAAACAAACAATCTTTCAACTAATGCAAAGCTGCCACGTGTCCACTCGTTATCTTCTACAAGATAAAACTCCCATCGTCTCCTTGTTCACTTATTTTTCAACCCCATTCCCCACCGTCGATCACTCCCCTATCTCAATCTCAACCGTTAATTCTCATCCAAAACCTCCCCTCACAAACAACTTCACTCATTTCATCCAATTCCGTTATCCTCTCTAACCGCCGGTCAAAATGGCAGCAACCGCCACCACCGCCGCTCTTCAACAAACTCCGATCACATTCCAACGCACTCCGTCACTCCGTATAACCTCCGTCAATCCAGTAAAACTCTCGTTTTCCGGCGGTTTACGTCTCCAAAACCTCTCAATCAAGCTCGCCGGAACCTCACGCCGCGGCGGAGGCGCTTCGAGCGCGAAAATGGCGGATTCCGCCTCCGGAAGCTACGCCGCAGCACTAGCAGAAGTAGCCGTTGCAAACGGAACGCTAGAAGCGACTCTCAAAGACCTAGATCTGATCGATAAACTGTTTTCCGATTCAACAAACTTCAACTACTTCACTAGCCCTATCGTAAGCCTCGAACAGAAACGCGCACTCATCGATGACGTCACCGCTTCAGGTAAGCTTCAGATTCACGTCTGCAACTTCCTCAACATATTAATCGAGAGCAAACGGATAGATCTGATTAAGGAGATTGTTAAGGAGTTTGAACTCGTTTACAACAAATTAACTGAAACTGAACTTGCTGTTGTATCGTCGGTTGTGAAGCTTGAAGAACAGCATCTGGCTCAGATTGCGAAACAGGTGCAGAAACTCACCGGAGCGAAGAATGTGCGAGTGAAAACGGTTATTGATGAGTCGTTAGTTTCCGGTTTTACAATCAGGTATGGAAATTCTGGATCTAAATTGATTGATATGAGTGTGAAGAAGCAGTTGGAAGAAATTGCTACACAGCTTGAAATTGGAGATCTTTCACTTGCAGTATGATCGAAATTTTCGATATCGAATTCGAATTTGATTTTCATGAGTTTATAATTTATAATTTGGTTTATGAATATAATTTTGAGAGATTTGTAATTATGTTTTTGCATGAGACAGTTCCATTACAAATTTACAATAATTTGGTCATATATGATTTATATATTTTGTTTTTGAAGTCATCTTTATTGCTCAACAACAGAGTTACACAAAGCAAAGTGCACATACTGACATACATTATAGCACAAACATGAAAGGATAACAACCTAAGTTCCTAACTAGCTTAGAGGCTTTCGACATTGTCCGTTTTGTGGTCCTCGACAATGTTTGATATGACTAATTCGTTTGAGTTTCGCTTATTGCAAGTGTTGCGGATTTCACCTTTTGTGCCGGTCAAAACCTGCATTTGGCCCATCTTCACCATGACGTTGACGAATTTCTCGAAAAATAATGTTTGGTTGACTGCGAAGCTCTTGACAATCTCTCGGGTTCGTTTGTCGGTGTAAAGATCTTGGTCAGACGTTAGGATTCCTTGTTTGTTCATTAGATCGACGAAGTACTTGTTATCGAACACGTTTGGAGACCGAAGGTCCAAGAAAGTTGTGGCATTCGTGTTTTGGGTTGGGCAAACGCCTTTGAGGGTGTTGGCTAGGGTTTTATCCATGGTCGCATCTTGTGTAGGGTAAAGTCGTCGCGTGAAGGATGGGCAATGGGCGACACCGATGGTGTGGGCCCCTGATAGGGCTACAACATCGATGGCGTCAAAGTTTTTGGCGGCAAGGGAGGTTAGTAGTGAGTCTGTCCCGACAAACGGTGATGGAAGATTGGCAAGTGTTGCGTTTCTTGTGGCGAATGAGAGTCCATCTCTTCGACCCAGAGGAACGCTATAGTCTGGACCACCGGTCTAATAAAAGTACAACATAACATACAAATACATGTTAATATACATAAACATGTAAGTAACTTTTAAATCTATGAAAAAAAAAACCAGTGTTTTCAAACTTGGACCGATCGGTCAGAACAAAAACCATTACATAACCGATTCAGTTGAGTCCATTTGCACCGGATGTACCAATGGACTGGACTGAATAAAAAAAATCTTTTAGAACTCATTTACCGATTCATTTACAACTTCAAACTTCATGTTTTGTTTATAAAGTAGTTTCATATAGTTAATACATGTATATTTAATATAAAATTGTTTATAACATCATCCGGTTTTTAAGACTGGTATGACCAGTGAACTAGCAAACAGATGATTTGATGGCCAATCCGTATATAAAAAACATTGAAAAAAGATTTATAAGAGGATTTACCAAGACAATAGCGTCGCGCGCAACTATAGCAGTAATATCAGAACACGAGACACTACCCGCACCACATTGTTTGTGAACTCTACGACGAAGATCCTCAATGACATCAAAACCCCTTAAACTTAGGTTTGGTGGTGCCGTTTTCTCACTATCAACTGGTCCGCTTGCTGATCCATCCAACAAAACCGAACCATCACAGCCCTGTTAAATATTAACAATTAAACTAACATCAAATCTACAAAAATAAACATTATACTAACATAATAATTTGCGTCGACCCTTAGGAACAGTTCCTATTTCCAGGTTTCCTTAATTAGTAACATATTAAAATATCATCCCCTAAAATAGTTTTATGAAATCCATTTTAACCAAAAACATTTAGGTTTTATTAAAATCATATTATGCTTAAAGGAGAACAAGAACCTAATATAGACATATAGTTGATGTGTTGATTACACATACATAGTTGTGCTAATTAGGAAAATGTATTTGTATTTTTTAAATTGATGCACTGATTATACATGTATATTTACAGTTTATGCTAACAAACACAATCAACAATATATACAGTTTGTATGTGTTATGTTCTAGCGCCTTGCTAGAGTTTTAATAGAATTTTGCCAAAGGGGGTTTGATTTATCCTTTAATCATCAAGGGTTTATTGAACGACATTTTCGAGTATAGATTCACCACACCTGCATTTAAACTCTCAACCTTTAATTGTGAAGTACATCACTTAACTATCGGGATGCCTTCTTAGGAACCTTTAGTCATTATGTTAAACAAAATAATCCCACATTTCATTATATATACACTTATGATGACATGTGATAGTCTAAGGGTGTCAATGAAGCGAACTGAAATGAGCCCGAACCCGCTTAAATTCAAGCTTAGTTCATGAGTCTATGGGAGATTGGTAAGCTTCAAGCTCTATGTCTAAAGAGCGAGCTTGTTTCGTTATTTTTTATAAGCTAGAGCTCGACTCATTTATTATTTTATTCATTATAAATATCTAGTTATTTTTATATATATTTATACTAATTACTTTGTATATAATACACAATATATAGGGGAAGGTTCAAATGAAAACCACTAGTTATTGTGAAAACTCGAAAACTAATTAAAAAAGCAAAAAAAAAAAATACCAATTTTTTTTTTTTTTTTTTTTGCATATTAATTTTCGCAGGTTTTTTTATATAAAAAAAATTTCAAAAAAAAAAAAAAAAAAATTTTTTGTGTAGTGCACATGTGTATGTGTACTACAAATTTTTTTTTTTTTTTTTTTTTTGAAAAAAGGTTTTTTTTCATATATAAAAACTAGCGATTTTTATAATAAAAAATTGAAGAAAAAAAATTGTGTGTTTTTTAGGCTTTTTTTAGTTAGTTTTCGAGTTTTCACAATAAAAGTGGTTTTCATTTGAACCATCCCCATATATGTTAGTTAGTTAAATTATCATAATTTGTTCATAATAATATTTATCATCAAGTTTTATATAACACAAAAAATATATAATTAAAGTCAAAGTTTATAAATAAAGACTTTGAAAATTCAAAATAGGACGCTTTTAATGGGACGGAGGTAGTATTAGTTATTAAAAATAGGAAAATCTTATATCAACGTGTGTAATGAGTCATCGGCCAACTTTCCTTACTATTTACAAAGGTGACCCGTTTTTGTTCATGACTTATCATTAAAGTTTAGATTTACATCAACGTGCTTTTAAAGATAAAAAGTATACCAACACGTTTGATTATTTTTGTACTCGAAAGTGTGTGACAAATTAACTTTTTATCAAGTGTGACAAATTAACTTTTTATCAAATATATCTTATTAAAATTATGTCTTTTAAATCTAAGAAGTGTAAGGAGACACAATGAATCTCAAAATATAACATAATATCGAGCAAAATATAACAGAATGACGAGAAAAAAAAACAATAATGACGTAAATATAGAAAAAAAAAATAACATAAACAAAATTTCTAAAATCTACAAACTATAAATCCCAAAGTGAAAACCTAAAATCTCACATCGTAGAGTTTTGATGAGGCGGTTCCATGCTGCTTGAATGAGGTCAATCAGAGTCCATTTGTACCCTTTTTACGACTTATTATTTTCAAGAGACTTTGTATTTTGAGTTAAATGTCATTTTATTCTATGTGGTTTGGGCCATTTTGACAGTTTAGTACAAAAGTTTCATTTTTCGTCTGCGGGTCCAAAAAGTTTTCACCATTGCCATTTTAGTCCACTGGGTTAACTTCATCCATTTTTTCTGTTATCGAGAAGGGCAATTCGGTCATTTTATATGGCCGAATTGCCCTTCTAGTTAAAAGAATTACATAAAAAAAATGACCGAATTGCCCTTCTTGTTAAGAGAAAAAATGGATAAAGTTAACCCAGTGGATTAAAATGACAACAGTGAAAACTTTTTGAACCCACAGGCGAAAAATGAAACCTTTGAATTAAACTGTCAAAATGGCCCAAACCACATCGACAAAACTTGGCTTTAAAAGATTCAGTGACCTTTATTTGAGTTGTAAAAGACACAATAACATAAACAAAATTTTTAAAATCTACAAACTATAAATCCTAAAGTGAAAACCTAAAATCTCATATCGTAGAGTTTTGATGAGACGGTTCCATGCTGCTTGAATGAGGTCAATCAGAGTCCATTTGATACCCTTCTTACGACTTATTATTTTTAAAAGACTTTGTCTTTGTATATGATCTTACTCCCCGTAGTTATAAATTTTATGTTTACAGATGGGCCGGATAATAGTGGAGATTGGCTTTAAAAGATTCAGTGACCTTTATTTGAGTTGTAAAATTTAAAGAGTTAAATGTCATTTTAGTCTTTGTGGTTTGGATCATTTTGTGAGTTTAGTCAAAAGGTTTTATTTTTCATATGTGGATCCAAAAAGGTTTTACCGTTGCCATTTTAGTCCAATGGGTTAAATTCATCTTATTTTTGTTAATGAGAAAGACAATTCGGTCATTTTATATGGTCGAATTGCCTATCTAGGTAACAGAATTACATATAAAATTACCGAATTACCCTTCTCGTTAACAAAAAATTACCGAAATACCCTTTTCGTTAACAAAAAAAATTGATGAAGTTAACCTAGTGGACTAAAATGGCAACGGTGAAACCTTTTTGGACCAACAGACGAAAAATAAAACCTTTGCCAAAGTAAACTAAGAAAATGTCCCAAACCACTTGGATTCAAATGATATTTAACTCAATATTAAAAGTTAAAGGTTAATTTATACCTGAACAAAACAATCATGAAAATGAACTCTCAAGAGAGCAGCAGCAAGACCAACATCCTTCTTGATCACCTTCTCCATTTGCTTCCTAATTACTGATTCCAATTTTGGACAGCTACTTTCATAGTATTTCCAAGAAAGCCCCTTCACCAATGGCTGTTGTTGTGCTTCTAAACCCTGCAAATGCAGTGCCATCACTACCAACACAGCCACACTCACTGCAACTGTGTGAAAGGGCATTACTGTAATTTTACCAGCCATTGTTATTTGTTGGTTACTACTATGCTTTTTGATGAGACAGACTACAAAAGAGATGGGTTATTTATTTATAGCTGAGGTGTGAGGTGTTTCTTTAAAGCCCCTCATGTTTGAAAGATTGGCTTTTTAGTCCGTCAAAGGTCAGAACAGAAAGGTGTTGTAGTGGAAGGCTAGTGATCAGACAAGTGTTCAGTAATGTGGTCCATGTGGGTTTACCCATGTATGCATCTATGGTCTTGGCCAGTCTCCATTGAAGTCTGTGTTGGGCACAATACATATGTTTTTTTTATTAATTCCAGAATAATAATAAAGTACTTTGTATTTTAACTAGTATTCGAGCCAGCGCTTCGAGGAGGGTCGTAGGAGGTTGCTGGTGAGATTGGAACTTGCGCTTCGTGGTGGGTCGTAGGAGGTTGCTGGTGAAGATTGGAGCCCACGCTTCATGGCGAGGTTGTAGGAGGTTGATGGCGAGGATATATATATATTTCATGACGGTAAAATTAAGCAATCAACACAGTTAAGTAACATATTTAGAGTTAAAAGTTCGATTTAACTATAATAAGGTAAACAAAAAAAATGATAATATTTGTTATCTTGTATGCTGAAGGGTTAATATAGATCATATATGCTTTAATCTAAAAGTCTAAAAGATTGTAAATATAAAAAAAAACAACATGATTAAATATCCATGTCTAGATGTCCCTAGCCCAGTTGGTCCCATGTGGCTGGGCTTGTGTCTTCCTTTGGGAGGTCACAGGTTCGAAACCCGGCTGCGGCAATTCGGGGGGAGTACGTCCCAATGATGGATCGTTCCTACCGAGGCATAGTGCGGTCTTGAGGGCAACCCGGTTTTACCCAGCTGTTACCCCAGCGAGTCTCTCGTGTGGGGGCAGTATGGTTTCCGGGCGAAGGTCAGCTTGCGCAACGGCCGGGGCCCGATCGAACATCGCGTCTGGAAGAGCGGGGCTGACGGGGGATTGTCTTCGACATGAACCCGGTGACCAATAGGTCCTGTACATAGAAAGTCACCCTTCAAAAAAAAAAAGATGTCTAGAGTTAAAAGTTAGCTTTAATTATAATAAGTAAAACAAAAAAAGAACTAAACCTATAAAATTGATAAAAGAACAAATATTAATTAAAAAAGGAAAAAAATTAAGTTTATTAACTTTATTAAACTTTAAGGACTGTATGATAACTTTATTAAAGTTTAGTGGTCGAAACATAAATCGCTTATAAAAAAATATAATTATTATTAAACTTCCGTATGGTAACTCTATTAAAGTTCAAGAGTATATGTAAATTGTTTATCAAAAAATTATTATTGTTTAGAGGTTATGTGATAACTTTATTAAAGTTGAGGGTTAGAAACGTAAATTAATTATAAAAAAAAGACAATAATATTATAGCCTTATAATTATGAATTAAACTATTAAAGTCACAAATGATCAAAGATAGATTTATTATTATTCACGATTTAAATTGTTATAGTGTAGAATTAATACCATGTTCAGTTGGGCTTTTGAGCTCTACGACTATGTATTATGATGGAGAAAATGTGAAAAAGTGTTGTTTTGTAGGCGTCTACGATTTAAATTGTTATAGTGTAGAATTAATACCATGTTCAGTTGGGCTTTTGAGCTCTACGACTATGTATTATGATGGAGAAAATGTGAAAAAAGTGTTGTTTTGTAGGCGTCTGGTTAGCATGGAGATTTCACACTTATTTATTAGGTAGTATAGATAGATATTGTAAAACTAAAATATTTATATGAGAAAGGCTTTGAAGAGAAAATCAATAGATAAGTACCACTCTGATGGTGGTTCATTGGCAAACACAATGTCTTTAAACACATGAGTTTAGGAGGGGGAGGTATAAAGTTTAAGTCCAACAGACGATAGAGATTAAAAAAAGAATTGTCGTTCAAAAAAAATAAAATAGATAAGTGAATGAATCACATAAATGTTTTTATTTGTTTAAACCGCGATAAATAAGGTAGTTATGTAAAGTTAATTTCTAAGTTCCGCTATATAATTCAATCATAAATACAATTTTATAGTTTTATTTATAATTATTCTGTATGAAATATAATATTACTTTATAAGGGTGGAAGGGGCGGGTTACTTGAAAAGCCTCGAGTTGTTGCGAGCTAGGGCGAGCGAGTGCTACAACCCGATGATGAAGGTTTGCCGATCTTTCCGCTTGTGCTCTTGCAACCTCTTTGTTGGGGTATGCAATGGAGAATAGGAGGTGTTACTAAGGAAATGACGGAGGGGGGAGATCGAAATCGGTGAGGATGAGAGAAGAGGTAGAAGATGAAGAAACTAGAGATGAAGCATATGTCTTTGATATTTGAATGTATAACTATGGCAATCAACATTTCTGAGGTTGGTGTTGGTAGGGTGAAATGTGCAAGTCAATAATAATGCATAAAACAAGTATCACTTTGCTTATTTGTGTCAAAAGTTAATTTTCATGAAAATGATAGGGTGGTGGGTTGAGTTGGAAAAGTGTTCTATCGTGTTTGGGTTGTATTGAGTTAAATAAGAAGGCATAATTCTGTTAGATGATGATATGGATATCTTTGGATTGCTGGAAAAGTGCCTCATCCACCTAACATACATATATGTGTGTTGTCTAGGGCTGTAAACGAGCCGAGCTAGACCCAGCTCGAGCTCGGCTCGAACTCGATTCGAGCTGGCTAAGCTCGAGCTCGAATTTCAAATCGAGCTGAGATTTGAGGCTCGAGCTCGGCTCGATTAGAATTCGTGCAAGCTCGGCTCGGCTCGATCTAGCTCGAACTAACAAAGAACAGCGAAATTTATTACTTAAAAAGCCATCAAAAATAAATTTCTTCATAGCCTAAGGACCATAATTGCCATTTAATTTAGCCATATGGCTAAATATGCAAGTATAAATAGTTAATCCACTTTCTACATTGTCTTTACCTTCTTTTATAGGGGAGATACTCCCTTAGTTTTTGTTTTCTAAGCGATGTGGGACAAAAAAATGAAGGATGTAAACCTTATCGAGCCAGCTCACGAGCCGAACCAGGCCAAGCTCGAGCTCGAGCTCGGCTCGTTTACAAACCGAGCCGAGCCAAGCTGGCTCGTTTACAACCGAGCCAATTTCGAGCCGAGCTTTCTTCGAGCGAGTTTCGAGCGAGCTGCGAGCCACGAGTTTTTTGAACACCCGTAGTGTTGTGTTGTAGGTATATATTATTATTATTATTATTATTATTATTATTATTATTATTATTATTATTATTATTATTACTACTACCGTCTCCACCATCACATTCATGGATATGGATTTATCCAAAAATCCATATTGCGCTCGCCGTATTTCCAGACGAGTCGCTCTCCCACCTGTCTCATTCGTTCATTACTCTCTAAAATTTCCTCACCAAATGTCCTAAGCTCTTGTACATTTTCTGCACTCATTGGGGGTGCAGGTTCTAGGACTGGGTTTGGAATCTAGGGTGCGTGTTCCTGGTATGGAGGTGTAGGTGCCTGGAATCGGTAAGGATCTTCTAAAATCTCCCTAATGTATTCATCGTGGTAATAGGGATCTAAGGGATCCAAACCTGGGTAGGCTCCTAAGTTCTGCATGGGTGTGTCTTCATGTATCGGGTAGCGTTGCACATAGTCCCTAACGTCATCCCACCAGGGGTCGTAATTTGGGTCTAAGGGGTTTGGTGCTGGTACCCTAGGTATTTCCTTCGGGTTGAAATCATGCATTTCTATTTGATTTTCAGGGTTTTCTATCTCCATTGGTTGATCAGGAATTGGTGGTTGTGGTTGGGGTGCTATTATTTGCTCCAGATTAGGGTCAGCTGCAGTGGTTGCTAGGATGTGGATGTTGGCTATTCCCCTATTGATCATGTCCTGGGCATGGGCATCTGTCTCCCTCTTGGCTGCTGCTAGTGCTCTCTGGTCTTGTAACCTTTTCATACGTTTTCTACGCTCGTGTGCTCCTCTACTGAACCATCCCCTCTTTTTCTGAGGAAATGGCTCTTCTGACTGAGCCTTAAACACAAAGATTCCTTCTTCCGTATCAGCAGAGTACCCTGAGAGGGCAGGCTGAGAAGAGGAGGTGCCTTCGCTTCTAGGTGAACCAGACAATTGACGGTACGCGTCAGATGGTCCTTGGTCACTCATACTGTAAACTAACAAATAGTCAAATAACACATAACAAGAAAATACATTTATGCACGTATTCCCGTAATTTATTTCCTAACAGATTGAATTTTGATGTCAGCAGGACACTTCTGTGGCTGAATCAGTGGCTAAGCTCTGACACCACCTTCTGTCGTAACCCCCGCCCCCTATCTGTCCCGGGAACGGGCGGCCGCGAACTCAATTTTGGTGGTATCGGTGTTTATTAATTTGGAAGCGGAAATTACATCAGGACCATAGTTAGGAAATATTTTATCAGAGTAAAACACCACATTTTATAGAAATACACACATTGGGATAAAACCCAAGTTTTCATTACAAACTGATTTATAGGGATAAATCTCATTTTATTGAATTAAAATGCCTTCTTTATATAGGTAACTTTTATAGCCACTTTTCCAAGCCTTCAGTGCTATCCAGCTGGCTTCTAATTGGCTTTCACATTGTGTTACCTGAAACGCGTTTTAAAAACATTTGTCAGTGGGAAATACTGGTGAGTGAATCCCAGTTTAATCAAGAAACATTAATTTAATTTAAACTTAACAGTATTGAGGGCGATTACAATGTTTATATCTACCAAATTACTCATTCAGTACTGTCAATCCTGACTGATGGGTCATATTACACATTGGCTAACTCTTCGTCCAATGGTAACGTTACTCACATTTTGTATACAAAACCCCAACATACCGGCAGTAATCGTAGAATTACAAAGACTCAATCACTGTTAAATTGCATTGTAAAATAGTTAAGGTTTTGTAAAAATTGTTTACAAAAAGGAGATTAATCACATTGATGTCTTAGATTTTTCGTAAGGGTTTCCTGGGAATAATCTATAAATTACACAAATGCACGCGTGTTAGTATAATAACCCATTTTAACATTAGTAATACCCTCCCCGAGACGGCATTCCAACGACTACGTCGGGCAGAACCACGAGAGCCGTTACGGAACCGTAGATCAATCGGGCAGCGTATCTAATACGTATCCAGGGGTTATAATACTTACAACGGAGCAGAACTTCGCTATTTAGGGGGGGTATTAGACCCGAGTATAATGCCTACTATTCAGAATTTATGTTTAGAAAGAAAGATTTGAGCGAGTCGACTGAAGATCCAAAGCATTCTGTATATAGGGCCTGACTTTCACTTTTACGCGGCCCGCGTAAATGTAGACAAGGGCCTACGCAGCCCGCGTCAAACCCTGGTCAACGCGTAGCTGATCCGGGTCAGCAACTAGACTCGCTACGATGATGTCACGTGTCATCACCGGGCTGCGCCACCTTCATGATCTCACGCGGCCCGCGTAAGACCCTTAAGAGGTCTACGCGGCCCGCGACAAACTAAAAAACCAGATTTTTAATTATTTTTATTAATATTTAGGGTATTCGGTGTCCGTTTTCACGTATGGGGTGTATTTTGGGTAGGGCTGTTCACGAGCCGAGTCGAACCGAGCGGACCTTTGCTCGTGCTTGGCTCGTTTACAAACCGAACCGAGCGGAACGGCTCATTTAGAACCGAGCCTCAAATCAAGCGAGCATTTTTCGAGCGGTAAAAATTTCGAGCGAGCGTCGAGCGAAGTTCGAGCGATTTGGACAACCGTGTCGCCCAATTTAAATTTTATGAGAGTGACAGTGACAATGTTGGGTGTCAAGTTTTTATGTCTTTAAAAACATGCACATTTCATGACATAATATTTTTCTTATGAATAACAATGTTGTGGCCGACGAGGCAATGATTGTATTGCACGAACAATTACGTTGAGAGCAGGAGACGATCGATTTAGGGTAACGACATGAAACATTCAGGCGATGAGCAGACTATCGTTTAACGGTTTATGGTTTAACTTTTAGATTTGATATTAATTTTTTTTATCGGCGTGGTTGGGCTAGTACGTATAGATATAGTTGTAAATTTGTATATAGTGGACCACAATCTAATAGAGTGGTATATATAAAACTATAATTTTAGTTTATATTTAAGTATATATGTATGTGTAATATGTGTATATATTTAAGTATGTGTATATATATGTATAATTTATATTTGTGTGTATATATATGTGTGTATATACATGTTTATTATATATGTAAGTGTATATGTATATATATGTATAATTTTTTTTATATATACTAATTAAAACTAATAATTCGAGCCGAACCGAGCCGAGCGGACCTTTGCTCATGCTTGGCTAGTTTACAAACCGAACCGAGCAGAGCGGCTCGTTTACAACCGAGCGTCAAATCGAACGAGCATTTTCTGAGCAATTTCCAAACGAGCGTCGAGCGAGCGACGAGCGGCGAGCAATTTGAACGGCCCTAATTTTGGGACATCTTTGGATATTTTAAAATATATTAGGGTGTCGGAAAAATTATGAGGGTGTCGGTTTTCTTTAGGGTTGTTATAATAGTCATTATGGCTAGTGGAGATGGATATAATCCAATAGTTCTGCTGATGATACAATAATACTACAGTGTTCCGTAAGTGATCCAAATTTGCCGTTAAAAAAAAATATTGGTAATAACCACGAGACCTAATTTAAAGCAAAGCATGAAGTCCAACATAAATGATTATTTTTTTAACTTTTTATAGAACAATGCCACATAAAAGGGAATTAGATTCTTTTTTTTTCAACTATAGTACTACTTTTAGAACTTTTAACAAAACAATGGTCAAAGTTGATGTGCCCATTCCCTGGTTGAACTATTAAATTGAAAATAACATATTAGTCCCTAAACTATTAAAGCGACGCGGAAGGCTGAGGTGGGGAAAATATCCAAGCACGAGCAGGCCTGCATAGATAATCAACATGCCTTCCTTCCTTTCGCGTTCGATACCTTTGGTTGTCTGGCCCCTGTGGCGTCCGGTTTCTTGAAGCGGGTTCAAAAGGCAGCACTTGCGCATGCGACAGTGTCTGTAGGCCATAGTTATGTGTTTAGCCGAGTAGGATTTGCAATTCAAAAGGGGGTGGCGGCGCAGCTTGTTGCCCGTCTACCAACCCATGATTTGTAATTTGCCTTTTATGAGTAAATGAAAAAATATTAACGTCTAAAAAAAAAAGTCAATTGTTTCATTGTTAGCCTTAAATAAATAGCAAAAGTTCATAACAATATTGTCTTGGAAGAGTGAGGTCAGATGAATTCGGGATTTGGTTGACATAACTTTTTTTTTTTCTTTATATTTAAGTAGCGAATTTCATTTAACAGAACGTTTATACGCATTTTACTTGATTTAACAGAAATTATTGGCGTTAAAAGTCTGATATCTGATATTAATTTATTTTATGTTGTAAGACTTTGGTATAGAATCCATGGTTGCGCATTTTGATGTTGTGGTAATGTTGGTAGAACCGTAGAAGATGAAAATAAAAGAAGGTGTCATTTATGTTGAAAAACCATAAAAATAATTATAAAGAGTTAATAACCATAAAAATAATTATAAAGAGTTAATTCAGTTCCTGTGGTTTATGGAAAGTAACATCGGGTACTAATAGTTTAAAGTAACAATCTAAGGTTTTAACTTTTGATTTTGTAACATCCTAGGGTCTTAAGGCTAACACCCGTTAAAAACTAACTGAGAACTTAGTATCCAACCTTGAACTTTAGAGAAACCACATGGACTAACCACAAAATTAACTCTTGTAATATATAAAACACAATTTTTCTTTTTTTCTCTTATCATTTAATTAAACCTTTTTACTTATGTATGTAAACCATTTTTTTAAAAATTATACGTAATTGACATATTAAAGCTAATTTGAAGCCACTTCAGTAATTAGCTTACAAGTAAATTAACGAGAATATTTCACAAAATGATAACCAAGTTTTAGGAGTGTTTCAATTAGATCACTCATAAAAAATGTTCTAATTAACTCATTAAAGTTTATTTTATTTGCTAATCCTATATAATTAACCTGAATGGGAGGTAAACTATCTTAGGTGACATTTATTTTTTATTTTTATTAAATATGTTGACATAATTTATTTAATAAAAGAGAAAAATTAAGTTAATCCAATAAAAATAGATACACATTGTGATCATTCGGTACTGTCGCACCACCACCTAACCGTTGAACCACCACCGTGCCATCGAACCATCGCACCACCCAACGTAGCATCCAACTGTCGCACCACCGAACCGTTGCACCTACCAACACCGTCGCATCACCATGCCATACAACCACCGTACCGTGGAACCACCACCGACACCGTGTCGTGGAACCACCATCGGCATTGTGCCGTAGAACCATCCAACCATTTTTTGGTGACCACCATGCACATGAGAATTTAGTTTTTGATGGATATAAAGTGATGAATGGATAATAATAATAATAATAAAGATATGCTAAACTTTATAGAAATTTAGTTCAAACTAAATTGTGATTAATGGATGGGTATATGATGGATATAAACTTCATATTTGCTTTATTGTTTGATGACCACCTTCAAACTAAACTTCATAACTATAGGTAATTAAGTAGAATTGTCATGTTCGACTTAGTATATAGTTTAAGTGACCAAACTTGACAATTCTTGCTTTCTTGCTTAAATGTTACAATTTCTTCCTATTTTGCTTCTATCTTATTCTTTTGTTTTAATTATACATGTGTCTTTCCTAAGACATTTACACAATACACACTTGAAGACACTCGTATTGATTTTAAAATGATCGGGCCTTAAAAGTTATGATTAGTGGTCTATTTTGTGCAGAATTTGAAGATCAATTCTGACCATCTCAAATTAAGTAGAGAAACTGATTATTCATAATGCAACTACAAAAGTGGCTGACCATCTCATGTGCTTTATTTGTTGTTCAGGTCTATGAAGCTTGTAAAATTGCTTCATAATCTGAGTGTGGGTTGTGACACTATCTACTTATGGCTTATCTTCAAGTTCATGTATTTCTATGCTACTCGTGCTAACTTTTTTACTTAATTGTAAGGGTAATAGGATATTCCAGGCTTTTGCATCAAAGTTGTAGATTTTAGTTTATTTTTTTGTGGGGATTAACTGGTGAGCCTTTTTGGAGCCGATAAGTCAACTTTATCCTAATAACACCCTACACCCTCTTATACTGATTTAATCTTAATCCAAAGATTTAGATCATCATGGTAAAAGTATTATTTTTTTATTATCAGAAATCACTTGTCAGTATATTAATTATTTGCAACAAAATGGAAAAAAGACGTTTGCAGTGTAAACCAACCAGACATGTTTGAACCCACACAATTTTTTTTTAACCACTAATTTCTTTAATCCCCTGTCGTCTATGAGACTTGAACCCAAGACATTCCATTTCCCAATCTAGGTGTTTTAAAGACTTTGCCTTTGCCAATGGACCACCACCCCATTGGTGAACCCACACAAAATAATGTCCTGTTTTGACCCAAACCATTTCATACAAAAAATCTGATAATGTAGGGTGTTTGGTGTTGCGTTTTCAAAATAGATTATGCGTTTTCAAAACTGCGTTTTGAAAAATCATGTAGGTACATGCTTCTCTAAAACTGCTTTTTGAAAGCAGATAATCACTTTTTTCATCCAAACACTTTTTTAGATTATTTATGTTTTACAAACGCAATAGTCAAATAATCACTTCAAAACGTAATCCCAAACACCCTCTTAGTAATTTATGTGTTATTGCGAGTCCAAAAAAAAGATATCAACTTTAAACAGAACTTGAATTAATACAAAAACAATTCTTTATTTATTCAAACTTGATAAATTATACTTAGAAATCGACTTCTTGGGCCAATGACCCTTTGGTGGAGTGGAAAGAACTTTGTGCCATGTGAGTGGCGCCGGTTCGATCCCCACCACCATTAAAGGTGAGGCATTGGGGTTAACCCCAACCCAATGATGGTTTGGACTCCGTTTCGAGCCCGAGGGAACCCGAGTTTTCTACTAGGGTGCATTTACTCCAGCGAGTCGGTTAGTCTCGACAGGCGGCGGCTCATATTGAGGGTGCAACTTCTGTCAAGTGGCAGGGGGCCTGAAATTTTCTCGGGGAAAGCCAAATGTCCCATTCTACTGAGGAGTGGGCCCGGTTAAGACAACATACTCCTCAGGACAGAATGGGGCGGGGCCAGGTCTTCTGGCATGAATCATCCGTCTGTTGAGAAGTTCACCTTTCAAAAAAAAAAAAACGACTTCTTGGGTCCTTTAACTATGTTTGTAAACAATTATTATAATCCAACTAAAATCCTAAGTTCAACATAACATTATATGGGTGAGGATCAAATAGAAAGTTTATTTTGGCTAGGAAGGATAGGAAGCAATAGGATTATGACATGTGGCAAAATTTAAAATAAAGAGAAAGGGTATTTTAGTCAATCGTATCATTTCTTCTTCCTTCTTCTCCCCAATAACTTCAAAACCCACCATTTTCAAAATCCACCATCTTCAACCTTTTCTTCACTTACTATCTCAATAATCACTACATTATAGTGCGATTTTCGTCACCAATCAATGATTCAAACACCCGATCAACATGTTCTTCAGCTTTTTTTAAGAAACCCAATTTAATTTCATACAAAATCTCGTTTTTCCGGTGATTTTGAAGATAATCACTCGATCCGTTTGATTCGATCGCTGATTAGTGTTTCAATCATTCAAATTTCGTCAATCGTTGAAGAAATCGGTTTCGATCCATGTAAGAAATTCTTTAATTTCATTTTTACGATCTGGGTTTTTGTTTTTAGGCCATTGCGTTTTACGATCTTGACGGGGGTCCGGGGGCAGCGCCCCTAGGAGCAGGGTCCAAGGGGCGGCAGCCCCTGGCGGGGTCCAAGGGGCAGAGCAGTTTCGTAGACAGTTTCTGGTTCTGTGAATAGCAGTTGCCTCGTTTTCGTAGACAGTTTTTGGTTCTGTGAACAACAGTTTCTTTTGTGTTTTCTGCTCATTGCGTTTTAGAAATAAAACATTTTGAAGTGTTTTTAGTCATTGCGTTTTAGGTAAACACATTTTTATGTATTTCAGTTCATTGCGTTTTAGAGAGAACAACTTCTTTTGTGTTTTTAGGCCATTGCGTTTTAGAAATAAGACATTTTTTGTGTTTTCTAGCCATTGCGTTTTAGAAAAAAGACATTTTAAGTGTTTTCTGGCCATTGCGTTTTAGAAATAAGACATTTCTTTGTGTTTTTTGGTGCATTGCGTTTTAGGTAAAAACACATTTTTATGTGTTTTCAGTCTATTTCGTTTTAGAAAGTACATTTTCTTTTGTGTTTTTAGGCTATTGCGTTTTAGAAAACAGACATTTTAAGTGTTTTCTGGCCATTGCGTTTTAGAAATAAGACATTTTTTTTGTGTTTTTGGTGCATTGCGTTTTAGGTAAAACACATTTTTATATGTTTTCAGTCCATTGCGTTTTAGAAAGTATACTTTGTTTTGTGTTTTTAGGCTATTGCGTTTTAGAAATAAGACATTTCTTTATGTTTTCTGGCCATTGCGTTTTACAAATAAGACATTTCTTTGTGTTTTTGGTGCATTGCGTTTTAGAAAAAGTCATTTTTTAACTTTTTTTTTCATTGCGTTTTACGCAACTGAGTTTTTTCCATTGCGTTTTCTGCAACTGGGTTTTCAAAATTTTTTTTCGAAAATATAGCAATAGTATACTCATTTTAAAGATAAAAAAACGCTCGTTTTTTGGTGCAATTTTTATAAAAAAATAATGTCGTATGAAAAAGTTATTAATGTTTAAAAAATGGGGGGGGGGGAATTGGAGGAGAGAGAAACTATTGTCCTGGATTGACTACAATGCCTTTACACAAACGCACGCGCCTCTTTTCTTCCCTTCATTTTCCCTCATTTAATTTTGGCCCTTGATTAAATCAATTGATGGTTAAGATTACTTTCTAGCCTTTCTAGCCAAATAAACTTTCTATTATATTCCAACCCAATATTATAGTGACATTTTTAGTCAAATTTATTCCAACAAATTATATCATTTTTTGTACATTAATCATTTGTATTATATTCTTAAATATATTTTCATCATATTCTAACTCATCCTCATAATACAAACACAATATATTTATTTAACAACGTGTAACAAAAGTAGAAGTTATCTATATAACTATATAATACATCTCCTTAGGATTAAAATGTAATTTTGCCCCTTAATTTTAAGATGGCAGATCAAGAGTCTTGCTTGTTCCCTGATCTTTCGTCCCTTTCTCCCAATTTTACCCTCAATTCAATGTCAGTCGCCCATGTTATTGTTTCCCTAATTTTCCATGTATCCTATGAGGATTGAAACCGTCGATTGAAGCAATGAAATCGTTAATGGTTGGAGCAATAAATGGAAATTGATGATTGAATGGTGAGAGCCGAAGAGATTCAAAGAATTGAATATGTCCCTTCTTTTCCAGAACCCCACCCCTATATAATCCGTGATTCTCATTTAGGAAGCTCAAAATCGTCACCATACCAGGTATTACCTCCAAACTCACCATTCATCCTCTTTTCTTTGCCATATGTTTTTTACACTTGATTTGGTGCAATATGCAGATTTCTTGAATTCTCCTAAGAGCCATCGATTTTGGAGCTTTCAAATTGGCCTTCCATTCTTTAAACCCAGGTGAGTAATTTTGTTAATTACCACGACTTCTTTAATTCACAATGATTTACTTTTTGATCTTATGAGTATGGGGTTGGATTGAGTCACATTTTCTTATGTTTTATTGTCTTTAATTTATGCATACAAGGTGCTCGATGAAATGCTTGTGTGAATACTTGTGAACTTGGGTTGAATCGTAATTCAACTTGCTGTGTAGAGTTTCTTAATTTAAAATTGGGTTGAATCATAATTTACATGTTGATTAATGTTGCTTAATTTGATTGGCAACTTATGTAAATTACCTATAGAGTAAACTATTAGTTTCGTTTTGGTGAAATATTATTGAAAAGCGAAAACTTAATTACATCATAGAGATCAAATGAAAATATGAAACATAAGAAGCGTGCATAGAAAATTAATTATCTATTTATACTTATCACGTCATGTAAGTCCTACATCTACACGTCATACCGACCAAATAATGATCTTTCAAGGCTATGAGTGCTCTGGTAAATATTGCATTGCTAAATAAACATGAATTTGGTTCAACTTTAGTAAGTCAAAAAATCAACAAGGAAGTTTAGTCAAAAAGCCGTTTGATGGGCAAAGGTAAGTGAAATTAGATCCATCTCATATGCAGTAAAGTTATGAAAAATTGTAGCTTTAAAAGTTGGATACTGATATGTTGGGCTGGGCACGGAAACATTGGGGTTTTATTTTACAAATTATTGTGTAAATTCGTTCTTTAATGAAATAGAAGATCTGGAGGTGGAATTTGTATAGCCTTGACTATTGTGCTTGCATTGACAGGCACAACTAAAACTGATACATACTATGACGTCCATCTTTGGAAAGGAGTTTTCTAATATTACACATGAGTACTTTCTAGATTATGTTAATTGCAACCGAGTATATGTTTAGTCTAAGATAGTATGTGCTGGAAGAAGTGTTTTAGTTCCCTATATTTATTTTGTATTAACTAAGGTGCTGATATTTCTAGAGTATTAACAATAATGGGGTTGGGAATGTAAGTTTAAATGCTCCAAAGGTCCACTATACACTGAAAATATGCTAATCTGATCAAGCAAAACAATCGAGCATGTTCTATGTTGTTGTTGCTTGAATAGTTTTTTAAGGTGATGGGCAACAAAGCTTGCATCAATTCTGGTATATTTAACTTTCTTGTCTTATAATAATGATGAGATTGAAGTCTAAAGGACAACAAACCTTACTTGTTAAGTTCAGAGCTGTTTGATCTGATTTAAAGGGTTTCAAGTTATAAAATCAAAAAAAGTTTAAGAAATGCACTTTATAAGTTATCTAACACTCTTTTTATATAAAAAGTAGGTTAGAGTGTAGGATGCCTCAGTATCATCTTGCGACCGTAATTCCAGCTTTGTGGGCATGATGGCTATCCCTAGCATGCCAGTTGTCATGAAGTGCCACGATTCATTACTCTCCAACCATTCAATTAAGATATATTTCCATACACTGCAACCATCCCATGAAATTAGCAATTTTGAGGTGTAATTATCGAACTTAAATATTTATATTATCAATCATTACAACTCCATGATGCTATTGATTATGGTCGCAAGATGAAAGCTCTGTGTAATAGGTCAAATGGAGTTCGGTTGAAACCATCATACATTTTTTCTTCATTTATATTTTTTACAATAACATCATTATTACAGATGTTGATTGCCCCATTTGGGTGACATCTAACTTGACTAAAAGGGGGCTGGGTTGTAACTGTAAGTACTTTATGACTTCTACAAAGTTTATAAACGATTGGAGCTTGCTAGAAATTTTCAGTTCCCTTTTCTTAGAGGTAATTTTACTATATTTCATTATTATCCATCATTGTTTAATCGAGGGCATTATAAGAAATTCAAACTCCTGCAGCCTCCACGATCTTTACTTGTGAGCATGAAGGAGTATATAAGCAAAGCACCATGGATGGAACCCATCACAGCATACAATTTACAACCTATCAGGCTCACTGTACAAGTTCCCAAGGCATAACTTAGTGGGCAGAGACAAACAAAACCTATCTGAATTGTGGCTACTTCTAAATCAATATGGTAGCATCTCTATAAGAGACATTTTCGAATTCTTAAATATTGGAGAGCCTCTCGGAATTTCATCACTCCCTCAACCTTTCAGCTCCTCTACTATATATATTCAGAATTTACACAATATAACTATAGTTTATTTTATTTTCAGAATGTTTAAAGTATGGATGCAATTTACGACCACTGGCTACTTTAGAAACAAATGAAGATGTCACAATATAACTATAGTTTCGTTTAGTAATTTTGGTTATTATATCCATATTTTTTTATGAATTTGTTTGATTCAGCTGTTTGATTGTCCAATTGAGTCAACCAACTTGCTTAGTTTGCTGATTAGAACCACAATGTTTTTGTAGATAGATTTTGCAAGTGAAAGGTTAAAGTCCTAACATTTGTCTGTAACCAAAGTAGCTGAGGTTCACTGTTGCAAGGCTTCAATAGTTCCTACTCAGGAATGCTAGATCATCACAGGACACTTCTTTAATATTTTCATGGTTTAGGTTTGTTTCTTTGTTTTAATCTAGATATGACATGTGGTTTGCAACATGTTTGTTTCTTCGGTTAAGAGGTAATCATGTATTGCAGTTGGAAATAAGCAAAGTAAAGTTTGATGATTTAGGATGGTAGGGTTAGCTGTTTGCTGCAGTGTTCTGCTTATTTGAACAAGGTAGATTAAAGAATTCTGTTGTTTTATTTTGATTGGAGAAATGATTTCTTTTTAGACAAGTTATCTTTCTCTGATGGTTTAGTGTAAAAACTTGTGGAAAATCAACTTTGATTTATTATATTATTGCAACCTCTCTTTGCTTTTGGTGCAAATTTTTATATACAATATGGAATACTAAAGGTATGTGAAACCGGGCTACTTGTAATATACTTGAGACTTGTGACTAGCTTGTTATACACGTTCAAAACGTGTAATATGTTTATGCCCGATATTTTCTTATTCTTGTGTTCGCTATATTTAATTCACATATGTAAGGCTAATGTCGGAGCAAACTCACTTGGTAGAAACTCTTGCCTTTTAGTGAGAGGTTTTGGGTTCAAACTCAAGTAAGATGATAATTTGGTGTAATTTAGTAGCGATTAGGAGTTGTGTACCATTAGTTGTTAAATAAATTGAGATTTGTAAGGCTCATGACATAGATAGACTACATTGATGTTACGGATAAAAAAACTAACATACGTACCATATAATTACAAGAGAAATGATAAAGTAACATAAAATGAATACCGCATTGTAAATTGTCACCCCGCCGCATCGCGCGGGTTTCCTACTAGTTATATTATAATAAAACACCCCCCTCTTCTCAATACTCGACACTCAAAACCCACCACCGCCGCCACCACCGCCGTACGACGGCGACCACCTCTCTCCTGCAGATCGTGAACCAGTGACCAAACCCTTTTCACCCTTTACCCAATTACCCTTCTAATTATTTACATTATGCCCTTAACCCCTTTCAATCAACAAGAAAAAAAATAAAAAAAATAAAAACAAATTATGCGCTGTAATAAGTTCCAGATATTCGATTCTGTACCCGCATAATTGTTTTCAGAGTCTTGATTTTATTCATTTCACATGGCGAAAAGGGTTTACGAAGTTTGGAAAGGGAGAAATGTAAGATTTTTTTTTAATTATTATTTTCCCTTTTTTTAATTTTGGTCATTTAGGTCAGCTTTATATAGGTTATTTAGTTCATATGTGTTGATTATTACTTTATTACTTTTGATATTATTGTGTCTTTGAATGAATGATTTATAGTGTGATTGTTTTGTTTGTAATTGTAATTGTAATTGTTATTGTAAAGATTGTGTAGTGGCTTAGGATCATAATCTTTGTGATAATGATTTGAAATTGAAATGGGGTTTGTGTTTAGTATGCAAGATTGAAACTTGTGATCAGTTTGTAACATTGGAGTGTAAAACATGTAAGTAGTTAGGGTTTGTGTTATGGATAAGATGGACATGGGAATTAGGGTTTAGACTTTAGAAGGCTTTCAATCCAAGGAAGTTGTTTTGTTCACATTCGGGCTCGGTTGATGATGTTGTTGGGGTTTGTAGTGCATACTCTAGGTGAAATTTGGAATCTTTGTAGTGCATAATCTAGATTGTGTAGTGGGCTAGTGGCTGAGGATTATTAATCTTTGTTTTGTTGGTGTTAGGTTTAGTGATATTGATTTGAAATTGAAATGAGGTTTGTGTTTAGTATTTAAGGTTGAAACTTGTGATAAAGTTGTAAACTTGGGTTACAAAAGATTTAAGTAGTTAGGGTTTGTGTTATGGATAAATCGAACATGGGAATTAGGGTTTAGAAGGCTTTCAATCCAAGGAAGTTGTTTTGTTCACATCGGGCTCGGTTGATGGGTTTTGTGGTGCATAATCTAGATGAAAGTTGGAATCTTTGAATTGACGGTGAATGCAGTTGTTGATAGTTTGGTTAGGAGTAAGGACTAAGGTTTCTACTTGAACAGTTGAACCCGTGTGGGATATATGATTATTGTTTCGTAAACATGTTTTCTTGAACATGAAGATACGCGATATTTGTTACGTTAAATACGGACAGAACAAACGCTTCTTAGCTTTTGGGCTCTTAATTTATTATTACTTTGATATTACGGTTTTGCAAGTGAGGAAGAACATTGTTGGTTGAGTACTTGAGTAGTATAACGTTACTATTTTTGTTTTGATATTGTTACATCTGATGGCTTTTAATCTTATTGAGCAAACACCAAGAAACAGATTCGGGTTGTGTTTTATCTCAAACGATTTAAATAAAAGCAAAGGGGAACCTGTCAAATGGGTCAAAACAAGTTGAAATCGCCAAATGAGTATTAGTAATGCAGGCAAACTCATGAATCTTTTTTATTCAAAGATTTAGCTGATTAATCTGATAATATTAATTTGTAACAATGGTTTACTCATTTAGTCATTTAAAAAAAAACTTTGACAAAAAAATGTTTTCAGAATTACGGGTCAACCCAACTCTGCCCAGCCCGTTTTGACCCGTAGTAAAAGAAACCCCTGAACCCATTTTAACCCTTCTGATCTTTGCATGATGTATGCAATATGATTATACTCGTGGTGACATTTTTGTTCTTACGTGAATTATTTCACAAATTCACAATCCTTATGTTGTTCCATTAACCTTTCATAAGCTTTACCTGATCACTGTATAACGATTTTCTGTTTTTTAAACAATTTTAGTGCTTCTATTTCAGAAATTCTTTCTTGGAGGGAGATTGATATTCGGTCCAGACGCCAAGTCTCTGCTTGCCACATTTTCACTGATTGTTGTTCCAGTTATTATTTTTTGTATATTCGTTGGAAGACATCTTCGCCATGAATTCTCGTCATATAATGCAGGATATGCCGTCATTGTAGCAGCAATCCTCTATACAATCTATGTTAGTCCTCTTAATCCGTCACACAATGAGAATAGTCGTTTCTTTTGATACTGATGAGTTTTAGAGTAAATTGCATTTTACATCCTTTAAGTTTAAGCCAAATTGCAGGCACCGTCCCTTAACAACTAATGAAATTACACTGGATGTCCTTTATGTTACTGTTTCACATTAGGCGTTGTCCTTTTGCCCTAACCCAGTTAATTTTTTTGTTAACTTTTAACACGTGCCACTCATATGAGGGCATAATGGTCATTTTCACTTACTTTGTTGTTAATATATATTATTTTATTTTGTTTTAGTTATTAAGTGAAAATGACCATTATGCCCTCGTGTGAGTGGCACGTGTTAAGAGTTGATAGATATTTTACCAGATATTTTGAATATAAATTTTAAACAACTAAAAGCTGCCGACTTGTGGGTTATGTTTCAAAACAACTACTTAGATAACTTAATATTACAAGCTCAATAATAGCAAAGTAGAAGTGGTTTAAATGTCTAACATATAACTAGTAAAACTTAATTAAGAATTTAAGATCAAAGAATTCAGCATAATTAGCAAAAAATCAAAAATTGAAATAACTTTTGAACGTTTTGAAAAGGATAATCCTTTATATTAAAAGATATCTACATTGAAAGTAGTCAAGTACTAATATTAACCCGAACCTGTTTTGACCCATGACTCAGTACGCCTGACCCGTTTGACTGATTTTCTTAGGTATTGGTGCTGCTGCTTCTTACTTCAGCCCGTGATCCCGGGATAGTTCCCCGTAATGCACATCCACCCGAAGAAGAATTTACATACGAAACAGGGGGAAGACAAACACCATCGTTACAATTCCCGAGAACCAAAGAAGTTATGGTCAATGGGATTTCAGTCAGAGTCAAATATTGCGACACGTGTATGCTTTATCGCCCTCCTCGTTGCTCTCATTGTTCCGTTTGTAACAATTGTGTCGAACGGTTCGATCACCACTGCCCTTGGGTGGGCCAATGTATTGGGCTGGTATGGTTTCAGTTCTCTTAAGTCTTTAACTTATTTTTTATTTTATATTAATTTTATTCATTCACACGTAATATCTTGTGATCCAGCGGAATTATCCTTTCTTCTTTCTATTTGTGTCGTCATCAACGCTTCTATGCATCTATGTGTTTTCGATGTCGGCTTATTACATGAAGGTCTTGATGAACGATAATGAGGGTACGGGTACGGTTTGGGGTGCGATGAAAGAATCCCCTGCATCGGTTGTATTAATGGCGTATTGTTTTATTTCACTTTGGTTCGTTGGTGGCCTTACGGGTTTTCATCTTTACCTCATCAGTTCAAACCAGGTTCGTAAAATCAACCCTTATATAGTGATTATATTATGTGTTATATCAATGCTAGATGCCACTAGGTCGGGTAAGGTGTGTGAATTTCTAACACGAACCTAACACGAAATTCACGGGTTTGGGTTTAGTCTAAACGGGTTCGGGTCAGTTTCAGGTTGAACCCGCTAACCCGTATAGCTAAATGGGTCGGGTTGGCGGGTTGACCCGTTTAACCCTTTTATATTATATTATATTATATTATTTACAGTATGTTTTATCTCACAATTAAATTGCGTATGTATTTTATGCCATAATTATAACTGAAAAAGAGAAATTGACATAAGATTTTATAATTTAAATGTAATGGTATTATATACATTTGTGTTTTTGGTAGTAAATATTAATTTTAATATATTAATTTGCAAAAAAAAAAAAAAAATTAAAAATTCGGGTTGAACCGGTCGTGTTCGGGTCGTGTTCAGGTTCATGTGTATGACAATTTTCGGGTTCGTCTTAAATTTTCGGGTTCGGGTTTGCTTGAACCCGCGAACACGACCCGTTTACCACCCCTAGGTTGGGACCCTTGCACGGGTCTAACAGATTATAAATTTGTAACATTGGCCTCTAAAAGTTTCGTTTGCGACAGACGACCTATGAAAACTTCCGATACAGATCAGACAACCGATACAATGTTTATAACCGAGGTTGTATAAACAACTTTCTAGAAGTTTTCTGCACAAAAATTAAGCCATCAAGGAACAAATTCCGGGATCTAGTCCAAGAAGTGCAACAGCCGCCACCAGCCGCCGCTCGAGAATCTGCCACCAATGACGCGGGCCCTGAAGACCGCCGTGTGAAGGTTGAAGATGACCTAGATATCGGTGGAGATTTATTAAAGATTTCTCAACGTCATAACTTCGAAGGGATTGAATCGGATATACGCAGCAGAGGAAATGATCAATGATGAAGTTTAGTTAGTTGACTTTGATGAGGGCGTGTGGATGTTGTAAATGTTCGAGAGGGCAAAACCGTCATTTGAAGCTCTCGTTGGTTGGTTAGTTGGTTTCGGTTGATTGATTGATGCATTTGTGTAATGGTGTGTGATATTTTGTGGTACTAGCTTCATTCTTTATGTAATTCAAGACTTGTGTACATGGTTATCAGGTTATGCAATGATTTATTGAAAATCATTAATATTAATAATAACATAAACACAAAAAAATATATATGAGAACAATTATAAAATATTATAAAATAAAGACATAAGAAACAAATACAATTGTCTTGAGGTCGTACTTCGATCTAATCGTCGTGTAGATCGAGTTTGATTTGATTCATGTTCCGCTACTCTCGTGTAGACGAGGATCTCGGAACATGGGTCAGGGTTGTATGATTATCAATCATACCGTTAAAGTTGCTTGATATTCTCTTTGCACCGGGCAACGGGGGCCGGTTTTTAATGTTCATTTTTGCATTCGGGTGTGATTCACTCATTTGTCTTTGGTACCGTTGATATAAGTTCCCGACAGGTGATGGTAAAGGAGCCAAAATCTCGTCTGTTGGGCTTGGCTCGACACCGGATGAAGATAGACTTGTTTTAGTCATTAGGGGCTCGTTGGTTTCTCTAACGACCTCCACTCTCCTTTCGACTTCCTGCAAAACATGATCAATCAGTGGGCGCACTATGGGTACTTTAACTTATGGGTATTTTAGTCATTTCACCAAAAAGTTAACGGTGATATGGATGGGGTTAACGGAGATGGACTGTAATTGTTACAAAAGTGAAAGTACTGATACTATTTTGGTAGTTTTTAAACTAATGTAGCGTAATGGTTGTTTTCAACAAACCACAGGAACAAAAAACGTAATTAACTCTTATGTATAAATGTATAATGTATGTTTGTCGTTCTTGAACGACCCGAGATGGTGCGAATGCTAAATAATACCTCTTTCAAAGAAGTCGAATCTGGATTTGGATTTTCGTTCGTTTGATCCTTTGTTTGTTGATCTCTTAGTGTTCTAGACTTCTGTCGTGTCCTCGACTTTCTATGCCTACAACGAAATTTTTTATGAAAAAGCTAAATAAAGTTTGTTCGTTCGTGATCCAAACATGTCAAAGACTCGAGTAACTTACTTCCTAGGCTCAGTTGCTTGAGCCAAATCATCCTCGTCTACTTGAATCACGGGCAAACCACTATGATCACACGCCCACGGGCTTGTGTGAAAGAACTACAGTCATAACATGGGTCGTTTTTAGTCTCAAACTTATTAACTTTAACACCAACATGAAAGAGTCGGGTGTAGTTCTAAGTTCTAACCTCGTGTTGGAGAGCAGATCCAGCAGAACCGCGATAAGCAGGATCTAGAGCCAGAAGAACCATTAAAAGTCCCAACGCTGACTTCGGATAGTCTCTAAAAGCTTCATGAAGATTCGGTTTGTATGAATGTGGTGGTCTAAACGTCGTTGACAACTTTAGTTTCTTCCAGTAATCAGCCGACGGTGTGCCACAAAGCTTGAAAATCTTGTGAAGTTGCTCCACCTGGATCCGAATAAACTCATGTTATGGTTATATAACGCGTGTGATTACAAAAAAAAAAAAAAAAAAATTATCGCGAGTTAACCCATTCGAGTCATTTGAATGCAATTGATCTTTCTGATTCTAATAATTTGATTCATTTGAGATAAAAACATAACTCAAATCAACTTGTTAGCAAGAGTAAAAAGTGTCATTTCCAACAAAATCTGACACTTATTTGAAAGTTCAGATGGTCCCTGTGGTTAACCAAAATTTTAGATTTAGTCCCTTGCTTTCCAAAAGTACACGAATAGTCCCTGTAGTTTGTACTTTTTAACGCTTTTAGTCCTTACCTATTGCTAAAAGTACACGGATGGTCCTTATGGTTTGCACTTTGTAACGCGTTTAGCCCCCAACTTTTAGTGACTAAATGCGTTACAAAGTGCAAACCACTGGGACCGTCCATGTATTTTTGGCCAAAGTTGGGGACTAAATTCGTTACAAAGTACAAACCAGAGGGACTATCTGTCTACTTCTAAAAAGCCAGAGACTAAATTCAAATTTTTGGTTAACCAGAAAGACCATCCGTGTACTTTACTGTTTAATAAAAGTAGAATCGATGAAAGTCGATTCTAGCTCATAGTAGAATCTGTATAGTTCTACTATGCGAGAAACATATGATAAAGATTTGCATCATGTCAACCTCGGTCCTCCCGGGCATAATCGGCCTTCCGGCAAACATTTCTGCTAAGAGACAGCCAGCGCTCCAAAGATCGATACCTGGCCCATAGATCGTCGTACCTAACAATAGCTCGGGTGATCGATACCAAAGTGTAACAACACGGTTAGTAAGCGGAACTGGTTTTTTCGAATCATAATGGTTTGCAAGCCCGAAATCGGCTATCTTTAAGTTCCCATCTTTATCGATTAGCAAATTCGATCCCTTAATATCGCGATGCAAAATCCCTCTTTCGTGACAATGTTGCAGCCCCGAAAGCAGTTGTTTCATGTAAAATTTCACCTGAAAACAACACACATTACATTTTTTCGAAAGTTATATAACGCGAAAAAATAAGATCGAACCTGAGGTTCGGTGAGCCTTTCACCGGGCCGAGAAATGATCCTCGATAAGTCGGTTTGCATATAGTCAAATACGAGATACAAACTATATTGCATTCGAGATGTTGCTAAACCTTCAAGCTTCACAATGTTGGGATGATCTAGCTTTCGCAACATCATGATTTCGCGGGCCATAAACTTGATGCTTTCGGGTTCAGAAGTGTCGAAACGAACCTTCTTAAGAGCTACGATTTTCTTGGTTTTTCGATCTCGTGCCTTGTATACGTTGCTGTAGGTACCTGAACCGATCTGTAACCGAAAAAACGGCCTCAAAATCCAAATAGGTATCATCACAACAACCAAACCAAAGATAAAAAGAGTAAATACCCGGACGGTCCTTGTGGTTTACCAAATTTTTGGGTTTAGTTCCTAGCTTTTCAAAAGTACACGGAGTCACGGATGGTCGTTGTGGTTTGTACTCTGTAACACATTTAGTCCTCAGCCAACAAAGCTAAATGTTTTAGCAAGGTCCAACTTATGGACTAAATGCGTTACAAACTGCAAACCACATGGACCATCTATGTGCTTCTGGAAAAAGCTGGGGACTAAATGCGTTACAAAGTGTAAACCACAGGGACCATTCGTGTACTATTGGAAAGCTAGGGATCAAATCCAAAAATTGATAAAACACAGAGACCATCCGTGTACTTTATTCAAATAAAAATAACAAACTTTTTTATACCCTTCACTATTTATCAACGGATGTCTAACGAACGCTTTAACTACATTAGAAATAATAAAAGAAATTAGATTTCACAATGTTTTGTTGGAAATTATGTCACAATTTTTTCGAAAAAGTTTTTCTATGAGATTTTTATTTATTTATTTATTTATTTATTTTATAAAAACACCTTTTTTATCAGAAACCATGGTTTCCTACGTATTTTCGACAAAAATGCCATAGAAACCATGCATTTTTTAGTAGTGAAATAAAAAAATTAGATTTCAGATAAGATTTCGTTTCAGGCTTTATACAGACCTTATCGAGTTTATCATAAGCTTCCGCACTCTTTGGTACCAAACCATCAAGAGCATGTTTCGGGACATTATCCGTCAACCATTTCGGCCACCCATCCACCAACTCATCAAGCTCATCCGATCTCACGGACACACTACTACTCCTCCGTGCCACACCACCATCACTACCACCACGACCACCACCACTACTACTACCACCCGTACCACCACCACTACCATTACTTCTCCGCGTCCCCTCCATTTCTCTACCACTCACCGCCTTCTCCTTCCGACCACTACCGCCGGAGCTGCCGGAACTCCGGCCACCGGAAGTTGACTTTCTTGACCCTCTAACATACCCATTTTCCATTTTGAGTTTGTGAAGACCTTGATGTGTTGTTTCATCCACTAATGGCTTTGTTGGAGCACAACCCATATAGGAGATACCTATGTAAGTGATGTTTGACAGCCTGTTTGGTAAGGTGACATTGACAAGAAAAATGTTATGTAACAAAACAAAAATTAATATGTTTGGTTGATGAAACAAATGCAGGCTTTTTTATTTTTATTTTGATTTCATTTCATAGGATTAATAATAATATGTAACTTGCCGGCCAATGCCGGCTATGTGACTGATTACTTTTTCCAATAATGATTCCAAAATAGAGTATTTCCACGTGGCAAAAGGAAAATGGTGTGACATGACACTTGTTTTTCTATTTTTTGTCGAAATTCGTTTGTTTTTAATTAATAAAATATAGTGTTGTCTTAGGTTGTTTGTCGTAGTGAAAATGGTTTTTTAAGTAATGTCGTTTTAGAAGTTGATATTTTCTTTTAGTGGTTATTTCGATGCTAGTCGGGTGATGTTTTATATAAATCCGAATACGTGAAATAGAGTTAATTACTGTTTTTGTTCCTATGGTTTGTCAAAAATCACTATTTCAGTCCATTAGTTTAAAAATTGCGATTTCAGTCCCTATGGTTTCACTGTCGTAACCATTTCAGTCCACCTCGTAACCATTTCAGTCCCTGTACTAACAGAATAAATGGATTGAAATGGTTAGTTGGTTACGAAAGTGAAACCACACTACCACAGGTACTGAAATGGTTACGAAATTGAAACCACAGGGACTGAAATCGCAATTTTTAAACTAATGGACTGAAATAGTGATTTTTGACAAACCACAGGGACGAAAACAGTAATTAACTCCGTGAAATAATTTTAGTTTTCAATATAAATTCTAGGAAAATTGGATTTTAATAATCCTATGTTTCTAACTTTGACAGTCCCAACTTCTATTCTATTTTCACTCAGCGATCTCATACCAACGAAAAGTTACCGTAGCTAGTCTTTGCTTCTAAGTCATCAAAACCTTGACTTATTTGCCACATAAGCAGTCCACGTCAGCAAAACTTTGAGTTTTTGCCACATAAGCAGTCTACATCATTAAAACTTTAACTTATTTGCCACATAAGCAGTCCACGTAAGCAAAACTTTGACGTTTTGGCACATAAGGAGTCCAGGACCCCAGGTCAGTAGAACTTTAACTTATTTGCCACACTGTTTTATATGACCCACTAACATAACAGAAAAAAAAAAAAAAACTGTCAAACAAACAACTTAAGTTTAAACAAAAACACATTATAATGACTAAATTTATATAAAACAGTGTTTATTAAAACATATAAAAAAGGTAATTACTTATAGTAGCGTGGCACAGGGTCAATTCCAAAAAAAAAAAAAAAAAAACCCTAGTGACATGACATGGTAAAAAAAAATTTGTGTAAATTTCCTTTTACATAAAATAGTTAAAGAAAGCAACTTATAATTTTTTTTTTGTGTAGTTAACCTTTTTTAACCTTCATGTTTTTTCCTTTAACCTCTGTTCTGACTTAAGGGTTGTTTGGCAACTTTTGAATGGGTACGTGCTGAATCAATAAGAGGTCTGAAGTCTGAACCATTAAGTGTTGAACCAGTAAGAGGTCTGAACAATTAAGAGTCATTTTAATGTTTAACAATTCAAATTCAAATGTTTGACCAATTCAGATAAGATGTTTTAACCATTCAGACTCGGTATAATGCTTAACCATTCATAGCCAAACGTCTAAACCATTCAGACATCTACTCGTGAAATAAACAGTTTGAACCATTAAGTGCTGAACCAGTAAAGAGTCTGAACCATTAAAAACTCATTAAGAGCTGAAAGAACCAACCCTTATCCTTACAATTTTGGTCCAACTTTGTTTTCTGATATTACATGGTCTCGTCTATGTGGGCCTTATGAAGGTTTCATTTGTGATTATGTGACCACTGACCAGTAGAGTTGGTCCAGGCCCCTTAACATGTTGGGTAGCAAATTATAATGTTTTTTAAAAGTCTCACAAACTAGTTAAGGTTAGAGGCAATAAAAAAACAATAAGCCTAATTTATAATGTAGGGTGCAAATAATGTACTCTTTGGTTGAAACATATAATAAAACTTTTCTAACATAGAACATACTGTTTATATAAAAAAATACACAATTATAATACAACCATAATCGAACCACCGGTTTATAAACTGATTCGATTTAGTTGTGTAAGTTATTTCGATTATGATTTGATTTTCTGCTCATCCTAGTGGTACATAGTTATAAAACCGTAAAAATTTACATTGTTCACAATATAACGATTTACAACTACAAATTACGTATATTAAAAGTGATTTCCAAACATTTACGTATCTTTCGACTATAAATTTAGGTGTGATTAAACCTCAAATTTCTAGAATTGACAAGAAATCATTAAAAAACAATAATAGGAGAATAAGATCATGTTAATTACGAAGAAACAAATTAAAAATAAAATGACCCAAAAAAACTTGAATATGAACAAATGTTATCAGCGGTCATAGTATCATGTCATCACGTTGACTTCATGCAACAAACAGATTAAATTTGTTGTAAATGCCAAAGATGACTGTCATTTACAACAAATCTCTAAAGATTTGTTGTATGGTCGTACGATGATGTCAACATGATGACATGATACAAAAACGTGTTTTTCAATCGTTAAAAAGAGCCAAAACACACCCAAAGCTACAACCTCGAAACTACATTATCGTACACGAACATGTTTTCCCAGTGCTGTTTTCAAATTCATCATCTGAATCACTGTGCTCGCTGCAGATACAAGTTCAAAAATATGAATTAGTACATATTGTTCATATAAAAAAAATTTAACGAGAAGCAGAAATTGTCATAAGATTTTATAATATCAATGTAATTGTATTATATACATTTGTGTTTTTTTTTTGTTGTAAATTTTAAATTTAATATATAAATTTGCGAGAAAAAAAAATAAAAATAAAAAAAATCGGGTTGAACGGGTCGTGTTTGGGTTAACATGCGAATATTCGGGTCGTGTTCGGGTTTGTATATATGACATGATTTTCGGGTTCTGGTCGTGTTCGGGTTCGTCTAAAATTTTTGGGTTCGGGTCGGGTTGAACCCGCTAACCCCACGAACCCGACCCGTTTAGCACCACTAACCTAAACAGTCACTAGATTTGTTAATGACTCCATTCGGGTTATGGTTTATTTCTAACGGGTCAGCTAAACATGTGATTTATCAATTTATATACTATAAGAAAATCATACCTGGGCTCAAATTCCCGAATCTCACAAAGTTCTCCGCCTGTAACATCGGTCCAATGCACGCTCCTTCTAGCACTTTGGTGTACAGGCTCGGGTTCGACCTCATTACACTTATTTTCTGCAACCGAGGCAGTAACAGTAACAGTCGAGGCCCGTTTCTTCAAGCTGCTTTTAAGCGAAACTGCGTTTACGCCATTAGTATCATCACCACCATCACCTTCCGCTAAATTTGAGGGTTGAGAATTTTCGTCAACTTTTTCTAAATGAGAAGAACTTTTAACGACATCTTGCTGATTCTGGGTGGGTCCCACAGACGGGCTCTCGAGCCCTGTGGCTGCGCAACCAAAGCAGGTGAGCGAGGCACACCTGCAGGCACCGCGGCTCTTATTGGCAGCCAGTTGGAGGTTCGGGTCAGTTGTTTGGTCCACCAAATGGTACTGAGTCCACGGGGTAACTCTCATGGGCTTCTCCTCTTTTTTCTGGCCCAATAGAAGTAGGCTTAGCCCGTTACTGTAGCCCGTAGCTGAGGAAGAGAAAAACCTTCCTCCTTCCACTGCTAATAACATCAGTTCTTTTCATTTGAGCCCACCATAAATCTTCTCTTTATTCGAACTTTCTAAACCCGACAATCACCTTCAAAGTTCAAACTACCTATAGTTGACCCGAAGAAACAAGTAAGCAAAAAGTTACACGTTACAAATAGGCGAATTGTTAGTGAGATTTTTTTTTCTGGTACGGATTGAAACGGGCTGGGTCAGGTTGGTGCAAAACAAATTTTATGCAACAGTCAAATGATAGTCAAATTTGTTGAGTAAATAGATATAGGAGGTTTTATGCATTTAAAAATACAAAACGGGCTTGTTTGACCCGTTTCCTTTTTCGATATGTTTTTCTTTTATTTTACATTTTTGCAGCCCTAATAAGGGAAATATTCAAAAATTAAAGTAGCAACGCGCGTTCATTTCATTTTCGGAAACCATTATTACAACATTCCCGCTTTAAAACCGTTATAAAATCATCAAACGTTTGAAAAGCGGTATAAAAATCACTTAAAATTCGTCAGGCGTAAAACATTTTCTTGATCAAAGTCTCCCAGATTATCAGTTTTTTCTTGATCAAAGTTGCACAATTTTTAGTATCAAATTTTATTCTAATTATTCCATTCCATGTCACATAAAATTATCTACTTATTTATGGCTCAAAATAATCAGTTTAATACTAGCTGCAACAAAACTGAGTCCCCAATTATCAAATGATAAATAAAATTTACTTATACATCATATTATCATTCATGTATCCATAACATAATTTAACAAACAAAACATTCCAAACACACACACACACAAAAAAAAAAAAAAAAAAAAAAAAAAAAAAAAAAAAAACTAATCACTACCAACAAAACTGATCATTAGTTTTAAAAACACCCTACTTCACTTATCACAAGATTCTTAAATTCTAAACAAGAAATTAATAACAGTTAAATAAATAACAAAATAAAACAGAATATCCATAGCCCTTAATCAATAAACTGGATCCATAAAAACTATACTGTCCCTATTAAAAAAAAAAGACTTTTTTTTTTAATCTCAAGAAACCAATTAAATGTTTCTTACTAAAAAAATCAGATTCCTCACTTAACATGACAAAAAACTAAAATCTTAATAAGTTCATAGTAAAAAAAAAAAAAAAAAAAAAAAAAAACAAACTTTGAATGGTTGAACTAATGAAGGGAAAATAGGACTCACGGATCTGGGAACGAGTTCAGGTTACATGTGTGGGTCCACGTTGCCGGAGTTGATGGTAGTGTGGTGGTTTCCGGTGACCGGAAAATGGGTTGAAAGAAGAAAGACTGCGGTGTGTGTGGGTGGATGTGGTGTGGGTTTGCAAAGTGATTTATTATTTATTTAGGATATAAAATATGATGTGAAAATGGGCAACTCAACATTAAATGAATATTTAATTATGGGTCTTCATTTTTTCATGGAATCAAATCAAGATTTGACATTCTTTACACCACTTATTGGATCATATAATCTCCTACCGAATAAACTTCAATTATTTTTCTATTTGAACTCATAAACATTGTTTATTTTAGAGTTAAATGCCATTTTAGTCCCTGTGGTTTGGGTCATTTTGCCAGTTTAGTCCAAAGGTTTCATTTTTAACCTGTGGGTCCAAAAAGGTTTCACAGTTGCCATTTTAGTCCACTGGGTTAACTTCATCCATTTTTTCTGTTAACGAGAAGGCCAATTCGGTCATTTTATATGGCTGAATTGCCCTTTTAGTTAACATAATTACATATAAAATGACCGAATTGGCCTTCTCGTTAACAGAAAAAATGGATGAAGTTAACCAAGTGGACTAAAATGGCAACTGTGAAACCTTTTTGGACCCACAGGTTAAAAATGAAACCTTTTGACTAAACTGGCAAAATGGCCCAAACCACAGGGACTAAAATGGCATTTAACTCTTTATTTTACTTTATTATAAGGTTATATAAGTCGTTTAATACAGAACCAGTTTTAAGTATAAATTGATGAGAATTGCATAATTAACATGTTCGGCTTGAATTATATTATTAGAAAGAGAGTGTGGTAAACGATTAGATACGACTTTATAGCTTCTCTACTTAGAATAAAAGATAGATTTGCGGTTATTATACTCGACAAATAGTTCAAAGTTGGTTTTAGGAATTATTTTTTTAGAATAAGCAGATAATTAACATGTTGAAAAAGTAATATTATCGGAGTCCATCTGACGTATGAATACTTTTGTTTATTTGTAGATAGTTTTACGAGCTGAATGTAATAAAAACTATAAGGCTACACGGTATGGGGCGTGATTTTCCTCTACCTCATCAACTTTTTCTATCAATAGCGCCCTCACACCATACCATGAGCGCTATTGAAGGCCAACCATTGTAGTAACGAGCATTCGCGAGGTGATGTGTGTGTGTGAGTTATTAAACATTGGGGGGGGGGGGGGGGTATTGTAGAGAATGAGAAAGACGGGACTCCATCACATACCATGCTAGCTGTTGAGCAATGACAATTAGAGCTCCCTGGTTGACGTGGTGCATACTTGGCACAAGCCTACGGGTGTGATTATAACCAGGGGCGCAGCTTAGGCTACGTCCGAGGGGGCGCCCGACCCCTCGAACTTTTCGACGCGTAGTGTTATGAATAGTACTTTCCTATAGAAATTTTTTAGGTATATACGTTTCCACCCCCGGTTTCGGAAAAATGGGGGGGGGGGGGGCGAAGCTTCGCCACTGATTATAACATCTTTAATAAGACATGTAACTTTAACAAGTTAACAAAAAATGCTATATTTTTTAAAGTGGAACCGCTTATTTCAAAATAAAAAATAATAATAATAACAAGATCTAGGTACAACCTACTATGCATGAAGTACTAGTAGGGATAGAGGATAGAGATGCCTTAACTATGTAAAGGGCAAAACCGTGTTGGAAGGTATTATTTGGATGGTCCAAAACCAAAAGCAACACAAAAAACTCTTTTATAATCCTTTGAAGCTTTTTATATAGTTATCTTAAAGAAATGGCTAAAGTATAGCTTTGACATGGGTTTTTATATAATAAAATGTTGGTGGTGTGATGGAGGTTATAATGGCATTGTCAACTAAAAAAAGAAAGAAAGAAAGAAACATGAAGGTGGTCTTGGCTTTTTTTAGAGTTCATAAAGGGCTTTATATCAGATTTAATGTTTGAAATTTGTAAAGAAGCACTAAAACAATCATTACTTAGAATATATATATAGCACACATTATAAAGTCCAAACATTTATGCCATATATCTAAAGTCCAATTTTTTTTATATAATAACAAACTTCCTTACATGGAACTTTATGAATTTGGTTTTATTTCAAATTAGTTTAGATATTTGATATGGTTTCTTTTATCACCACAACTAATTTTTAAGATCTTTGGAATTTAAGATTTCTCATTTTTTATATGTTTTTAGTTAGCTATGTATTTAAACAACCAAAATATCATTAACATCACATATTATATAAAACTTTTATACATATTATTATTATTATTTTTTTAATACGAAGAAATTTTCATTAAAATGTCAAACTAACAAATTACAAACAAGTGGCAGGTAAACGGGCAACAAGCTGCGCCGCAACCCCCTTTTGAATTGCAAAACCAATCCTGCTAAAGACGAAACGACCTTTAAAGGTTGAGAGATTACTATTCACAACACGTTGAACCCTGTTTAGGAATTCCACAGCCTCTGGGGCTAGGGAACCAAATGTATCAAAAGCGAATGGGATAAACACATGTTGATTCTCTAAACAAGCCTTCTCATGTTTAGCGACCTTGCTTGATTCCGCCTTCAACGCAGCCTGGCCAGCAACAAACCCATTATCCCTGAGCCCAACAAGAGGGGACACTCCTGTAAGGTCCACACAAGCGTGTTTTCCCCTGGCCCACCCAAACACAAGAATATCAGCTGGTCGAAGAGTAGACCTCCCATCGAGCGGATCGGTCAGAAAGTTCACCGGAGCCTCTTTTTTTGCTGAAATCCCTGCCCGCTTTAAAATATCAAACAGAATATCCCTTACCAAATCATGCCTGTATTTAAAACCAGGCAACTCCTTACAATGAACCGCATGCTCGCCAAAAGTATCCAAACAAACCTTGCGGCAAGCTGGGCAGGGCTCATCAACCGGAAACAGAGGGATCATTAGCCGGTACTTAAGGATTACCCGGTATTCCACTGCTGACATGTGTTGGCCTAGTCCTTCAATGGGGATGACTGTCAGAAAATCTTGAGCATGAGGAGCCCGGAGACAATGGGTCTGTAACCTAGTAAGTCAGTAAATGAACAATTTTTTTTACTAAAAAGCAAACCCATTATCATTGAAATTATTGAAATGTTATCATAACTTTGGCAAAATATTAATTTTCTCCCACAAAAAAAGTGGTTTATTTGTGTGAAAATTAATGTTCTCCCACCAAAAAAAAAATGACATATTAAAAGTTACTTACAAATGGACACAATGCAGTCCAAAAAAATAAAGCCTAAGCCCGGCCTTAGGGTGTCCGGGACGCCTGTGGGGAGGGGTGCGGTGAGTGTACTCCCCGATCGGGAACACCGCCGCCGACCCCTCGGTGACCCAAATCGGGGAGTGGGGAGCGGGGAGGGTTCACCGTGTGAAAGATGGAAGCTTTTGCTTTCTTTTAGGGAGGATGAAGAACAAAGATATTTATATAAAAGAAAAATAAAACCAAGTCACCAAGAGAGGAGTGCCGCCATCAAATTGAGGGTGTGGGGGGAGTTAAGTGGGGAGTTGACGTGGCGCGTGCTGATTGGCTGTGGGTAAGAGAGGTCACTCCCCACTTAGAGGAGTGCCCCTTACACCCTTAGGAACATACTAGCTCAAGTTGGGCTGAACTCTTTTGCCAAGACTTGGGTATCCCTTACCAGAGCCGGCCCAATGGGCTATTGAACCTAGTCCCAGGCCTAGGGCCACCAAATTTGAAGGGCCACCCGTTTCCTAATAGATTTTCTTTATATTAAACCCATTTTAGCATATCAGGCCCAAATCTCTAATCATAAACCTAATAATCCAATGGCATATCTCTCAATATGTGAACACTGAAAGCACGTGCAGCGGTGCAGAAACCAAAGCGGCGATATCATCAGAGACTGTCTCTGAGAGACATTTGAGTTTATGATATGGAATCGAGCAATGAGAAATCAAAGTATCAGACAGAGTCAGGCAATAATCATGGCATCAGTTTTGCAATTTAATCAAAGTATCAGACTCTGCATCATCGCAACTCGCAAGGTAACATTTAACAACCGACGGCTCCTTTAATCTTTTATATACACTCGGCAATAATTAACTGCTCCTTTAATCGAAATTGTGATTTGTCGATTTTACAATTTCGAAATTGGAACACACTGCTCACTCTGCTCAGTTTTGCGATTTTCACAATTGTGACTGCCACTGGCTTGGAACTCAGAACACATTGGCACTCAGACTCTTTTTTTTGCGATTGAATGTTGTGGCTCTCACTCAGATTAGACATTCACATACTCATTTGTTGAATAGGGAACTAGGGTGTATTTGCCAATTTGAATCTCTTGTTTAGGGATTATGCTTTTTTCATTATTGGTTGATTTTAAGTTGTTGAATTAGGGCTAATTTGCTGATTTCAGTTTGTTATTTAGGCCTTTAGGGCTTATTTGATTATTTTAAATTGTTTTTTAAGGCTCATTATTAATCTCTCAAATAGATTTATATTTTAGCAATGTCAAATCGAATCCGAACTTTTGAATCCGGTTTTGCAAAAGGGCCACCACCACTTCGTAGTTCGATTAGGGCCTCCAAAAACGTAGGAACGGCACTGTCCCTTACAGGATCTAGGGCCATTTTAGCTCTTGGTCCGAAGTAGAGGTACACAAACTATTTAATTTCGGTTATGGCGGTTAATTTCAACCTTTATCTTTAATTGGTCCGATTAATCACTTGAACTGATTCGGTTAGTTAATCGGGTTTTTTTTTTGGAATTTTTCGGCTAACCGTTCTGCCGGTTAATTATCAATTCCTATACTAAATCTCTATAACTAGTTACTAACCGGTAGTTATAATTAATCACTAACTGGTTAATCGGTTCTTTTGCCAACCTCTAAAGGACATGTCCTAATATAGTGGTGTAAAAATCGAGCATACATGCAATGGAATCCATTTTTTGAGAGTTTTTTTTTACACATCCCCCCTTGTTAAGAGGCCGGCCTTATTACATATTTGTTCATCTCTTAAAATCAGTTACATATTTCCCCTACCTAAACTATATATATTACATATTTATTCTTTTCATTAAAATTATTCTAAATGAATTACTATTTCACCCTTAATGAACACATTAATTGACTATTTACATAAATCCTCCATCTAATACCATCAATTACACATTTTCCCAATTTTTCTAGTATTTTCTCAATTCTTTTACTTAATTCTCTTCCAAAACAATACCATAATATCTCGTAATCAATTGCTCTAAATTCTCGCAACAAGTCCAAACTATCATGCATTAAGTTGTTATATATTATTATGTATGTATAAGTAGTGCTGCAAACGAACCAAACAAACACGAACAAGTCCTTGTTCGTGTTCGTTTGTAAAGATATATACGTGTTCACGAACTGTTCATGAACGCTAACCGAACAAGATTTTATGTTCGTGTTTGTTTGTTAAGGAAATGAACTTGTTCATGTTCGTTTATGTTTGTTTGTTAATTTTAGGCAATGAATGAAAATGAACGATAATGAACACAAATGAGCACAAACTAATGTTCATGAACACAAATACTAACAAACGAACACAAACAACCATTCATAAACAAAATATATAATACATTGACACTTATTAGATATTTTATTTTTCGGAATTTTGAAGTATTTTAAATAAAATATAAAAGCTAAAAAACTAATGAACTATCAAACACAAACGAACACGTTACCGAACGTTCACGAACATAAATAAACGAACGCGTCCTCTGTTCATGTTTGTTCATTTAACTAAACGAACGAAATTTCTTGTTTGTGTTTGTTTGTTTAATAAACAAACAAACACAAACGAACTTTCCGCCGAACAGTTCACGAACTGTTCGCCAAACGTCAGTATAAGAAAAAGTATAATTAGCTATACTATACTCTAGAAGAAAATCAATCCATTCTCATTCAGGTCATGCTTTAAGATCTTGTACATTACGCATAAGAACAGATTTAGACTTAACAAATCCATCTCTGAAAGGAACAAATTTGCCATTTTTAGTTCTTCTGGCTCGATCAATTGGCACACTATGAAATCTATTCTTACACTTTGTTTTTTCAATACGAACCGTATAGGGTTAACTTTAGATAGTTACAGAGTGACAGGGTCAATATTTGTATGATGGTTGGTCTTGTATATGGTTATATGATCCGTATAGGGTTCCAGGTTTTTTTTAGTTTATAGTTTGAGTGTGGTTGTTGGTGTTTATTGTTGGTTATCTTGCTATTATAATTTATCTTTGATTATTTGTTGTTGCATATTGTGGCTAAATTAATAATAGCATATGTTAATCGGCACTCACTCTTAAATGACACTTCTTAATCATCATCATCTAAACGATACTTGACATTTATATTTTTAACTTTATACAACTTAGGGGCTTGATGAAACAGTGGTTAACCAATAGAGGTTAATTCACTGGTCTCGTCAAGTAGGGTTAATCCCTTCTTTCCGAGGATCGGTGGCTGGACCATCAGCTGGGCTGTCTCCTGCACAAGGAAAACACACCGTGACTCGTAACAAGGAGGAAGGGGTGGGGGGTGCTCCTTGTTACCACTCTCCGGCGTGAGAATCAGTAATTTGCTCATGAAGCAAAGTGTGTGATAGTAGTAGTAGTGAGAGAGTTGTGAAGAGATACCTCAAACCTGGTTTGGGATGGGTATTTATAGCCGAGGAGTGAAGGAGGGTGGTTGAGCTGACAGACTGACGACGCGCCGCCCTTATGCAGGTGTGTCAGGCTTGTCGGCTGTGGAGGTGAAGCCACGTCCTACTGTGGTGTCAGTCTGTTGCTTACGTATGGGCTGACAGACGACTGTCATTGGTGCCACTTGCTCTGAGGTGCCAGTCCCACTTGCCTCGTGGGCAGGATGCGGTGCCGCGCCGCATCGCTACCTGCGGTAACTGTTGTTGTTTCCGCGTTCTCACTCTGTCGAAGACTGCGGGATGCGGTGCCAGGCCGCATCGCCACTTGTGGTGACTGTTGCTGTAATCTAGCTCCCTTGTTGTGATGAAAATGTTCATAGGATGCGGTGCCAGGCCGCATCACTATGTGTACACCCATTTTCATACACAAGGTAAGTCTTCTTCCTATCGTTTGACCGATTGGATTCGACTGATGTGTTCGCACGTGCCCGCACGGACACAGATAAGTTCTTGCTGGTGGGGGTTTTTTGATAAGGGTAATGGTCACTCGCGGCCATGCTGGTGCGAGATCTGGGACCATACCCCTTCAAGTCCCCCCAGTCTAGTGTTGCTTCCTTATGCAAGTTGCATGTGGGAGGAACACTGGACTATGGTGTCTAGAAGGTAGAATAGGAGCTGGAGAAGATTCTAGGCCAAACTATTGGCTCCTGCTTCCAGTAAATCAAGTTGGGGATCTGGTAGAGTCGTGTGACATCTCTTCCGTACCGGTGAGCAAGTTCCGTCTGATGCAGAATTCTCAGCCAAGGTTTTTGATCCGGTAGTGTGGTCTACCTTTTTCTGATGTCATCAGCCACTTGTTGGTGTGTCGAACCAACCTTTGAGATGGTGACTGAAGATTTCAGCGGCCGCAACTCTAGTTGTAACCTCTGCGGTAGCGGATGCAATGCTGTAAGTGCCATGCTCTCGCTTTATGTTTATCAACTGGACATGTAACGATGATCCCTGCTTTGTGGGGTGTTCGTGTTCTCCAGTTTAGCTCTCAAGTAATCGCACGTCCTTTGCGGTTACCTAATTGCCGCATATCGTTGGCCATGTTTGGTCGAGCAATGTGGGGTACTTGCGTCATTGTTGGCCGTGTTTGGTCGAACAATGTGAATCTGTACTATGAGCAAATAAACATGGTCATAGGCATGGTATTGCCCACCATTGTTTATTCTATGCGGTCCATAGGTGGGCAAACAAAGTCATAGGCATGGTATTGCCCACCATTGTTTATACTCGTGAGTGTCTGCGGTTTGTCACAGAAGACTCGCTTTAAAAGAGGGATTCTCTTTGATGCGGCTCTTGAAGGATCAAGAGTCAGGGTTGCTGATGTTCGGTTGCGCATCATACTTATCCTTTTCCCTAAGTAGAAGTTGTTTGCGTCCCCTCTGTGGTTGTGAACCGGACACGAGGGATTTGAAGCTTGAAGAACTTCAAGGTAATGCGGTTTGCTGTTCCTGAGAAGCGGTTTTTGCAGTCCAAAGAACAACGCTGGTTCTGAGTATCTGACACACCTGTACGGGCTCGTGTGTGTCATCTCCGCATATTCCACGTGTGCTCGTGGGTATATGCGGATATTGGTTATACCCCTTTACATAATGTAGAAAAATATATTTTTGCCTTTTTTGAGGGGTATGAAAAAACGACATGCGGTATGGGTTATGGTGCGGTATACCAGGGAAACCGCATGCCGCTTAAGTTTGGATATTGCTGTCGCTTTTTTGTTGCATACGTGGCAGGACGCACGTGTGAGTTGGTAGAAGTTGGTGGGATTTGCTGGCATGTGCTGAAACAAAAGGACGTTTGCACTGCCCGAGGTAATAACTGCACTGTAGCAGGAATGTAAAAGGTTTCTTTTCTCAGGCGCGTGGACGGCTACTCGCGAGTGATAACCGTCAGCAGAATTGTCGCTTGTACACGTGTCGTCGCATGGTTCGCTACTTTAGTGCACGACGTTTCGGTTACTGCTCCGCATTTATTGCGATGAGTATAAAAGGGGAAACCGTTTAGGGTTTCCCCTCACTTGTTTGAAATTTTAAAAAAATTTCCGGTGAGAGAAGTTAAAAAATCTTCCTCTTCTCCGATCAATCCTTTGCTTCTCCTGTGAGGTTTCTGAGTTTCTGAACTTATCTTTCATTTTCTGTCTTCTACATTACGATGGTTGAACCATCCAATCCCCATACTGCTGAGGGTGCAAACCCTGACCCTTCGTCGCCGGCGGCGCGGAGGAGGAGGAAGAAGGCGGTGGTGCCCCCGGCGTAGGCTTACCGGTGTTGAAATGGACGAAGGCTCAGTTCGATAATCTGATTACCGACGTTCAGATGCCTCAAGAGTATGGTTTTGTTTACCCAGAAGAGGGTGATGCCGGCGCCGATGCTCCGGCGGGACATATCACCATGTGGGCAGATTTTTTCGGCGATGGTAATCTCCGACTGCCGTTGACGGTGTCCGTCGCTGTCACACCCCGATTTCCACGTGTCACCGGTGGGCCCGGTGGGGGAGTATCATGACGTGGTTGGCAACATAATAGTCAAACAACACAATATTTAATATGCACAGCGGAAGCAAATTTAAAAGATGTAATACAACCGAATTTAATATTGTAATATCAAAGTCACAATATCCGGAAGTTTATCCACAGATGGATCGAAATAAAAATAATATTTATGGTTCAACAGACTTCAGGCATCTTAAGCTTGCGAGACTTCTAATGATGCTAAGGAGAAATCCCAGCCAATTTCGCTTAGTACCTGCATTTAATCTTTTTGGGAAAATACGTCAGTTTACACTGGTAAATACATTCAACTGACTCATTTTGGAAAATGATTGAAAATTGGTTTGGATGCACATGGCATAAATGTTTTATTTAACTTGGGAGAATTATTTAATATTATAATCTTGTGAACAAATTACATGTTCCTTGTGCGTTCAGTAGCCCGGATCTTGTCCGGGTTAAAGATCAATAGACACACCACAATATACTTTTGTGTACTGACGGGTGTACGCCTACACCCCGTACTTAAGTCGTGGCCATTTCGTAAAATGATGCCAAGGATATCCGGGACATGGTCATTAACCCCCCAAAGGCTTTAAGTAACAAGACTGTTTAAACGAGCCGATCAAATTATTCAACTACCCACCTCACGGTGGAGATTTGATGCCCGATCAAGCGGTATGCTATATACCGTAACCCAAGCCCGTATAGGGAAAATAAGTTAAAAGTATTTACCTGAGCAAAGTATAATTCACAATAAGCAAAATGCACGTAGCTTTTACTGGTCCTCCTAATCTGGAACGAAAGTTTTATAATAACCTATTAGAATCCTAACGGGTCTTTTAATTAAGCTTAAGCTTAGACCGGCTAGTTTCAAAGATACGGTTCGTACGCACGATTAAGCGAAGACCGGATAGAATGTGATTTAGACCCGACAAGTTTGAAGACTTGTTTAATATGGGTTGATTATTCACATTCTGGATTTTGAGATAAAACCGTTAAGGTTTGACCCGTTTCGGCTAATTTATGTAAACTTGTTACATAAACCGAACCGTACGCGTAATAAGCGTGACGGGTATTCATGAGAGCTATATACAGGTTTCCTAAGTTAATTACGCCTCAAATATGTTGTGACATCAGTAAGATGTCTTTCATTATGCCCGAAACGTGTTTAAGCACAAACTAGGCCCCGTAGGGGTAGTTTGGTCATTTAAAAGTTTATAAAAGAGTTTAAGTAACAATCTGAGTTACAGGTCTGATGTAATCAGCAAAAATACATAATTTTCTAAGTTATATCAGTAGGATAAAGCATATATGTGAAACTTATCATTTTTAACCAAACTATGCCCCGTAGGGGTATTTTGGAAATTTCACATAAGCCGAAAAGCTCAAAACTGAAGTCTGAGTTTATCGACCTTTGCTTACTGTTAAAATATTATAATTTGCCTCATATATCAGTAGGTATCAATCCGGGTATGTTCAATATAATTTTATTACATACTATGCGTTAAAAACGCTTAATAAGGCGATTAAAGGCCATTTCCGGGTTCGATACTTAAATCTGATATTTTTATACTTCCAGAAGGCTTAAAATAATTTATTTATCATATGTGATCAGTAGCAAAAGGTTTGGAGTCGTTTAGATATGTAAAACTCATTTTATGGCCCGTAAGGGCAAAACCGACAATTACCGGATTAAGCCTACGACTACTAGTTATGCTCAGCCTAAAATTAATTAAAAATCTTTAAAAATCCCAAAATAATATATTACATCAGTGGGTAAAAGATTTGATATCAAAAATAGGCTTAACTAGGCTATACGCTAACTACGCCGTTTTATTAACATAAAGCATTCATTTTGCGATAATGAGCATAACTCTTATTCTACAAATCAAACTGATGTCAAACTTTGCATACAAGTTTATATATCAGTAATTAAAGTTTCTACTCTTTTACATTTCCAAAAATCACGTTTTAAGGTAATAAGGGCATAATGGTCAACATATGAGCAATTAACGGAAACACGCATATTAATTGGATAACTAATGAACCATGGTGTATAATCACAGAGGGTTGTACTAACATGTAACTTAGTCCAATTAAAGCTCTGAGGCATTTCTAAAACATGCCTTAACGGGTCAGAACTGAAAGTCAAAGTGAAAGTCAAACTATGTGACTTTCGGTTCCGAACCGGGTATTCACAGGGAATTGTCGGGTTGAACATGTTTAGACATGTTCTTACACTTATTACCAAGTTATAACAATGATCAATCAGGTTGTATATGGTCTACATTGCTAATTATACATAAATCGCATTTTAAACTTTCTGTTGACTTTTTAAGTACACGTTTGACCCGACTTTTGACCTGGTTAGAGTGGTAATCAGGGGGAACCCTTTTGAGGGTTTATTACCCACATAAATACCAACTTATAACTACTTTTAATTCGAGATATGACTGAGCCATTGTTGACTAATCTCGAAGTCAAACCGTAATTACGACGGTTTGACTTTTAGCTAATTAACTAAGCTAAACTCAATTAAAGAAGGACAAGCAGACTTACAATAGTCCTATGCACGAATTTTGATCACTTGAGGCTGCTTGATAGCTCCAGAAATGATCCAAGAATGCAGGAGAAGTTGTGAGGAAAGTTTGTAAACTTGAAGGCTTTATATAGTGTTCAAAGACACCACAATCTATTGACAACAAGGTCTACTACTGCCCACAACATTCCTACAGGTGTCCTAGATGCTTAGGGGGTGCTTTAGGGGTCAAGAGATGTGAAAAATCGGGTAAAGGTCGCGCACAAAGGCAATGGCAGGCAAAAACCCAATTTTCTCGGAGCTGGGCACCCCTCGCGCGACGCCAAGCCACCCTCGCGTCGCGCTAGGCCCTATCTGACCAGATTTTTGTGTTTTAATTTCATTTTGATCCTTGGCTCTTCAAAACTCGATTAGGCACCTGTTTTCTTGCATTGTAAACCCTCATATTTGATCTACAAAGGCTTTAAAACATATACCCACTTTGCTAAGTCCCCGGTTAACTTTATTGTTACCCGAAAAGTCCTAACTTTCAACGTTTACGCTTTAACCCTTCGCACACGAATTTGATCATAACTTTCTCATACGATAACGAAACTTTATGAAATTTTAATCGTGCATTCTAGTGAGCATAATTCACCGTTACAAAGCTTTGGGTTTGTTAAAAGGTCACTCAGAGGTATAATTTAAACATGTTGACACATTTAGCCCCTGTAGTTTGAAACCTCTCACTTTTAGCTTCGTATGATCCATGATTTATTCGTTTGAAGGTATGAGCACCATGTAGGGTTAATGTACATTGTATTTATTCACAGTTGACACTTAGAATACGTATATTCACATACTTTCCATGTTTGTCAACTTTAGTCCTTCCATAATATTTCTTTCTCACGTTTAAACATTTGACACGTGTCTACACATTATAGGACGTGAATTTTCGAGGTGTTACATCCTCACCCCCTTAAAATAAATCTCGACCCGAGATTTACTGAAATAAGTAAGGGTACTTTTCTTTCATCGTGGATTCAACCTCCCACGTGTATTCGGGACCTCTACGGGCATCCCATTTGACCTTTACAATAGGTACATGCTTCCTTCGAAGCTTCTTTACCTGTCGATCTTCAATCGACAAAGGTTTTTCCACAAACTTTAAGCTCTCATCTATATGTACATCTGTATGCGGTATAACCAGTGATTCATCAGCGAAGCACTTCTTCAGATTGCAGATGTGGAACACATTGTGAATTCCACTGAGCTCTTCCGGTAAGTTTAACTTATAGGCAACTGACCCAACACGTTCGATAACCTCGAAAGGTGCTATGTATCTCGGGCTTAGCTTGCCTTTCTTACCAAACCGCATCACTCCCTTCCAGGGTGATACTTTAAGTAGGACTTTGTCACCTACTTCGAAGTGAAAATCCTTACGCTTTGGATCAGCGTAACTCTTCTGCCTATCTCGAGCAGCTTTGAGACGGTCTCGAATCTGGACAATCTTGTCCGTTGTTTCGAACACTATCTCTGGTCCTGATAATTGGACATCTCCAACTTCCGCCCAACAAATAGGTGATCTACACTTTCTACCGTATAATGCCTCAAAAGGCGCAGCCTTAATGCTGGTATGGTAGCTATTGTTGTTGGAGAATTCGATTAATGGTAGGTTCTTATCCCAACTACCACCCAAATCGATCGCACATGCACGTAGCATGTCTTCCAACGTTTGAATAGTACGCTCACTCTGACCGTCAGTCTGAGGATGATAAGCCGTACTAAAATTCAAACGTGTGCCCAAAGATTGTTGGAAACTCTTCCAAAAATGCGACGTGTACCTAGTATCTCGATCAGAGAAAATAGCCACAGGTATGCCATGTAAGGCTACAATCTTATCAACGTATAACTGGGCTAACATGTCGGAGCTATAAGTCTCCTTGATGGGTAAGAAATGTGCTGACTTAGTCAGTCTATCAACTATAACCCATATTGTATCATTGCCTTTCCTTGTCTTTGGCAACTTGGTGATGAAATCCATCGTCACCATTTCCCACTTCCACGTAGGAAGTTCAGGCTGTTGTAGCAAACCTGACGGTTTCTGATGCTCGGCTTTGACTTGCGCACATGTCAAGCATTTAGCTACATGGGTGGCTACAGACTTTTTCAAGCCTATCCACCAATAATTTGCCTTTAGATCCTGGTACATCTTATCAGCTCCAGGATGAACGGAGTATTTGGAACTATGGGCTTCTTGGAGGATGACATCACGAAGTCCTCCATAAATTGGAACCCATATTCGTCCATTCAACTTCAGAAGTCCGTCCTTGCTAAGAGATAACTGCTCCTCAGTTACTCCTAACTTTTCATTAGGATAGTTGGCTTCCAACACAGCTTCCTTCTGTGCAGCTAACAACCTTTCCATCAGACTGTTCTTTATCTCCATGCGCTTGGCATTGATTCGGATGGGTTTCACCCTTTCCTTCCGACTCAAGGCATCGGCGACTACATTTGCCTTGCCGGGATGGTATTTGATTTCACAATCATAATCATTTAAAGTTTCCATCCAACGGCGTTGCCTCATGTTTAGTTCCTTCTGATTAAACAGATGTTGGAGGCTCTTGTGATCAGAATAAATCACACACTTGACACCATATAGATAGTGCCTCCAAAGCTTTAGTGCGAACACAACGGCACCCAACTCCAAGTCGTGGGTGGTGTAATTCTTTTCATGCACCTTTAACTGTCTTGAAGCATAGGCAATAACTTTGCCTTTCTGCATAAGCACACACCCCATGCCAGTGTGCGAAGCATCACAATAAACCACAAATTCTTCTATTCCATCTGGCAATGTCAGTACTGGGGCGTTGCTCAACTTTTGCTTCAAGATATCGAAGGATCCTTGCTGCTTAGGGCCCCAAACAAACTTAACCTTCTTCTTAGTTAAGGAGGTTAAGGGTGCAGCAATCCTTGAAAAATTTTCAATGAAACGCCTGTAATATCCTGCCAATCCCAGGAAGCTACGAATCTCTGTAGGCGTCTTCGGCTCTTGCCAGTTCATTACGGCTTCAACCTTAGCGGGATCCACCTGGATACCACGCTCACTGACCACGTGTCCAAGGAATTGGACTTCTCGTAGCCAAAATTCACACTTAGAGAATTTGGCATAGAGTTTCTCTTGATGTAGAAGTTTGAGAATACAACGAAGGTGTTTCTCATGGTCAGCTTGATTCTTAGAATAAATGAGAATGTCGTCGATGAAAACGATGACGAATTTATCCAAGTAAGGCTTGCAGACGCGATTCATGAGATCCATGAATGCGGCCGGTGCATTAGTGAGCCCAAACGGCATCACTAGGAACTCGTAGTGACCATAACGAGTCCTAAATGCAGTCTTGTGCACGTCTTCATCTTTAACCTTCAAGTGATGGTAGCCTGACCTCAAATCAATCTTCGAGAAGTAACTTGCCCCTTGAAGTTGATCGAACAAATCGTCGATCCTGGGCAAAGGATACCTATTCTTGATCGTGACTTTATTAAGCTCGCGATAGTCGATGCACATGCGCATCGACCCATCCTTCTTCTTGACAAACAAGATTGGCGCTCCCCAAGGAGATGAACTAGGTCTAATGAAACCTTTAGCCAGCAATTCATCTAGCTGCGTCCTCAGCTCCTTCATTTATGTGGGTGCCAATCTGTATGGTGCTCTAGCAACTGGTGCTGCTCCGGGGATGATATCGATTCTGAATTCCACTTGTCTATCTGGTGGTAAACCAGGTAGATCTTCAGGAAACACTTCTGGGTATTCAGAAATGACAGGGATGTCTTCTATCTTTGGTTTAGGCTCATCAATAATCACTTGCGCCATGTAGATGACACACCCCTTCTTCAAACACTTGGAAGCCTTGAGCATAGTCACTTGCTCAGGTAGCCCATACTGGGTATCTCCCCGAATGGTAAGTGATTCACCAGACGGAGTCTTTATTACCACGTGTTTCTTGTTACAGACAATTTGGGCCTGGTTACAAGATAACCAGTCCATACCCAGAACTATGTCAAAACCGGCCAACTTAAAGGGAAGTAAGGACAGAGGAAAAGAATGGTTCTTAATGGATATAACACATCCATCTAGCACAGTGGAGACGGTTTCTAGAGAGCCATCTGCTAATTCCACCTCATAGTTCACTTTTAAGGTTTTGACAGGTAATTTCAACAGTTCACAAAACTTATTGTCTACAAACGACTTATCAGCGCCAGAATCAAAAAGTACTCTAGCATATACGTCATTTACAAGGAAAGTACCTGTAATAACGTTGTCGTCTAGAACCGCTTCTTTTGCGTCCATTCTGAAGACTCTAGCATTAGTCTTTTTGGCCTCTTCAGGCTTCTTGTTGTATTTCGGGCAGTTGGTCTTAATGTGCCCCTTTTCATTGCAACGGTAGCACGTTGCGTCTTTTATCTTCTTGCAATCCAAGGTTTTATGATCCGTGGACTTGCATATACCACAAGCAAAGGGTTTTGACTGAGTCTGAGAGTTCGACTCGAGTCTGCACTTTCCATAGTGCTGTTTCTTGCAAATTTTGCATTTGGGCTTCTCACCAGAGTGATGCCCGTCCTTCCTTGACTCTGACCCTTTTTTGTTATCACCGTTCCCACGGTGTTTCTTGTTCGATCTACGTGAACCATCATCTTCACGCTTTCTCTTCTCAGCCTCCTTATTCCTCAGCGATCTCTGCCTGACCGCATCCAGAGTGAGGGATAAGGAAATGTCAGCTACTGATCTAAAAGTAGTTGGCCGAGAAGCTTTCACGCTTGCCTTGATCTCGGGGGCTAAACCACCGATAAAACGAGCTATTCGCTTTGGTTCCGGGGTTACTAAATATGGAACCAACCGAGACATAGTGTTGAAGCTCGTTAGGTAAGCTTGACAGTCGAGGTTTGTCATCACCAAGGATAGAAAATCGGACTCTATCTTCTCCACCTCATGTTGAGGGCAGTAATTTTCCCTGATAAGGGCAACAAATTGATCCCATGACATATTGTACAATGGGATTTTCCCGGTGGCTTGAATCAGAGATCTCCACCATGCTAACGCTTCACCCTTAAAGGACTGTGACACATACTTAACCACATCCTTTTCAGCGCATCCGCTGATATCTACCACCGTGTCCATCTCGTCAAGCCATGTCATACAATCGATGGCTCCTTTCTCCCCATTAAAATCCCGGGGCTTGCAAGACACGAAGTACTTATAGGAGCAACCCTTGTTACGGGGCTCTTGATTCAGCACTATCTGCTGAGATGGGACACTTTGATGGTTGGTGGACTGACGGTCATCACCATCTTTCTTGGGTCCATCCTTTTTGGGAGGAGGCTTGCTATGAGCCTCAGAATGTGTCTTGGGCTTTGAATGCGGTGCAGACTGGGAACTGCTTCGAGTACCACTATAATCATCATACTGCCGCTCCAGAGCCTGTGTAACAGCGCCGTCTATGATCGCTTTTAATTCAGCACCCGTTAGATTAATTCGGGCTTCATTATTAACCTCCACTGGATGGCTATTAACCTCGTCTGAGTTAGCCATTTAAATTGAACTGTTGCAGAAAACAAGGACAATAGTTTATTTGGGAGTTTATGGAATTGTCTTTTATGGCAATTCATTAACCATGGTACAGAGACCATATTTGGTTAATTTATAAATCATATTTATTTAGGATTTCTATTATAATTTATCCTAATTATAAAACATTAACAGTTTTATTTGTGGCACAAAAGGCCTAGTCACGTGGACACTTTTAATTTAATCTATGATTTCAGAGAATCAAAACATTAAGGTATACTGGCACAATAGGCCTAGTCACAAGGACAATTATAAATTATATGCTAGGATTTCAGAGAATCCAAGCATTTGAGGTTTGAACTTAGTTCATTGCCTTTATTTGACAGGGAGTCATAGCTACCACTGTCTTTTGGCTCATATAGAGATGAGCAAGGCCCGTAGGCACTATATTACCAACGTATGGTAAAATATGATCATCTTAATTGATGATCTTAACCCATGATTCAGAGATCATTAAATTGGGTTAGGAATCTTCTAAAGAATCCTTATACATATAAAAATGACATGTGATTTTAACGAATCACGTCTGCCAGGAGTGTTAACATGTTTTCAGATGTTTAACTTGGATTTGAATCTTTTGAACAGGTCTTACCATCTTGGCCTGGTCTTATAATTGACCCGAGGCTAGGTTTCACACTTTAAGATTCTTAATTAATAATTACATAGGCAGATTAATTCAAAAGGAATGATTTTAATTTATTTACTTCATTTATAATTTATATATGCACATAATGGCAAACATGAAATTTATAAAACAAACATTCCATTGATTTATTATAATATTACACATTGCCCTAAACGGGTATTTTCAAATAACAAACTTACCCTCGCAGGGGTTTAAACAAGTACTTACCCACGCAGGGGCTTAATAACACACATGCCCACGCAGGGCTTAATAACATAATTGTCCACGCAGGGACTTACGCAAATAGCACACCCACGCAGGGGTTTACAGAAAGATAGACCCACGCAGGGGTCAAAACAAACACACATACATACCCTCGCAGGGGCTTAAACAAATACAGCAAATACAGGGAAAAATAACAGTGGAAGGATTCAATGATCCTTCTTACTCTTCCCTTTGATCAAACTTGCTAATCCTTGAAAGAAAGTCTGTCTCTCCCTACGGTCCCTGTGCACTTCCCGTTCAACCTGATCCAGCCTCTGAAGGAGTTCTTCATGCTCAGGTGGGGAGAACCTAGGCGGCTACGATTGAGTCCGTATGATAGGCCTAGGTGGTATCTGGTACCCATGTGTTGGGTACCCAATTCCCCATGGAGTTCCGTATGGTCCTTCCGGGTGCAGGGCATTGTAGTTGGCTGCCACTATGTAAGGGTCGGCCTCTGCGTACCCGTAGTTGTTGTGGACCGGCGGCTCGAACGGGTTGTATGCCATGGAACCCGTATACGCTGGGATTGGGTTGTCAAAACCCATTGGCGGCGGCTGCGGCATCGCTGGGTTGGAAGGCCCACCCATTTGTGGGTCCTCCTGATGTGGCGGGTAGTGGCTGCCACTGGATTGACGTGGGGAACTGAAATGGAAATCCCCTGCTCGTGCCGACATGCGGGCACCGGTTCTCCTACGCCTTGGCGGTTGAGGAGGTGCCGGCTGAACTGGTGGCGGCGGAGGTGGTGGCGTAACTGCCACAAATCGGGGATCCCCAGAGGAATCTTGATGATGCTGCTGCTGCTGCTGATGAGGCGGTGAATGGCGAGGAGGTGTATAGTACCATTCATGCCTGGTGAACATGGCTTGGAAGCTATCCGGACCAACATAAGGTGATCCGTGGAATGAGGATCCGTCAGAGATCTCTATCGGGTGGTTTGGAGTACCACTTGCCGGTTCGACAGGGTCAGTATCCTCGTCCATGTCGTCCGCGTTGTCACCAGAGAAATGATCATCTGGCCCTAGTGGGTTAAAACCCACGGGTTCTTGGATATAGTTGGCCGGGTCAAACCGGCCCCTGAAAACTGGTGAGGGATCTCCGTACGAATGATGAGACAGAGATCGTTGTAACGGTATATATGAAGGCTGAGGGTTGTTGGGCTCGTAGTCCGGTTGTGGCCCATAAGGGTTTTGGACCGGAGGGGTAGAGCTGTGAGACACCGATCGTCTGGCCGGCTCAAATAGGTTCCTTCGGTTTTGTCGTGCATCATCACTCTCCGTGGTAGACGGAGCTCGAACATTTGAGGGTCCGGCTTCATTGTCGTTGGGGGCGGTGACCGGCCCCTTTCCTCGTCCTCTTCTGCGGAAGAATCTTGGAGGCATTTTTGTTAATCCTGTCAAAATAGCATAAGATAACAATAACAAATATAAATTTAAAGGACAAAATAAAAACCGAATAAGGTGGAATTTGTCCTATGTTATATGTCTAGACTCGAAGGTTTAGATATGTGCAATTGTGTAACTGAGATTAAACACAAAAGGCTAGTGTTTAATTCACTCAGAGTTGGCTCTGATACCAACCTGTCACACCCCGATTTCCACGTGTCACCGGTGGGCCCGGTGGGGGAGTATCGTGACGTGGTTGGCAACATAATAGTCAAACAACACAATATTTAATATGCACAGCGGAAGCAAATTTAAAAGATGTAATACAACCGAATTTAATATTGTAATATCAAAGTCACAATATCCGGAAGTTTATCCACAGATGGATCGAAATAAAAATAATATTTATGGTTCAACAGACTTCAGGCATCTTAAGCTTGCGAGACTTCTAATGATGCTAAGGAGAAATCCCAGCCAATTTCGCTTAGTACCTGCATTTAATCTTTTTGGGAAAATACGTCAGTTTACACTGGTAAATACATTCAACTGACTCATTTTGGAAAATGATTGAAAATTGGTTTGGATGCACATGGCATAAATGTTTTATTTAACTTGGGAGAATTATTTAATATTATAATCTTGTGAACGAATTACATGTTCCTTGTGCGTTCAGTAGCCCGGATCTTGTCCCGGTTAAAGATCAATAGACACACCACAATATACTTTTGTGTACTGACGGGTGTACGCCTACACCCCGTACTTAAGTCGTGGCCATTTCGTAAAATGATGCCAAGGATATCCGGGACATGGTCATTAACCCCCCAAAGGCTTTAAGTAACAAGACTGTTTAAACGAGCCGATCAAATTATTCAACTACCCACCTCACGGTGGAGATTTGATGCCCGATCAAGCGGTATGCTATATACCGTAACCCAAGCCCGTATAGGGAAAATAAGTTAAAAGTATTTACCTGAGCAAAGTATAATTCACAATAAGCAAAATGCACGTAGCTTTTACTGGTCCTCCTAATCTGGAACGAAAGTTTTATAATAACCTATTAGAATCCTAACGGGTCTTTTAATTAAGCTTAAGCTTAGACCGGCTAGTTTCAAAGATACGGTTCGTACGCACGATTAAGCGAAGACCGGATAGAATGTGATTTAGACCCGACAAGTTTGAAGACTTGTTTAATATGGGTTGATTATTCACATTCTGGATTTTGAGATAAAACCGTTAAGGTTTGACCCGTTTCGGCTAATTTATGTAAACTTGTTACATAAACCGAACCGTACGCGTAATAAGCGTGACGGGTATTCATGAGAGCTATATACAGGTTTCCTAAGTTAATTACGCCTCAAATATGTTGTGACATCAGTAAGATGTCTTTCATTATGCCCGAAACGTGTTTAAGCACAAACTAGGCCCCGTAGGGGTAGTTTGGTCATTTAAAAGTTTATAAAAGAGTTTAAGTAACAATCTGAGTTACAGGTCTGATGTAATCAGCAAAAATACATAATTTTCTAAGTTATATCAGTAGGATAAAGCATATATGTGAAACTTATCATTTTTAACCAAACTATGCCCCGTAGGGGTATTTTGGAAATTTCACATAAGCCGAAAAGCTCAAAACTGAAGTCTGAGTTTATCGACCTTTGCTTACTGTTAAAATATTATAATTTGCCTCATATATCAGTAGGTATCAATCCGGGTATGTTCAATATAATTTTATTACATACTATGCGTTAAAAACGCTTAATAAGGCGATTAAAGGCCATTTCCGGGTTCGATACTTAAATCTGATATTTTTATACTTCCAGAAGGCTTAAAATAATTTATTTATCATATGTGATCAGTAGCAAAAGGTTTGGAGTCGTTTAGATATGTAAAACTCATTTTATGGCCCGTAAGGGCAAAACCGACAATTACCGGATTAAGCCTACGACTACTAGTTATGCTCAGCCTAAAATTAATTAAAAATCTTTAAAAATCCCAAAATAATATATTACATCAGTGGGTAAAAGATTTGATATCAAAAATAGGCTTAACTAGGCTATACGCTAACTACGCCGTTTTATTAACACAAAGCATTCATTTTGCGATAATGAGCATAACTCTTATTCTACAAATCAAACTGATGTCAAACTTTGCATACAAGTTTATATATCAGTAATTAAAGTTTCTACTCTTTTACATTTCCAAAAATCACGTTTTAAGGTAATAAGGGCATAATGGTCAACATATGAGCAATTAACGGAAACACGCATATTAATTGGATAACTAATGAACCATGGTGTATAATCACAGAGGGTTGTACTAACATGTAACTTAGTCCAATTAAAGCTCTGAGGCATTTCTAAAACATGCCTTAACGGGTCAGAACTGAAAGTCAAAGTGAAAGTCAAACTATGTGACTTTCGGTTCCGAACCGGGTATTCACAGGGAATTGTCGGGTTGAACATGTTTAGACATGTTCTTACACTTATTACCAAGTTATAACAATGATCAATCAGGTTGTATATGGTCTACATTGCTAATTATGCATAAATCGCATTTTAAACTTTATGTTGACTTTTTAAGTACACGTTTGACCCGACTTTTGACCTGGTTAGAGTGGTAATCAGGGGGAACCCTTTTGAGGGTTTATTACCCACATAAATACCAACTTATAACTACTTTTAATTCGAGATATGACTGAGCCATTGTTGACTAATCTCGAAGTAAACCGTAATTACGACGGTTTGACTTTTAGCTAATTAACTAAGCTAAACTCAATTAAAGAAGGACAAGCAGACTTACAATAGTCCTATGCACGAATTTTGATCACTTGAGGCTGCTTGATAGCTCCAGAAATGATCCAAGAATGCAGGAGAAGTTGTGAGGAAAGTTTGTAAACTTGAAGGCTTTATATAGTGTTCAAAGACACCACAATCTATTGACAACAAGGTCTACTACTGCCCACAACATTCCTACAGGTGTCCTAGATGCTTAGGGGGTGCTTTAGGGGTCAAGAGATGTGAAAAATCGGGTAAAGTTCGCGCACAAAGGCAATGGCAGGAAAAAACCCAATTTTCTCGGAGCTGGGCACCCCTCGCGCGACGCCAAGCCACCCTCGCGTCGCGCTAGGCCCTATCTGACCAGATTTTTGTGTTTTAATTTCATTTTGATCCTTGGCTCTTCAAAACTCGATTAGGCACCTGTTTTCTTGCATTGTAAACCCTCATATTTGATCTACAAAGGCTTTAAAACATATACCCACTTTGCTAAGTCCCCGGTTAACTTTATTGTTACCCGAAAAGTCCTAACTTTCAACGTTTACGCTTTAACCCTTCGCACACGAATTTGATCATAACTTTCTCATACGATAACGAAACTTTATGAAATTTTAATCGTGCATTCTAGTGAGCATAATTCACCGTTACAAAGCTTTGGGTTTGTTAAAAGGTCACTCAGAGGTATAATTTAAACATGTTGACACATTTAGCCCCTGTAGTTTGAAACCTCTCACTTTTAGCTTCGTATGATCCATGATTTATTCGTTTGAAGGTATGAGCACCATGTAGGGTTAATGTACATTGTATTTATTCACAGTTGACACTTAGAATACGTATATTCACATACTTTCCATGTTTGTCAACTTTAGTCCTTCCATAATATTTCTTTCTCACGTTTAAACATTTGACACGTGTCTACACATTATAGGACGTGAATTTTCGAGGTGTTACAGTCGCCGGGATTTTGGAGTGGTACAAGATCCACATTTCTCAACTGAGCCCTTACGGGATGATTCGGGTTCAAAATTTTGAGTACACTTTTCGTGCTCTTGGTGTGGAACCTACCGTTGGAGATTTCCGGCGGTTTTACTAGTTGATAGTGCACACTGGTTTCTTCTCTTTTGGTCAACGACATGGCAGCCCTAAGCAAATGGTCCCTCCCAAGGGTATTACAAAGTGGAAGACGAAGTTCTTCTACCTCAAGGCTGCCGCGGTTGCTGCCAAGATGACCTTTCGGAATGTAACCGAGATGATCATAGCGGAGACCATTGCTGTCCCCAGGGCTGATACAGTGGACTGGTTCCCAAGGTTGCGGACCATTGAGTTTAAGAAGCTGAACAACTCGCAGTTGTGGGTGCTGCGGATGATGCTGACCAGGATGAATAGGAAAGCAAGGCCCGTTGTGCGGGAGAAAAGTGGTGGTAAGTACTTTTCTTCTTGTGCGGTTTTCTTACTTCCTTATCTGTGTTACTGATTTGTAAGTGTACTATCAGAGGATGCTGCCCTTTGGAGAATATTTGATCCGGATTTCAAGGGCAAGGTTGAGGTGCTTGCGTATGCGGAGGGTGAAGAAGGTTTTAACTTGACCATTCGCGACAACTTCCGCATTCTCGATCGCGAGGCGATGTAGGCACCACTGCCTCAAGGCAAAGGTATAGTAGATAATTCCCTTACTTGCTTTGTAAAGAAATTGGCCTTGCTGATCTGCTTGTTAATGATTGAAATGCAGGTGATCTTGGGGCTTTGGGAGACCCTAACGCGAAGGGTGTTCCAAAAAAGCAGGTGGAGAAAGCTGTGCGGTTTCGCCAGAAGAAAAAGCATGAGCCTGCTGTTGTTCCTCCTTTGGTGCCGCAGGTGGCAGGTATCTCTCGTACTCGTTTCCGCAGATACACCGATTACGTGGTAGTGTCTGACACCCTTGAGGGTTTGGGTGTTCCAGGTGGTGGTGCGGCTGCAGGTGGATCCTCTGCGGGTTCCAAACCTGCTGATGAGAAGAAGAAGATTAAGGTAGAGGAAAAGGCCGGTAGTGCTGGTGAGCGGAAACGTCCGAGGTTGAGAACGACTCGGACAGCTGCTGTTACGCTGCTGAAGCCTGCGGTTGTGACTGGTATGTCGACCAGATGTTCACAAGTGTTTGCCATTGTAAGTTTGTAACTTATAGTTGTGTTTGCTTTGTTGTAGAACAGCAAGAGGGAAGTTTTTCCTTGTTTGACGCTCCTACTTCACCCGCCCGTAACGCGGCTGCGGATGTTAATAAGGATTTTACAAGAAGCCCTTTTATCGAAATGGTTACCGAGCCCTCTGCGCAAACGGAGGATACTGGGAAAAGGGCAGCGGGTCAGACCATTTTCGATACGGTGGATTATTCTGATAATTTGATCCCCCCGCGGGATATTGAAAATCTGAAGTTTGCTGATGCTGAAAAGCAAAAATCTCCTGCTGCCGAGAAGTCTTCTGGTTCCGCCTCCGTGGGTATGGGTTTTGAAGAACCATCCATTCAGCCTGGTGAGTCTGAATTGGAGTTCTATTACCGTACTTATACGGAGAACCGGGGTGTAAACTACCATCGTCCCCCTTGGAGTATTATGCAAGGGGATAATATTTCGAATAATCCCTCCGCTTGTAGGGATATCTTGAGTGGTTTGGGCACCCCGTTCGAGGTTCTTCGGGCTCGTGGTTTGCCCCGTGAGAACCGGATAAATCAACTCTCCTCCATGCTTGTTGGGAGTTCCATAATGGCGAATGATATTAAGGAAGACTACAAGGTTCTGGGCCGCAAGGAGGAGGAAATCACTCGCCTGCGGGCTGAGGCAGAGGCGATGGCTAACGCTAGGGGTGTGCAAAAAACGAATTAACCGAACTATAACCGAATTAACCGAAAAAACCGAACCGAAAAAACCGAACCAAATAAAAAACCGGTGTGTCGATTAATGGTTTTTTTGAAAACCGAAAGTAGCGGGTCGGTTATGGTTATCATTTTTTCCATACCCACCATAACTGAACCGAACCGAACCGACATGTAAAAATGCTGCAGCCATTGAGGCGTACAACAACCTGTCCATTTACGCCATTGAGGACATTGATAAATGCTTGGAGGCGGAAGATTACGTGGACCGCTTGTGGTTATTGTATGCTGATCCTGAAGAGGAGGAGGAGGAAATTGCTGGTGACGCAAAGGATGATGCGGGCACCAGTGGCACAAAATAGGACTAGGTTGGCATGTGTGCCCTTTATTTTGATTTCCTCTTTGATGTAAATGGTAGAAAAACTTATGTACATTTCTTGTGCACAGCGTAGGTGTAGAAAAAAAAAATTTGGAATACAAAGTTAATCTTTTTGTTCAATTTGTACAAGTCTTTTTTACTGCTTGCATTCTTGAACCTGTGTGAGTTAATGTTTTTGTGAATAACATTAAGTCTGAATTTGCCGTACGCATATCTAGGTGATATGCAAGTATGTGCGGCTAAAAGTTAGTCCTAATGCCTCCATCATTTACTTACTCGGGTCTTAAGTTGGTAAGGACCGGGAATGTATCGTCATGGCAAGTTCTAGAGTCGTAAGAACCAAGCGGCTATTTACACAAGAAACGAAAAATGAGCATTTAGTTCTAATGATATGTAATTGTATGCTCAATAAAGGCTCAAAACTCACTTTTGTGGGAATGGGTTTTTTATGTGATCAAGTATATATAATCAAATTTTAACTAAGCTTGTCATGCCTTTTCATAATTTTCTTATGTTGGTTCTTTTTATCACGACGCTATCGGTTGTAAATTTGTAAAAATATAACCTTTTTGAGAACTTGAATTTCCCGAGTTAAACCTAGACAAGTAAAAAAAATGAAAATTTTTGAAAAAATTTGGGGTGATTAGCGGTTCCAATAGAGTTTTGTGTAAGGCTTGTGTTTAGGACTTGCAAGATTCAAGGTTTTAGCATCCCCCCCACACTTAAATTACACATTGTCCTCAATGTGTCCCAAAAATAAGTTTTTAGGTTGATTGAATGTGTAAAAAGGTGTAAAAAGCAAAAATTTTGTGTTACTGGGCGCTGAACACGGCCCCGTGTTCAAGTGCCAGTAACAAAATCAAAGCAAGAGAAACAGAAGTCTGGACACGGGGGCGTGTTGGGTGAACACGGCCCGTGTCCAGTTACCTGAACTGGGTCTTTTCTCTGCAGACTGTGCAGCACGGGGCCGTGTAGGGTGGACACGGCTCGTGCCGAACTTACAGTAAACGAAGAAATTTGTCGGACGGTTTTGTTTTCCTGTATAGAGTGCTGGTTCAAGTTTCCCTTGCATCCTTTGCCATCTCAAGTGTGTTTTATTCCTGAAATTTAAAACTAACTAGAAAACAAGAAAATTAATCTAAACTAAACTAAGGATAGTTCCGCGGAATGCCTCTGTGGTGCGCCACGTTTATAAGGGTCCTTGGCTAGACCCAAAGCCTGGTCACATGTTACCCAAGTGGGATGTATTGCATCCCATGTTACACCGTCGGAGAGCGTCATCCAAGCTTGAGTCTATGACCTTCATGTAGTTGACCGGGTCTTCTTCCTCTACTTTCTTTCCACATTCAAATTTTACTTCCTCGTCCTCAAACTTCAATGTTAAAGTTCCGTCATTCATATCCACCACTGCTTGGGCGGTGGCTAGAAATGGCCTCCCGAGGATGAGAGGGACATCGGTGTCTTCTTCCATGTCTAGGATGACAAAGTCGGTTGGAAAGACGAAATTGTCAACCTTGACCAGCAGATTTTCAGCGACACCTTGTGGAAATTTGACGGACCTGTCGGCGAGTTGTATGCTCATCTTTGTAGGGCTTGTTGTTCCTAGGCCGAGTCGTTTGAACATTGACGTGGGCATGAGGTTAATGCTAGCCCCAAGATCGGCTAAAGCATTACGGACGGGGGACTTCCCAATCGAGCAAGGAATTGTGAAGCTCCCGGGGTCGATTTTCTTTTGTGGAAGTTTGTTGAGTACTAAAGCGGAGCATTCCTCGCCTAAGTTAACTAATTGCAATGATTCAATTTTCCTTTTGTGAGTGAGGAAATCCCTCATGAATTTTGCATATTTAGGCATTTGGGTTAGGACCTCAATAAAAGGAATATTAACATGCAATTGTTTTAGTAAACTTTCGAACTTTGCGAATTGCTCATCGGTCTTTTGACGATTTAACCTACCGGGGTACGGAATTGGATGAGTCTTGGTGGGCTCTTGATTTGTTGAAGGAGCCTTTTTTGGTTGAGGTGTGGGTGAAGTAGTGCTTTGGCGTTGACTTCCTTCAACTGGTGGTAATGGCGCATCCTCGGGACCCACGGTTCGGTTTCTCAACGTGATGAGGTGTACTTGCGCCTTTGGGTTGGTTTCGGTATTACTTGGTAACGCGCCTTGTGGTCTCTCGGAGAAATTTTGAGCTAGTTGATTTAATTGTTTTTCAACGTTTTGAATGCTAGCTTGTTGATTTCTAAAATTCGATTCCAATTGTTGAAATCGATCCGAGTTTTTCTTTTCGGTGTCGGAGATGAGGCGAGATATGGTATCTTCAAGCCTTTCTCTTCCACCTTGTTGTTGAGAGAAATTTTGTGGTTGTTGAAAATTAGTTCGTTGGTTTTGTTGGTTACTACTATTGCCGGGATCTCTCCAACCAAGATTTGGGTGATTACGCCATCCTTGGTTGTAGGTACCCGTTGGAGGACCCGACGGCATAGGTCTATTATCAATGTAGTTTACCGTTTCTGCTTGTTCATCTAATTCTTTCATACAACTCCAATTTTCATGTGACCCACCACACCCTTCACAAGCCATAACCGAGGCCGTTTTTGTCATTTCTAGCTTTTTGATTTTCGAAGAGAGGGCCTCGATTTGGGCTTGTAAAGATGTGCTTTCATCAACCTTATGGGCGCCCGGGGCAATAGATTTATTACCTCGGGGAGTGTGCCATTGAAAATTGGTTTGAGCAATTTCCTCAATTTGATTATATATTTCATTTGGGCGACGATTACCTAAAAGTCCCCCGGAGCTTGAATTAAGTGTTTGTCTTGTGTGTGGCAACAATCCATTGTAGAAAGTGGATACTTGTTGCCACACTGCTAGACCGTGATGAGGACACTTTCTTAGAAGCTCCTTGAACCTTTCCCAAGTTTCATATAAGGATTCCCCATCCTCTTGTGTGTATGTATTAATTTCAGTCATTAATTTAGCCGTTTTAGCAGGAGGGAAATACTTATATAGAAATTTTTGGGCAAGTTCATCCCAGGTGTTTACCGAGCCAACTGGGAGGGTGTTAAGCCAAGCCTTAGCTCGGTCTTTTAGTGAAAATGGAAACATCCTAAGGCAAATGGCGTCGTTTGATGCTCCATTGATCCGAAAAGTATCACATATTTCCAAGAAATTAGTAATATGTAGATGGGGATCCTCGTCCGCAAGCCCATGAAAGGTTGCGGAGTTTTGGAGCATCTGTATCAAATGTGGCCGAAGTTCGAAGTTGTTGGCTTTGACATTCGGTGCATTGATAGCGGCGCCGAGATTGCCTACGGTGGGCCGTAGGTAATCCATGAGGGTACGTTGGTCCGCCATTGGAAGTGGGTCCCCCGAAACTTTCTCTTGATTTTTAGCTTTAAGTCTTTTTCTGAGAAAGCGTTCGGGTTCTTCTAGAGGTTCTTTTATGTCTCTACTAGAACTGGAGCTCATGCACTGCGTAGGAGGTTCAAATGTGGCGCCTGGGTTCCAAGTCCTGCAATAAAAACAGAAAAGAACGTTGGTCAGAATGTTCACCACGGCCCCGTGCTCGGTGAACACGGCCCGTGGTCAGAGATACAGTGATTGTTTTCTGGATCCCTGTTACTGGGAGTTGGGCACGACCCCGTGTTGCACCGACACGGCCCCGTGTTCAGCTCTCTGTAACTCAGAAAATAAAAACTGCCAGTGATGATGCTGGGCACGGCCCGTGTCCGACCAGGCACGGCCCGTGCTGAGCTCTGCAGAAACAGAAAAATTAAGAAAAATCCTAAAAAAAAATGAAAAATAAGAAAAACGATTAGGCCGTTGATTCCTAACTTTCTTAAAATCCTTGTGTCCCCGGCAACGACGCCAAAAACTTGATGCGTGTGAAGTGTTATATATATTAGGTGTATATTTTAAGCCCCTTTAACACTTAGTTTTAGCCAAGTTTTAAATTTATAAAACACGATATTTTACTAACACTAAACACACATATGGGCAAGTGCACCCATCGTGAGCGTAGTATAGTGTTGGCAAGATACCGAGGTCGTCCAAGGACACAAGAGCTTTTAGTACCGGTTTATCCTCAACGTCTAATCAAAATAAAAAGTTTAGAAAAATGTTTTTAACTAAGAAAAATAAAAACTAACTAAATGCTGAAAAATAAAATAAAAAAAGAAAAACAGATAGACAAGATGAATCACTTGGTTCCGAATCGTATCTAGTGTAACCTTTGATTATTTCCGCACTTTTGCACATATTTAAGAGATTATCTTAGTTATTGTAGTAGGCCCCTCTTTTGAAGGTGACGTTACCCTCACCCCAGTAGTTTGAGTCAGCAAGGATACAATCCTAAAAGGGTGGATTATTGGAAGATAATTAATTAAGTTATTAATGCAAATTATGGTAGGCCCCTCTTTTGGAGGTGACGTTACCCTCGACTAAGTAGTCTGAGTCAGCAGGGATACAGTCCTAAATAGCCGGGTTATAGTATTAATAGTAGTTAACTTATGAGGGGATCAAAGAGTTTGGACCCCCGCCATCCAATACCGTTAAGTATTGAAGGAGGTCCTACTAAATTTGACCCAGGTCCATTGCAGGACCTCTAAACGCTGAACAATGGCAAGACCTTTACCAAACCGTTCCCTTAACCCCCGACCAGGTAGCCAACATACCTCCATATAGACCGTGGAGATATGAATGGTGAAAATCTTTTATTTTATATAGACAGTAAAATAATGCCAAGACACCACGGACAAACGATAAGGAAAGATCACCTTCAACATAAGCAACTAGTTATTAAAGTCATTAATACAAAACCAAGTAAAAAGTGCAAAAGATTAGAAATAAAAAGTATTACACTAGATACTTTGTCTTCACCAAGTGATGTAAGAGACTTAGGCAAACATGGCCTTGATTGTCAAGAACTCTTACGATCAATCTTGGATCCCGAGACGACTCACACACTCTACGATGGACAATGGATGATGGTGGTGGATGATGGTGTTATGGTGGTGGTGGGTGGTGGGTGAAGTGTGAGAGAGGTGGTGTGCCAAGGGATGGTTTGAGCTTGAGCCAAGCACTTCTATTTATAGGCTGAACAGAAGCTCGGGCACGGCCCCGTGTCCAGTGGGCACGGCCCCGTGTCCACATCCTTCTCTTTCTTCATTTAATGTTGTTTTGTCTTTTTAGTTGACCACGCCCCCGTGTCCGCTGAGCACGACCCCGTGGTGCAGAAGAATCTTTGTACTATGCAGATTTGCTGGATTGTGCGAATCTTATAGTTGACCACGGCCCCGTGTCCGCTGAGCACGGCCCCGTGGTGGGCAATAGAAGCTTCTACCACTTTGTCTTTTCTGCTGACACTTGGGCACGCCCCCGTGCTGGCTGAGCACGGGGCGTGTTCAGGCTTCTGATCTCTTGTTTTGCTTGGGAAGATGTTGTCGTGGGGTCGGGCATGCCACGTCTTGTTCCTTTTCTTGTATTTATGTTAGATTTTGATGTCTTTTTGCTTCTTTTGTTAATTTGAGCTCATTTAATCCTGAAAATACAAAAGGAAGACAAAAGCACACTTTTTCCAACATTAGTACTAAAAAAGGGTTAGTTTTATGCCTCATTTGATGAAATTTATATGTTGCATTTTTAACACATCAGTATGCTGCAGCCATTGAGGCGTACAACAACCTGTCCATTTACGCCATTGAGGACATTGATAAATGCTTGGAGGCGGAAGATTACGTGGACCGCTTGCGGTTATTGTATGCTGATCCTGAAGAGGAGGAGGAGGAGGAAATTGCTGGTGACGCAAAGGATGATGCGAGCACCAGTGGCACAAAATAGGACTAGGTTGGCATGTGTGCCCTTTATTTTGATTTCCTCTTTGATGTAAATGGTAGAAAAACTTATGTACATTTCTTGTGCACAGCGTAGGTGTAGAAAAAAAAAATTTGGAATACAAAGTTAATCTTTTTGTTCAATTTGTACAAGTCTTTTTTACTGCTTGCATTCTTGAACCTGTGTGAGTTAATGTTTTTGTGAATAACATTAAGTCTGAATTTGCCGTACGCATATCTAGGTGATATGCACGTATGTGCGGCTAAAAGTTTATAAGTAAAGAATATTTACTGTCTTTGTGTGAGCACAGTTGACATAGTGTTTATTGAAGGCCAATGTTTCAGGCGCATGTAAATAACACTAAGTCATTGTTTGCCATTTGCATATCTAGGTGACATGCAAGTATATAACTCTGTTGACTTGTAAAGCACGGTTGAGTATACTCTACACCCTTGTCGTGTGAGTATTAGTCAATCCCCGTTTTAATCCCGTTAGGGTTTAGGAATTGTTTAAGTTTTGTAAAAAACTGTATGTGCCTATCCAGGCGGATAGACATTGACGTTTTGCCTTTGCTGGCCTGTTACAATATTTGTGCGTGGTTACCACTTTGTGTGGATATCGCGAATGAAGATTTTGCCAATATATTTTTGCAGATACCGCGAAGTGGAGCGCGCATTTGTAACAGAGGGAAACAAACAATATTGCATTGATCTTTCATTTATTTATTTGCAATTGGCCTGCGGCCCGGTAGGTTACATGGAAAATGTAAAACATGGCTTACATGTAACATCGTCGAAGTTGCTGTGCATTCCATGTGCGTGCGATAGGTTCGCCTTCCAATGTTTGTAGTTTATACACGCTTTTGCTCAGGACCTCTTGGATGAGTTAGGGTCCTTCCCACTTGGGGGCAAGTTTCCCTTGGCGTTCTGCGTTAGACGCCTCATTGTCGCGAATGACGTAGTCTCCTAGGTTGAAGGTACAGATGCGAACGCGTGCATTGTAGTACTTTTCAAGTTTGGTTTTATACTTGGCCTTGTTGATTGCTGCGTTTTCACGCCTTTCTTTTAGGAGGTCCAAGTCAATCATGCGTTCGTCGATATTGTTTATCTTGTTGATGGCCAACATTCGGGGTGAAGGGAGACCTACTTCAGCGGGGATCACCGCCTCCGAGCCGTAGACTAGGGTGAAGGGTGTCTCACCGTGACTTGTCTTTGGGCTAGTCCTGTGAGCCCATAAGATACTAGGGAGTTCATCGACCCAGCGTCTGGCTGTTCCCAACCGTGCCTTTATGCTTTCGACTAAACTTTTATTGATACTTTCTACTTGGCCGTTCCCTTGCGGATGCGCCACTGATGAGAATATATGTTCAATGTTTAGTTCATTCAGCCAGTTTTGAAAGTCTTCGGCAGCGAAATTGGTGCCGTTGTCGGTAACGATGCACATGGGTGTTTGAACTCTTTCTCGCTCCATGATGAGTACCGCGCCTACCGCGTTGTCTGCGGCAGATAGGTACAAGATAAGTGGTTCTTTCTTACGTGGTGCGGTTAAAGTTGAGAGTTGAATCAGACACTCTTTCATCTCCAGGAAAGCGTTTTCAGCCTCTGCGGTCCACTGGAATTGTTCCTTTTTTAAGCAGTTCCGCAGAGTCTTGATGAAAGGATAAGATTTAGCTGCATGATTGGCTAGAAACCTGTTTAGCGCTGCTAGCCGGCCGGCTAGTCGTTGCATTTCCTTCATCGTGGAAGGCGATGGCATACGCTCGATCGCCTGAACCTTTTCCGGGTTTACCTTAAATCCATCTTTGGTGACGATGAATCCAAGGAACTTGCCTTCTTCCATTCCAAACGAGCATTTCCCTGGGTTGAGCTTCATATTGACGCCGCGCAAAGTTTGAAATGTTCGTTCGATAACGTTGAGCAAGGTATCCTCTTCCATGCTCATGACGACTAGGTCGTCCATGTAGATTTCGACACTTTTGCTGATTTAATCACCGAAAGTGTCGTTCATCAACTTTTGATAAGTTGCGCCCGCGTTGCGCAACTCAAACGGCATTTTTGTATAACAGTAATTCCCGGTAGGTGTGCGGAATGCCGTTTTATCTTCGTCCTCGATTGCCATCTGTACTTGGTGATAGCCTTTGTAACAATCGAGGAAGTACTTCCATCGAAACGGGGCGAGGTTATCGACTTTCTCGTCGATCTCGGGAAGTGTGTAACAATTTTTTGGGCATGCTTTGTTGAGATCTTTATAATCGACGCACATGCGCCAGCCCACAGCTGGTTTTTCTACCATGACTGGGTTGGATAACCAAGTCTGGTATTTGACTTCCCGCAGTATACCTGCGGAGAGCAGTTCTTTGACCTGCTCGTGCATCGCCTTGTTCTTTGCGGACCCAAGGTGGCGCTGGCCTTGGATCACCGGCTTGATACCTGGCAAGGTATTCAAGAAATGTTGTGCGACTTCGCGTGGCACCCCTGTCATGTCAGCGGGTAGAGGTGTACAAAAAAACTGGTTTTAGAACCGAAACCGGAAAAAAAACCGAAACTGGTTTTTTTATAACCGGTTTTTTTTAACCGCCAGTTTTTATACCGGTTACTATTCTTGACTTCAAAAACCGGTTATTAACCGAACCGATTATTAAAAAACCGGTTAAAATCGGTAAAAAACCGGTCCCAACCGGTTATTGTTTTGGACCTCAAAAACCGGTTAGTAACCGGAACCGGTTATAAAAAAAACCGGTTTTTATTTTGGGTGAAAAAACCGGTTTTTTTTACCGGTTTTTTAATAACCGATTAACCGATTTGTACACCTCTATCAGCGGGTATCCATGCGAAAATATCTTGGTTTCTAAAGAGGAGTTGCTTCAGACGCGCTCTGACGTTACTGGACAAGGCATGTCCCAACGTGACCGTTTGTTCTGGGTGTCTTGCGTTAAGAACCCATTTTTACGGTTGGGTGTTGGGGGTGAGCCTCGCCGTCTTGGTCGGACGCAGCTCGTCCGTGGTTATAACCTCTCTGCGGGCATAGATTATCGCGACCCCCGTCTCGGTTGGGAAAACCGATGGCAGAGTGGGGGACGGATGTAATCATGTTGAAATCGCCTTAGAATTCTCGCCCGAGAAGTACGTCGTATCTGGAGGTGTGGGGTAAAACCATGAAGTTTACCTCCTCTATTCGTGTGTGCCTTCCGTTGGCCCAGGGGGAATACTGTTTCCCCCGCGAATCCAGACAAGGGGTAATCTACCGGCTGCAACCGATCCTTGTCTTCCTGATCAAATTGGTTGAAGCACTGCTCATATATAATGTCGGAAGTAGTGCACGGGTCGATGAATAATCGCTCCGTACAGTAATGAGCCAGGTAGCCTGTAATGACGACGGCGCGCCTGTCGCGCGGTCCGCCTCGGACTTTTGGAAAGACGACTTGTTCGTCTTTCCAGTCATTGTCCGGTCTTCTTGCCGCCTTGCGCGGCTTTACACGTCCTCCATTGATCATGTGGGTTGAGACTAGGGATGAGCAAATACCGATACCGTCCCAATACCGTCCCGATCCCGACCAATACCGATCCCGAATTTTGTGTAAACTTGGTACCGATACCGGTACCGAAATACGTCGGTTCGGGACGGTATCGGTACGGTATCGGTATTTTAAGGGTAAAAGTCGGTATTTTACCGATACCGTACCGTACCGATACCGAAAAATCACAAAAGTGGATACCGTTTCCGGTACCGAAAACGGATCGGGATTGGGATCGGGACGGTATTTTATACCCTTTGCTCATCCCTAGTTGAGACCACATACATGGTCCTTTTACCCGTGGAGGTGCCCTCGTTGTGGGGGGTGATGCGCTTGGTTTGCTTTTGCGCAGCTGGCCCATGTGATACTCACAGTAAAGCTTAAGATCCTGGTTCTTTTTGGACTTTATTGGTTGGGCCGGTCGCAAACATTGTGCGTTCGTGAGGAGGACGTAACTTGGCGACTGATTGATCTCGGTCCAATTACGGTCCCGAGATTATTTCTTGGATGCCCGATTATCGCGCTGTGCGTTGATCGTTGCGCTTGCGTCGGGCTGGTGGCTGCGTGGGACGTATGGTTTGGAATCGTTGCCACGATTCCACGTGTCCCGGTTGCGCTAGTTATTGCGCTTGGAGTCTTGGCGGGAGGATTGACCTTCCGCTTGGGGCTGTACCTTGGCAGTGTGCGGTTTGAGAGACCGCTGAGTTTGGGTGTACGTCTTGACCGCGGCCATGACGTCGTCCCACCTTTCTGGCAAGCCCTCCCTGCCTGAGATGGTCATAACCATTTCATCGTCCTTAACGGCCCGAATGAAATGGATGCGTGCCATTTGATCTGCCATGCCGCCGATCTCGAGGCACTCTTTATTGTAGCGGACGACAAACGACTCCAGAGTTTCGTTGTCTCCGCGCCAGATGTTAATGACGTCCATGGAATCGCGTTTGTGACGTCGTTGCTGGCTGAAGTGTGCAAGGAATCGTGCTTGCAGGTCTTCAAATGAAGCCAGTGATCCCACTGGCAAATAATCGAACCAGGCCCTCGCCAGACCAGTAAGGGTCTGGGGGAAAAAATGACACCAAGTGGACTCGTCCCAGTTGCCATTGCACCCCGCGCCGGTAAAAATGTTCATGTGGTCGTCCGGGTCGGACGAACTATTGTACTTCCCAATTGTTGGTGGGAATTTAGTCGTCGTGACATCGGCGTGGGCAATCTCCGGCACAAATTTGGAGTTTTGGGCCGCGGATTTTGGCCTGTATGCCTGGGTTTGGTTGCGCTTAGCAGCGCGAAGGTATGTAGTGCGGGGTTCCGTGGGAGGAACGTAATTATGTCCTCCTGGTCGGCTGTTAGTTGTGTGGGATTCGCCGCAATATGTATGGTCGTCCGGGTCAGTACGACCATACCCTTCGTTGTGGGATTATGGTCCCAGACGGCTATGGATGCCGGAGCCGCGGTGGGCTGTAGACTGCCGCCTTGTTTCGCCATGAGGGCCTAGGCGGCTATGTATAGGGCCCCTGCGGTGGGACCCATATGAGGAATCGTCCTCATCAAGTGTGCGGACGTCGCAGTAAGAGGAACCGCGGTCTTCGTGTCTATTGCGATAGGCTGGGTGTGTGGGGACTCTGCCGTCGTATTGCAAGATGACTCGCAGGTGTATGTGGTGCGGGGGTGGGGCCGCCAGCAATTTGCGCTTCAGCGCAAGATTTATTGTATGCTGCGGCCAGCATAGTTTGTTGTTGGAAATACCAGGCATGGAGATCCATGCCTGTAGGTATCACAGAAGCATACTGTGAAACATCTGGTGCAAATGTGGGGGGGTGCCCCCTTGTGTGGATGTGCCGACGTGGCCAACGTTTTGGGCTGGGGGAGCAGTCCCTGCAGGCCCTGAGTTTGCGGGGTTTAGACTTTCCCCGGTAGTTTTGTTTAGACGATCAGACATGATCTCAAGAAAGAAAGAGATGTGAAAAAAGTGCTAAGAGTAGCGGTGGGCGCCAATGATGAAACAGTGGTTAACCAATAGAGGTTAATTCACTGGTCTCGTCAAGTAGGGTTAATCACTTCTTTCCGAGGATCGGTGGCTGGACCGTCAGCTGGGCTGTCTCCTGCACAAGGAAAACACATCGTGACTCGTAACAAGGAAGAAGGGGTGGGGGTGCTCCTCGTTACCACTCTCCGGTGTGAGAATCAGTAATTTGCTCGTGAAGCAAAGTGTGTGATAGTAGTAGTAGTGAGAGAGTTGTGAAGAGATACCTCAAACCTGGTTTGGGATGGGTATTTATAGCCGAGGAGTGAAGGAGGGTGGTTGAGCTGACAGACTGACGACGCGCCGCCCTTATGCAGGTGTGTCAGGCTTGTCGGCTGTGGAGGTGAAGCCACGTCCTACTGTGGTGTCAGTCTGTTGCTTACGTATGGGCTGACAGGCGACTGTCATTGGTGCCACTTGCTCTGAGGTGCCAGTCCCACTTGCCTCGTGGACAGGATGCGGTGCCGCGCCGCATCGCTACCTGCGGTAACTGTTGTTGTTTCCGCGTTCTCACTCTGGCGAAGACTGCGGGATGCGGTGCCAGGCCGCATCGCCACTTGTGGTGATTGTTGCTGTAATCTAGCTCCCTTGTTGTGACGAAAATGTTCATAGGATGCGGTGCCAGGCCGCATCGCTATGTGTACACCCATTTTCATACACAAGGTAAGTCTTCTTCCTATCGCTTGACCGATTGGATTCGACTGCTGTGTTCGCGCGTGCCCGCACGGACACAGATAAGTTCTTGCTGGTGGGGTTTTTTTTATAAGGGTAATGGTCACTCGCGGCCATGTTGGTGCGAGATCTGGGACCATACCCCTTCAGGGCTGTTTGACAACATCTGAATGGTTAAGTTCTGAACCAGTAAGAGGTCTGAACCAGTAAGAGGTCTTAACCATTAAGAGCATGTATAATGTTTAACCGTTCAAAGGCAAATGTCTGACAACTTCATATTAGAGGTCTTATACATTCAGACTATGTATCATGTTTAACCATTCAGAGGCAAATGTCTGAACCATTCAGACATCTGCTCGTGAAACAAACGGTCTGAACAATTAAGTGTTAAACTAGTAAGAGGTCTGAACCACTAAGAGCTTCATTAAGAGGTAGTAAACAAATAGCCCTGAGTGTGCAAATCATCAAACTTGTATGGAAGATTGATTCCCACGCATATATAGTTCTTGTTCGGTTGGTTATTCTCGATCCCACCCATCCAAAACAATACTATATTTTGTTTCCAAATCGCAAACCTATTTCAAATCAAGGTATTGGCGGTCGTATCTCGCAAAATTGGACCAAGATTTGTTCGATATTCGGAATGTTCAAAACCGACTTTAGTTTGCATGTTATTGAGTATAAATATAAAACCCTAAACGCTGGCATACACCCTCTGAAAATCACTCGGCAATCTCATCGGAGACACGTCGAAATCGGTAAGTTTTTTGGACATCTCTTGTATGAACTGATTTTTGAAACTAAAGGATGGGGGTTGGGGAAGATGACTGCTTTGGTTTAATAAGTGTGTTTTCTTTTATGTCAAACAAAAACCAAAGTGTCGCTGTGGTTGTTGCTGTTGCGTTAATACCCCTCCTTCCCTACTACCTTTTTATTTTATTTAATGTAGTATATTTAAGAGTTAATTATTGTTTTCGTACATGTGGACGAAAACAGTAATTAACTCTATATTTAATCATTTTTTTAATTAGTCTTCATACTATAATTTGATGATTTTTCTTATAAATCTTCATATTTTTACTTTTAAGAGAAAAGCTTATTTCCACGAAAGTATACGGTCCGGAAAGCTTCTAACCTTCCAAGAGGTGACGATCACTGATTTCATCCGGATCTTTCAAGATCTAGGAAACCATGATGACACAAAACACATATTTTACAAATAGAATTAAGCGCTTCACAAAACAATTAATCCGCGTTAAAATTAATATATCTTAGTTATACAAAAATCCCCAAATTGTAGGATTTAAAGTTTGCTATGTTTGTTGATTGGTTAGCACTATTTTATATCTTTAGAATAATCTTTATCATTTGGAGTTTTCTCATTAGATTAATCTTTATCATTTGGAGTTTTCTTATTCTTCGTAATAGACATCCAAAAAAAATTGTTTATTATATCTTAGTCATCGTCTAATTTAGCTCACGCTTTACATGTATGATATATTGGTTTTTAGTATTTAGTGGAAGTGATGGTCATATTTTGTTAGGTGTGAAAGCTACCATTCTATACACATGGAGTCGTCGCCATCACGTTCCAATTCCGAGTAAGTTTCATTTTGATTGAGTTTCCTACTTTCCCCGCTGTGATAAAAACTTTCGTGTTTCAGGATCTTGATGCTTGCTCTATCATTGCATAGCATTGCGTTCATGTTGGCATTAACGAATATTCGAACTCAAATGACGAAAGAAAATCAATCTGCTTTTGAGATTAACGGAAACGGAGTGTCTATGGTCGTTGCTATTGTTGCATTAACAGTGGTTGAAGTCACGTCTGGGATTTTGCTTTGTACAAACATAAGGGGTAACATTCTGAAATTTATTGGTATCTTCTCGGCATGCCTTGCTACTTTCTCGCTTTTGAAGGTAATTTTACCCGAACACAACTTGGTGTGGTATTTATTCAGTTATGTCATCTTTGGGAGCATATTTGCATCATCTACATGCATTTTGATTATGTGTTTTCCTGATGATGATGACAAGAACCTCAACAAGAGTTCATGCGTTTCTATTTTCACTTGCTTAGGACTTGTTCTTGTACCTCTTGCACTTGTGTTTGTGTTATTTGTCCCCAAAAATCTTGATTGGATTGTGTATTCAGTCATATATCCATCCATTGGAATGGAAGTTATATGCTTCTTTATGCTCATCCTCAAGGACTGTATTTACATCACGATTACCTGGGACGATAACCGAAACTTGGAAGCTCATCAAGGGATCCAACATACATGACAAGATCAATAGCCAACAAACAATCATCCTTGAGTTAGTTACTTACATGCAGGCAGGCTGCTGGCTGTCTTTATTTTAGAACAACAGCATACGTTTTTTTTTTTTTTAATTTTATTAATAATATGTTTCTGGTTGGTATGGAATTTTATATGTATATTCCGACTATTCTTCAAATATATATGTATGTAACCACCATCAAACATATGCTGACTATTGTTTAAATAACCACAACCATCAAGTTATAGTATGCATGGTTGTAAAACAAGGATTCTAATGCCGAGTACTCCCCGAGTAGTCGCTACAAGGTAGGCTACCGAGGCGACTTTCTTCGACTCCGCCTAATTACTCGGAGTCGGTCAAATGCGGTCAACCTCGGCCAGAATTGGATCTAGTAGGTTAACTCGGGCCTAGTTTGACTTAAATAATAATAAAACATAATTTCTATGCATATCATATTAAAGAATGAATATCATTTTCACGTATTTTGTTATAAATGTTAGTAAATTTGTGTTATTTGACATATATTTAATCTCCAAAAAGTAATTTCTTTATAATTTAGCATGTCCGAGTACTCTCAACCTATACTGAGTACTCTCACTCCCCGGTCTACCGACTAGGGAGCGCCTAGCGACTTTTGCAACCATGATTAGTATGTGATCAAATAACACAAACCTCCCCATTCATACATCACCTGGCTTGAAAGGCTGGGCCACCTGGCTGGCTAGAACACTAATAAAGTTTTCACTTCATAATAATAATAATAATTAATACGCTGCCATTCAAATAAAAGTAAAAGTAAAGAGAAAAATGCCCGGATAGTCCCTGTGGTTTCGCATTTTTTCACCTATAGTCCCCAACTTTCTAAAACTACCTGAATAGTCCCCAACTTTTCATTTTTTGTTCCCGGATAGTCCCTGGGTTTAACTTCAGATTGTTTTCTCTGTTAAGTGGGTGTGAAATGACCAATTTACCCTTTCCTTTAAAAGGCCAAACCACAAGGACTATCCGGGCATCTTCTACGTTATCTTCTACTCCCCTCTCTCTCTCTCTCTATACGCAGACAACAACAGCAATCAAATCTCAAATTATCTTCTACTCCCCTCTCTCTCTCTAAACAAAGAACAGATCTCTGTAAATCTCACACACAAATACACACATCTTTGAAGAAATGAAACCCTAAATCTAGATCCTTCTCCCTCTCTCTCCCCCTTCTTTCTCTCTCTAGCGGCTGTGGTGGTGGTGATTTTGACGGTGTGGAAAATTGGCGGAGATCGTGGTGGTTCTGACGTTCAGTGATGGTGCTAGTGGCAGTTGATTAACGATGGTGAAGGTTTGCGGTGGCTGTTGGGTGGTTATGATGAACCGACGGTGAAGGTGATGGAGGCCGGAGGACCCGTCGGAGAAGATGAAGGAGTTGCAGGTTACACGGCGGTGGTCGGCATAGATGATGAATGTCAATCTCGAAGTTGAACGTGGTGTAGACGGAGGTAAGTTGCAGGTGGTGGTTGTGTGGAGCATCCGAGATCGACGGTTGTTCGCGGTGTAGACGGAGGTAAGTTGCAGGTGGTGGTTGTGTGGAGCATCCGAGATCGACGGTTGTTCGCGGTGGCGCCGGTGAGTCAGACTCGGTTTCTCCGGTGACGGTTACGTCGCCGGTGAGGAACGTGGTGTTTGTGGTTTGACTCGGTGTCTGTGGATTTGGTTTGAGTTTTTAAAAAATCGATCAGTAAAGTTGTAATAGAAAGCACCAAGACTTCTTTTGGTATTTTGTCGCCGGAAATTAATCGATCAGTGCCGGAATAACTCGCGTTCAAGATTTAAAGTCGTCGGAAATTAATTTCGCCGGAAAATTCGCCGGAAAGTGTGGTGGTGGGGTTTTTCTATAAAAATGTAGAAGATGCCCGGATAGTCCCTGTGGTTTGGCCTTTTAAATGAAAGGGTATTTTTGTCATTTCACACGCACTTAACAGAGAAAACAAACTGAAGTTAGACCCAGGGACTATCCGGGAACAAAAAATGAAAAGTTGGGGACTATTCAGGTAGTTTTAGAAAGTTGGGGACTATAGGTGAAAAAATACGAAACCACAGGGACTATCCGGGCATTTTTCTCAAAAGTAAAAGTAAAAGTTCAAGATCCAAATGTATCGTAAAAAAGACATTCTTATTAAATTCTTTTAAAATAAGTTGTCTAAAAAACCGAAAAAGCAACATCAGATTTCATCGTTCAGATTCAGACCTATAATCAACGAAACGTGACACTTCAGTCCAAAAAGATACCACCTTGCGCCAATTCCGTCCTCAACGTTTTTAACGGCGCGTTATCTTTTTGGACTGAAGTGACACGTTTCAATTTTTTTTTTCGACTGAAGTGGCATTTTCCACCAAACCACAGGAACGAAAATGACAATTAACTCTATTATATATATTGAATTAAATAATTTTCCATACAGCTACAAAAATATTATGTGTTTCTTTCTTTCTAGATGAAAAAAGAAGCAACAGTATGAAGGACATGACATGATGCCATCAGCCATGTTCCCTTTATCTTTCATTACACTACAAGACTCTGTCACAACAATCCAACATATATTATAACATTTTCTTCATGTGTTGTATCTTAATTTTCATGCACAAGAAATTTTATGCCATTTTTCTAGTTTTAACCTTGGTTTTAAAAAGCGCGCTTAAGCACGAAGCGCAAACTCATCGCTTTTGCGCTTCAAAGCGGGCAGGGTGTACAAGAAGCGCAGCTGAGGCGCGCTTTTTAGGGGAAAATTGACCTAAGGCGCAGGCTGAGGCGCACGCTTTTTGTACATGGGGTGTTTCTATGCTTCTAAGTGTTGTACAGCAGGCTTTTTATGCTGTACATTTATGTTTTTTTTCATTTTAAAACATATATAAAGCTTAATTATAGCTAAATTATAGGTATTGGAGGCTAAACACTTATGGGATATGTAAAATAAATTTTATAATCACTTTGCGCTTTGCGTACGAAAAGCTCACCGCTTTTGCGCTTCGCTTTAAAAAAATATTTTTTAGACCTCATTGCTTTTGTGCGCTTCCCGTTTTTTTAAACCAAGGTTTTAACCCATCATACTACTAGATAATTGAACAATTGCTACCAAAATTTTCGACTAAATATAGTCAGCGATCAATTTATGACCGTTATCATTACCGTCGGAAAATTAGCGACCAACCACGGTCCGGTAGCCCGTAGCAGAACAATCGCAAATTTAGAGCAACCCTTTTTTGACTAGTCCGTTTTTTTAATATACTAGAACAACCTTTTTTGACTAGTCACCTGACCCAAACCGACCCTTTTCTATCATCTTCAATTTCACAAACTAAAATCAGCAACAAAGATAGGTTCATCAAAGATAAAAAATTATCAAACCAAATATCTCAAACTTTATAACATGAAAAGATCCACACAGCTTTCCATCCCTCAAAAACACTTGCTTTTTTTTCACCATATGCAATTACAACCTTCACCACTAGTTTAATTTCTAAAAGAACAATTTCTTGACATTTTTCGACATTCAAAAACACAGAATATCTTTAAAAGGGCTATTATTGAGTAGAATCATGACCTGTGCTATCTGCATGCATGTCCATTGAAAAATCTTGATGATCATTATTCTTGACACCATACGCTTCTTGAGATATATGATAGTTTTGAAGGCTTCGACGAACAGGGCTTGATAACGCGTTTGAGAAAATGTAGTTTTTGGATTGTTGATCGTTGTTTGGCCCACTAGATGACGCAGAACTTATAAAAGGGTTGGTGACTTGCTGGTTCTGCTGTGCGGTTCTTGGAGCCGTTGGTGGGTCCTCCACAGATAAGTCTAGCTCAGCCTGTACAGTATTGATGAAATCTGATTGTTAAATAAAGTAAAAGATGAAAGGAAGATATGACTAGTATCCACATGTTACGTGTATAATATAGTACCTCGATATAGGCTAGTATGTCTTCTGAGGTCACTCTCAAACCTTCAGCATCTTGCTTAGAAATCCATTGATAGAGCTTTTCCTGCAAAATAATAATATTAATTCAACAAAAAGTACATTGATAAGATTATCATCAATTTCTAGTTATTTTAATTCAACAAACTCACTCGAACGCATTGACAATGAATCAAAACTGACATTTCAAACAACTATAGAATAAAAGAATGGCTACTATTATAATTTATAACGCCATAAAACCATACATAAGACCTCATCATGTTAACTAATGAAGATAACACCAAAAAGCTACTTCCTTTAATCAAAAACCCTTGTACGGAAACATATGTTTTGCATTTCAAAAATCCTCAAGGGTTTAGCTAGCCTTTGTACGAATACTCGTTTGATCTACAACGATAAAACACTTAATCAAACACACTTTATTTAAAACATACTGTGGCCGTACAATTACACCATCTTCCAACTTGGAAAACACATTCTGATGGTTTTGCTAAACCGTGGCTCAACACACATCTTAGCAATCTACAAACACATATTTGACCAATGACAACGACGATATAACATAGTTTTCAAGAAAAAAAACTATTGTAACAGTTATAAAGCACACTTAACATGCATCACCAACAAAATACCCCTTTCAACTAGAGCTGCAAACAAACCGAACGAACATGAACAAGACCTTGTTAGTGTGCGTTTGTTAAGAAATATATGTGTTCACGAACTGTGCATGAATGCTTACCGAACGAAATTTTATCATTTTATGTTCGTGTTCGTTTGTTAAAGAAATGAACCTGTTCGTGTTCGTTTGTTAATCTTAGGCAACGAACGTTCATAAACACAAACTAATGTTCATGAGCACAAATGAAAAACACGAACACAAAGATGCGTTTATTAACAGAATAATAATACGGTGACACTTATTTAATATTTTATTTGTCAATTAAAGCATTTAAACAAGATATACAAACTAAAAACAATAATGAACTATCGAACACAATCGGACATAAACGAACACGTTACCGAACGTTCACCAACATAAACAAACGAACGCAGCTTCTGTTCATGTTCGTTCATTTAACTAAACGAACGAAATATCTTGTTCGTGTTCGTTTATCTAATAAACGAATGAACACAAACAAACTTCCCGCCGAACGGTTTCAGTTCGTTTGCAGCCATACTTTCAACTATGCAAAACCTACAGACAGACAAACAATCCCACCACCAAACAAACAAATCCAAATATCAACAACACATATTCAATTTCTTCAACAAATAGCACATACAAACAAAGTGCCCTAATGAATTTGCTAATACAGACAGATTATTAAACTTACCAAAACAAAACAAACACAAAACCTGATAGAAACAAAAAAGCACAAAAACTAGGGTTTTGAAAAGAAATGATATACCAAACCATGGCGTTCACCGGAGAGAAATGAGAGCTTCTGATGACTCATGGCCTGCGAATAAAGCTGCGAGAGAGAATTAGCGGCGTTGCAGAAGGAAGAGTACATCGTCCGATCCACTTCGTCCAGGCTCGTTGCCAATGATTTCCTCTTTTTCGCCATTAATATTATTGGAATCTAGAAAGATATATGAGGCGTTGGTTATTATTATTGTTGTATCTCCGTCTCGCTAGAAAACCTAAGGTGAAGGTGTTTCCGGCGAATCGGATTCCGGCAACCGGTGGCTGTGAGAGACGAGGAGGTTCTGTTACGGTTTAATGTGTAATTTATCTCTGAATTTGGTGGTAAAGATATTTTGGGGGTCACATGAGGGGTGTAATTAAACTAGGGATAGCACGTACTCGTTCGGTATCGAATCAGTACTGGTATCGAAAAATGTGGAAAAGTGGTACTGATACCGGTATGGAATACATCGGTTCGGTACCGGTACTTATCGGTGTTTTACCTGTAAATACCGATACCGAATATACCTGGTTCAGTACCGGTACCCGATACCAAATGCTCATCCCTAAATTAAACCTAAATGCTCGAGAGAAATGATTGACTCGATTAAAATCTTGAACGAGTCGAGTCTTAACAACCTGGAGCCTGAAATAAAGCTCGTTTAGTCTGAGCTCGAGCCTGAATACAAAGCTCGTCTGGGCTTGCGAGCCTAAACGAGTCCAAACGAAAATTTCGTTTTTATATAATAATAATAATAAATAATAATAATAATAATAATAATAATAACAATAATATTGGTGGGCCGAGCTTTAGCCGTTTGAGGTTGTTCTAGCTCGAGCTGAACCTGAGCTTTGGGTTTTATTCGTGAGCCGAGCCCAAGCTTTGGGTTTTATTCATGAGCCAAGTTCGAGCTCAAATAAATAGGCTCAAACAAAGCTGAGCTCAAGCCTAGTCGGGTTTGGGCTCAGTCCGGCTTGTTTACACCCCTAGGTTATATTATCAAATTTTCATAATACTTTAATTAAAAATTGAAAAACCACGTTTTATTTATCTATAAAGTTTGTTTATGCAGTGGAAATATATGTGAAATTGTGAATACCCTAATTATATAAAACCGAATACAAAATAGCAAAGTACACTTTTAATGATTTTATGTTATTTAATAGTTTTGCATATTCTACAACTTTGAAATACTATTTGTTATATCTTGTAAGAATATATAAGCCATTAATATGTTCGATTTCTATTCAAGTAAAGGAGTTCACCTAATCTTATACATGTCTAAAGTTGCAAAATTTCTTTTAACTAATAATATACTCAGACCCAAACCCATATACCGGTCCCTTAAAGTCTCGGGTATTCTCAACGACCTACAGTTTTTATAGCATCCATAGTTATGTTCTCTTTCAAAGCTCGGGTGAAGTTAAAAACATACAATTTACAAAATCCCACCCTTATAAAAGATTTAACATTTTTGAAAGGTTTGATACATTTTAGTTGACCCATTTATCAACTCTCTATATATTTTTTTTTGAAGGGTGACTTTCAATCTGTAACTGACCATTGGTCACCGGGTTCCCGTCTAGGACGGTTACCCGTCAGCCCAGCTTTCGCAGACGCGATGTTCTATCGGGCCCCGGCTGCCGCTCTGACTGACCTTCGCCCGGAAACCATACTGCCCCCACACGAGAGACTCGCTGGGGTAACAGCTGGGTAAAACCGGGTTGCCCTCAAGACCGCACCATGCCTCGGTAGGATACTTTTAGATAAATTGACTGAAATAAACCACAAATTATATTCTCCCTAAATTGTGGTGGTCCTTGACTCCTTAGTGTATAAAGTATAAACTATAAAAGTACTTTGGGTCCAAAAGAAAAGAAAGAAACATGTGCTTGGAATCGGGCCCATAATTTATGCTGATTTTGTTTTATTTGGGCCCAATTGTGTGTTAAGTTTTGGTTAAAAGCCTATTAATGCATTATCAAAAGAACATGAGCCAAGCCCATTTGATAGAACTGTTAAAAACCGAGGTGTTTAAACTTTCAATTTTCAAGGGCAATTTCCTTTTTTTTTTATTCTCATACTTCACTCTTTCAATTTCGAACCTCAAAATAACTTCTATTACAAACGAATCGAACTTTTATCGAGATTGAACTATGAGAATCAACACAAGCTCTTATCGTGCTTCTCAAGTTTTATGTAAAATATATATTTTTTTAGTTGTTCTAGAAATGTATTTTACTATTAAATACGATGTATGTATGTATGTATGTATGTATGTATGTATGTATGTATGTATGTATGTATGTATGTATGTATGTATGTATGTAGGTGTGTGTCTAGCCGGTGTCGAGTCTTCTAGAGTCGAACTTAAGTTTGTATATTGAAGGCTATTTGACTAATGAATTTAAAGTCATACATGACCTAAGTGTTAGGCCAACACATATATCATGTATCAATACACGACTAGTTACTTAGGATGAAAATACTAAATTGTATGCAAATATAAACATAAACCGGAGACAAACACAAGAACGATTTTGTATGATTTGACGAAATTTAGCGATCGGCTTAATCCATTGGCATTAACAAACATCTCTTATTCTTGCTCTCGAAGCTACACTATTGGAACACTAACTATAAATATTTATAGCATAAACTCTGGCAGTCTAGCTGACATGAGCTTGTGTCTTATACACTATAATGCTGTTTTTTTTTTTTTTTTTTTTCTGAAAAGCCCTGCGCAAGCTCTTTTGTCTGCACCGCGCAGACCACGCGCAGATTGTTTGTTTTTCCGAAGACGTTTCATTAAAAAACGTCTGTGCGAGCTATTCTTGGTGCAGACTTGGCCCAGTCACTTATAAGATCTTTTAAGGTCTGCAGAGAATTAAACTGGTAATGTCAATAATCCTCTCCCTTTATCACTCACCGAGAATAAGTGTTTGTCATATACACCTTTTAACATGACAATCATTGATGTACAACTATTTATTATTATTATTATTATTATTATTATTATTATTATTATTATTATTATTATTATTATTATTATTATTATTTTCACTCCGGATCATGTTCACAATAATCGAACAGAGACAAAATCCATTTGATTTGTCATATCATCTCAAATCATGATTTGACAATAAAGTTAAGCTTAGTTCTATTTCAAAGGGGTAAGATCAAATAAAAAGTTAATTTTCCCTAAGTAGGATGAGAAGGAATCTTAACCATTCATTTTTCAAATCAATGGTTAAGATGAAAGTGTAGGAGAAAGGAGGAGTGGAAGGGTATCTTGGTAAAATCATATTTATAGACTTTCTCTCTCCACATGCAAGGCACATGCATACTTCACCCACATTTTTTAAACGTTAATAACTTTTTTATACGACATTATTTTTTCATAAAAATTTCACCGTAAAATCAAGCGTCTTTTTATCTTTAATTTGAGTACCATATTGCTATATAAAATATGAAGACTTAAAAAACCCACTAAAATGTGTTGTATTTCTATGTTGTATAACATTTTTTTGTGCTGGATTTTTGTACTATATTTCTGTGCTAAATTTTTTGTGTTGAATTTTTTTGTCTTAAATTTCTTTTTCTCAATTTTTTTGTGCTAGATTTTTTTGTACTACATTTTTTTGCTGGATTTTTTCGTGCTATATTTTTTTGTACTACATTTTTTTGTACTACATTTTTTGTGCTATACTTTTTTGTATTAGATTTTTTTGTGCTAGATTTTTTTGTACTAGATTTTTTGTACTAGATTTTTTTTGTTGTATTTTTAAAAAACAAAAGGGGTGCCACATGTCATTTTCACTCCTATTTATAAGGACCAAAATGCCCTTCATTCCTAATTATTAGGAGTGCCACATGTCATCATCAGAATCCTTCTTAGGCTACTTAGGCAAAATCCACTTTTTAGTGGATCTTTCCCCCTATTTCAAATATATATATATATATATATGTATGTATGTATGTATGTATGTATTATAACAACTGGCGGATCAATAGCCACTGCTTAAATCTCGATCGTCCCCTTAAAGGTATGGTTAAATCCTTCGATCGCACCCTAAAAAATAAATTTTGGGTCCACCACGGATTATAACATAACTTTTATCGTTTCAAATGCACTTTTAAACAATATAGATTGAAGGATTACGAGCATTGTCTATGTATGACAATGCTACATGCCACATCTATAGATGCTAGAGTTCTTTATGCAATCAAATTATGGCAATTTATTTTGTTATATAGTTCCTATTTTTTTTTTGTGGTTTCTCACACTTTAATTCTATTTACATGGAAAGTGATTATGTTAGTGGTTAGCTATTGTAAAATGGTATAGATCTAACAAGAATACATAAACACCCAAAACGTGACAAAATCTTATTATTAACCTAAACCAAAAAGTACCCAACCAAAACCCTAGATCTCAAATATCTGAGATCTATACAAAACAAAGTACAGATTCAACAGATTAGAAAATCTGTTGAATATGAATGAAGAAATACAAACAATACAAAGAAAATAAATTGAGATCAACACGATCTCAAATACAACCAAAATCTCTTAACAGAGATCTATAACACTGATGAAACTCTTCAACAGCTTGATGAACTGATCACCACACGAACAACTCAGATGATCAACGAGAATACGGAGAGAAGTAGACGAAACCCTAAGAAATATCTGGAACAACTGAACTCATCTTCTCTCTCATCTATTATATATCAGGTCACAATTACAACTTTCACAATAGCCCCTGATCTCTTCAAATGTTCCAGTACAGCCCTTGGCCCACAACAACCTGACCAACAACTTACCAACAACTTGTAACCGAACCCAATGGCCCAACTTATTAGCAAATAGACCAAAGCCCAATAAGCTAAACTCAAATATAAATACAGTCTAATATAATGTTTGCAAGAGAAATTAGAAACATATCATTTTAACATCCCCCCATAATTTCAAACTGCAAACATATCAAATAAACCCAACTTCTCACACAACAAACTATGCTGAACAAGGTTTAAACCTTTTGTAAAAATGTCTGCTAACTGTTCATCAGTAGCAACTTTATATGGTTCAATAATGCCACTTGCAATTTTTTCTCGCAAAAAATGCAAGTCCAATTCAAAGTGTTTTGTCCTTTCATGGAAAACAGGGTTTAAAAAAATAGATATAGCATATTTGCTATCACAAAACAGTTTTATAGGCAAAGTACAAAATACCTTCAACTCACTCAAAACATTTTTAATCCACATTACCTCACATGCAGCTGAACACATTGCCCGGTATTCAGCCTCTGCTGTGGACCTAGAAACAATTCCTTGTTTCTTACTTTTCCAGGATACAAGAGTATCCCCAAGAAACACTCCAAAACCAGTAACTGATTTTCTAGTTTTGGTGCACTTTCCCCAATCTGAATCAACATAACATGAAAGATCACAACTACCTGTTTTCCTGAACATAACACCCTTCCCTGGACATTGTTTTAAATACCTTAACAATCTTAAAGCAATATCCAAGTGTGATTGGCAAGGTTTATGCATGTATTGACTCAAAAACTGGACAGCATAACTTATGTCTGGACGAGTTAAAGACAAGTATATTAACTTGCCTATTAACTTTTGAAACCCAGTCACATTCTCAAGAAAGTTTTCATCTTTATCAGTTTTGACAGTAATAACATGTGACTGTTCAATAGGGGTTCCAACAGGCTTACAACCTAAATACCCAAACTCAGATAGAAGTTCAAGACAGTATTTCCTTTGGGACAAACAAATAGAACTACCAGAATACAGAACCTCAATACCAAGAAAATACTTTAACAAGCCTAAGTCTTTAATTTGAAAACTATCACTCAAACATTTTTTAACAATCATAATTTCAGAAGAACTATTCCCTGTAATTACAATATCATCAACATACACTAACAATATCACAACAACATCATTCTTATTCAAAATAAACAAAGAATGATCACACAAACTTTGAACAAAACCCATATCAAGTATAACAGATGTTAACTTTTCATTCCACTTCCTTGGGGCTTGTTTCAGTCCATAAAGGGACTTAACAAGCTTACAAACCTTATTCTTATCATTATCATAATAACCTTGTGGCAAAGACATATAAACCTCTTCTGATAATGATCCGTATAAGAAAGCATTATTTATATCAAGTTGATATAATGGCCAACAGTTATTCACAGCAATCTTTAACACAATTCTCACAGTAACCATTTTAACTACTGGTGAGAAGGTTTCACCAAAATCAATACCTTCTCTTTGGTTAAAACCTTTAGCAACTAACCTAGCCTTATATCTCTCGATTTCACCATTAGCCTTATACTTTATTTTATACACCCATTTACAGCCAATTGGTTTTCTACCCTTTGGTAAGTCAACAATTTCCCAGGTTTTATTCCTAAGAAGGGCCTCCATTTCATTATTCATAGCCTCTACCCATCTAGAATCTTTAACAGCCTCATTGTATGAACAAGGCTCAATGGACTTATTTAAAGAAGTAACTAAACACAAATTATCAACAGACAAGTTTGCATAATTCACAACCTTTTCAATCCCATATTTTACTTTACCTTCTACAACAAAATCACTAAATTTTTTTGGAAAAGACACCTTCCTAGAAGACTTCCTAATGGACTGTCCCTCGGATAGGTTGGTCTCATCATGAACTACAGTGTCCTCTGCCCTGCCAACATTACCCAAACTACTACTACCCAACTGCCCACTTTCAGAATTTACATTCTCAACATTTTGGGCAGTGGCAGATGTAGAAGATGACACTGGCTGCTGATCATCACTGCAGTGATCTTGAGCACCAGTTGTACCCTCTTCATCATTGGGAACATTAGGAACTTCAGGCATACTTGTTTCAGTTAAGTCAAAAAAGTTTATATGGTTTAAATCTGTTTTATTTATTAACTCTTGACCTTTAATCAGATTAGACTTGAAAGGGTATACATTCTCATAAAATTTTACATCTCTAGAAAAAAACACTTTTCTATTATCTAAACTTAGTAATTTGTAACCCTTTTTCATATTTGAATAACCAACAAAAACACACTTATCAGCATGATAAGTAAACTTATCAGTTTCAGACAAGACAGTACTAAAACAAAGACATCCAAAGTTCCTTAAGTGATCAAATGAGGGCTTAAAACCATAAACAATTTCATAAGGACTCTTACCACCTAACACAGAAGAGGGTAACCTGTTAATTAAGTAGACAGCAGTTAATATACAATCAGACCAGTACTTTAAAGGTAAACTACTTTGAAACATTAAAGCTCTAGCTGTGTTCAAAAGATGTCTGTGTTTCCTTTCCACCACACCATTTTGTTGTGGTGTGTAAGGACAAGAAGTTTGATGTAATATACCTTTGTTTTTACAAAACACACTCATTTGATTATTTACAAACTCAGTACCATTATCACTCCTAAACACCTTAATTTTTTTCTCAAATTGAGTTAAAACCAGTTCATAAAAACTACACAAGTTTTCAAACACTTCTGTTTTATTTGTTAACATGTAACACCAGACAGTTCTTGAAAAATCATCAACAATGGTTAGAAAATATTTGTACCCTTCATAACTTGTTACTTTATATGGACCCCATACATCAAGATGAACTAACTCTCCTATAGATTTTGACTTATGTTCACTAAGCGGAAATGGTACTCTAACTTGTTTAGCCCTATGACACACATCACACAGACCGTGATCAACACTGTTAACACCAAACTTCTCTTTTAACACAGCTAGCACTTGATCAGATGGATGACCCAATCTACTATGCCATAAACCAGACTTAACAAAACTATTAAAACAAACATTTACTGAATTACCATATTTTCCCACAAAATACAGACCACTATCTTGACTACCAGTCACCAGGATTCTCCTTGATTTGGAATCCTGTAACACACAACTATCCTCTTTAAACACAACATCAATATTATTATCTTTAGCTAGCCTATGAACAGATAACAAGTTGACATGATACCCTGGGACATAGAAAACATCTTTTAAAATAACACCATCCATTAACTTGACATTTCCAATTTTTAAAACTTTAACATTTGTTCCATTAGGATGACCTACTTTAAGATCAAAATCAGAAACATCAATTATATTAAACATGTCTTTATCACTATTTACCATATGTTGACTAGCCCCAGAGTCAACTATCCAACTTATTATACCTTCAAAAAACATAGAACTAGAACAACTAACACCACTAGTAACAAAGCAGGACTCACCCCCTACATTTGTTGACTCCACTCCAGTACTTGCAACATTAGCAGACTTATCACCAACTAAATTTAACAATTTAGCTATCTGTTCAGGTGTAAAAGGCAAACCAGAAGTGGACACACAAGAAGAAGACCCAACAGCAGCATTGGATTTACCATTTACGTTAGTTTTACCAGATGAGTTATTAATTCTTTTTCTAAAGTTAGGAGGATAACCAATTAGTTCAAAACATCTATCAACAGTGTGACCCAGCATATTACAATGTGTACATTTTAAAGCAGGATTAGGTCCTCTTTGATTAAATGTTTTCTTCCTTGATTCAAAAGACTGGTTTGACTTAGAAGCAAAAGAAACACTTTGGCCTTTTGACCCACTACCACTTGACATTCTATGTGACTCCTATCTAGACACAACAGAAAAAGCAACCTTGACAGATGGAAAAACTTCTCTGGTTAACAGATTTGTTCTTACTGGTTGATAAACATCATCCAACCCCATAAGAAATTGCATTAGTTTAATTAACATTGAAAAATCATTATAATCTTTTGCAGCCTTACATGAACATGTGGGTAGTTTGAGCATAGCATCAAACTGCTTCCACATAGTAGTAAGCCTGTTGTAATATTCAGCCACAGTTGAACCATTTTGAGAAATACAATTAATTTTTTTAAACAAATCATAAACCACAGAACCATCTATCTTGTCATAGGTTTCTTTTAAATCCTCCCAAACCTCTGATGCAAGTGTAGAAAACACTTAACCCAAAAATAATTCCTCAGAAACAGAATTCAACAGCCAAGTTAAAACAACTGAGTTACATCTATCCCATTGACTAGCAAGAACATGATCCTCTGTGGATCTTTCACATTTACCATCAACAAATCCAAACTTATTCTTGGCTTCTAAAGCTAATTTCATAGAAGTTGACCACACAGAATAGTTTTCAGTACCTTTCAACTTAACACTAACAATAGTAAGAGCACTAGAATCACTAGGGTGAAGATACAGTGGATCTCCAATATCCAACTTACTTATCAAAGTCTGAGATGTGCTGGCATTTGGATCTGGCTCACCCATGACAACAAGACACACCAATTAACAAACACAACAAACAGAAAAAAGTGCCGGTCCTCACTACCCCGACTTCAACTAATCAACCAACAAAAAACAATAACAGAGATGAGAAGAAGATATCCTCACAGAGGGTGCAACAGCTTCCAGAACTTTGAATATTGTAACCTTCTAGGGTTACAAAATATCACAAATCAAACAAAAATAAACTGGTTAGTTTGCCCTGAATCTTCTTGGATTCAGAGACCAACACAGCCTTCAAAGAACTCCAAGATCTACACCGTCACTCTTTCCAAGATCAGAGATAACACCAGATCTACAACAAAAAACAAATTAGTACAAACTAAACACAAAAAACGAATCAACAGCGGAAGACTTAGATCTGATGTTCAGAGCCTGATATGCTCTGATACCATGTAAAATGGTATAGATCTAACAAGAATACATAAACATCCCAGATGTAGTGACAAAACGTGACAAAATCTTATTATTAACCCAAACCAAAAAGTACCCAACCAAAACCCTAGATCTCAAATATCTGAGATCTATACAAAACAAAGTACAGATTCAACAGATTAGAAAATCTGTTGAATATGAATGAAGAAATACAAACAATACAAAGAAAAGAAACTGAGATCAACACGATCTCAAATACAACCAAAATCTCTTAACAGAGATCTATAACACTGATGAAACTCTTCAACAGCTTGATGAACTGATCACCACACGAACAACTCAGATGATCAACGAGAATACGGAGAGAAGTAGACGAAACCCTAAGAAATATCTGGAACAACTGAACTCATCTTCTCTCTCATCTATTATATATCAGGTCACAATTACAACTTTCACAATAGCCCCTGATCTCTTCAAATGTTCCAGTACAGCCCTTGGCCCACAACAACCTGACCAACAACTTACCAACAACTTGTAACCGAACCCAATGGCCCAACTTATTAGCAAATAGACCAAAGCCCAATAAGCTAAACTCAAATATAAATACAGTCTAATATAATGTTTGCAAGAGAAATTAGAAACATATCATTTTAACAGCTATATTGTAAAATATCAATTGGCAGGTGGTCCATTGACAAAGGCAAAACGTTTAAACATCTTGGGAGAATGTGTTATTGGATTTAAGTCTTACAGACGAAAGAAGTAAATAAATTTTACGTTCAAAAAAAGGTATACTGGAAAACGAACAACAAATTCATGTCAAAATAAATAAAAATATATGGTCGCTATGAATGAAAACTACTAATCAAAAGAATACAGATTTATGTGGAGAAAATGTTCTTATATATTACCAAATAAATTATAGTTGACGTATTATAGCTATTTATGTATTTTTCATACAAAAATCAATACATATATACATAAATTAGATGATAGTCAAAAGTGTAATATGTGACATCTTCAAGCATCCTCTTGTTAACGTATCAGTCACATAAAGCAATTAAATTAAATAATTCGAATTCATTTGTCAACCATGTATAGTTATCACACAAATCAACAAACCAACCATGGTTTTTTGCGATAAAAGAGAGAAAAACAAAATCATAATTTACTTCTTCGATCTTAAAAATACAATATATGTTTATGTTTCTTGAAATTAAAAAACAAGACGGAACAAATTTCATTTATGTATAGAGTTTAAACATGTGTATGATATATCTAAATAAATGGTAAAGAAAAAAAAACATAACATGCATATTTGTATATAAGAAATAAAAATTTGAACCACGAATAAAAAAATATAAACAATTTAGGGGTTTTTCTTAATATATGAATACAAACTTAGAAGATTTAAATATTCAAGCATTATTATAAAGTTAAAACATAAATATAATATATTGCACATGACTATAAAGTATCGCCGGTTTGACACTTCAACAAAATTCTTGTAGACTCCGTAAAGTTAAAATTCTTATAAAAAACCGCAAAAAACTTCATTAACAAACGACCAAAAACTCACAAAAACGGGACGGCCCAAACGAGACTACATAATCTTATGGGTTAATTGCATGCACAAAAATATTGCTAAACTAGAGTATATCGGGGAGAGTGTATCAGGGTAGTTGAGATCTAATACCATAGTTTATGTATTTTTTTTAGATGTATGGTAGACTTCTATTAGACCATCATAAGGAATGGAAGGGTACAAAGAGGGGGCATGAAATGTTGTGGCAGCCATGTTAACAGAGGGACGTGGTAAAAAAGTACGGAATGGAAGGGGCATGAAAGTGACGTTATTAAAGAAAAATAAACATCAACTAATCAAAATCAACCCAAACTACACCTACCAATCAAGAGCATTCATATCGTCAAACAAAAGCCCTCCACGCTGGTGAAAAAACCCCCGCACACACCACCATGCCGTCCTCCACGTCATGTGCGGGGTAGTGTGCTTGGCGTGGACTGACTTCCACGCCCACTCCGTATAGTCTCATATAAACATAATAATAGAGTATATCCTGCAAGTCGTAGGTATATAAATATTTAGAAGTAGATTAGTTTACCATTAAAAAAGAAAAACATAATTTTATATATTATTATTATTATTTATATAATATAAGGAGTTAATTATGTTTTTCATCTACGTGGTTTGTTGAAAATAACCATTACAGTTCATTAGTTTAAAAATTGCTAAAACAGTCCCTGTACTTTCACTTTTGTAACAGTTACAGTCCACCCTCACTAACGTCATCCAATTATTCTGTTAGTTTATTTGAAATGACCATAACGCCCTTGTTATTAAAACCACAATATAAATAAATAAAGAGTTAATTATGCTCTTTGTCCCTTTGATTTTTTTTTGGAAGGTGACTTTCTATGTACTGGACCAGTGGTCACCGGGTTCATGTCGAAGACAATCCCCCGTCAGCCCCGCGCTCTCGGACGCGATGTTCGATCGGGCCCCGGCCGGTGCGTAAGCTGACTTCCGCCCGGAAACCATACTGCCCCCACACGAGTGACTCGCTGGGGTAACAGCTGGGTAAAACCGGGTTGCCCTCAAGACCGCACCATGCCTCGGTAGGATACGATCTATCATTGGGACGTCCCCCCCCCCTAAGACCACAAGTGGGAGTCGAACCGGTGACCTCCAAGGAGGGCCGGCCGACTTAACCCAAGTGGGAATACCCACTGGGCCACGTTGTCCCTTTGATTTGATGAGAATAACTATTACAGTCCATTAGTTCAAAAATTATCAAAACAGTATCGATATAAATAAAGCAACTATAAGAAAATGAAAATAACACAACAACTTTATGAGAGCTTAGTAACATTATATGAGAATCCAGTGGTTATCAAACAAATGTGCAATTTATGAGTAGTTAAAAGAGTGTATAAGTAAGTTGTCATTTAAAAAAGGTAGCATTGTATAAGGGTTTAGCGAGGAAACCAAACCCCTCTCAAAGTAAACCTATGTTTATTTAAATGTATTAATTTTCGAGTCTTTCAATTTTTAAATTGGATCTTCATACACTATTTGTCTTCCATCTTAATAACTTGGTTTTAAGGATTGTTTGGGAATGAACTTAAAAGCCCCCACTTACTTACGAGACTTGCACCTCTATCATCTAAACTAGTCCCACAATGGCTCTATTTTAATAAGTTGTAAGCGGATTTTAATCTTTTATATATGTGAATTAAGTTAAGTTTAGCCAACCATGTTTTCAATAAAGGCGTGTTCATTTTTATTTAAACTAACTTAATAGATAGAGTTAATTGCCATTTTAGTCCCTGTGGTTTGGCCCAATTTGCCAGTATAGTCCAAAGGTTTCATTTTTAACATCTGGATCCAAAAAGGTTTCATCGTTGCCATTTTGGTCCAACTGACTTAACCCCATCCATGCTTCTCAGTTAGTCAAAGGGTATTTTTGTCATTTTGTCTATTATTTTAATTAAAGGTTTATTTTTATCATTATTAAAACCCAGTTTAATAAACCACCACAAACCAAGTTTAATATAACATCTGATTTCTCACATCTCTCTCTTTGCCACACCACCACATGCTCGCTCCCAACCACCACTCCCTGCCTGCACTAGTGAAACCACCACCACTACCCACCCACCCCTTTATGGATTCCAACTTCAAAACAGCAGCCTCAACACATGTAACTCACATTGCAATTTACCCAACCCCTTTTCAATTCTGACTCTCATTTTAAAAAAGGATTCATTCAAGTTTAATCAAAATGAGACAGAACACAGCACGATATCAAAACTATCACTAGGGGCAAACAATTTCCAATACTGGATCCTTTCAATTCCCATAATCAGTTTCAAGAAAACAAACTCATCAAAAGCTTACAATAACGTCAAATTACACAAAACAAGACTCGATTAACAATCCGAAAGTCGACCCAATAACGCACCTGATACACGCAATTTCCACCTGAATCGAGGTAAAGAACCAGGTGTATGGAACCCCCTGTTGAACCGGTGAAAGAGGAAAAGAAAAACACCGAGTGAGGGTTAGTGGCGGTCTGGTCGGAGGTTCCTCATATACGTCAGTCACCAAGCTCTGAACTTTCTCTTTCTATGAACCACCACCTTCACCTCCTGCCACCGTGAACCATCACCGCCGCTGCCACCGCCATCATCTCACCTCCGCCTCCCTTCCCTCATCAAAGATCTGCTTCTCTCTCATCTCATAAAACCCCCAAATTCACTGAAACACCTTCACCTCCTGCCACCGTGAACCATCACTGAAACACCTTCACCCTCTACAAAACCCACCACCTTGCACCGCCCATTCCCAACCCAATCAATCACAACCTCCAAGTTCAAATCGCACATAGATCTTCAAATCAATCACCACCTACAAAACCCACAACCCAGCGCCGCCGTTTATCACCATCAACACCCACCTCCGCCATCATCACCAGCAACACCCCACCTCCACTGTTATCACCGTAAACATCCACAACGACAAACTCACCATCAACACCCACCGCCGCTGTTTATCACCATCAACACCCACCTCCTGCCACCGTGAACCATCACTGGATGAACAGTTTGTGGTGGAGGTGTGTGTGTTGTCACCGGAATATCGGCCGAAGCTCGCCGGAGCTCTGCTGGTCGCACATCGGAAGGAGGATCAGGTGTTTGTTTGTGAATGAGAGAGAGACAGGAGAGAGTGAGAGATGAGAGGTGGTTGACCTGCACAATATCTGTATACATATATATAGATATATGTTATTATAATTATTATATATAAGATAAATCTTATATAAATGATTAAAAGAAAAAAATAAAGTGGAATTAAAAATAATATATGAAATGACAACATTGCCCCTGACTTAACTGAGGTCCATGGATGGAGTTAAGTCAGTTGGACCATAATGGCAACGATGAAACGTTTTTGGATCCAGATGTTAAAAATGAAACCTTTGGACTATACTGGCAAATTGGGCCAAACCACAGGGACTAAAATGGCAATTAACTCTAATAGATATTAATCAATTAATCAATATAATAACTTACTTTATATAAAAGCTTAACAAACATGAAAATATATAGAATTCTATCCCTTTTATCAAAGGACTCATCTTTTCATGGAATCCAATAGATGAAAATAACCATTTTGTCATCATTTGTGTACCTTCGATTAGCATCAATGGCATACATAAAAGAGCATACACAATAAACAAATATATATATATATATATATATGTGTGTTTGTTATTGGTTGTTTTTGGCCTAACAATTTAATATCGCATTATAATATTCCCAAGATCCACTTTTTGAGTTAGATTTATGTTTGAAAAATACTCAAACTTGTACTTTCTCATCAACACATTTACCTCATAATCTCAAAAGTCAAAGTCAAACCACCAAAACCTAACTTTTCCAACGTCTAAAGTTATTCATAAACTTGTTCCTTTTCTTTTAATCCTACTTTTCTTTTAGAGTTAATTATTGTTTTCGTCTATGTGGTTCGTCAAAAATCACTATTTCAGTCCACTAGTTTAAAATTTGCGATTTCAGTCCCTATGGTTTCACTTTAGTAACCATTTCAGTCCACCTCGTAACCATTTCAGTCTCTGTACTTGACAGAATAATGGATTGAAATGGTTACGAAAGTGAAACCACAGGAACTGAAATCACAATTTTTAAACTAATGGACTGAAATAGTAATTTTTGACAAACTACAGGGACGAAAACAGTAATTAACTCTTTCTTTTATGACACTATCTTCTTGTTAAAATCACATTTAAATTCGTATAAATCCAAGTTAATTACACATACGGTATTCTTTTGAAATGTTCATATTACGATTTGTAAAGCTTTAATAAATTTGATATTTTTCACTAACAGTTGTTAAAAGTTTATAATGCATGTGAAATTGTCATTTTAAATAATTGTCTTCACAAGTTTTATTATTGTAAGTCACTAAATCTAGGAATAATAAAATAAAGGATGCACATAATGATATACGGAATTAAGTGTTTGGTATATGTATCATGTACACATTTGAGTAAAAAAAGCTATTGGTTATCATTATATGTTTGCTTTAGTTGATGAAAACGTTACATCTAAATCGAAGGACATAAAAAACAAGATTACATTGAGTTTGATTAGAACAAATTACTACAAGTTTATGTTTCATACGCTCATAATATAATTTGTATATAGACAACAGGCATGGTGATCACAAGGTTGATGGGGGATTGCAACTATTTCTTCCCCGAAACCAACCTCGTGTGCATACCACAGTATCAGGACAGTATCAGGACACTATTTACTATGCTTACCTCGACGTGAAAGACAACCTTATTTGAAAGTAACCATCACCACGTCTCAAGCCCACCTAACCACTCCATATAAGCAAAGACACACTTCACACACCTAACAAAGACATGCCCATGAAAAAGTTATGTTTCAAATTGTAAAGAGTTCTTGTATGTTACACTCATCGTAAAATCTCTACTTGTGAACCATGGCAGAAAGATTGTTATTGTATGACTTTACGTGAATTCGCACCAAAAACATTACAATTTGCTAAATCAATATTTCAAAATACTCCCAAGGAAAACTCTCGGGTGAAATCCAATATTTTTATCTCTTATTGTACTTCTAGAAAATACATTTTGACAATCACACCAAGTACTTCCTTTCAAACTATTCTTCTCAAAGTCTCAAATTATCCAAGTTTTCTAAAAACAATAAGCAATGTAAGACTAATGCATGAAATCGAGTCTTAAATTAACTAATAATAGACAATTACTAGCTTGTATAATTATCCTTTAATCCATAATACACTTTATTTGACTTATAAATCCCATCTATATTTAAATTTTTAGTCAAAATGGTCTAACTTTATTATTGTCATAAAGTAGCCATGGACTTTTGCATAACCAACAACCTCAAGTTATGCATTAATTTCCTCAAATTAAGTATTAATTTTGATTCATTACCAATAAATTTTAATTCATGTCATTTGTGGGATTTGATCACAAGACCGCCCTCTCTCAAACCTAAGTGTTTAAAGGCTTTGCATTTACCAATAAACCACCACCTCATTAAAGCTAAGCAACTAATCAATCAATTACATTCTCAAGCTTGATTTACTTGTCATATGTAACCAAGAAATCAACTACTCATAAGTAAACAACCTATAAATACAAAGTGGCCCACAAAATGTATTGAGATTAATTAGTAATTGGATTTTATTAAATGTCAAATAAAAGTCAAACAAATCTAATATCAATAAATAAAGAGTGTTAGAAGAATCAACCTATCTGATCTATATGCATAAATCATACTAATTATACAATAAGCTCCTCTACAAGCAATTATGTACATACATTGAGATTCAATAAATAATGGGCTCTTATTCCTATTTAGGGCATCCATTTTGACAATCCCAAAGAAAGTTACTAGGACGCACCTCGCAAAGCAACCACGCACACCATAGTCTTCTTTATATCTCTATAATGTCACCAAACAAGTGAACAACAACTCAACCACTAAACCCCCTCACTTGTCCAACACGTAAGTTAGATACAGTAATACTCGACTCTCTTACTATACATATCATCCTGCCTTTAAACACCATATTCATACACGATAGTCTCGTAGGTCTTTCTCGTGTTGGACTCAAGCATGTACAAAGAGTTAATCTGAGTCCTCTCATAGAGTAAATCTCACCCCTAATTTCATACATAAACCATGTGTTAGAGCGAGTTTCCCGACTCAAAACTTAAGTCCCCTTTATAACATCCTTTTGCCTTTATCTCAATGTTACCTGCCACAAGCCGAAAACTTGATTAGAGAGAAAGAGCCCATTGGCGGAGCTTCTTTAGGGCAGGGTGTCCCCCGACTCCGTCGGTTTTTCGCTTGTAGTGTTAAATTTTACTGAAAATTTTTGATTTTTTTAGTGTAAAATTTTGGATTTTTAAGAGTCTGGCCCCCACCGATTTGGATTTAAAAGTCCGGCCTCCGTCGAATTTTTGTTCAAACTCCGCTACTGAAAGAGCCTATAGTAGATCTATATCCAATATATATGTTATGGAGCTTATATTCTTTGGTACAATATCTCTTTAATAATTACTAAATTTTAAAATATTGCAACTTTTATAAACTTCCGAATCATAATATAGAACTTTGGCTCATTATATATTATATCTAGTTCAATTAACTTATATCTTACTGAAAGCAAATACCTAAAATCATTAGCAATAACTAATAAGACAAATTTGAGAAATCTCTTGTTATCAATATTGATATTTACAATGCTATTAATAAATGAACATGTAAGTTTAAAAACCTAAAACAAACATAAAATACATGAACAAACATAAAATAGTCTAAAGTAGTAAATACGTTATTGAAAAGAAAAATACATTTTGAAATACGGTTCAACCATCCGACCCAACCAGTAACCAATCATTTCAAATAAAATCAACCATTTCTTAATCCAACCAATGAACCCAATCTAAAAGGAGTGCTCAAAACTAGGTATGAATTCGGTACCCTACCAGAGTTGAATTGAACTGAAAGTACTGATCCCAAAAAACACTGAAAGTGGCTGGTATGGTATAATACCAGCATTTGAAAGTAAATTGACCCAAATTACCGTACCATACCCAACCGAAAGTACCGATTTCAAGAAATATGCAAAAAATAAATACCGAACAGGTAAAAGAATTGCTCGGTACTATATCTTGAAACTTAAATAAAGGACGTATTAAAATATCATCATATACACACTAGTGACCGTTTTCTATCTTTATAAAATAATAATAAAATAATTATATTTAAACATAATATAATATATTATATATATCGTATAAAAAAGGAAATAAAAAGAGGAGGAACTTCCTTCATAGTTCGTTCATTGTTTGTTTGTGGGTTTATTTCAGTCAAACTCCTTTCCCTTAACACCACCACCTTCAATCGTGTGAACAACCGATCCATTCATTTCATCCTCAACATCTCAATTCATCAAGGTATATCTATCTGTACACTACTTTTTCTTCCTCAATTTCGTATGAATTTCGTAATGTTTACATACAAATTCACGTTTGTAGATCTGAAATTACTTCACAAATCACGCCGGTTATTACGATCTAGCTTCGGAATAACATTAACTGTTCATTACTTTCATTTCAAGTGTTTGCATAGAGTTTCGATCTGGTTATTTGTGGATCTGATTCTGCATTTTCAATTACTGAAGTATTGTGTTGATTTGATGTTGATTGATTAATTTAATTGATTGAGTTGAAACGGATCGAATACGTGAGATTTGTACCTTTGTTAGTGAAGTTGAGTTGTGATGGAAGTGTAATAATAAATAATAATTATGTGATTTTTTTGCACAAATTAGATGTAGCATACGGAACTGTGTCACAAATTAGATGTACAGTCTGTGTGTATGAGTTTTATGGACGTTAATTTGATTTGGAAGTTGACTTGTTTAGATATTTTTTTATATGTATAATTGCATAGACTGATAGACATACATGTGTTTACTTGTGGTTGGATGATTAGTTGGAACTTTTAAGTTTATTGATCACATGTAGGTTTTGACTAATTGTAGTCAATTTAAGTGTTTTGGTGTTGCTAATTAAGTTTGTGAATCACATGTAGATTTTGACTAATTAGTTTATGAATCACTGTTAATCGTTATCAGTGAATTGAGTTCCTGTTCATAATAGATTGCTATGCTATGCTATTGATTTTGATTATCGTAGATGATAGAGCGTATCGTAATCTTTTTGCGATTAAGATTTACACTACCTATTTATTTCTTAGGTTTTAAGCGCCACTTCTTTGCAAATTTAAGTGCTTTAATCTTTACTACTTACCTAAATAGTTAATGCGGTAAAATATCGGTCAAGGACCGATATTTGAGATATCGGTTATCGCGGTGGGATATCGGTAATTTTAATATCATGCTAAATTTATATATATAGCAATTTAACACTAACAATTGTAACAAGTAAGAACTGACTAAGACTTAAAACACTAACATTTAACAGTAACAACTAACAATTAAGACTTAAAACACTAATAGCAGCAATACGAAGAAAAATGAACGGTAGAAATAAGAAGAATGGTACTGATATCGGGAAAATCGGTGATTTATCGATCAAATATCGGTCCTATATCGGTCAAATATTGGACAATATCGCTGATATTATCGGTACCGATATTTTGACCAATATTTTGTATCGCTATCTCGGCAGAGGACCGATAACCGATATATCACTGATATATCGGGATATTAACTACATAGCTACTTACTGATCTAGTTTTGGAATTACCCTTGAAACTTTCTGAAATTATGACATTATATTAAACTGTTTTTGTGATAATTTTGCTCTAGTTGAAGTATATTTTTATTAGTTTTTTTGTGGTAGTTGGACTCCATGTATGCAATTTTCTAAGTGTTAAATTTCATGGATTTTCAGTACCAGTATTATAGAGCAGTTAACAATTGTAACATCTTTCTTTCCTCGATTTACTGCATTACTTCTCTTTTGATATTTTGTTTGATTTCAGTTGATGCTTGGTATGCTATATTGCTTATTATAAATCTTTTATCTATTTCATAAGATACAAGTGACAAAACAAGAAAGCTTCCTTGGGTAATGTGGAATTGCAGAAATCTATTTTTCATTCACAAGGGGTAAACATTCTTCTGTACAAGAATACCAAAGTATTGTGAAAATGACTCCATCAAGTAAGGCTGATAAAAAGGCAGTAATCGACATTGCAGCATGGACGTTCAACATAGTCACTTCTGTCGGGATTATCATTGTGAACAAAGCTTTAATGGCCACATACGGTTTCACATTTGGTAAGTTCTATATTTAAATTTTCTATTTGATGTTGCCTTGACAACAATGATGACATTTGTTGATTTTTTGTATGCAGCAACGACATTAACAGGATTACATTTTGTTACCACAACCTTGATGACGATTGTTCTTAGGTGGTTAGGTTACATTCAACCGTCTCATCTACCCATTCCAGATCTTCTGAAATTTGTCTTATTCGCCAACTTCTCAATTGTTGGAATGAATGTCAGTCTAATGTGGAACTCTGTGGGATTCTACCAGGTAATATTATAACTTTTATAATTCTTTTAGTCATTTTCTTGGTAATTTATACTTTGTTTAACTAGTTTATACTATCTTTTGTCAGATAGCAAAACTGAGTATGATCCCTGTATCCTGCTTGTTGGAAGTTGCTTTTGATAAGATACGATATTCAAGAGACACAAAACTCAGTATTTTAATTGTTCTTCTGGGTGTTGCTGTCTGCACTGTTACTGATGTGAGTGTTAATACTAAAGGTTTTATTGCTGCTGTTATTGCCGTATGGAGTACAGCTCTTCAACAATACGTAAGCTTTCCATTCTGCAGATTATCCAGATTATAATATTTTAAAGAACAACATAAAAATACACACGTGGATGAATATAGCAACACCTAAAGGTGGCAATTTCAAATAGTTTATATGGAAATGAGTAAGTTCTTTTATATTCTTATTAATACAAAATTACAAAGTTAGTTAAATGAATGGGTCAAATGGATTGAACAACGGGTCAAAAATACACAGTGTAATACTTAATAATACAGTCTTTGTTATCATATCTATTATCTAATACAATAGCTATTTGCAAAATACATAAAAGTATTGGTGGGCGGGCTTAAACCGTTTGGACCTGCATACTTGACCCGCCCGACCCACCTGTTATGTTTCTCATTTTATAGAAGCCGATCATTCTGTCTCATGCTAACTCCAAATTTATATGCAGTATGTGCATCATCTTCAAAGGAAATACCAGTTGAGTTCTTTTAATCTGTTAGGACATACTGCTCCGATCCAGGCTGGATCCCTGCTACTATTGGGCCCCTTTGTGGATTACTGGTTGACTAACAAGAGAGTCGATGCTTTTAAGTTTGATACAGCATCTTCGGTTAGTACACTATAACCTTTATACATGGTTTCTTTCATATATTCATATTTTATCAAATTTAGTCTTGACCCTAACTGTGAAACCACCATCTTTTGCATTGTTCATGCTTCTACATACACAGTTACATACAAAATATGGCATCATCATACATATTTGTTATTGCATTGGTAGCGGTGGATTGTGTTTAATCATTTTTAGAATTGGTACGCGCCAATGTGGGCTGGGTTGACTTGAAACATCCTTTTATCCATTCTTTTTATATAATTATAATAAATAATGAGTGTGTCAAATAACTACGAAAAAAAGTATTTTTGATGACAATCTAGTTTATCATATAGAAAGATTTAAAGAAGTTTTTATAAATTGTTCATGTTTCCTTTTAGTTTTTATCTTATGTAATCTGTCCCACCCGTTAGAGATATATTATTAACCGTAGACATATGGTACAAGCATACTCATGAGCTCCTTTTTCCGGCTGCATTAAATATGAACATGTATGATACTGTTTAAAAACCCGTCTGTTTAAGGTGTTTGAGACTTTGACTTTGACTATCATAACAAGTTAACAACTACACCGTTTATTTGCAGTTATTCTTATTCCTATCATGCACCATTGCGATTGGGACCAACCTGAGCCAATTCATCTGCATCGGGCGGTTCACCGCGGTCACATTCCAAGTCCTCGGTCACATGAAAACCATACTCGTGCTCACACTTGGGTTCATCTTTTTCGGTAGGGAAGGACTCAATCTACACGTGGTTCTCGGGATGATTATAGCAATTTTGGGCATGATTTGGTACGGGAACGCCTCGTCAAAACCCGGTGGTAAAGAACGTCGATCTTATTCACTTCCCAAAACCAGTCAACCGAAAAAAGACTCGCTTCTAGAAGCTTCCGAAACCGATGATAAGGTGTAAGCAAGCCATTTTCCCAAGTATAATACAAAAAAAGGAAACTACACAAACTGTTTATCTTGCTAGAAAATGGGTTGTTATTTTTAACTTAAGTTATATGATTTTTGTTTGTGATAATCATTTAAATTGTTATAATTTGAAGAACTTATTAGAAGTGGGAAAGCATACCCTTTCATTGTTTTAGTTCTTCCCCTAAAGTATTTGTTTGTTGAACCTGTGTTATAACCTACCTCTTACAGCTAATAAGAATACATGATTTGTAAGTTTGCAAAAATGATCTTTCTTATACTTGTATTCAAAGTTACTTGTTAAATATCAACCAAAATGTCACAGCAAAAATATTCAAAGATAAGGGTTTACGGACGTCCCCTTCTCTCTTGTGTTCAATACAAACAATATTATTTTAATCATTTATTATAGAGTTAATTACACAAATGGGTCTTGTGGTTTATACATAATTTCGCCTTTGGGTACTAACTTATTTTTTTAACAGGTTTAGGTTCTATGGTTTCAATTTTGTAACACCTTTGGGTACTAACACCAAAATTAGTTAATTAATGACTAAAATACCCTTGCATGTTTTTAAGTTTATCAATGTAACACATTTGGGTACTAACACCTAATTTTATTTAAGTTTAAATCAATTTTACAAAATCTATTTATTTTTTTATTTTCATTATTTTATTATATCTCTTAATTAACATAAACTCTATTTTTTTTTATTTTCATATTTTTATTAAATTTCTTATTTAACATAAAATCTACTTGTTACACCAGTATTTTTTTAAATAGATTTTTTAAATAAATCTACTAGCTATATAGTTTTATGTAAATTAAATTTTCATTTTCAATTTTGGATTGAAATGATTGATAATAATAAATATCTTTCATGTAAAAAAAATTAAGCCATTTTTAACTCGTTTTTTGTTCATTTACATTTTACTATTTTAGAAAGATATTTAATTTACATAAAATCTACTAGTTGTACTATTAAAATCTACTAGCTATATAGTTTTATGTAAATTAAAAATCTATTTTACAAAACAAAACGAGTTAAAAAAGGCTTAAATTTTTTTAGTTTTATCTAAAATAGCTAGCTATATAGTTTTGTCTAAAATACCTAGCTATATAGTTTTATGTAAATTAAATATCTTTCTAAAATAGTAAAATGTAAAACTATATAGCTAGGTATTTTAGATAAAACTAAAAAAATTTAAGCCTTTTTTTAGCTCGTTTTTTTTTTGTAAAATAGATTTTTAATTTACATAAAACTATATAGCTAGTAGATTTTACTGGTGCAACTAGTAGATTTTATGTAAATTAAATATCTTTCTAAAATAGTAAAATGTAAATGAACAAAAAACAAGTTAAAAATGGCTTAATTTTTTTACATGAAAGATATTTATTATTATCAATCATTTCAATCCAAAATTGAAAATGAAAATTTAATTTACATAAAACTATATAGCTAGTGGATTTTATTTAAAAAAATACTGATGTAACAAGTAGATTTTATGGTAAATAAGAAATTTAATAAAAATATGAAAATAAAAAAATAAATAGAGTTTATGTTAATTAAGAGATATAATAAAATAATGAAAATAAAAAAATAAATAGATTTTGTAAAATTGATTTAAACTTAAATAAAATTAGGTGTTAGTACCCAAATGTGTTACATTGATAAACTTAAAAAAATGAAAGGGTATTTTAGTCATTAATTAACTAATTTTGGTGTTAGTACCCAAAGGTGTTACAAAATTGAAACCATAGAACCTAAACTTGTTAAAAAAATAAGTTAGTACCCAAAGGCGAAATTATGTATAAACCACAGGACCCATTTGTGTAATTAACTCTTTATTATATAAATTATAGAAAGTGTGTGTTTGAAAAAGGAGGCAGAGTTATGGAAAAACGAGTGTTTTTGAAGGATGTATGAAATCTGATGTGACAGCTGAGGTGACGTGTTTGTAACCGTTTGTGGATGCTCTAATCACTACATGAAATGTTACTAGGGTTGTAGACGAACTGAACGAAACCTTGTTCATGTTTGTTCGTTTAGCATTGAACTTGTTCACGAACATTAACCGAACGAAATTTCATGCTTGTGTAAGTTCATTAAGGAATTATTAACTTTCTAAACGAACATAAACGATCGTATGTTAATGTGAAAAAAAAAACATTGTTAACCCAAAACATTTAACCATCCAAAAGATAAATCAAGTTTAAGTACTAGGCATAAGGTTGTAAACGGATCAAACGTCACTTATGATTTGTGAATTTTGAACTTCCTATACTTGGGTTTCAAAAATTAAAAGATATAAAAAGTTGAAATATTTAAATAAAAAACTACAAAAATACAAATGTTATTTATAAAAACCTATAATGACCACACATTACTTAACGTAAATGAACGATCGTTCACAAACACAACTGAACGAACATGTAATCTGTTTATGTTTATTCTTTTAATTAATCAAACGAAATTTCTTGTTCATGTCGTTCACTTACTAAATAAATAAACGTAAACAAACATCCTGAACGGTTCATTGAACGTTAGGTTCGCCTAGCGATTACCATTTTAATAGATTTTCCTCATTAGTCATTAATCATAAGCCCAAAACATGAAACCACAAACCCCTTCACTTTCGTTTGCTTGTTTCCTCCACCTGTTTAACATCCCCAAATAAACATCATCAATTTCACCATTCCCACCTTCAATCATACTGAATTCACCTTCAAGTAACACCAATTATGTTACACACTTCCAAAATCTTCTCATTCTCGAAGAAAGTTACAACCTTTCGGCACTTCTCCCACATGGGTATCCTCAAAACTTCAAGAAACTCCCTTAAAGATGGTAAAGTTCTCTCCTTTTTATGTTTCTTTGGTTAATTATCTCGCTATGTTTAGCATAATTTGAAGTATTCTTTATGGGTTTTTGTAAAAACCTAGGTTTGGAACTGGAGAATAGTATCTATGCAATTCTAACAATCAACAGATGGGAATCTTTAAACCAAATGAATTACAAAAGGGTTTCACTCAGGCAAGTTCATGGAAGACTAGCTTTAAAGTTTCTCAATTGGGTAATCAAGCAACCCCCTTTTCAAGAACTGAAAAATCTTACTTACATATACTGTATAACTGTTCATATATTAGTGAAATCAAGGATGTATGCTTCTGCTAAATCGATTTTAACCCGTTTATCCGACATGGGTATTGGTCCAAACTCCATTTTTTCGGTTTTGATGGAGACGTACCCGCTTTGTAAATCGAATCCCGCTGTTTTTGAACTTTTGATTAGGGTTTACTTGCGAGAATCTTCGGTTAAAAGTGGTTTGGAGATTTTTCGTTTGATGGGGATTCGAGGGTTTAATCCGTCTGTTTATACTTGCAACATGATTTTATCCGCAATGGGCAAAGAAGATTATACGAAAGCTTGGTTGTTTTTTAAAGAAATGCTTTCGTTGAACGTATGCCCGAATGTTGCTACTTTTAATATACTTGTAGATCTTCTTTGCGTTAATGGGAACTTTAAGAAAGCTCAGCATCTTGTTCGGAAAATGGAAGAAAGCGGTTGTGTACCGAATTTAGTTACTTACAATACGTTGCTTAAGTGGTATTTCAAAAAGGGAAGATATAAGGTGGCGTTAGAGTTGATTGATCACATGGGTCATAAGGGACTTGAGGCAGATGTATGTACATATAACATGTTGATAGAAAATTTATGTAAAAATAATAGGAGTGCAAAAGGTTATTTGTTGTTGAAAAAAATGAGAAGAAAACCGCTTTTCCCAAATGAGGTCACTTATAATACTCTCATAAAAGGGTTTGTTAAGGAAGGTAAATTAAGGGTTGCGGTTTATGTTTTCAACGAAATGTTAAACTTTAAAATTTCCCCAAATATTGTAACGTATAACTCTTTGATCGATGGTTATTGTCGAGAAAATAGTTTCAAAGAAGCTACGGAACTTTTGAATGAAATGGAAGCAAGGGGATTAAGGCCTAACGAAGTTAGTTATGGAGTAATTTTGAATGGATTATGTAAACTCGGAGAGTTAGATCTAGCTTATAGTCTTTTAGAAAGCATGAGAATGAATGGAATTGTCGTTGACCGTATTTCATATACAATGTTGGTCAAGGGGTATATCGAAAGTAGAAGGTTTAGAGAAGGTGTGCAAGTTCTTGATAAAATGATCCAAAACGGTATCGATGCGGATGTCGTTACGTATGCGGTACTCATAAATGGATTTTGTAGAGACGGGAAGTTTAGAACCGCAAAGGAGTTGATGAGTAAAATGTATAAATCAGGCGTGACACCGAACAAAGTGATGTATTCGACGTTGGTTTATGATTATTGCAACCATGGAATGGTAAACGAAGCGATGCAAATTTATAAGATTATGAGTTTTACTGGCGTTGACCCGGATCTTTTCTTGTGTAATACGTTAGTTGACTCACTTTGTAAAAGTCAAAGGGTCGAAGAGGCAGTGGAGTTCTTGAAACACATGGGTAGAATTGGTGTTTTCCCTAATACCTCAACTTTCAACTTCATTATTAACCGCTATGTACGTATGGGAAACGGATTAAAAGCGTTTGACTTTTTTGAGGAAATGGTCAAACTTGGTCAACGCCCTAGTTCTCATGCGTATGGAAGTTTACTAAAAGCACTTTTTTACGGTGGGAATTTTGAAGAGGCGAGAAAATTCTTGAATGATATTCGATCTATTCCATATGCGTTAGATGCGGTTTCTTACAATATGTTAATGGCAGAAGCTTGTAAATCCGACAACTTACAAGCTGCGGTTTTCTTATTGAAAGACATGGTCCGTAACAATGTGATTCCCGATAGTCATACATATACATGTCTACTTGCCAGTTTGTGTAAGATGGGTAAAATGGTCATTTCCATTCTTCTTTCGGAAAAATGGATGGAGAAAGGTGCTCTTTTGCCGAACGTGGTAACGTACACGTGCTTAATCGATGGACTTTTTAAAGCTGGCCAACGAAAGACAGCTGCTTTTTACCATCGAAAGATGATGTCAGAGGGTCTGTCTGCTGATACGATTCTACTCAATGTACTTATGGATGGTTATTCGAGAATGGGAAACATGTCTATGGTTTACGGTTTATTTTCTAGTATGAAAGATGGACGTTTGTCACCTAATTTGGCGACATATAACATTCTCTTACATGGGTACTCAAAACAGGGTGATATATCAAGATGCTTTGAAGTATACGGTGCCCTTTTGAGAAACGCTTTTGTTCCCGATAAAAGAACATGTCATGCGCTACTTTATGGAATTTGTAAGGTGGGTATGCTTGATTTCGCTTCGAAAATGTTGAAAAACATGATCTTGAAAGGTGTGCTTTCTGATAAGTACACACTTGATATGATAATCTTGAAATGCAGTGAAAAACGTCAGATTGTGAAAGCTTTTGAATTTCTGGATATTTTGAACGTGTTAAGAGTTTCGCCCGATCAAGATACGTTTAATATCATTCTTAAAGGAATTAAAGAAACGTATGGTTGCCGGCCGTCGATTCTGTTTCTCAATGAGATGTTGGAAAAAGGTTTTATTCCTAGTGAAAAACAAGTTGTTCGGTTAATTACTGATATGTGTAAAGCGGGAGACGTTAAAGGGGCGAATAAGCTAAAAAATGAAGTTAAATCGTTTGGTATGATATCAAGTAATGTAGCCGAAAGTGCCATGGTTCGTGGGCTTGCACAAAAAGGAAAACTTGAAGAAGCCCTTTTGGTTCTTGATTGTATGCTTAGAGGAAAAATCGTTCCGACAACCGCTACTTTTACAACGTTAATTCATTCTTTTTGCAAAAAACGCGAGTTTAAAGAGGCGTTGAAGTTAAAACACGTTATGGAAATCCATAATGTTAGAATTGATGTTGTGACGTACAATGTTTTAATAACCGGTTTTTGTGAAAATGGTGATCTGGTTGAAGCATTGAAGCTATATAAGGAAATGAAGGAAAGAGGCATTTGTCCAATGGTCAACACGTTTTGTGTTATAATCGAGTCTTTTTGTGATAAAAATGATTTCCCAGATGGGGAAATGATAATAAATGATTTATGTGAAAGGGGTTTGTTATCCGAAGATGAGGTCACTCAAGATATGGCGAATAGTTTTATCGTTGTGTTGAAGAAATTGAACGTTTTAAAGCACAAAAAGAATAGAACTTGTTTCAGAAACGGTTGATCAGATCCACGGGCTTGCAGATTACATGATGAGTTTTGGGAAGCTTTTGGTTAGTAATTTACTTCTTCACACCTTTATTAATCATGCATGTAAATAAGCAAAATATTTTGATCACTTCCTGTTGTCCTCTGAACTTTGTATATACTAAATTTTTGTTAAAATATATTATAGCGAAAGAAGTTAAGATATAATAAATGTTTCTTGGTTATATGTGATTCATTGGAACTTGGAAGGACTTGTTGGCAATTTGACATGCATTTCAATCTTCCGTCGGATACTGAAGAGTTCCTCAATTCGACGGTGCGTCGTTCAAATTTGTTTGATCTGTGTTGTCCCTTAAAACGTTGTTCAAAAAATATTTCTTTGCAAGTCCAACAACTAGCAATTTTTACATCAAACCTATTGCCTAAACCTTCAATGTTAAAGGCTCGTGATTGTGGACAGTTTTGGAGCTACTCGAGACTTCTCTACCATATGTTGAAGGTAATTTTTTAGTTCAAACTAATTTAATGCTTTCTTAGAGCTAGAAATTTTGACCCATTTACTTCTGAATGGGTTGATTTGAGTTGTGTTTTATCTCAAATGGGTTGAATTGCCAAACCTCCTTTTTAAATGCATACGCGCCCCTAATTAGTTTTTGTCAAGATATTTAGATAGTTCTTAAACAATATTATTTTTTTAATCACAATGACACATGCTTTTTTTTTTAGAAATGGACAAGAAAGTGTTCCAAGGTGAACCCAAATCTGTCCTGGCCCGTTTCAACCCGATCCATTTGACATTTTATCCAACTCGTAATACGTTCTCATCTTGCCACCTCTATTTCTTAACTGCATGCCTAATATTAATAGATCTTTCTCTGGTCTCTGACTCTCTGTTTTGTAGGAGATTCTGCAATGCATAGTGAATTTTAAGAACGTTCACAATGATCGTCGGGTTGTACTTTACTTGAACTACTGTGACTGTGGAGAGAAACGTTGTGTTGATAAGGCTGGCGGCGATTAAGGTTATAAATTATTTGCGAAAAGTCAGCCTCAAGGACGTGGCTGCGGAATTTCTGATAAGAGTATTTTCTTCTTGTTTTCTTCTACTGTTACCTATTAATTTTTCTTATTAAAGTTGATTCTTTCTAAACTTAATATGTATTAAAAAACCAAACTACCTTGTATCTGTCTATATAAAATAAAAGGTAAATGTTTATAAGGTGCTTGGTGGTCAGCCCAAGCCGATCCGACCCATTTTGATTAAAGTAAATCATGATCTTTTTTGACACGTTACCTAATCTGTCCATTTTGGCAGCTCTAATTTTTTCTAGGATCTGTATGTGTTTTGTCTTATCTTTTACTTTCTAGCTTTAGTTATTTAATCTGTTACTTTTAACTAGGGCCGTCTCCGAGAATGTTTAAAAAAAGTTTGGTTCCTTGGCGAGATGAAAAACCAGGCCCTACCCGTCCTAGTAAAACAAGAATTCAGGGCCTTTGCGTTGTTGTGCCACTCAACAATTTGATCAAACCCTTTTCAAAATCTCACGTTGTTGCTGTTGCGTCGCCCAGCCCTGCGTCGTGGAGGTTTAGTCTTCACTAAGGAACAACAAGAATTGATGGTTGTGAGTGGGAAGGAGGAGATGAGAGATTTAGGGAGAGATAAATATGTGAACAGGAAAGTGGGGATAGAAGAGCCTAGAGAGTATGTGTTGGGGCAATGGATGACACGGTCATTCTTACAGGGATGAGCTCGGTATCAACCGGTACTGAAAATCTCTAAAAATGGGTATTGGTACCGAAAATACATGATACGGTACAGTTTGGTACCGGTACGGACATGTATTTGAAGGAAAAAATCGGTAAATATTTGTACCGAAATGCCAAAAGTTCGGGAAAATCGGTATCGGTACCATTTGCTTATCCCTAGCTAGGATTGATGTTCATGGTCACGTTTGGTCGGTTAGGTCGAACGGCTTACTATGGTTTTGTGAAACAGCAAATCAAACCAGCTGAGTTAGGCAGGTCAAGTTAGTTACCATTTTAGAGGTTCGACAATTCAGGTTTAGCGTTTTGTACGGATTCTTTTAATTCATAAATTAGCTAGTTTTATTAAAATTTTTATATAAAGGTGCTCATAAATATAATGCATATACATAGTTGTATATTCTAAAAGATAAATAAATAGAAAAGGTTATACCGTTGGTGTAACTGTCTGGTTTCAAGTTTAAACCTGTTAAACCGTCAAAACCAAGCTGTGAGCCGAACCACATAACCTCAAACCACCTGACCTGCTTCAATATAAATATCAAAGTGATGATTCAAGACATCATCTTAACAATAATTAATATAAGAAACATTTTTCTTACTTTAGTTCCAATCATAACAATAATGATAGAAAACTGAAGTTTATTCTACAAACATTTCATCAAACAATCAAATCTTTGTCACAATACCGTTTACATTAAAGTAAAGCATATGATTATCACATATACGTATAACCATGCGCCAAAATCAAGTGTCGAGAGATCTCACCGAGTCAATAGCCTCTAATTTCACTACAATACAATCTCATTAAACACAAACATTCTGAGTTGAATATTCTTCAATCCAGAATTCAAAACAACAACAAAGTGATCCAACTCCACGTACTGCAAACGTGGGGGGACCCCACGACCTGCGTTAGGCAAATTGAAACCCTTGAACCCTTTTGCCTAACCAGTCCAGTCACTATCCTTGGTTGATTACTTTATCACTAACCTTTTCATGAAAACTTTCTATACAAAGAAATATGGTTTTTTTACTCAACTTAGACAGAAATAATATTATTCTATCAGTTACCCCACTACGCTTTACAGATCATAATTTAGCATATGCTTTGCTTAAAAGTGAAGACAAATTGTTTTTGGTTTGGAAATCTTGTTATTTGGTTTTAGTATTGATGCGTATATAATCTTTAGGTTATAAATATATACATTCTTGCCTTATAAAATTATATCTTTTCGTGTCTGATTTGTTTATACAGATTGATCCTAGAAAAGTTTAGTGACATAGCAGCACTGTCAGGATTCTTCTGCATATAAAATATCAAGTAAACTAATCTTCCCTTTATTATTATTATTATTATTATTATTTTATTATTGTTATTATTCCATGATGAACGCTATATATGCTTTATGCACGTTTTTTTTCCTAAACATTTTGTTGTAAATATCTATTGTTTTTAGCATGCCAGTGTGTCGGGTGGCGACTGCTAGGGGGCCTATAAATTATTTGTTTTATCGTTTAGGTAGTGCATGTGTCATGTGTCCATTAACATAATAATAATAATAATAATAATAATAATAATAATAATAATAATAATAATAATAATAATAATAATAATAATACGAGTAAAATGCTAAAATGTTGCATGAATTTAGGCTACTTTTACTACGTTAGTGCAAAAAAAAAAAAAAAAAAAAAAAAAAAAACTTTTTGTATCTAGATATCCGAGATTTCATTTTTGTTATCATTTTCATCCGATTGACAAATTGGGTTAGAATTTTCTGTTAACTTCTCCCATTTTTATCGTTTTCATCATATATATATTATATGGCATAAAATGCTGAGTATACCCTTCATTCAAACGAGGAAAACGACAAAAAAAGAAGAAGTTAACAGAAAATCTTAACTCAGTTCACCAATTGAATGAAAATGACAATAAAAATGAAACCTCATAAACTCAGATACAAAAAGTTTCATTTTTGGATTGAAGTGGCAAAAGTAGCCTAAACTTAAGGACAATTTTATCATTTTACTCTAATCATTATGAAATAGTTGCAAGAAAACATAAATAATTTGACAAAGGTAAACATTAAGAAATAAGACAAAACAATTCTTTCTTTATAGTGATATTTATAATTTATATTAGAGTTAAATGCCATTTTAGTCCCTGTGGTTTGGGCCATTTTACCAGTTTAGTCCAAAGGTTTCATTTTTAACCTGTGGGTCCAAAAAAGTTTCACAGTTGCCATTTTAGTCAACTTGGTTAACTTCATCCATTTTTTCTGTTAACGAGAAGGCTAATTTGGTCATTTTGTATGTAATTCTGTTAACTAAAAGGGCAATTCAGCCATATAAAATGACCGAAATGGCCTTCTGGTTAACAGAAAAAATGGATGAAGTTAACCCAGTGGACTAAAATGGCAACTGTGAAACCTTTTTGGACCCACAGGTTAAAAATGAAACCTTTGGACTAAACTTGCAAAATGGCCCAAACCACAGGGACTAAAATGGCATTTAACTCTTTATATTATATATTACTTTATAATAAAGTAGACAGTTGGTCTTTTTTGTAGCATTCTTTAAATAATATCACTTTTTATAGAAAGGTGATTATTTACCCTGGCCATGTGTTCCATGCCATATACATACACTGATATATATGCATATACATACACTGATATCTCTAATTCAAAGCTAGGGCCATTACATATCTTATAATCTTTGTGGATGTTGTTACTTGCTAGCTAGTTTGATGGGAAACACATTAGGAGTTCAGCTAAAAGGATTTGTGGAGAAGATGAAGAAGCAAGTGCCGACGTCTTATTGGCCGAATAAATCTGGATTCAAGGATAAGAAGAAAGGAGAGGAGCTTCGGATTAAATCAAACGAACTCAGGTTTATTATATATATATATATATGATTCACAAATCACACATTGAGTAGCAATTTTTGGCTCATGTTATATCATCATATTAATTAAGTTGATCTAACTAAAATGTATGTACTACCTCCTTAAAACTTTTAATTTATTGATTGTTAATTTTGATTTTGATGATGATGTTATAAGAGTATCTGCTCATACTTGGAATGTTGGAGGGAAACTTCCATCAGAGGATCTGGATATTAGAGACTGGCTGGATGTTGACTACCCTGCAGAAATATATGTGTTTGGGTAAGTTTTTCTTTTTAGTTTAAAGAGTTAAATGCCATTTTAGTCTCTATGGTTTAGGCCATTTTGTCAGTTTAGTCCAAAGGTTTCATTTTTCGTCCGTGAGTTCAAAAAGGTTTCACCGTTGCCATTTTAGCCCACTAGGTTAACTTCATCTATTTTTTCTGTTATCAAGAAGGGCAATTTGGTCATTTTATATTTAATTCTGTTAACTAGAAGAGCAATTCGGCCATATAAAATGACCGAATTGCCCTTCTTGATAACAGAAAAAACGGATTAACTTGACACAGTGGACTAAAATAGCAACGGTGAAACCTTTTTGGACCCACAGACGAAAAATGAAACCTTTGGACTAAACTGGCAAAATAACCCAAACCACAGGGACTAAAATGACATTTAACTCTAGTTTAAATATAAATACGATAAAAAGAGTTAATTACTGTTTTCGTCCCTGTGGTTTGACAAAAATCACTATTTCAGTCCATTAGTTTAAAAATTGCGATTTCAGTCCCTGTGGTTTCACTTTCGTAACCATTTTAGTCCACCTCCGTTAACCCCATCCATTTATTCTGTTAAGTACATGTGAATTGACCATAATGCCCTTATTAATAAAAAACAAAAAGATATCTAAATGAGTTAATTACTGTTTTCGTCCCTATGGTTTGTCAAAAATCACTATTTCAGTCCATTAGTTTAAAAATTGCGATTTCAGTCCCTGTGGTTTCACTTTCGTAACCATTTCAGTCCAGTCTCCTAACACCGTCTATTTTACCGTTAAGTTTTTAATGAAATACCAAAATTACCCTTGTGTTAATTAAATATGGACTTATATGATTTTATTATTGGATTTATATGATTTTATTGTTGTATGACATATAGACTTAAATTGGATTGTAGGGTTCGACCCCCCATGACTTCAGTAGAAGCAGAAGTCTGGCACTAATTTTACATATATGGTTCCAAAATTTTAATTTTGGATTTTAGAATGAGAAAATGTCCAGGTGAGCATTATTTTTCAAAATTATTATGTTAATTGATGCTGTTAGAAAGATATTAATTGGGGTGGGGTAATGGATCGCCGGACATTAAGAGGGTGGGGTTGTGATGCCGGAGAAGATGATCGGAAACTTTTGCACCCATGACATCAAGGTCATAAAGAAGCAACCTTGCCATCAAAGTTATATTTAAATGATGTTCCTTTTTTTAATAAAGAACTTAGAAATTTGTAAACTCTTGAATACACCAAGGGTGACTTTTTAACCGCTTAATCCATTTTAGTGTTTAGCTATTTTATAACTACTAGAAACGATAACAATAGGTATTATTTGGAAACTAGGCTAGATATTTTTATGTGTATGATCAAGATCAAGGGAAAACCAATGAGTTGTGAGAACTTAGAGAAATAGGCCTTCCCATGCGAGTTTTGCCCCCAATTTTTTCACACCCACAGACTAAAGGCTGTGTTCCAGAGATCCACTTAACAGGGGAAGGGGAGGGGAGGGAAAATGGGTTTTTTTTTGCCTGAAAATAGTCTTTCCAATTTGGAAAGACATGGAGGGGAGGGGAGGGATTTTTAACTCGGGAACACACCGAAAATGTTTAGAAAAACTGTCGTAACAGTGATTGCAACGATGATGGAGACGGTGGCGGATGAAGTTGTAGGTGGTGGTTGACGGTGATGGTGAGGATGATGATGATGGTGATGGTAACGGTGGTTGAAGGTGATGGAAGTTAGGGGTGTTTTTTGAAGTTGGAAGGTTGATGGTGGTGTTTGAGAAGATAATAAGATGGGGATATGTATTTGTTTGAGAAGGAGACAAAGAAGACCCTTGGATCATTCTACTTTCAATGGTCAGGATGAGGTCTGGCAAAAGCACACGGATCGGGTCTTTAGGGGTGACGGCAATAGGGGCGACCCGAGTTCATGTCGCTCCTGTTGCTCCATGTCACCCCTATTGTCGTCGCCCCTAATGCTCCAATTTCTTGTAGTGTTAGTTTCAGTTTCCAAGAAGCAGAAGAAGAATATAACTGACAAATTGGATTTTAGTTTAACTTTAAAGTTATATTGTTTTACATACAAGCAAAACCTATCTTTTTTTACTCTTAACAAGCATGCTTTTCTGGTAGTTTTCAGGAAATCATACCTTTAGAAGTTGGCTATGTTATTGGTTCTGAAGACACCCGTCCTATTCCAATATGGGAAAACATCATTCGCAAAACCCTAAACAATATTCAAACTGTAAACACGATATTAGAAAGTGATAGTGACACTGAGGTGGCATTATGCACATCTAATGATTCTTCAACAACAGAATCTAAAGAAAATATAGAAGACCATGTTGATTCTTTCACAGATTCCAAATCACAATATGTCAAAATAGTAAGCAAGCAAATGGTTGGTATATTTATCACCATTTGGGTTCATAGAAGCTTGAGGAAGCATATACAAAATGTAGATGTGTCAACCGTTGGTGTTGGTAAAAAGGGCTTCATAGGTAATAAGGTTTGTTTCTTCCTTCCCTTCAAACTTTTTAGTCAGTATAAGTTTTTCTAGAAAAATAAAGATTTTGAAGGGACAATGATTATATGACATGAAGTAATTATCCTAAGTTTCAGCTGTTGGCCGATAATAATCCTAACTTTAAAAATTCTCTCCAACAATCCCAACTTGTAAGAATGTGGCCCCATTGATCATTTTATAACATATAAGAATTGGGTAACCTCAATAGATTCATGTGCACCTACAGCATCCTTAATTGAATTAAGTGCACTGCAGTTTGAAAAGGATCGATGGGGGCCAAATTCTTATAAGTTGGGATCGTTGTAGGGAATTTTTAAAGTTGTGATTATTATCGGCCAACTGGTGAAACTTAGGATTATTAAAATCCAATAACCCATTATAATACAATAACCAGTTGTAATAATACAGTTTGTAAAAATAGTGTGGATGTACTTTTGTTGTTTGAAGTAGTATAATAGTAAGATAATTAGTATTTTTTTTCTCAGTGTGTAGCAAATTCTGCTATTTAAGAACTAATTAACAAGTAAAATGACCAAAGCTTACATCATTACATAACTAGAAGTTGATTATTTGCAATGATTTTGTATTTCCTTTGCAGGGGTCTGTCTCAGTGAGTATGTCCATATATCAGACAAATTTCTGTTTCTTATGCATTCATTTAACATCTGGTGAGAGGGACATTGATATTGCTAAAAGGAATGCTGATGCGCAAGAAATATATAAAAGAACATGTTTTAATTCAATGTCAAAAGATGCACTTCCAATGAGCATTATGGATCATGAGTAAGTTTAGGATTTAGATATGTTTATTTTGTATATTATGTTATACTATAACACAATTTGACTCAATATACACATAATACTAAAAATGTAATTTGCAACGATAGGAGTTAAAAATTGCACAACACCCGATGGTTAGTATCTTGCATCGTGAATGTCGCGACTCATGTTCGATTTCAAGGAAAGCATGACTCGCTTTTGTGTTACTTAACGCTCATTTTCACTATAAAAACATTGCGATGTGAATATTAATGAGTTATAGTAAATATATTTAAGAGTGAATTTCAAGGATTGTCCTTTATCTTTATACTCATTTTCAGGCGCTGTCCTTTATGTTCAAAATTGACGCGTTTTGTTCTTTATGTTTTCATATCATACACGTTTTGTCCTTTAGGCCTAACCCAGTTAGTTTTTTCAGTTAAATTTGGTCATGTGCTTTGCACATGAGGGCATTTTTGTCAATTCAAAGGTTGCAGAAGCTTTGACCTGTAAATCTGCCGTTGAACTTACATTTGAATTGACAAAAATGCCCTCATGTGCAAAACATATGACCAAATTTAACTGAAAAAACTAACTGGGTTAGGCCTAAAGGACAAAACGTGTATGATATGAAAACATAAAGAACAAAACGCGTCAATTTTGAACATAAAGGACAGCGCCTGAAAATGGGTATAAAGATAAAAGCGAATAACATAATTGCTGGTACATGTATTATCAAAACCGGTATCGCTATTCGCTTTTTATATTTTCGACGAGCCGGATCGATAACGAACGGGAAACAACAAAACCTCCACCACGGGGAAAAAACTAGTTATTATTTGAAGTTCACTCATATTTGGTTACATGAAAACTGTTTCAATTTTTAGTTTCAATGCCATCTTACAATTTGAGTTTCTAATTTTTAGGCGAATTTTATGGTTGGGAGATCTTAATTACCGACTTAATTTGTCATATGAGGAAACTTGTGATTTGATTTCCAAAAATGCATGGCCCAAGCTATTAGAAAGTGATCAGGTAATTAAGTTGTTAGATTAAAAACATTTTTACCTACTAAACTTGTATGAATTTTTGCCTAATAAACTTGTACCTATTTTTACCTTATACTCTTACATTGTTAGATTAAAAACATTTACAATAAATTTGTAGCTAAAATTAGGGGGAGCGTTTGACGGGTGGACGGAAGGTGTTTTAAATTTTCCACCAACTTACAAATACGAGCCGAATTCAGATATATATTATGGCAAGGATCCTAAAGCTGGTAGGCGTACCCCTGCATGGTATGACCACAATTTAGATATATATTTAACTTTTATTGTTATTTATTCTTTTATCTTAATCTTTTTTCTAAACCACATGTCTTCTTCAGGTGTGATCGTATACTTTCATATGGGAAGGGGATACGACAACTAAGCTACAAACGGGCTGAGATTAGATTCTCAGACCATAGGCCTGTCTCTGCATCATATTTCATGGAAGTTAAAGCATTTCCATTAAGAAAAACTACATCGCGCCCTTACATTAAGTAATGCAAAGATGGAAAACTATGGATCAACCCGCGTAAAGTCAAAACATGTGAGTTTCTTCGTTTTCTAGAGATGGTAAAATGGACAGATAAAGTAACATGTCAAAATGGGTAACGTGAGAACAAGTCAATTTTTCGTGTGCATGTCGAGTTGTTTGACCGAAACAGTATATTGAACAAAAAACTATTTAAAATGCATCTAGATTAATAAAAACAAGTTATCTTAATTAAAACTTTCTCACATTTTGATGTTGTAATGTGGCAGGTAGCATCAAAGTGGTAAACTAGCTGCTTCATTCACATGTTGAGATATGTTATTGAGTTTGTTGATCATAGAATTTGAGCTCAATATATTGGACTCAAAACTATATGTTATTTATTTATTTATTGACAATGTGTTTGCTAATTGTGGTTAAGGGTTTGTGTTTTGTAAAAAAAATTGTTGCAATTATCAATATATACATGGATACCAACGCATCTATATCTTCCGGCTTGAATCCTGACCTGGGCTATATCATCATAATTGAGTTCTGGGTTCCATTCCTTCATCTTCTGGCTTCGGCTTTTTTTCCATATTTCTTTTATTTATTATCAAAGCTGTTTGAGTTGGTTTTTCAAAGTCCCCAAGCTCAGTTTGAGGTTTTAGCCAAAACTGGGTAAGAACCACGTATAAGTTCTCATGATTTGTGTTTATGATCAAAATTACTCTATATATGAAGGTTTTGATGCATTTTCGACATTAAAGTTAGGATCTTGATGTGAAACAAGCTCAGATCTGGAACAATCGTCATTGTCACGTTATAGGGTTCCACATATATGTTTTCCATGGCTTTACGCACCAAAAGTTTGAGTTTACACGCAATAAATTTAGTTTTTGCTTAATAGTTTTCGCATGGTAACTTGACAAACATTGTTGACTTATCGCACAAAAGTTACACAAAGTATATCATGCGAAGAAAGACCTTCACCGAAGTGCCCCATATTTGGTCTTCTCCCACCACCATTATGTAACCATAATCTAAATGTTAAGCACATTTTGGAATGACAACTGTTTTATATATCTCATAAAATAGAACAAAGGAGCCAGCGATTGGGAGTCCAGAAAACAAAAAATCACATAATAGTGTCAAGCACATTGAAATCTCGTCATCTCACCCACTCGATACTTTTGAACGGGGTTCTATTCTTTATCCACATGTATGACTCCTCTTTGGTGTCTTCACGACTCTTTTAACATTGAAAGGCGTACCTTCAAAAACCGACCTATTTCTCGCATAAAAATTCTTTGTTTTGGTTTTTTAGGTAACCCATGTGTCGATTAACATAATGATTATGAAAAAGTTGCAAGTTAACATAATATAATTTGAAAAAGGTAACCATTAAGAAATAAGACAAGACAATTCTTTCTTTACAGTGATATTTATAATTATAATTAGGGTTATTGGATTTTAATAATCCTAAGTTTCACCTGTTGGCCGATAATAATCCCAACTTTAAAAATTCCCTCTAATAATCCCAATTTGTAAAAGTTTGGCCGCCATTAATCATTTTCAAACATATAAGAATTTGGTCTCCTCAATAGATTCAATTACACCTAGAGACTCCTTTATTGATTTAAGTGCACCTATGTTAGAAAATGATCAATGGCGACCAAACTTTTACAAGTTGGGATTATTGGAGGGAATTTTTAAAGTTGAGATTATTATCGGCCAACAGGTGAAACTTACGATTATTAAAATTCAATAACCCTTATAATTATATATTATGTTATAACAAAAGGCAACTTGTTTATTGATGAAACAATGGTTAACCAGGTGGGTTAACTCACTGGTCTCGTCAAGAGGGTTAATCCCTTCTTTCCGAGGATCGCCGGCTGGATCGTCTGGTGGAAGGTTTCCTGCACAAGGAAACAAGCCGTGACTCGCAACAAGGAGGATGGGGTGGGGGGTGCTCCTTGTTACCACTCTCCGGCGTGAGAATCAGTAGTTTGCTTGGGAAGCAAAGTGTGATAGTAGTAGTATTGAGAGAGTAGAGAAGTGATACCTCAAACCTGGTTTGGGGTCAGTATTTATAGCCGAGGAGTGGAGGAGGGTAGTTGAGTAGCTAGCCTGACAACGCACAGCTATTCGCAGGTGTGTCAGACCTGTCGGTTACTGTGGTGATGCCATGTCTTGCTGTGGTGTCAGACTGTTGCATACACGTGGGCCGGTAGGCGACTGTTCCCAGTGCCACTTGCATTGTGGTGTCAGACCCACTTGCCTCGTAGGCAGGATGCGGTGCCAAGCCGCATCGCTGTTTGCGGTCATTGATGTTGTTCCCGCGTTGGTTGTTCCATCCATGATTTACGCGGGATGCGGTGTTATGCCGCATTGCCTGCTGAGTGACTGTTACTGTTGTCCAGATCCCTTGTCGTGACGAAAATGTTCAAAGAATGCGGTGCGGGGCCGCATCGCTATGCGTAACATTAGTTTCCGTCCTTAAGGTAAGTCTTCTCATCACTGGACAGATTGGACTGCTGTGTTCGCGTGTGTCCACGCGGACACAGGTGAGTTTATTGCTGGTGGGGGTTTTTTTATAAGGGTAATGGTCATTTGCGGTTATGCAGACGCGAGATTTGGGACCATACCCCTTCAAGTCCCCCCAGTCTAGTGTTTCTTCCTTATGCAAGTTGCATGTGGAAGGAATGCTGGACTTAGGTATCTAGAAGGTAGAATATGGGCCTTTAAGTTTGTTGACCGTTCGTTGGGTCGGTAGGCCTTTCGAGTGGATTGTTTCTTCCTTTGATGTGGAATTCTCAGCCAAGGACTTGACTCTTGGTCTACCTTTTTCTGATGTCGTCAGCCACCTGTTGGTGTTTCGAACCAACTTTTGGAATGGTGACTGATGTTGTTAGCAGGTTTCGAACCAACCTTTGAGATCGTGGCGGAAGAGTGTTCCGCCGGGTTCGAGCGAACCTTTGAGATGGTGACGGAAGGTGTCCGTTGACGCAACTCTATGTTAGCTTATGCAATGTTTGTAAGCGCTTTGCTCAAGCTCTATGTTCAACTGGATATCCAACGATGATCCCTATTTTGTGGGGTGTTCGTGTTCTCCAGTTTAGCTCTCTAGTAACCGCACGTCCTCTGCGGTTCATCTCTCAAGTAACCGCACGTCCTCTGAGGTCTAGGTCTCTAGTAACCGCACGTCCTTTGCGGTTACCTCGTTGCCGAACCTTGTTGGCCATGTTTGTTTGAGAAACGTGGGGTAGTTGCGCCATTGTTGGCCGTGTTTGGTCGAACAATTTGAATCTGGACTATGGGCAGATAAACATGGTCATAGGTAGGGTTGTGCCCACCATTGTTTATTCTATGTGGTCCATAGGTGGGTAACTAGTCATAAGCAGACTTGTTACCACTGTTCTGGAGCTACTTTCCTTCACGCTTTGGTGGGAAGTAGTTCTCTTTTAAGTAGTGTCGCCGGAGGAGACCACCTTAGATGCTTGGGAAGTTGGTTGAAACTCTTCCGCATTCGTTTTGTAGCCATTTTCCTTCATGCTTTGTTGAAAAGCAGTTTTCTTTGAAGTAGCTTTGCTCCACCGTGTGGAGGTTTAGTTGTGGCTCTTCCGTAGCTACCGTTCGCATGGTTGCGGTTTGTAGCAGCTACTCACGAGTGATTGCGGTTTACAGCAAAGAACTCGCTTCTAGAAGTCTTGTAGCCTGGATGCAGCTCTTGAAGGTTCAGGAGACAGGGTTGCTGATGTGCGGTTTGCTCAGCATACTTGTCCTTTTCCTTAAGGAGAAGCTGTTTGCGTTTCCTCCGTGGTTGTGAACCGGATACGAGGGATTTGAAGCCTGAAGAAGCTTACATGGAGTGCGGTTGACCGCATCATGAGAAGCGGTTTTCGCAGTCCAAAGAACCATGCTGGTTCTGAGTATCTGACACACCCGGGCGGGGTTGTGTGTGTTATCTCCGCATATTCCACGTGTGCTCGTGGGTGTGGGCGGTTTATCGTTTATACCCCCTTATATAATTTAGATATATATATTTTTGCCTTTTTTGAGGGGTATGTAAAAAACGACATGCGGTATGGGTTATGGTGCGGTAAACCAGAAAAACCGCATGCCGCTTAAGTTTGGATAATGTTTGTCACTTTTGTGTTGTCTACGTGGCTGATGGCACGTGTGGGTGGTTGAAAGTTGGTAGGGTTCTGACACGTGATGATCTGAAAGGACGTTTGAACTGACCGAGGTCATAACTGCACTGTAGCAAGTAGTGTAAAAGGTCTCTTCTGTCAGGCGCGTGGGCGGCCACGCGCGCGTGATAACCGTCAGCTGAAAAGCCGCTGAACACGTGGCGATACGTCAGTGGTCCTTTTTGAACGTGGTAAGTCGGTTTACTGCATCGCATTTATTGCGATGAGTATATAAGGGGAAACCGTTCGATTTCTCCTCACTTTGTTCAAAATTCAAAAAATTCTCCGGTGGAAAGAGATCCTACTCTCCATCTTCTCCGATCAATCCGCCTGTATTTCCGGTGACCTGAGTTTTTCTTGTAAACTCCTACTTCTTTCTTGTCCTTATTTCTGATGGCTGAACCATCTAACCCACACAATGTAGAGGGTGAAAACCCTGAAACCTCTTCTCCGGTGGCCGGGGAAGAAGAAGATGGTGGTGGTAGTGCCCCTGGTGGTGGCTTGCCACCCTTGAAGTGGTCGAAAGCATCGTTCGACCAACTGATGATCAGCACACAGATGCCCTCCGAGTTTGGGGCTGTTTATCCCCAAGATGGTAACACCGGTGCTTGTGCTCCAGCCGGTCACGTGACCATGTGGGCCGATTCTTTCATCGATGGTAACCTTCGTTTACCATTGACCGTTTTTGTTGCTGAGGTGTTGGAGCATTACAAGGTCCATATCTCCCAGATGAGTCCTTTTGGGTTTATCCGTATTAGACACTTTGAATCAACTTTTCGTGCTCTTGGTTTGCCGGTCACCGTTGATAATTTCCGGGGGTTCTATCAGTTGACGGTGAATACTGGGGTCTTCTCTTTCAGAGAGCGGTACGGAAGTACCAAGTTGATGACCCCTCCCAAGGGTATTACAAAGTGGAAGAGCAAGTTCTTCTATGTTAAAGCTGCCGCGGTTGTTCTCAACATGACTTTGCGGAATGTTAATGAGCCTATCCCTGCGGAGGATATTGCCATTCCTAATGCGGAGAATGTGGAGTGGTTCTCACGGTTGAGGACTATTGAGTATAGGCTGTTGAAGAACAGTGAAATGTGGATGCTGCGGATGTTATTGACTAGGGCCGATAAACATGCAAGGCCCGTTGTGCGGGAGAAAACTGGTGGTAAGTGTTCTTACTCTTGTGCGTTTTAATTATTCCCTTGTTTGTTATTAATTTGAACGTGTATATCAGAAGAAGTTGTTGAGCCGTGGAAGATATTTGATCCAACCTTTACTGGCAAGGTTGATATTGTCAAGACTGTTGAAGGTGCAGGTTTTAATTTGACCATTCTCCACAACTTCCGCGTTCCTACACGCGAGGCAATGAAGGCACCCCTGCCGCAGGGCAAAGGTATAATTCGTAGCCTTCTTTTCATGCTTTGTAAGTTTTATGTTGCTGATATTCTTCATGCAGGTACACTTGGGGCCCTTGGTAAGTTTGAGTCAAAGGGTGCTCCCAAAAAGCATGCCGAGAAGAAGCAAGTAGATAAACCCGTGCGGGGTCGCGGTAAGAAGAAACCTGAGGCTCCTGTTGTTCCACCTTTGGTTCCGCATGCAGCAGGTATCTCTCGTTCCCATTTCCGCAGATATACCGATTACGTGGTAGTATCTGACACCCTTGAGGGCTTGGGCGTTCCAGGTGCTGGTGCGGCCACAGGTGGAACTACTGCGGGTTCCAAGCCTGGTGATGAGAAGAAGAGAAAAGCAGGGAAAGCTGTTGATGCTGGTGAGAAAAAGAAGCCGAAGATTCAGACTAGGCGGAAAGCTGTTTTGAAGTCTGATAAACCTGTGGTTGCTTCTGGTAAGTAATTAATAATTTTGACCAGTATTTTCTCTGCCTTTGCACTTGTAGTTGATGAAGTGTTCTCAAATTTTGATTGCAGAACCGCAAGATGAAGGGTTCTCCATCTTTGATGCTCCTCCTCCTCCCCCGCATGACACTACTGCGGATGTGGGGGTTCATAAGGCTGTTACGCCTGAGCAATCTGTGCGGGAGGAGGATACTGGGAAGGGGCCTGCGGCCCAGATTCATGACACGGTAGATTCCCATGATAATGTCATTACTCCAGAGGATGCTGATGATCTGAACCTGAAATTTGCTTATACTGAAAGCAAGAAATCTCCTGCTGCAGAGAAGGCTTCTGGTTCCGCATCTGGGGGTGCGGGTTTTACAGAGACTCCTATTCAGCCTGAAGAGTCTGAATTGGAGTATTATTTCCGCACCTATACGGAAGATCGGGCCGTGGCTTACCACCGCCCCCCCTGGACCGTACTGCAAGGGGATGATATTTCTGCTGACCCCTCCGCATGTAGGGAGATTTTGGGTGGTTTGGGCACCCCATTTGAAGTCAACAGGGCCCGTGCCATGCCCACTGAGGTTCAGATTAACCAACTCTCCTCCATGCTTGTGGGGAGCTCCATAATGGCGAATGCCATTTTGGATAACTACAAGGTGCTGGGCCGCAGAGAGGAGGAAAATGCGCGGTTGCGTGCCGAGGCTGATGAGTTGGTGAAAGCTGCGCGTGAGGGTGCAGAGCAGCTTGAAAGGGACAGGGCTGCTTTTGAAAAGCGTAAGCAGACTGAAGAGTGGGCAGCAACTGCTGAGCTTAAACAGGTTCGTACCCTTGCAAAACTGCTTTCCACTGAGCGCAAGAGTTGGAAAGAATCTCTTTCTAATGAGCGCAAGGCTTGGAAAGACTCTTGGGCCAAACAGAATGAAACTCTCTTTCGTGTTCGCCAGGAGCTTGTCAATGCTAAGGCCGCAAATGCTGCGTTGGTTAAAGAGAAGGCAGCAGCTGTTGCGGCTGCCCAAGAGGCCAAAGAGGCGGAAGGTCGCCTTGCAAAGGCTCTTGAGGAGGCCAAGGAGGCGGGGGCCCGTACTGCAAAGGCTCTTGAAGAGGCCAAGGAGGAGGGGGCCCGCGCTGCAAAGGCTCTTGAAGGGGCAAATGTTGATCGTACCAACTTATCGAAAACTCTCTTGGGCCTTCAGGTACAAGTCTTTTTTGCCTTTGATTTTGTGTGTCTCACAAGTATGTTGATAATATTTTTGTATACTTGTTTTTGTTTTGTTAACAGTCTGAAGTGCGGACCCGGGGGGCCACCATTGAGGAGGTCTCTGCCCGTATTGAAGAGGTTGAAGCACGGGCAAGAGAGGCTAAGGAGGCTAGAGATAGCCTCGCTTCGTCACTTGAGCTGCTCAAGGCTGATTGTGAATGGATGCGTATGCGCGGGATCGGGCATGTAAGTATCCGTTGCCTTCGTTATGTCTGTTGTAGGTTTGCCTTTGATAACCTTTGTATTCTTGTTTCGCAGATTGTTACGGCTATCATTGACGCACCTGAGAATGTATCAGGTGTTAATGAGATTAAGGAGCGTGCCCGGGATGCTGGTTTTAAAGCTGGCTATAATCGCTGTATTAGCCATCTGAATGTTGTAGCCCAGGGCGGGTATACTGATGAGCGATCCGGGTTCCACGGTGTGGATACTGAAGCGCTTCTTGATGCTGCGGTTGCGGCGTATAACGACACAACCCTTTCCGGTCTTGAAGAGCTTGAAAAGTGTCTAGAAGCGGAGGACTATGTGGACCGCTTGCGAGTGTTATACGCTGATGAAGAAGATGAGGAGAAACCCGCTGTGGAGGGCAAGGATGGTGCGGGCTCTAGTGGTACAAAGAAAGACTAGGCTGACCTGCCTGCCTTTTTTGTTTCCTCATGTAAATGTTAAAAAAACTTTATGTAAATTCCCTGTGCACCGCGCAGGTGTAGGAATTTTTTGAATATAAAGAATTGTTCTGTTCAATTTGTACAAGTGTTTTTACTACTTGCATGTTTGAATTTGTATGGGTTTAATATTACTGTTAGTAACATTAAATCTGTAATTGCCTTTTGCATATCTAGGTGATATGCAAGTATGAAGAACTGTGTCTGGCCGGATAAATAGTGTTGCCGTTGCTGGCCTATTATAATAGTTGCGTGTGGTTACCACTCTGTGTGGGTATCACGAATGAAGATTTTGCTAATCTGTTTTTGTGTATACCTCAGAGTGGAACACGCATTTGTAATAGAAATAAATAAACAATATTGCATTGAATCGTCTATTTATTTATTTGCAAATGGCCCGTGGCCTGATAGGTTACATGGTGAATGTAAAAAACATGGCTTACATATAACAGCGTCGAAGCTGTTGTGCATTCCATGTGCGTGCGATAGTTTCGCCTTCTAATGTTTGAAGTTTGTACGCGCCTTTGCCCAGGACCTCTTGGATGAGGTAGGGTCCTTCCTACTTGGGGGCAAGTTTCCCTGGGCGTTCCGCGTTAGATGCTTCATTGTCACGAAGGACGTAGTCTCCCGGGTTAAAAGTACAAATGCGAACGCGTGCATTGTAGTACTTTTCAAGTTTGGTTTTGTATTTGGCCTCGTTGATGGCAGCGTTTTCGCGCCTTTCTTCCAAGAGGTCCAAGTCAACCCTGCGTTCTGCGTTGTTGTCTATCTTGTTAATAGCCAACATTCTAGGTGAGGGGAGGCCTACTTCTGCGGGGATCATCGCTTCAGTGCCATAGACCAGGCTGAAGGGTGTCTCACCGTTGCTTGTTTTTGGGCTTGTCCTGTGAGCCCATAAAATACTTGGGAGTTCATCAACCCAGCCGCGTCTGGCTGTTCCCAACCGTGCTTTGATGCCTTCTACTAAGCTTTTATTGATACTCTCGACTTGGCCGTTCCCTTGCGGATGTGCCACTGAGGAGAATATGTGTTCAATGTTTAGCTCTTTTAGCCATTTTTGAAAGTCATCGGCGGCGAAGTTGGTACCGTTATCGGTGACGATGCACATTGGTAGACCGAAACGGCAGATGATATGTTCCCACACGAATTTCCTTGTTATCATAGCGGTAGTTGACGCAAGTGGCTTTGCCTCTACCCATTTTGTAAAGTAATCAACAGCCACTATGATAAATTTTACTGCACCTGGTGCGTCTAGAAATGGTCCCACGACATCGATTGCCCATTTCTGGAATGGCCATGCGGTGGTAACATCGATTGCCCATTTCTAGAAATGGTCCCGCTGACAATTGAAACACTTGCGTAAGATTTTGACTGCATCCAGGTGCATGCCGGGCCAATAGTACCCGGCATTCATGACTTTGGCCACCACCATGCGTGGTCCTGCATGTATGCCACATATTCCTTCGTGTATTTCTCTGATAAGGTACGTGGCATCTTGAGGGTCGACACATCGTAGGAGTGGCCCCAGGTATGATTTACGGTATAAGATACCGTCTCCCATTTGGTAATGACACGCTTTGTATTGTAGCTTGCGCGCCTCTGCTTTGCTTTCGGGAGTAACACCTGATTGCAAGTATGCAATGATCGGTGTCATCCAGGAAGTTGTGCCGTACTGGATGACATTGACTTGGCGCAGTGGTACGGAAGGATTTTGCAGAATTTCGATTCGTACCTCTTTTGCCAGGTGTTGGAAGCTGGTGGATGCGAGTTTTGATAGTGCATCCGCGGGTTTATTATCACTCCTGTTGATATGGTGAATATTGAAGGAGGTGAACTTTGATTTCAGTTGCAAGGCTTGTTCGAGGTAGAGGATCATGATATCCCCTCTTGCGGCATAATCGCCGCGCATCTGCCCTGCAACCAATAGTGAGTCGACGTGTGCTTCCAAATGTTGGACGTCGAGTTTGATTGCCAGACGCAGCCCTGCCAATAGGGCCTCATACTCTGCCTCGTTATTCGTGCTTTGGAAATTGAGGCGGATTGCATAGGTAAGTTCTTGGCCGTTAGGGCTGACGAGTCGCAGACCTGCACCTGCACCATCTTCGTTGGACGCGCCATCTGTATATAGTGCCCAGGTTTCTGCGGGGGATGGTGGTGATGTAGGGTTTTGTTCTTCTTCGCATTCTTGGATGCGGTTTGCTGGTACTTCGGAAACGAAATCAGCCAAGACCTGGCCTTTGATTGCGGGACGCGGCTTGTAAATTAGCAAAAGCGCGCCCAGCTCGATTGCCCATTTTGCTAACCTCCCAGAGATGTCGGGTTTGGATAGGATCGGGCCGATCCTGTAGTTGGTTAGTACTGTGATGACGTGGTTCGCGAAGTAGCGTCGTAAGCGTCTCGACGCGTGCACCAGTGCTAGTACCAACTTCTCCATGATGGAATACCTTGTCTCTGGGTCGTTGAGCATTTTGCTGACGTAGTAGATGGGTGTTTGGACTCCTTCCCGCTCCACTATGAGTACCGCGCCTACCGCGTTGTCCGCGGCAGACAGGTATAAAATAAGTGGCTCATCTTTTCGTGGTGCGGTTAAAGTTGGGAGCTGGATCAAACACTCTTTCATCTCCCGGAAAGCTTTTTCGGCCTCTGCGGTCCATTGGAATTGTTCCTTTTTTAGGCAGCTCCACAGGGTCTTGATGAAAGGGTATGACTTAGCTGCGTGGTTGGCTAAGAATCTGTTTAGTGCGGCTAACCTGCCGGCTAGTCGTTGCATTTCTTTCATCGTAGAGGGCGATGGCATGCGTTCGATCGCCTGAACTTTTTCTGGGTTTACCTTGAATCCATCTTTGGTTACGATGAATCCGAGGAATTTGCCTTCTTCCATTCCAAACGAGCATTTCCCTGGGTTAAGCTTCATGTTGACGCTTCGCAGAGTTTGGAATGTTCTTTCAATATCGTTGAGCATGGTGTCTTCCTCCATGCTCATGACGACCAGGTCGTCCATATAGATTTCGACACTTTTGCTGATTTGACCGCGAAAAGTGTCGTTCATCAACTTTTGATAGGTTGCGCCCGCGTTGCGCAACCCGAACGGCATTTTGGTGTAGCAGTAGTTCCCGGTAGGAGTGCGGAATGCCGTTTTGTCTTCATCTTCGATTGCCATCTGTACCTGGTGGTAGCCTTTGTAACAATCGAGGAAGCACTTCCATCGAAATGGTGCAAGGTTATCGACTTTTTCGTCAATCTCCGGAAGTGCGTAACAATCCTTGGGGCAGGCCTTGTTGAGGTCTTTGTAATCGACGCACATGCGCCAGCCCCCGCTTGGTTTTTCTACCATGACTGGGTTGGATAACCAAGTCTGGTATTTGACTTCCCGCAGGATGCCTGCGGAGAGTAGCTCCTGCACCTGCTCTTCCATCGCCGCGTTTTTTGCTGATCCAAGGTGGCGTTGGCCTTGGATTACTGGCTTGATACCTGGCATGGTATTCAAGAAGTGCTGCGCTATGTCGCGTGGTACCCCTGTCATGTCTGCGGGTGTCCACGCGAAAATGTCTTGGTTCTTGAAGAGGAGTTGCTTCAGGCGCGCTCTGATGGTAGGTGTCAAGGCATGGCCCAACGTGACCGTTTGCTCTAGGTTCTTGCGTTAAGCACCCATTTTTCTGGTTGCGTGTTGGGGGTGGGCCTTGCTACCTTGGCTGGACGCAGGTCGTCCGTAGACAATACTTCCCTTCGGGCGTATATTATCGCGACCCCCGTCTCGGTTGGAAAACCGATAGCAGAGTGAGGGACGGATGTTATCATGTTGAAATCGCCCTGGAATTCTCTCCCGAGAAGTACGTCGTATTTGGAGGTGTGCGGTAAAACCATGAAGTTTACCTCCTCCGTTCTTGTGTGCTTCCAGTTGGTAAGGCGCACAGGAAAAGTAATCTGGCCCAGGGGAAATACGGTTTCCCCTGCAAACCCGGCCAACGGGTAGTCCGCTGGCTGTAGTCGATCTTTGTCCTCTTGATCGAACTGGTTGAAACATTGCTCGTATATAATATCGGATGTACTGCCCGGGTCGATGAATAATCGCTCGGTGCAGTTGTGAGCCAGGTGGCCTGTGATAACCACGGCGCGTCTATCGCGCGGTCCGCCTCGGACTTTTGGAAAGACGACTTGCTCGTCTTTCCAGTCATTGTCCGGTCTTCTTGCCGCCTTGCGTGGCCTTCCTCTTCCTCCATTGATCATGTGGGTAGAGGCCACGTGCATGGTCCTCTTACCCGTGGAGGTGCCCTCGTTGTGGGGAGTGATGCGCTTGGTAGCTTTTTGTGCGCCTGTCAACAGATGTTGCAGTTTCCCCTCTTTTAGGGCTCGCTCAATCTCCAGTCGGAGACTGATGCAGCTGTTTGTTGTGTGGCCATTGTCCTTGTGATATTCGCAGTAGAGTGCGAGATCCTGGTTCTTTTTGGACTTCATTGGTTGGGCCGGTCGTAGGAATTGTGCGTCCGTGAGAAGGACGTCGCTTGGCGACTGGTTAATCTCGGTCCAGCTGCGGTCCCGAGACTCCTTTTTTGACGCCCGGTTTTCACGCTGGGCGTTGATTGTAGCCCTTGCGTCGGGCTGGTTGCTTCGTGGGACATATGGTTTGGAATCGCTTCCACGATTCCATGTGTCCCGGTTACGCTTATTGCTGCGCTTGGACTCTTGGCGGGAAGACTGGCCTTCCGCCTGGGGTTGTGCCTTTGACATGAGCGGTCTTAGGGATCGCTGAGTCTGGGCGTATGTCTTGACCGCAGCCATGACATCTTCCCACTTCTTAGGCAAACCATCTTTGCCAGAGATATTCATAACCATTTGCTCGTCTTTAACGGCAACAATGAAATGGTTACGTGCCATTTGGTCGGCGACGTCGCCTATCTCTAGGCATTCTTTATTGTAACGGACAACGAATGCCTCAAGCGATTCGTTATCCCTACGCCAGATGTTCATGACGTCCATGGAATCGCGTTCATGGCGTCTTTGCTGGCTAAAATGCGCGAGGAACTTTTCTTGTAAGTCCTCGAATGAGGTCAGTGACCCAGGTGGTAAAGAGTCGAACCATGCCCTGGCCAGGCCTGTTAGGGTCTGTGGGAAAAAATGGCACCAGGTAGGTTCATCCCATCTACCGTTACATCCGGCGCCGACGAAGATGTTGTTGTGATCATCTGGGTCGGTTGAACCGTTGTATTTCCCAATGTTCAATGGGAATTTTGTGGTGGTGACATCGGCGTGGGCGATTTCTGGGACGAACTTGGAGTTTTCGGCCGCAGATTTCGGCCTGTAGGGTTGGCCGCGGTGATGTTTTGCAGCGCGGAGGTACGTAGTGCGGGGGTGAGTGGGAGGAACGTAGTTGCGTCCTCCCGGTCTGCTGCTGGTGGCATGGGATTCCGCACGGTATGTACCATCGTCCGGATCGGTATAGCCTTGTCCTTCACGGTGGGACAGGGGTCCCAGTCGGCTGTGAATGCCTAAGCTGTGGTGGGCTATAGACTGTCGCCTAGTCTAGCCATGCGGGCCTAGGCGACTCTGTATATGGCTCCTACGACGGGACCCATATGTGGAGTCGTCCTCATCAAGTGTGCGGACGTCGCAGTAAGAGGAACCGCGATCTTCGTGCCTGCTTCTGGAGGCCGGATGTGTTGGGGCCCTGCCTTCGTACTGTAAAGTACGACCTGCAGGGGTGTGTGGTGCTGGGGTGGGTCCCACAGATACTTGCGCTTCTGCGCAAGCTCTGTTGTATGTTGCAGCCAACATAGCTGCTTGTTGGTCGTACCAGGCATGAAGATTCATGCCTGTAGGTATCACAGGAGCGTACTGTGATAAATCGTGTCCAAACGTAAGGGATGCGCCCCCTTGCGTTGATGGGCCAATGTGTTCAGCATTTGGGGCTAGGGGAATGGTTCCCGCAGGCCCTTGGTTTGCGGGGTTTAGGTTATCCCCGGTGTTGTTTTGACGATCAGACATGATCTTTGGAGAGAAAGGGATGGTCAGAAAAAAGTGCTAAGAGTAGCGGTGGGCGCCAATGATGAAACAATGGTTAACCAGGTGGGTTAACTCACTGGTCTCGTCAAGAGGGTTAATCCCTTCTTTCCGAGGATCGCCGGCTGGATCGTCTGGTGGAGGGTTTCCTGCACAAGGAAACAAGCCGTGACTCGCAACAAGGAGGATGGGGTGGGGGGTGCTCCTTGTTACCACTCTCCGGCGTGAGAATCAGTAGTTTGCTTGGGAAGCAAAGTGTGATAGTAGTAGTATTGAGAGAGTAGAGAAGTGATACCTCAAACCTGGTTTGGGGTCAGTATTTATAGCCGAGGAGTGGAGGACGGTAGTTGAGTAGCTAGCCTGACAACGCACAGCTATTCGCAGGTGTGTCAGACCTGTCGGTTACTGTGGTGATGCCACGTCTTGCTGTGGTGTCAGACTGTTGCATACACGTGGGCCGGTAGGCGACTGTTCCCAGTGCCACTTGCACTGTGGTGTCAGACCCACTTGCCTCGTAGGCAGGATGCGGTGCCAAGCCGCATCGCTGTTTGCGGTCATTGATGTTGTTCCCGCGTTGGTTGTTCCATCCATGATTTACGCGGGATGCGGTGTTATGCCGCATTGCCTGCTGAGTGACTGTTACTGTTGTCCAGATCCCTTGTCGTGACGAAAATGTTCATAGAATGCGGTGAGGGGCCGCATCGCTATGCGTAACATTAGTTTCCGTCCTTAAGGTAAGTCTTCTCATCACTGGACAGATTGGACTGCTGTGTTCGCGTGTGTCCACGCGGACACAGGTGAGTTTATTGCTGGTGGGGGTTTTTGATAAGGGTAATGGTCATTTGCGGTTATGCAGACGCGAGATTTGGGACCATACCTCTTCATTTATAATAATAAAGTGGACGGCTTGTTCTTGTTTTTAGTATTCTTTAAATAATATTGCTTTCTATAGAAAGATCATTATTTAGGTTTGGTCTTCTTTGTAGTATTCTTTAATTGTGGATGTTATCATCCACATATAGCAGTTCAGCTGAAAGTATTTGTGGAAAAGAAGAAGAAGCAAGTGATGTCTTATCGGTCGAATGAATCGGGATCCAAGGATAAGAAAGGAGATGAGTTTCAAGTTGAATCAAAGGGACTCAGGTTATACAATACATGATTCACAAATCACACACTGAATATCATTTTTTGGTTTATGTTATCATCCATGTTGATCTAACTAAAGTACTACCTCCTTAAAACTTTTAATTTATTGAATGTTACTTTTGATGTTGTTAAGAGTATCTGCTCATACTTGGAATGTTAAAGGGAAACTGCCACTAGAGGACCTGGATATCAAAGACTAGCTGGATATTGATAACCCTGCAGACATATATGTGATTGGATAAGTTTAACTTTTTAGTTTAAATATAACTACAATAGAAATGGCGCCAGGTTAGGGGAGAGGCCGAATTACTTCTGCGATTTGATGTACGTAGTCTTACCCTACATGGCGCTGATGTGGCGAAGACGTGGTGCTTTAAAACCCTTAGGGGGTTTTATCTCACACCCCAGCCTAAGGGTGACTTTTAAACAATCCAATCCTTTCTGGTATTTAGCTATTTTTAAATTTACCAGTTTGACACGATAACTAATAGAATGTTTATAATTTAGGAAATTATTGTAAATAATTAATTCTGTATATTTCCATCTCTATAGGAGATTCCGTTTGTATTTTATAAAGGGTTGTGGATCAATGAGAAGGTCAACGATTTACCAATTCTTTCATGGTATCACACGCCATACGACCCTGCAACCCTACTATCTTCTGATCGCCGCCGCCGAACACCTTCCTCTCCTGTTCGTCGCTGTCGGTTTACCCATCTTACTCTCCTGCTTCTTCCCTCTTTCGCCCCTCTACTTCTCCCTTTCCCATGGATACCAAATCACACCCAGCCCTTGCCGTCTCGAATATCAAGACCCACGTTCCGGTTACACTCGAGAATGACTCGGCTCACTACACAACATGGTCTGCTCTATTCAAGGTCCAATGTCAAGTTTTTGATGTTCTTGACCACCTCAGCCCGCGCCCGGACTCCACTTCTTCCTCCTCTTCGGATTCTGCGAAAAAGACCGCTGACCTGGCCGACGCAGCTCTTTGGCAGTGTATTGATGCTGTTGTACTTCAATGGATTTACGCGACCATCTCATCTGACCTCCTTCACATCATTCTTTCTCCTGGACAAACGGCTTACGACGCCTGGACAGCCTTGAAGAATCAGTTCAACGACAACAAAACCACCCGGGCAGTCTTTCTCGGTCAAGAATTTGCTCATCTTTGTCTTGATGGTTTCTCCTCCATGTCCGACTATTGTCAGCGGGCGAAGCATCTTGCTGACCAATTGAAATCCGTTGGCTCTCCAGTTGATGATAGTATGTTGGTAATTAAAATATTAACTGGACTAACGGAACAATATGACAGTATTTCTACTGTCTTACAAAACCGCGACCCCTTACCTGATTTTACTGAGGTGCGTTCGCGCCTTATTATGGAAGAAGATAAAAAGAAGCGTCAAACTGCCCGCGCAGCTCAACAGTCCGCCACCGCTCTAACTGCTTCGGTGTCCCCGGCTAACACAACTGAGCGCGGTCGTGGCCGCTCACGCGGTCGCGGTCGTGGTCGTGGCCGCAACTACAACAACAACAGAAACTACAACAACCGGGGATCCCAACCGAACACCCCGAATCACCCGTACATTGTTTTTCCGAGCAACTGGACGGCAAACCAATGGGCTTCGCTTTTGCAAGGTACATCTTCTACTGGTCACTTACCTTCGGCTCCAAGCACACCTCCATGCCCCTATCCCTCTAAGCCGAATAACCAGCAGTCACAAGGCATTCTCGGCCCTCGGCCTGATCAACCTACTTACACTCCCACGGACATCGAACAAGCGTTATACACCATGGCTTTAAATCAACCGGAACACGGCTTCATGGACACTGGTGCAACCTCTCACTCCGCCAATGAACAAGGTATCTACTCCCCGTCTAATTTTAATAAGTGCACTGACAAAAATATCATTGTTGGAAATGGCATGGCCATTCCTGTTGTGGCACAAGGCAACCAAACCTTACCCCCTCCCTTTCCACCTTTAAAATTAAACAATGTCCTTTTTGCCCCCCAAATCATTAAAAATTTAATTTCGGTTCGCCAACTTACTACTGATAATCTTGTTTCAATCGAATTTGACCCTTTTGGTTTTCTTGTGAAGGACCTCAAAACTCGGGCGCCTATCCTTAGATGCAATAGCACCGGCGATCTTTACCCTCTGACACAGCCTCTTTCCACCATCTCCCAACCTTCTGTCTTTGCTGCTGTTACTTAAGATCGCTGGCACCAACGTCTCGGCCACCCGGGCGACAATCTATTGCATTCTTTAAAAGTTTCTTCTAGTATTTCCTTTGGCAAACAAAATAATAAATTATGTGAACCTTGAGTGTTTGGAAAAAGTGTCAAATTACAATTTCATGATTCGGTTAATTGCACTTCTTTACCTTTTGATATTGTTCATAGCGACTTGTGGACCTCCCCTGTTTTAAGCACGGGAGGGTATCGATATTATGTCTTGTTTCTTGATGATTACTCTAATTTCTTATGGACTTTCCCTCTTTCGACTAAGTCCCAAGTTTTTGCAACATTCACAAAATACTATAATCTTATTACGACCCAATTTGAACGAAAAATTAAACCGTTTCAATGTGACAACGGTAAGGAATATGCTAACAACAATTTCTTGCATTTTTGCAATAATCACGGTATGCATTTCCGTTTCTCGTGTCCTTACACCTCGTCTCAGAATGGTAAAGCGGAGCGCAAAATCCGCACCATCAACAACATGCTTCAAACTCTCCTAGCCCAAGCCAATTTACCGCCGAATTTTTGGCATCATGCCCTCGAGACTGCCACATACCTCCTTAACATCCTACCAAATAAAAACCGTGATTTTTTGTCACCTACTACTATCTTATATAAATGCCAACCCGACTACGAGCATCTCCGAGTATTCGGGTGCTTATGTTACCCCATTCTACCCGCCACCACAATTAATAAACTTGAAAATCGGTCTCAACCGTGTGTATTCCTTGGCTACCCTCCAAACCACCGAGGCTACAAATGTCTCGACCTTCAAACTCACCAACTTTTCACCTCTCGTCATGTTCACTTCGAAGAAACCATTTTTCCATTCAAATTTCAATCTCCCCCCACACCACAATCCTATAATTTTCTCACCTCTCCTCCCTTGCCTGTTAACCCACCTCACATAATCGACCCAACCTCCTTTCAGTCCACATCGCCTTCGGTCCAGCCTACCCCGGCCCAAAACATCTCCCCATCCTCTTCACCACCGTCTAGCCCAGCCCACACCACCTCTCCTTCCACCTCTCACACCTCCCCTTCTAGTCCGGCCCATACTCTTAATTCGGCTGCCAACTCCCCCATTTCCAGCCCAAATAACAACAGTCCAGTCCACTCCACTGACTCCCCACATCCGAGCTCTCCTTCCATCCCAAATAACAAAAGTCCTGTCGGCCCACATCCACTCTCTTCTTCCGGCCCAAACCGATCCCCCCATTCAAGCCCAAACCCTTCCGCTAACCCATCCCCAACTTCCAGCCCGCACCTAGCGGCCCCTTCAACCCAGTTACCCACCACCATCAGTCACACCTCAACCCCGCACCCCCCCACTCGGACCATTCGTACTCGGTCAATGAGCGGGATCGTCAAACCTAAACAACTTTTCTCTCTTCATACCACCACTATTGTACCAATACCCAAAAACCCACAGGTTGCCTTGTCCATTCCCGAATGGAACCGTGCCATGACCGATGAGTTTAGTGCTCTTCTTAAAAACAAGACTTGGGAGTTAGTGCCTCGGGAACCCAATATGAATATTATACGTAGCATGTGGTTATTTAAACACAAGTTCAATTCTGATGGCAGTTTGGCACGTTACAAGGCTCGTCTCGTGTGCGATGGTCGTCGTCAACAACCTGGTATAGACTGCGGGGAGACATTTAGTCCGGTTGTCAAACCGGCTACCATTCGCTTAGTATTATCTTTGGCACTGGCTCAATCCTGGACTATTAATCAGTTTGATGTCACTAATGCGTTTCTTCATGGAACGTTGAGCGAGACAGTTTACATGCATCAACCATTGGGGTTTCGGAGTACTGACTATCCGGATCATGTTTGTATTCTAAAGAAATCTTTATATGGCCTCCGACAGGTGCCTCGGGCATGGTACCAACGCTTCACCGATTTTGTGGTTTTACAGGGGTTCACGCAGAGCAAGTCTGACAATTCTTTATTTGTTTATCGTCATGGTCGTGACATTGCCTACTTGCTGATTTACGTGGACGATATTATTCTAACCACTTCATCGAATGGTCTTCGTCATCAACTCATGCAATGTTTAGCTGGCGAATTTGCTATGAAGGACTTGGGATCTTTGTCCTATTTTTTGGGTATTCAGGTCACTCGCAAAGGCAACAACATGTTTCTTTCTCAGTCGGCCTATGCTAAAGACATTATTCATCGCGCTGGAATGGATTCGTGCAGACCTGTTGCCACTCCAGTTGATACACAGTCCAAACTCAGTGCTGATTCCGGTCCTATACATGATGATCCTACTACTTATCGGAGTCTCGCGGGTGCTCTTCAGTACTTGACTTTCACCCGTCCTGACATTTCTTATGCCGTTCAGCAAATCTGCATGCATATGCACTCTTCCACAGCAGCACATTGGAATGCGTTAAAGCGTATCATTCGTTATATACAGGGAACGGTTGATTTGGGGCTACATCTTGGTCCATCTGACACTTCCTCTTTGCGGGCTTACACTGATGCTGACTGGGCAGGTTTCCCTGATACTAGACGATCTACTTCTGGTTACTGTGTGTATCTTGGGGACAATCTGATTTCTTGGTCGTCTAAACGGCAATCTACTATCTCTCGGTCTAGTGCTGAAGCGGAGTATCGCGGAGTCGCCAATGTTGTAGCTGACATCTGCTGGCTTCGTAATCTTCTACTCGAGTTACATCATCCTCTATCACGCGCCACTTTGATTTACTGCGACAACGTTAGTGCAATCTACTTGTCTGGTAATCCCGTTCAACATCAACGCACGAAGCACATCGAACTTGATATTCATTTTGTTCGTGAGCAAGTACAGAAGGGCAATGTTCGTGTGCTTCATGTCCCGTCTCGCCATCAGATTGCAGATATTTTTACCAAAGGGCTACCGCGTGTCTTGTTTGATGATTTCCGATCCAGTCTCAGCATCCGGCCACCCTTCGCTTCGACTGCGGGGGTGTAATAGAATGTTTATAATTTAGGAAATTATTGTAAATAATTAATTCTGTATATTTCCATCTCTATAGGAGATTCCGTTTGTATTTTATAAAGGGTTGTGGATCAATGAGAAGGTCAACGATTTACCAATTCTTTCAATAACAATAGATATACCCAAATTGACTTTCACATATGTGTATATAACTAGTTTATGCCCTGCCCACGTTGCGGGGTGCTAAATCGAATATTTTTCACTTTGATAACATGTACGTTTGTGTTTCTGTTACCTGTACATGCTACTCATTACACGATCTAAAAAAAATTACATCGGGACGCAGATACACTAAAATGCACCAACACCAAAAACTACCATAATATAGATTGGTATAACTTTATGAAAAATGTATATTTATATTTTTTGTGTATCAAAGTAGCTAACACTCTTGCATTTTCATGAAAAATGTAGTTTATGAAGCACACCAATAGAGACACCATGTTTTAGTTTCCAGCTGTTTTCTCAATAGTATCTTCATTTAAATTGGATTATAATTTAACTTTAAAATTATTCTGTTTTACATACACAAGCAAACCTACCTTTTTTTTATTCTCAACAAGCATGTTTTTTTTGTAGTTTTCAGGAAATCATACCTTTAGAAGCTGGCTATGTTATTGGTTCCGAAGACATCATTCGTAAAACCCTAAACAATATTCAACCTGTAAACACGATATTAGAAAGTGATAGCGACACTGAGGTGGCATTGTTCACATCTAATGATTCTTCAACAACAGATTCTAAAGAAAATGTAGAAGATTCTTTCACAGATTCCAAATCACAATATGTCAAAATAGTAAGCAAGCAAATGGTTGGTATTTTTATTACCATTTGGGTCCATGGAAGCTTGAGGAAACATATACAAAATATAGATGTGTCAATCGTTGATGTTGGTAAAAAGGGCGTCGATAATAAGGTTTGTTTCTTCCTACCCTTGAAAATTTTAGTATAAGATTTTCCAGAAAAAAAAAAAAAAAGATTATTAGGGGTGACAATGATTATGTGACATGAAGTAATTATAATACATTAATTAGTTGTAATAATACAGTTTGTAAAATAATAAGATGCTCAGTTTTTTTCCGGTGTTTAGCAAATTCTGCTATTTAAGAACTTATGAAGTAAAATGACCAAATATTGCATAATCTTTACATAACTAGAAGTTGATTATTTGCAATGATTTTGTATTTCTTTTGCAGGGTTCTGTCTCAGTGGGAATGTCTATATATCAGACAAATTTCTGTTTTATATGCACTCATTTAACAGCTGGTGAGAGGGACATTGATATTGCTAAAAGGAATGCTGATGTGCAAGAAATATATAAAAGAACATGTTTTAATTCAATGTCAAGAGATGCACTTCCAAAGAGCATTATGGATCATGAGTATAAGTTCATGTTACACTATAACACAACTTGACTCAATATACACATAATATTAAAAATGTAAGTTGCAACGATACAGTGGCGGATCTAGAAAATCCGCATAGGGGTAACGTTTCAATAAAAAGGGGTAACAAAATCGAAAAAACGTTAATTTTTTTCAAAATTTACACTACCATCGGAGCATCACCGGAGCGACAAGGGGCAATGGAGGTTACCCCTTCTATCACTCTAGGTCTGCCCCTGCAACGATAGGAGTTAACAATTGCACAACACCCGATGGTTAGTATCTTGCATCGTGAATGTCACGACTCATGTTCGATTTCAAGGAACGCATGACTCGCCTTGGTGTTACTTAACGCTCATTTTCACTATATATAAAAACATTGCAACGTGAATATTAATGAGTTATAGTAAATATATTTAGAAACTGAACCTATAATGAGCGAATAACATCATTGCCGGTACAGGTATTATCAAAACCGGTATCGCTATTCACTTTTTATATTTTCGACGAGCCGAATCGATAACGAACAAATAATACTGTATGGCATGGGGGAAACAATGACGTAGCTTTGTGGGGGTGGGAGTGGGCGGTCGACCCCCCGAACTTTTCACTCGTTAGTGGAGCGTATATAGTTTTCGTATAAATTTTTTTGGGTATATAAGTTTTTGACCCCCGGGATTTATAGAAATTTTTGGTCTATACCTTTTCGACCCCCGGTCAGAAATCTCAAGTTTCGCCACTGGGGGGAAACGCGCAACAAAACCTCCACCGCGGGGAAAAAACTAGTTGTTAATATTTGAAGTTCACTCATATTTGGTTACATGAAAACTGTTTTAATTTTTAGTTTCAAGGCCATCTTACAATTTGAGTTTCTAATTTTCAGGCGAATTTTATGGTTGGGAGATCTTAATTATCGACTTAGTTTGTCATATGAGGAAACGTGCGACTTGATTTCCAAAAATGCATGGCCCAAGCTGTTAGAAAGGGATCAGGTAATTAAGTTGTTATGATATGATTATATCTTAATTTGTTAATAAAGCAATATAAAAAGTTAGTATAACACACATTTGAGAAATTTTGACTCTTTTGACATATTTGTTGGGAGATCTTAATTATCGACTTAGTTTGTCATATGAGGAAACGTGCGACTTGATTTCCAAAAATGCATGGCCCAAGCTGTTAGAAAGGGATCAGGTAATTAAGTTGTTATGATATGATTATATCTTAATTTGTTAATAAAGCAATATAAAAAGTTAGTATAACACACATTTGAGAAATTTTGACTCTTTTGACATATTTGCCTTGTTAGCCCAAAATTAGGGCTGCAAACGAAACGGACGAACACGAACAAGACCTTGTTCGTGTTTGTTTGTTAAGAAATATATATGTTCGCGAGCCGTTCACGAACACTTATCGAACGAGATTTTATGTTCGTGTTCGTTTGTTAAGGAAATGAACTTGTTCGTGTTTGTTTGTTAATTTTAGGCAACAAACAAAAACGAATGTTGACGAACACAAATGAGCACAAACTAATGTTCATGAACAAAAACTGAAACAAACGAAAACAAATAATCTTTCATCAACAAAATATATAATACACTAACACTTATTAGATATTTAATTTGTCGGAATTTTGAAGTATTTAAATAAATATAAAAACTAAAAACACTAATGAACTATTGAACACAAACGAACACGTTACCGAACGTTCACGGACATAAACGAACGAACACAACCTCTATTCATGTTTGTTCATTTAACTAAACGAACAAAATTTCTTGTTCGTGTTCGTTTGTTTAATAAACGAACGAACACAAACGAACTGTTCGCCGAACATTTGGTTCGTTTGCAGCCCTACCCAAAATACTTGGATTTTACCCCCCTTTTAGCCTGTTAGCTAACAAAACACAGTGTGAATTGACTCATTTATAAGTAAACAAGCTAAAATTACCGCCTTTAGTGATAATACATACTTTTTTCCTAATAAACTAACACATATCATTTTTTACCTTATACTCAAATATTGTTCGATTAAAAACAATTACAATAAATTTGTAGCTAAAACTAGGAGGAGCGTTTGATGGGTGGATGGAAGGCGTTTTAAATTTTCCACCAACTTACAAATACGAGCCGAATTCAGATACATATTATGGCAAGGATCCTAAAGGTGGTAGGCGTAGGCGTACCCCCGCATGGTATGACCATAATTTAGAAATATATTTAACTTTCATGGTTAGTTATTCTTATATCATAATCTTTTGCTAAACCACATGTTCTCTTAAGGTGTGATCGTATACTTTCATATGGGAAGGGGATACAACAACTAAGCTACAAACGGGCTGAGATTAGATTCTCAGACCATAGGCCTGTTTCTGCATCATATTTGATGGAAGTTAAAGCGTTTCCATTAAGAAAAACTACAGCGCGCCCTTACATTTAGTAATGCAAAGATGGAAAACTATGGATCAACCCGCGTAAAGTCAAAACATATGAGTTTCTTCGTTTGATTCGAGTGAGGTGATCATATTATTTGAGCTCAATATATTGGACTCAAAACTATATGTTATTTATCTATATATTGACATCTTGTTTGCTAATTGTGATTAAGGATCTGTGTTATGTAACAAAATTATCAATATATACAAGTGAATACTGAATATTTTTAATATTTTCCTCTTAGATTATATATTATTTTTTCGATTTAATAATCAACATGAGGCCAACACATGGCTTGAATTCTGGCTTATATCTTCATAATTGAATTATGGGGTTCTAGTCCCTTATCTTCTGGGTTCGGCGAGATCATTGTCGCGTTCGGGTTCCACATATATGTTTTCGCATGGCTTTACGCAACAAAAGTTCAAACTTACGCGCAACAAGTTTAGTTTTTGCTTGATAGTTTTCGCATGGTAACCGACACAAATAGTTGACTTGTGGCACAAAAAAAGTTGCACATAGTATATTAAGCGAAAAGTAGACGTATGTGAATAGTATACTTTAGCGTAATGTTGTATGTGAGCAAAAACTGTCTAGATGAGAACTTTATTTTTGCATATAAGGCCTCGCGCGAAGACCTCACATTTCGTAGGGTTGACTTGTGCGAAAAGTTGACCTAGCTCCATGTAATCTTTGATCAGCTTGACTAAGCGATCAAGGGTCATATCATTCACTATATTGAGCAAAGAAGCTAACATACATGTGAGTCATAGATGGCCCATTCTTTACTATTTTGGGTTGATGCAAGTGATATTATGAGATTAAATAAATGGACATAAACGAATTGGAGCTAAACTATTGACAACTTGCATTTGTTGCTAGCATTATTGATATCTAGTATATGTTACTAGAAAAGTATTGATGGATCCCGTGAGTGCGATGACGTATGAGGAAATGGAGTCTTATTCGTGACAAGTAGTTGATGGTGAATGTTGCTTCACAAATTGATGTTTATATTGATGATTGATAGGTGTCTGCCCATATCCATTTTTGTCAAAACGTGTTCTGATCCAAACCAAAATAGCATTGTTTAGAACGACTCGTTCTAATCCATTACCCGCCTGCAGACCAGCCCGTTTTCCAGGTATGATCACCACCATTGATTGTAAAGCTCAAAGAGCATGACTGCTTTGCTGTAAGAATTGATTCTGCAGCAAATCGATACATTGCATTTACCCAGAAACTCAGCCCAACATAATGGCTACTTCACATGTCCAGGAACTAACAGGATATGACGGAACCTAGACCAACCGAAACACGTTTGAAAAACAAGTCGGCTACCCGCTCTGGGTTTTTTTTTTTTTTGGCTAATTGGTCTCAAGTCCCAGTCTGGTTTCTATAGGTTTGGTCTGACCCATAACCCATGAACGGCCTACACACAAGTCCGATAAAGTTCCTCAAAATTAAATAACTTTCAAGCCACACAAATAAAACCAAGGAAGCTAAGGTAATTCTCATTCAATCCATACCTTTTCGGTCACCCATCCTCTCTATAAGTAAGTGGTAATCAAATATCTACTCATCTATGACCAGTAACCAGGCTAACCAAACCAACTTAACGAATTCCGGTCATGACCCATAACCAGGCTAACCAAACCAACTTAATGAATTCCGGTCCTACCAATCTTCATTTCTAAATAATCAAAATTTTCGATTCTCAGGCTCGCTTTTTAGTCGAAACAAACCCAATTCCAATCAGTTATAGGTTGTTAGGAGCAGGGGTGTTCATGACCAGTCAGCTAAGCTAAACCACTAACAACGGTTTCTGAAAACAACAAACCAAACTGGCTGGGTTTGATTGGTCAGTCAGACTAGCTGAGTTTAGCAGTTTTAAAGTTCGGTTTTGAACCGTGAACCAAACTATACAAATCTCAAACTGGCCTAACTACTTTGATCTGTGCGGCAAGGTCGTTTTCAACGGTTTATAGACACACCCTGCAAAAATTATTTAATTTTTCCAAAAAATATATATTATTCTTAAATAAATAGACAAAATTATGCAATATCAATATAATCTTCAAAAATTCAAGTTTAAACATGTTTACTGTTATCATGTGAACTTTTGCTCTTGGTTTCTAATTCAAATTGCAGACTTTAAAACATCAACTTAACAATGGTTAATATATGAACCATTTTTCTCACTTTAGTTCCAATCATGCCAGCAATGAAATAAAACTCAAGTTTATTCTACACACATTTCATTAAAAAAATATCAAATCTTTGTCACCATAGCTTCTTTAACCTCAAAGCAAAGCATGATTATCAGACATCAGGGATGATCTTTTCAACATTCCAACAACCTAGTAACGTTTGTCCAACATCAAAACCGAAAAGTAGAAAGCTTCTAGAAGTTACTAAGAAGAAACTCCATATGGAAGAAGTGCAGCAGCTACAATCCTGCCTTCTTCATTTAATATGTTATATGTAGATGAGGCATTTCTCTGCACAAATGCGTCCACATCATAAATCATACAAGCAGAAGTGAGAAGGATACATATACATATAGGTATACCGTATACATATCATGCATGGATTATTTATTCATACAACGAACAGATTTAACCAATGTTTTAAAAACCGGTTTTTAAATCAAACCGAATTAGGCTAAAAAATGGTTCAACCGGTTGAACCAGGTTGTACCGAGCGGTTCAACCGGGTTGACTAGCTAACTCTATAATTTCATAAATTACAACATCAACTCAAAAGTTAATCCAAAAATGCATGATTACATATTAAAAGATGATCCAAAACTAAATCCATAATAAAAAGTAATCCAAAAGATAATAAAAAATCATTAGTGTACAATATGTTTAAGCCATTTGAGTGTTGAATACATCAACTATTTTCGTTTCATACAATATTGAATAAGAACTTTTAGTTACGAATAATCATAATATATAAAAATTACGTAAGATAAGTAACATATATCATAAAAATAAGTAACAACCCAAACTAAAATAACTCTGGGCCGGTACCGGTATTACGTTTCAAACCGGTATACCGGATTTTACCGCCGGTACAAACCTTATGCCGTTTTACTTATTTACCGGGGTGTTTCGTACCGGATTTACATCTGGAAACGGTAATACCGGTATAACCGGCCGGTATTTACCGGTTTTTAAAACATTGGATTTAACATCATATTTCTACTTTCTGGTATCATTTAGTGTTAAATATATTGTAACATGTAACAAAAAAAGTGTCAAAAAATCTCACCGAGTCAATAGCCTCTAACTTCATGCCTGTAGAACGAATGAACTTGCGTATTTCAGGATCTACAGGTTGGATATATCTTCCGGTGCCAAGTATCAAAATTTCTGAAATAAAAATTTATTTTCACCGTAAAAAATACATGCACCAGCCAATATTACGCACGTAATTATCATAACTAATCGATGGTGACGAAATATTTCCCTGTGAATCAAAACATAATAATCATCTTACCTGGTATGGGTCGCACTGCTTGGAAGATGGATAGGCTGCACCAGATTGATACACTCATACAGTTGAAAGGAATAGGATAGTTTAAATGATTCAACAGATAGGAAATAAGATAACATATGAAATACACATACCTGTCTATAGTTATATCCGACATTTTTTTCGGAGTCCAAGACAATAGCAAGTTACCTACACAGAGCAAACTGCCTTCATATTCCACCCCGTTAACAGTGAATCCAGAATCGGTATACCTATGAATATAAGAAAATGGATGAGTTAAACATATGGAGTATAAAGTTTTGTATAATAACGCATTGATTGGCCATTCATGTTAACCATGAAACAGAGTGATTTCAAGTAGGCCTATAAAACAATCCAAACTTTCAATGAACCGTTCGGTGGGAAGTTCTATGTTTGTCCATTACTTCATTTAATAAACAAACGAACATGAACGCAAACTTTTGTCCATTTTAACCAAATGAACGAACATGAAATCATGAACACACGTCTCGTTCCTTCATTTACGTTCGTTTATGTCTGTTCATTCATGTTAGGTTATGTCCGCTCATTTACGTTCATTTACGTTCATTTACATCCATTCATTTCCATTTGCTTGTTTTTATATTGAATTAAATATATGCATTACTAACATCAACTTAATATCAATTTGAGTTTCGTATTTGAAAAACCTTTATTAAGATATCTTTATTTGCATTTTAACCGTTGGAGGTAATGGTCATGGTATATGTTTACTTAATGCAGGTGTTCGTTTATGTTCGTTCATATATGTTAGTTTACATTCGTGAAACCGTTCCTACAGAATGTTTTATATTAACAAACGGACATACACAAGCACGGACACATTCGTTTTCTTAACAAGCCAACACGAACAATAAAATCAGTTCGTTTAAGAGTTCGTGTCGGTTCATTTGTTCGGTTAGTGTTCCATCAGTCCATTTACATACCTAATTTCAAGTATAACGAATAATCCGACAAGTACAACACCTCAATTAGTTCCAAACAAACCCTAACTACCAATCACACAACCATAACTCAAATAAAACCACAAAATTAGGTTAAATCAACACTACAGAGTACCATAAACAAATAAAAAACATGAAATTAACTGAAAAAACGAATCGGAAACAGCTTTTATACCCTTGAAATCGCAATTGATCTTCTGGAACGTTATCGATGAGATTAACCTGATCGTATAACGAGAAACCTCGTCGGAGTGAGGGCAATCGCTGTGGAATCGACGGTGATTCCTTTCGTAACGCTCTCATAAGCGTCGGCAGCGTCGCCACCGCTCTCTGTCGCACCGCCATTGTGAATTTGGGGATTTTGACCACCGGCGACCACCACTTTTTACAATTTGCTCATTTCTGATGTTTTGCTGTTTAGGTCACACACTATAAACTAAATACACATTGCATCCTCTTACTTTTATTATGTTAGTAAAAAAGATTCTGCTAGTCTTTTTTCTTACATTTTACACCCCTCAAGTTTTTTCGAGTTCAAATTGCAGTTTGTTTAGTTGTTTTCACCTTGTAAAACATGTTTTCCCCGAAGGACATATGAAATCGATTATTAGTTACAAAATTTTCATAGGTGTGGTATTCAAGTATGTAATTAGTTAGTCGATACTGAAGGGGTAACACAACAACATAGGAAGTTAGTTTTCATAAGAATAATTATGATCGACAGACAATGCAATATACGGAAAGTAAGTCCAGAAATGAACACCGGACTACGACACACAAGGCTAGACGAACCACTCATGTGAGGTTCGAGTGGGGACCAAAATTAGAGATCCACATCAGCAAGGGTCAATTGGACAAATCTCTCTCTCCCTTACATTGACTTTCTCTCTATACAAGATTATTGATTCTCACACCGGGGGTAATCATATCACAGAGATACCTCCTTTATGTGGCGAGTCTAACAATTATGGTTTGTAGGATTGTGATTGTCTTACAACCCCTTTTACTTCAGTACGTAGCACAAAGTTTACAAGGTTAGTTAAGTTGTAATCCTTTGTAGCTACGGTATTCAAATACCCTACACGATTATTTGAAACTGTTTATCCGCATTGAAGTCAAATATTTTAATATGTAATATAATTTTAAAATTTATAATAAGTGTGAATTGTTAGAAGTGTGATTTAGTGTTTGATATTTTAATTCGTTTTAAGGTGGGTTTAAGACTGGTTTCGGAATAATCAACATTCCAACATGATATTTTTAACCACATAAAATCTCAAACGTGTATACTCAATGCCTGGGGTACATCGACAAACATGATAGATAATAAGTAGATAATTGGTTCTCAACATGTATGAAAAAGGTATGATATATGATTCTCTAATCAAATATGAAATTAAGATAATAAGATTACTAATCCCACCCCCATATCAATATCAAATGCAATTCAAATATTCAAATTAGAACATATATAGCACACACAATCAGTCAATCATACTGTTTACACTATCAAGCTTATATAACTATAGATTGATATATAAAGTGGTTTCAAACCCAAAAAAATAACAAACAAACAAACAAAACCCTGGTTTTACATCATCATATTTCTAAATGACTAGATCTTCCTTTATATATATATATTATCTAGCAAAATATCATAAATTTTACAAAAGATTTGTTTATCACACATGTTTTTTGGTTTCCCTAAGAAATTATTCATACACGATGCGAGCCTATAAATCCTTTTAATTCGCTAGGAAAACAAGGGTATCGGCTCCACAAGTTGGTATGTTTTTTAAACATATCAACCATCTTGTTCTTTGTCGGTGATGGTCCGCTCATATGCATCAATATCACGAGTTTCTTGACCACCCCATAGATCAACATATCCTCCAAAACCTTATTTGTTGGATCATGAAAACTACATATCAACAAAAATATATGTATGCAAATATTTGAAGTTATCTCCGATACACCAAACAATTTGCTTGATACCGCGCCAATCCCTAGAGCGTGTTCAATAAATGCCACCTTTCCATTTGTGCATTCGCACAATAATTTGATTGCAAGCAATATTTTCTCACACTTGGATCTGTCAGAGTCAGAGTCAAGTAGGAGCTCAATTAGGTTACTCATTGCACCCGCCTCAATAGCCTCTGATCGACACTCCTTTGACGAGTCCAAAATCTTTATCAATACTTGCAAAGCAGATGAACTCACTTTAGTTGAAATCTCATCGGATGCAAGTTCCAAAATGGATTTGAACATACCGACACCTTGATCATTTAAAACAACATTCCAATTGAAATCCGAGTTTGCTAGTTTTCTAAGTATAGACATTGTGTAAACTCTAGCTTCTTTACTTCCTCTTTGAAGAATAATAACCATTGACTTCATGAATTCGGGCTTCAAAAGTAGTTCAATCACCTTCCCATCGCTTTCTTGCAATATAGGAAGATGTTGAAGAACCCCTAAAGCCTCCTCACAAGCTCTAAACACCATGAAATCCGAACTATCGGCTAATATTTGGATGATTAATTGAAAAAGCACTTCTAGTCCTCCTAATAACATGAAATCAAGCTTCATCTCATCTCCATCTTCAACAATTTCTTTAAGTTTTCTCAAAGAAGTTACCTTGAATGGAGACGAGTTTAGGGTTTTGAGTAATGACACCATTTCATCTCGTCTAAACGAAGGCGAGCATGATGGTGAACTTGAAGATGTTGAATGGCTATTATGCCATGTGAAAATGAGCCTCTTGAGGGTGTGGTTAGGAGTGATATCGAAATTTTCGACGCTTTGCATGGTGGCAGGACATGTGGTCTTCTTGTAGCTAAAGAACCATTTTTGAATGTTTTTACGCTCATATGTTACCCCGGTTGAGATGATCACCGGGTCTTTCATGATCTCCATGGATATTGGGCATCTAAAATCTTGAGGAAACTCCATTTCTGAATCATGGTTTGACCTTTCCATTGGTGAACAAGAGTTTCACAACAAGATTTGCTAGATTTGTATTTATGAATACATGTTCATATGTGTGTGTGTGTATATATATATATATATATATATATGTACACACATAGATGTATATTAATATGTATACACAAGTGGGAAAGATTGAAAAAGTATAAAAAGGAAAAGTCAAAGTCAAATACTGTTTTTTATAGCTAAATGATTATATTGCAAACTGTATAGAACGCACAAAATGGAAGCAACATGGTTTTGGGTTGACATTTGCAACTTGCAAGAGTTGATTTTCATTTATTAATCATAATAATAACTTGTGAGAATATAGGCATTAATATCAATTTTCATTTATTGATAATCATAACTTATGAGAATACAGGCATTAATATCAATTCAGCCCTTTTATAGTATTCTTTTTTTTAATAGTATTCAAATTGTGTAATTAGTCGTCTACATTGAACGGCATAAAATATATTAAAAAAAATAAAGACAATGAAATGAGTAACATATAAACTATAGAGGGTTGGTTAAACGTCTTACAGCCACCAACTAGAGATAGTCTAAAGATTTGTTTCTCAATCAAGATCCAACTTAGATATGTTTTCAATGTATTTCTTTTTTCATGTGATCCTTATTTCCTACTCTATAAATACGTAGTAAACTTTTTTTGAACGAAAAATGTTACTCCTTTTAATATTTTTTTCTTACTCAAGCTTGAAACTAAGACATCCCTCTTAAGAGGCATGTGCCTCTACCAAGTGGGCTATCTCACATTGGCGTAGTAAATTTTTATTTGAAACTTTGTTTTACATGGATGAGTTTGGAAATAAATAATTTCTCAAAGTAAATTGTAACTATTGTTGGTAGTGAATAGACCAATGATCAACCTATGCAATAGTGATTTATGTTTAATTAGGAATAATTAATGGTGGCTTAACAAGAGAACTTTTGCTTTGAATTGGATTTATATATAGTTAATCCCATCAAAATGAGTAATTTCAACAAAAAGACATTTTGGTGTTAGTTAATATATATTGAACATTGAATCCATCTAGTTCATATGATTTACTATGAATATCAACATGAGAAGTTTTAGTTTCCATATAGTTCGGTTAGGGTATAAGGGGTGCTCTCTTCGTGGGGAGTAGTCACCTCTCTACCCCAGTCAATCATTTTGTGTCACGTCGACTCCCCTCTCAACTCCTTATTTTGCACTCAAATGTAAGGGGTGCTCCCCTCTCCATTCCCCAACCAATCATAGCCATTTGAGGGGTTAAGAGGTCGAAAAAATCAACATGGCACAGACGGTGAGTAGTCCACAGGTGTTTGAGTTTGCCGCATACAAAATGGGGATGGCGGCGGTGTTACCGCGCGGTAACACCTTCCCCGCCCACCATCCCCGCTAACACCCGATTCACCCTGATGTGGGGTAAAATACACATATTTGTCCCGTGTAAATTGTATATTTTTTTGTATAGGTTTTATTTGTTTTTATTTACTTTTAGTGTTATATCATATTATATTGTGTTTTGGCAGGTCTTGGTGCAAATGAAGCAAAAACGAATAATATGCAAATGACCAGCCAGTTGGGTAGAGTGGTATGCCAGGGACCAAAGTAAAATTGCCGCTGAGTAGGTCGAGGCTACTATCTCTATTTTATAAGTGAGAGACTAATAATAATAATATATTTGTCTTGATTTGGAGTTCCCTTCACACGAAAGTCAAACATGAATTGCATTTAAGGGGACCCTTTAACATATTACATATGTTATTATAACATAATTCAACTCTAAGAATTCCTATTTTCACATGGACGCAAAGTGTCATCAGAATGCATCAATTTAGTGAATACGGAAGCATCTTTTGTGGGCCATGTAGGGCTTTATGTCCAGCGAAGTTGGTAAATCATGGGCCGGCCCTATTAATATTTTGGGGAGGTGGCCTGCGCGGACGTGAACTCCTTGGGGGCTGCATGCCTGCATATAATATCAACGAAAATAATTTATACGGGTGGAACAAGGGATTTTTGTGCGACATCATCAGACGCACGGCTGAGACGAAGACAGTTGGGAATTGTGAAGCTTCTTTAGCAAAGATTCAAGGCTACGGAATCATCGGGATAGAGCGGGAGGCTGGGACTACAAGGAATTACCGGGTTTAATTATCCGATTCTTCTAGTTTTCTTTTATTCTTTGTTTTATCCAATGAATTCTGAATTTAAACCTTGTTTTATTATTTTTGAAACCAACATGCTTGGCTAGTTCTTTTAAACCACCTAGACTATGATGAATGGATTAATATAAAGATTTTACCTTTTTCGTTATTTGCACGATGATTATGGATTGATTGTGTTTAGTAAAAGGTTTGATTTAATGATTTGATGTGGATGCGTGCTTTGATTTGGTTTGTTATTGTTATTTGCTTCATATGATTCTTAGTGACGGTCTATATCACAACATAGAGTCATATTAGGGTTTAGGGTTTCGGTGAGTGTCTATATCACATAAGAAAACCTTCACTCTTTAGGGAGAATCGCGCGATAACCTCTAGAAGTAATTGATAATAATTTGCTAGGTCTTAGTGTTCTACTAGTCATAATAACTGGGAAGTGAGAGGCTATTGGTAGGTCTTACCCGGCGAATTGCTTTAGATAGGCCTTGGGAAAGGTTATGTCTTGGTTTACCTGTCGGTCTTATTAGTCTATCAAGTCAAATCTATTACTTCAAACTACCCTAGACCTAGGATTGGGAAAGAATAGGTCAACATTAGGGTACTTACACAATAATTAGACGACTGGGAAGAAATCTAATAACCGGTAGGATTAACGGCCTAGGTAGGTCCACAGGTTTCTCCTTGAGAAGGGTCGAGGGGCCTCGTTGGTTCTTAATAGGTTTAGTATCATAAGATCCCGGTTCCATAACTCGTGCATTTAACTTAATTGGTAATCTCTTAAAAACAATCCAGGATTCTTGTCTAGGTGGTCTAGTTCTCACATAAGAAAAGTTCACAGTCATCATTCGTTTTTAGTCTAGTTTTAGTCATTTTAGTAGTCTAATATAGATTTCCTTAGTTTTCAGTAACCCCCCCCCCCCCCTAAAACAAATAAACAAGTTTGAGTCGTGTCTGTCAGTGTCTAGTCAGAGTCTAGTTTACGTGATAAATAGAGTCTCGTGGTTCGATACTCGGACTTGCTTAGGCTATACTACATTGACCGGTACACTTGCCGGTTGTGTGGTTTAGGTTTTAGAGAGTCCTAGTCTATAAATTTAAAACTTAGAGTGTCTAGTCTAGCGAGTCTAATTTAGTTAATTTTTATAGTCTGTTTAGCACACATCAAGTTTTTGGCGCCGTTGCCGGGGACTCTTGGCAATTGCGTTTATTAGCTTTGATAGACCTAATTGATATATACGTGCTACGTGTTTTCTTTGTTTTGTTGAGTCTTTGTCTTCTCTTGTGTCTCGGTAACTAGTGTTTGCTTTTCTTGTGTTCAGGTTTTTGCTAGTAGTGGATGCCACATCTGCGCTCGCACGGACCACCGTCACCAATCAAGCAGTCATCATCTCAACTGGGCGAAGGCCCAGAGGTTAGTTCTTCATCTTCGCCTGTTTTTCCAGATTTCGACACCAATCCAATTCCCGTCCCACCACCTTCACCAAACCATTCACCTAAGAATACCCCACCCAGTAGTCCCACTTCTAGTACCTTTAGTGAACCAGAGAACGTAGATCAAATGGCCAACAATAGGCAAACCGTCCATCAGCAGGCCACTCAGAATTTCACCGGCCTTGCTTCACCCATCACCGTCCCACCCATAGTGAACGAAAATTCATGGCAGATTCCGTCTTATGCCATGCAGGCTATCACCAATAGTATCCAATTCCATGGCCGGGACGATCAGGACGCCCCGGCCCACATCAACCGTTTCTCTAGGATGCTAGCTACCTTTAGCCTTAGCGGTGCACCCAATGATGCCACCTACTTACAGTTTTTCCCGTTCTCTTTAGCTGGCCGTGCGGCTACTTGGTTGGACTCTCAACCAACCGGTACTTTTACCACTTGGGCGGGGCTTCGTCAAGCCTTTCTGAATAAGTATTTCCCCCCCGCTAAAGCTTCACGGCTTAGAGACCAGATCCACTCCTTTCGCATGGAGCCCGACGAGCCTTACTACCTTGCTTGGGAGCGTTTCCAAAACCTTTGTGCTCGTTGCTCCCAGCATGGTCTTTCTGATTGGGCCTTATGTGAGAAATTCTACAACGGTCTCACGCAAGAGACTCGTGATAGGTTTGATACCAATGCGGGGGGGCATATGATGGGTATTCTTACAGTCGCTGAGTGTCTAGAGCGTTTTGAGGCATTTGCTCAGTCTCAATCCCAATCACGTTCCGATCAGAGGTATCAAAGTGGTAATTCAAATACCATTACTAGTGCACCCGCCCGAGGGGTGAACCATGTCACCATGGACCCTAGTTTAGCCTCTGTTTTGGAAAACATAACTCGAGAGCTTAAGGAGATTAGAGCTAAGGTTGATAAATGTGAGTTTTGTCGAGGGGGTCACGACACGAGTGCATGTCCTTTACTAGCTGGTGAGGAGCAATGTGATTATTTAGGAGGAGGGTTTGGTAGAGGTCAGTCTAGCGGGTTTGGCAACAATAGTCTTGGCTCGAGTTGGCGAAATAATAATAATAACTTTAATAATAATAACAATTTTCGCTCAAATGGACCTCCTGGTTTTCAAATTGCTCAAAATCCGAATAGGGGTCTAGGTTCACTCTTTAGTGGGAGTTCGAATGGGCAGGTTAAGGATGGGGGGTCGAATAATCAGGTTCAAATAGGTCAAGGTCCAAGTTTCGATTTAGGGGGTAGCATGGAAAGAATGGAGGCTATGATGAGCCAGCTCGTTGTTAGGGATCAAAATACCCAAAAGAAACTTAGTGAACATGACCTTATGTTGAAGAATCACCAAGCTGCGGTCCAAGACCTTTCTAGGGTTGTAAGTGATATGTCTAGGAAGTTAGATGAAAGATTACCCGGTCAGTTTGCAGCTAACACCCAACCTAACCCGAACGCTCATGTAAAGGCCATTACCACTCGTAGTGGCAGAATAGTAGGGAACCCTAGTGTTGAGGAGAGAGAGGTTGATGAGGATGGTGATATTATTGATGAAGTGATTGAGATGGAGGCTCCCGGCAAAGTGCAAAAGAGGCTAGTCCCAGCAAGTACCGCACAACCCGGTGAGTCTCAAAATGAGAAGAAAGTTGAGAAAAAGCTCGTAGATGTTAGACCTTCACCCTATGTGAATCATGCGTATGTTCCATTTCCCTCACGCCTTAAGAATCAAAAATATTCAAGGGAATACGGGCAGTTCTTAGATATCTTCAAGCAATTGAAGATTAACCTTCCTTTTATTGAGGCACTCCAGTCCATGCCAAAGTATGCAAAATTTTTGAAGGACCTTCTTAGGAATAAGGAGAAGTTAGGGGAGTTGTCGAATGTCCCGTTGCATGGAGGGTGTTCGGCCATTGTTTCAAATAAGCTTCCTGAAAAGCTTACCGATCCCGGTGTGTTCACTATTCCTTGTCTATTCGGTAGTAACACCAACACTAGAGCTTTAGCCGACCTAGGTGCTAGCATTAATTTGATGCCCTTTTCGCTTTACGAGAAGCTAGACTTAGGCGAGCTTTCACCTACTCGAATGACATTGTCTTTAGCTGATAGATTTGTGAAACACCCGAGGGGGATAGTTGAGAATCTGCTTGTTAAGGTGGATAAGTTTGTTTTTCCGGCCGATTTCGTTATTCTAGACATGGAAGCCGATGAAAACATACCGCTAATTTTAGGCCGCCCATTCTTAAACACTGCTAAAGCCCTAATAGATGTCTCTTTAGGCACTATCACACTTAGAGCGGGCGAGGAAGCGGTAGTTTTTAACGTTATGGATTCGAGAGGGTCAAATGATAAAGTGGAGGCGGTTTCGTTAGTGGGGGAGTGTGAGAATGACGGGAGAGATGAGAAGAAGGATGTGAGGGATGCGAGTTTAGAAAAGGTGACAGGATTCAAGTGTGGGGAACCACCGGATAGGAGAGTAGAAGAATTAGAGGAGAGAGTGGAGCGTTTAGAATCTAGGATTGAGACACTGAGCAAACCTCAGTGTGGGGATAGACTTCGGTATGGAGAGTTTAGATTCAAAACGCTAGATGAGGAGTTGAGAGATTTTGAGAGAGATAAGGGTGTTCGGTTCGATTCGGGCGATACATATAGTGGTGCTATAGCCCGTGAGAGTATGTTTGGAGGTGAGCTGCATCTCCATGATCCTCCATAAGTATGTGAGAAGTTGCTACTCGTTTGTAGAGTTTGTACCTTTAGTTTTTTTTCGTTTATTTTTTTCGGTTTTTAGAGTAGTTAACGATCGTTCTTGTTAGTTTTTCGGGTCTTTGGTTGTGGTTTGAGTCGTTTGCAGGAGTGCTTTGCTGAAGAGTTGCAGGGAATTGCGAGAAAAACAAGCTTCCAGGTACGTTTGAAACTTAGAAAAACTTTAGGGAGTGATGGATGGTTGAGAAAAAAATTTCGAAAAAATTCTAAGGCATGAAAGGACGTAATTCGTAACATTCTGTGAAAATCGACCCTAGGCGTGACGCCTAGGGCCTTCGCGTCACGTCTAGGTGTAAGGTCCAAAAACAAAATTTTCATAACCCGCCGCGTAGCGCGAGGCCCTCACCTGGACTCCTCGCGTCGCGCGAGGCTCCCCTGAACCGGCTCAGATTAGTTTTTGGCCTTTTAGTTGTTTTGTGAGTCCTTTATTTTGTATATTGAGTCTAAAGTAGTAGTATTTGAGTCATTTTTTTTTTTTTTAGAGTCGGTGCTGCGTTGGGTTCTGTTTTGCTGTGATTGTGCAGGTTTGGATTGTACCACCCGTACCCAATTGCCATTCGGGTGATTTTGGACTTGCTATTTTGATAAACCCAAGCAGACTAGGCAGCGATCGCGAATGGAATGCTATACGATCGTTCGTGGGATTCAAGACTCGTACGGCTGGCACTGACTTTTGTCCTAACCAGCTAAGTCGTTTCCCTTTTTGTTGTTGTTGTATTTTTATTTCGTTTGCAGTTTTATTTTTAGGTAGTTGTTGAGTCGTATTTTCGCTCTTGCATTAGGGACAATGCAATCTCTAAGTGTGGGGATGGGATACTTGTAAATATTTGAGTCATAAAATATGAAAAACACAAAAAAAAATTTAAAAATTTGAAAAAAAATCATAGAAAATGTCTTTCGAATAAAAAAGAAGTTTGCAATTAAAACGGAAAATGATAGAAAAAACGAATTTTTGCTCGGGTTCGAATAATAATAATATGAGATTATAATAAACCGAGTTTGCGTCTAGTTTGGGATATGTGGATAGGCCCGGGTTTGGTTTTAAGTCCCTTTGAGTTAATATACCTTAATTGTCGGTCTGCTAGTGGGTTTTCGCCTGGGAAATATGGGAAACTAAAACCGCCAAAAATAGTATAAGGGATGCCGTTATAAGCTAAGATAGTTAGAGTTTTTTTATCATATCTCGCTGAAAAAGAAAAAAAAATAGAATAAAAGTGAGCTAGAAACTAAATGAAAGTAACACAGGCCTATGTAATCCGAGTTGGGGATAGCGACTCTACAGCCGGAATGCCTCTGGGATGTGTGAAATCGACTTGCCGAATAAAAGTACCGAAACCTATGTAATCTGTGATTGGGGATAGCGACTCTACAGTCGGAATACCGCTGGGTTAGGGAAAGCATCGTCTAGTCTCACGAATGAAAAAAAAAAAAAAAAAAAAACAAGCAAGAAAAAAAAATGGAAAAAATAGATTTGATTTCAAACTCTCTTTATCTTGGTATAAAACGGTTAGGAAATAACCCAGTGGTTGTTCCTTTTGTCCTATAAGCTTGAGGGGGGAGTAGGTGGACTGTAGATTCTAGTGTGAGACCCTAGGTAGACTGACCGCACTTAAATTAAATTCACATGAAAAGGGCTTAGGATTGGATTCGGGTTTAAAGTGGACAAGTATATTCGCAATCGCGGCTAACGCAAGTGTTGGTTTTAATTAATTATACCTATACTTTTGACCCGAGTGATTATTTGTTTCTGATTCCGTTGCATAATTCTTTTTCGAGGACGAAAAAAGAGTAAGTGTGGGGATATTTGATGTGGGGTAAAATACACATATTTGTCCCGTGTAAATTGTATATTTTTTTGTATAGGTTTTATTTGTTTTTATTTACTTTTAGTGTTATATCATATTATATTGTGTTTTGGCAGGTCTTGGTGCAAATGAAGCAAAAACGAATAATATGCAAATGACCAGCCAGTTGGGTAGAGTGGTATGCCAGGGACCAAAGTAAAATTGCCGCTGAGTAGGTCGAGGCTACTATCTCTATTTTATAAGTGAGAGACTAATAATAATAATATATTTGTCTTGATTTGGAGTTCCCTTCACACGAAAGTCAAACATGAATTGCATTTAAGGGGACCCTTTAACATATTACATATGTTATTATAACATAATTCAACTCTAAGAATTCCTATTTTCACATGGACGCAAAGTGTCATCAGAATGCATCAATTTAGTGAATACGGAAGCATCTTTTGTGGGCCATGTAGGGCTTTATGTCCAGCGAAGTTGGTAAATCATGGGCCGGCCCTATTAATATTTTGGGGAGGTGGCCTGCGCGGACGTGAACTCCTTGGGGGCTGCATGCCTGCATATAATATCAACGAAAATAATTTATACGGGTGGAACAAGGGATTTTTGTGCGACATCATCAGACGCACGGCTGAGACGAAGACAGTTGGGAATTGTGAAGCTTCTTTAGCAAAGATTCAAGGCTACGGAATCATCGGGATAGAGCGGGAGGCTGGGACTACAAGGAATTACCGGGTTTAATTATCCGATTCTTCTAGTTTTCTTTTATTCTTTGTTTTATCCAATGAATTCTGAATTTAAACCTTGTTTTATTATTTTTGAAACCAACATGCTTGGCTAGTTCTTTTAAACCACCTAGACTATGATGAATGGATTAATATAAAGATTTTACCTTTTTCGTTATTTGCACGATGATTATGGATTGATTGTGTTTAGTAAAAGGTTTGATTTAATGATTTGATGTGGATGCGTGCTTTGATTTGGTTTGTTATTGTTATTTGCTTCATATGATTCTTAGTGACGGTCTATATCACAACATAGAGTCATATTAGGGTTTAGGGTTTCGGTGAGTGTCTATATCACATAAGAAAACCTTCACTCTTTAGGGAGAATCGCGCGATAACCTCTAGAAGTAATTGATAATAATTTGCTAGGTCTTAGTGTTCTACTAGTCATAATAACTGGGAAGTGAGGGGCTATTGGTAGGTCTTACCCGGCGAATTGCTTTAGATAGGCCTTGGGAAAGGTTATGTCTTGGTTTACCTGTCGGTCTTATTAGTCTATCAAGTCAAATCTATTACTTCAAACTACCCTAGACCTAGGATTGGGAAAGAATAGGTCAACATTAGGGTACTTACACAATAATTAGACGACTGGGAAGAAATCTAATAACCGGTAGGATTAACGGCCTAGGTAGGTCCACAGGTTTCTCCTTGAGAAGGGTCGAGGGGCCTCGTTGGTTCTTAATAGGTTTAGTATCATAAGATCCCGGTTCCATAACTCGTGCATTTAACTTAATTGGTAATCTCTTAAAAACAATCCAGGATTCTTGTCTAGGTGGTCTAGTTCTCACATAAGAAAAGTTCACAGTCATCATTCGTTTTTAGTCTAGTTTTAGTCATTTTAGTAGTCTAATATAGATTTCCTTAGTTTTCAGTAACCCCCCCCCCCCCCCCCTAAAACAAATAAACAAGTTTGAGTCGTGTCTGTCAGTGTCTAGTCAGAGTCTAGTTTACGTGATAAATAGAGTCTCGTGGTTCGATACTCGGACTTGCTTAGGCTATACTACATTGACCGGTACACTTGCCGGTTGTGTGGTTTAGGTTTTAGAGAGTCCTCGTCTATAAATTTAAAACTTAGAGTGTCTAGTCTAGCGAGTCTAATTTAGTTAATTTTTATAGTCTGTTTAGCACACATCACACCCTTAGATAATGAAACTAATCAAAATGTTTTTTCTATATTTTTATTGGTACTCGTACAGTTTACAGTTTACGAATCGAAAACCATAAAAAGAATATCGGTTCCGATACTACTGATATTTGTACTGATGTTATTCGGTTGAAATTGGTTCGCTAAGTCCCATATCAATATTCGTATTGTTTACGATACAAAAAATGTTTTTTTTATGTTTTTATTGGCACTTGTATAGTTTACAATAGAAAAAAAACAAACTAAATCTCATTGCCGGTTTCGGTTCGATTTGATACAATAACAATACGGCATCCATTTTCAAAAAAAGAACAAAATAAATATAATATTAAAACTTTAATTTTACTATTCATCACAACTTCAAATTAATATCTATAATATAATAATATAATAATATAATATAATTTAATAATAATAATAATAATAATGTTTTCAAACCATAGTTTATTCTAAGCAACATAATAGCAAGTGCTTAGTTATTAGTATTTTTGTATCCTTCTTTGTGTTCGGCCAATCCATTGTTTACCATCATTTGTGCTCCGATTACGTCATATCACATTTCTTTTTTATTTATGTAGGTGTTCATAATACTATCTGATTAATTTTTCATAGTTTTAAATTTTGCACAACCATCACTACGAGAGAGTCAAACAAGCATAGGGAAATGCAAAAAGCTTGAAGCTCGTTTCATAAAAGTTAGATTGAAATCAACTCACTTGTAAATGAGGTGAGTTTGAGCCAAGATAAGGTCGCTCTTTTGGTTCGTTCAAATCATGGCCCAAATTTTAATGTTGTATATATTATGTAGTTTATAAAAAATGCATTATGTATATGCTAAAAATATTATTTTTGTTGTTTTATAAATGCCGATGTGTAAAAAAAATTCAAGATTCAATTTAACAAAAAGTTAAACAAGTTGGCTCGAACTCAACATTCAGCTCGTAATGATAAACAAGTCAAGCCGAGCCGAGCCAACTCGTTAATTTCGAGCCCATGCAAAACGGTTCGGCTTTACAACCCTAGACAAACATCATATCAAGTAAATATTTTTTTATGTAATTCAATTGAGTTTATATCATAGATTAAAATAACTTGTATGAAATGAGCATTTAAAAAAATAATCTATTACTTATATTAAAACAAAACAATTTTGGCCACTTGGCATTAGCTTAGGCCTCCAATTGCCATGTGGCATTCACTAAGACAACTTTTATTGCATTTAGGCGCTAAAACCCTCCTTGCTTTTCTTCCGCGTCGATGAACTATACGTTCTGACTTTCCATTTTCTTCCCCCTTTTTGTTTCAATCAGCCAAAAATCACAAACCCTAATTCTCGCTGCCTAATGAGAATTGTAACCATACTTTTCTTTTTTCTCTCCATTCTCCCTCAATCATCTCACAAAAACCCCTCTAAGCCGTTTTGGACACCTACACGAAACCCTAATTCTCATCTATCTCTGCCCATCTATCTCTGATTCATCTCAGATGGTCCTCCAGCGTCTTTCTTCTTCACACAGATTAAAACATAAAGATGAGAGGCATGGAGATATCCCTGAATCACACGCAAAAGTTACGGCTACAAAGAGCACTCAAATTTCTGTCTTCCGTAAGCAATTAACGCCTCCATCACCGTCGTCGTCGCAGACTCCATTCCCGTTAACCAGGAAGATGACGTTCTAAAGTAACCCTAAACCCTAACTGATACTAAGTTTTTCCTATTCATATGAATATTTATGTGTGTATTGTTATGAGATAGAAGAATGAAATTCGGTACTCCAAATATAAAATTGCTCTGTATTTGCAGCTTTAAGAGGATTTGATCCTGGTTTATATGTTGAACGTTTTTTAAGTTTCTATGATATTTGCTTTTATATTTTATCCTAGAATTAATTTTAAAAAGACTAGAATTTGTTGGTGGGGTTTTGTTGTACAACGTGGGTGTTGGTTTGAATGTTTCAGTGTTTTAGAAATTGAGATCAAACACCATCTTTAAGCGTCCATTTGTAGGCTTATCATTTTTCGATTCATTTTTTTAAGGGGGATCGTTTCGTCATCAATTTCTTAGTTGTATCTCCATTATCCATTTCTAATTATATTGGGGAGTTCAAATTTGTTTTTTATACATTTTATTTTATTTTTTTAATGCATATATTGCAGGATGGTAAAGGAAGCATCTTTCAGACCAAGAAGGCAACTTATTGTGAAGCAAAGGTGGTTCCAAAGCATCCACAAACACACCTATATGAAAGGCCTGTTGGAGAATGTCACCGCATTTGCAATCCCACTTGCCCTTGCTGTTCATGCATGTTCACATTGTAAGTTCTACCTGATTTTAACCTAGAGTTGGCAAATGATCTGGTTGGAAGTAGGGCAACGAGTCGAGCTGACATGAAACACTATGTCTATAATTTTAAATTTTTATAGGATGGGAAAGATATAATGACAATATGAATTTTTAAATTCTTATTGAAGGGGCATACGAGGTTATCGACTTTTGAAATTACCTTTCATGTTTTGACACTCATGTTGTTTTAAGTTTCGGTTTTATAAACCTTGAATAATTACTTGGTGCCGACTTGCTTCTGGCATTTGTGGCTTGATACTTTGATATCAAAAATCAACTATTTTTTGCAGTTTGCTAAACCACTGCATCATCATATACTAACATAGAGCATTAGTCTATGCAACACACCAACCATTCATTTTTTTTCACCAATTAATGTAACATCTTTGCATACAAGGCGCTGGTTTCCAGTTTTAAACATGGGGATTAAAGTGAATATCTTTAGTTATATTAATATAGTTGGTTTATGATATTTTCAGGTCATGAAGTACAGATGTGGAACTCAAGGAATTGCTAAGAAGGAAGGAATATCATGATCATTTAGGGTATATGATTTCAAGAACTAAAGTGTTGATAGTAATTGTAGTAGTTGTAAATCACTTATATATTAGAATTCATGAACTATTATTTGAGTTAAAGTCGTATCTACCCATAGTGAACTGCTTTTAGTCCCTCTACCAGGTATATGTTTTTGTTGACTTTTTTCTTCACTGTATATTGTTGAGCTTATGAATTAAGTTTTTTCATGTTTTTGTTGACTTTTTCAATTTCAACTGTTATTGTGAAGCAAGTCCGCTGGTGCTAGCAGAGTAGATGATAGTATAAGCACCCACAAGGAGAAAGTTGAACCAAAAATCGTTTTGGTGGCAGATAAATCAGGGTCAAAGTCTCACGATGCTGTTGAAATTGCCAAGCTCAAGGAAGATTTGGATCCCAAAGAATCAATAAATTTGGTGGTTAGTAGTTATGCTTTTATTAATACATGCTTGAGCTTAAAATTATCAAATAAGCATGTAAATTTTATGCCATATACCATAATCAGAATCACCCTATCTTGGTTCAGTTCTATAGCTTTGTTTTAAGGTTGTTTTTATCTGTACTGTGCAGGGAGAAAGAGAGTCCAAATCAGAGGCTTCAGCGGGGAAAGAGTCCAAACCATCAAAAGAAGTTGAGCTTTTAACAGCAGTAACTAAGAAAAGAAAAAGATAAAGAAGGTTGGTAAAATATTTGCAAAGGTGAAGAAAAGTAAAACATTTACAAAAAAATTGTTTAACTGGAAGAGTTAAAGCTATACTGGGGAGCTTTTCGACACAGGTTCGTACTAATCATAGATTAGAAAAGAAAAAGAAGGTTGGTTCTCCTTGGTTCTTTTTGAGTCGCTAGAAGGTTGGCAAAATCTGATGATTAAATCTTGGTTGCAGATCAAATATAAAGATCATAAATTTGTGAGAGGTAATCCTATACATTTGATTAGCCAAGTTCCTAATGCAATATGTAGTTAGATTTATATTTTGTTTATTCATAGACTTATGGTTTACGTAATTTACATTGTTCAACCCGTGTATATATTTCAATACAACCACATGTAACATATTTTGTAGTTTACAATCCAAATTAGACTACACATATATGCTTCTTTTGTTTTATTTACTTTTTCGTAATAAATGGTTGATATTTATGCTACAAAAGTTGACTGGGAAGTTGGACGAGGGATCAAGAACAAAGAGATGTGAGGGTAAAGGAGCTTGACTGTGGCTTACAAGGTGATGATCAAGACACGTGGGTGACGAGGCACTCCTAAGCCCCCATTTAATCCGAGTATTAGTTGCTAAGGGATAAGTGAAAGAAGAAAGCAAGCGTTAGCCGTAATCGTGAGACACATGGTAAACTGTATCCATTTATATTATTATTTTATTGTTTTTCTGACTTGCAATAATTACTTTGAAAAATAGAGGGGTTGGTTTGCAAAAATCTCACAGTCACAGGTGGTGGTTGTTGATAGAATAGGTGATCCCAAACTTAACAATATGTGATGCACTCAAATAATTTGAATATAATGTCTCATGACAATATCTAATACAAATTGTTTGTTATATTTGCAAGGATATGGTATCAAATATTGTAGAGAACAAGAGCAATAAACTGGTTGGATTGCAATTAAGAACCACTATGATATAAATTTGATAACGAGATGGAATGGGAATGGATATGGACCTCTAAACCCAACCCTTAAACCTTTTAAGTGGGTTTGGAGATACCTGGGGATTTTATTGGTCTCAACTCCATATCTTCAAACCCATACCATCATGAATGATCTAATTTCTATATAAATTTCTCTTTTCTAATTTATAATTAAGTGATCTCATTGATGCACAATTAAATTTTGATAGTATACAGTTTTAGATCGTCTCTTTGCATATGTGCGGTGCACAATATGTCAAAACATCCTTTTATTATTAACAGTTGCCATTCTAATAGCGGGTTTTTACATTTTATACTTTTAAGTTAGATTTTTTTGTTTTCAAGGTTTTGTTTCATCAATAAGTCATATGTGATCGTTTGTTACTGCCATTTATGTTATGAGATGTACTATTTCATAAACTTCAGCTCTGCCAAGAATGTTTAGGCTCTTTAAGGGGAAACCCTCTGTGGTGAGCAATCTTGAAATTTTGGTAATGGGTCAAAACGGGTTGCGCCATCCCAACCTATTTGAACAATGTTGCCCATCTAACAAATTGGAATCCTAATAATGATCCATGTGGCGAGTTATGGAGAGGGGTTTTTCTAATATGGTTCTTTGGTGTCTCCAGGTAATTCCTCTGATTATTTTTCAAGTTTTGTGTTTTAACAGGTAAAACTTAAAAGCAATATGTTTGATTTGCCAGTTAAATATACCTTATCTGTGCAGCGGTAATCCATCTGTTTTAAAGTTGACGTATATGTTCTATCCATATAAACTGACGATTTTAAAAGGGAATAAACAAGATTGCTTCAACCTTTAAAAACCTGTAAAATTGGACGGTCTGGCTGACCCACCCAACCTGACCTGCCTAAATCGTAGTTGGCATTTTGATCCATAAATTTCAAAGTTCTGAATCCCGAAACACCACTCGAGCTACCCTGAAACATAACACCAGGATGTTATGATCTAAAAGAGATTTTCCTAAACACCAGCTCAACCGCCAGTCGTTAAAACCATCAGTTAGCAGCGCGGTACTTGCCAACTGATCTGATGGTCGGGCCAGTCTGGTTTTAACATTGTTTTTAATGTCATTTTGTGACAAAATTGATGGTCAAATTGATTACAGGAAATTCGTCAAGCTATGAATAAATTGCAGGCAAAGGTTCAAGCCCAAGTGGTCCCGCTTACAGAAGGTTTTAGATTAATGCACTCACCATAGACACATAATTTGGCTTCAATATTTGTGCATATTTAGAATTCTGAGATTCAAGTAATGAAGTTACTATTCTTGGGTCCTTACATTTAAGTCATACAACTTCACTTATGTTATTTACTGATACATTAAAAAAACTGCTCTAATTTGTTTCTTAAAAAGACATGTTTGGGTTTACACATATGTAAGCAAAGTTTTATATAAACTAATATGAATTTAAATAAGAATTTAGATATTGAAGTTTATATAAACTTGATGTCAATCAAAAGATGAAAACCATGACCTTTCGTTGATCTATTAAAGGTTCCCTGGTATGTAACAGGTTTTTGGAGAGGGAAGTGATCATACATTAAAAAAACTGCTCTAATTTGTTTCTTAAAAAGACATGTTTGGGTTTACACATATGTAAGCAAAGTTTTATATGAACTAATATGAATTTAAATAAGAATTTAGATATTGAAGTTTATATAAACTTGATGTCAATCAAAAGATGAAAACCATGACCTTTCGTTGATCTATTAAAGGTTCCCTGGTATGTAACAGGTTTTTGGAGAGGGAAGTGATCACTCTGTTCGGTTATGGGTTTGTACCGGTTAGGGTCGTGTATTGTCTGTTTGGGACCTGTTTCAACCCTTAGACGTGAAGACTAAGTTGAAAGGCCTAGAAAAAAAGTGATGATTTACATGAGCTTCAATACCAGTAGATATTATATATTTGTGTTAAGCCACCCGCGAAAGTCGCGGGATCTTAGGCTAGTTAAATATATATGTGTGTGTATGCAGTAACTTTTATCAATTATTTTTAGAATGGCTAATTCACACATTCACTAATTTAACGTGTCCCCAAATTTACACTAATGTTCATGATAAAGGTAATTTTATCCCAATAAATATCGCCCACCATACATATTTCGCAAATAAGCAATCCCACAGACGTCTCCCAAATTGACGCCCCTATGAACAAGCCCAACCTTCGACGGGATCCTATTCATAGCCGCCCTCCACCCGAACGCGTTTACTTTTGTGGGAATCCAGTTATTCGAAAGAGGCCAAATATTGTTTGTATTGCTACTGATTGATTTATCAGACATTTTAGATCTCATAAGACTTACAGTCAGCAAGCATCTTTAACATTTAAGCAAATTGAGCTCCTTCAACTCCAACATCTCGCCTACGGATCCAAGGCCCAATCCACTGAACCACAGGCCCAAATTGTACACACTCAGCCACAGTAGAATGCGTGGTTGTAAAACAAGGTTTCCAAGGCCGAGTACTCCTCGACAGAGCCGGCCCTGAAGGAGGGCGGGGAGGACAACCGAACAGGGCCCGTGATTTCGTAGGGCACGCAATTTTTAAAAAAAAATCCGATATTATATATGTAAAAAAAAATTTAATAGGGTATAACCAAAAAAATATTAACATAGGCCCACTTAAAAAAATCATATTGTTTAAACTATTTAGCCCATTAGGTTAATGAGCCCAATACCCAAATATTTTCTAAAAACTAATAAAAAAAAGAATTTTGGGCGGCCCTAAGGGCACGTTTTTTCGAGTTCGAACAGGGTACATGAATTCTCAGGGCCGGCCCTGCTCCTCGAGTAGTTGCTACAAGGTAGGCTGCCGAGGCGACTTTCTTCAACTCCGCCTAATTACTCGGAGTCGGTCAAACGCGGTCAACCTCGGCCAGAATTGGATCTAGTAGGTCAACTCGGGCCTAGTTTGACTTAAATAATAATAAAACATAATTTCTATGCCTATCATATTAAAGAATGAATATCATTTTCACGTGTTTTGTTATAAATATTAGTAAATCCATGCTATTTGACATATATTTAATCTCCAAAAAGTAATTTCTTTATAATTTAACATGTCCGAGTACTCCCCGAGTACTCTCCACCTAGACCGAGTACTCTCAACTCTCCTAGAATGTAGTGGTGTGCATGGTTCGGTTTGGTTATTAGCGTGTAGTCCACAGCAACTTTTCGACCCCTCAGGGGCGAGGCTTTGTTTTTAGTAGATTAGGGTTTTCTATTCAGAAAGGGATGGCGGCGCAGTTTGTTGCTCGTCTACCTGCTATTCTTATGTAATTTGCCCTGATGATTGTAATGAAAACAGTATTGACTTAAAAAAATAAAAAATAAAAAAATAACCGTAATCGTAACCGAAGTCATCAGTTAATCGGTTTGGTTTATTCGGTTAACCTGTCGGTTTTCGGTTCGGTTAATTTCTTTACTATGCATCCATGGTTCAGCGTTCTTACGTCTATTATTTGTTCAATTTGATGGTCACGCCCTAACACACGGGTCCTAAAAACTCCATTATATAACAAAACTACATATTGTTTTAGACAATATTTAATATCCAAATACTATTATTATTAGTTACTAATTATACTTCCCATACATTATCAATCTGATTCTGTTATTTCCGTTTGGTATGCATTTTTCACGCTAATTTGTTAACGCCACGTGTCAAACAATGATTCGTCATGCTTTTCTATACGCCTCCAACCGTTTCATTCTCCAACATTTTATAACAAATTTTTTTTTTCAGAATCTCCTTCAAAATTCTTTCAAAAGTCTCTGAAATCTTTCAATTGGGTCTTGATCACAGGAATTTTTGTAGAAACCAAATCTGTTATTTCAAAAAAATACATATAATCTCTCCCCTTTGTTTCATCACAAAACTGGTCAATCAATCGTCGTTTAACCCGCTCGCTGTTAGAGATTTTTGGTTGCATAGTCTAAGGTTAGTTTATTCATTAATCTTTATTATGTGAATTGGGTTTTCCTTTAAACTTTTCGGTTGTTTACATTTTTCATTTTATTGTATGATTCTTGAGGTCAAACCTGTGATTATTCATTTTCGAATTTGATAATGATTTGGTTGTTAATTTAACCCGAATTTTCTTTAATTTGTAGCATTTGGTATAAGTTTTAATTCAGGATTGAAGTTGTTTACAAAATCTACATAATTATATGTAAATTTTGGATTTAAATTTTTTCTGTTTGACCCCAAAAGTCAAACATGTCTTTGTTTACTTGAATCTTGTAATTATGTGGAAAGTCTACAAGGGTTTCTTGAATTATAATGAATATGTTCTGAAATTATTGATCTTGTTTACTTTTTTTGCAGCGAGTTATTTTGTAAAGAACACGAAGCGTAATTCTGTTATTGTAGTTATGACTGTAAAGATTGATGGGATTGAAGGGACACAACCCGAACAACTGATGAAACTACTGCTTTCGCTTGCTTCCGATTGGGGAGATGTGTTTGATACAAGCAAATTAAAAGCGGTTCATTTAAGTGGTGCTATGACTAATATTGTTTATCGAATCACTTGGCCGAAAAACACGGCTGAAGATGATGTGCGAACGGTTTTGGTTAGGATTTACGGTGAAGGAGCGGATATTTTCTTTGATCGCGAAGAGGAAATTCGGACCTTTGGATTGATCTCGACCCACGGGCATGGCCCGCACCTTCTTGCTAAGTTTCCTGAAGGTAGAGTTGAGGAGTTTATTCATGCCAAGGTACCCTTTTACATTTCATGACATCATGTTTTATGTTTGGAGATCATAACTAAAGAAATATTAGGGGCGTTTAGCATTGCGTTTTGAAATAATCAGTTTTTTGTGTTTGGTTCGGTGGATATAGCGAATAGCGTAACGTATAGATTGAAGGTCGCCACAGGGTATGTAGCGATAAATAGCAGGATTTCAGTTTTTTTTTTAAATATAAATAGCTATTAAATATAGTTGGATTTTAGGTTTTTGTTAAGTATACATGTAAAATAGCGTATATGCCAAGGTATTTTGATATAATATACATATAATTTTTTTTTAAATTTATCTCTAGTGTATCGCTATATATAAGATAACGTCCGCTATTTATGGCTATTTGCTATGTAGCATATATGTACCTTATCGCTATTTGTCGCTATTCGTCATTAACAACTATGTACCAGATTTCGCCAAACGCTCAAAAGAGCTTAATATATAATTCTTTTTCAATGCTTTCAGACACTATCAGCTCGTGATCTTCGTGATCCCGAAATATCTACACTCATTGCAGCAAAAATGAGGGAATTTCATGACCTTAATATGCCCGGGTCTAAGACTGCTGTCCTTTGGCCAACAATGAGGTGTGCATAAAATAAATTTTTAAAATTTGATAGTAAATATGGTCTTTTTTGAGATCTAAGGTTTGTTTTTGTTCCCAGAAAGTGGTTGATCAAGGCTAGAAGCTTGTGCTCTCAAGAACACGCAAAAGAATTCAAACTTGACATCATAGAAAATGAAATCGATACGTTGGAAAATGAGCTATCAAAACGCAAGCAAAATGTTGTTTTTTGTCACAATGATTTACAATACGGGAATATTATGATCGACGATAAAACAAGAACCATAACATTCATTGTAAGTTGGTTACAGTGAAATCTTTCATTTCTTTTTCTTGTTAAAAAGATTTACCATTTATGCCTTGTTTGATTCTTGAACCCATATGTTGTTTGGCATAATGGGAATTGGTCAAGTTTGATTTTTTTTAATCTTGTTTTGATTTTTTTAATCTTGTTAACCAAACAGGACTATGAGTATGCCAGCTATAACCCTGCGGCTTATGACTTTGCAAATCACTTTTGTGAATGGGCTGCAGATTATCACACCGATACGCCTCAAAATTTGGATTATAACCAGTACCCAGGTAACGTTTTCTAATCATCGTTAATATTTCATATTATAGCCATAAAAACTGTACATTATGTTTTGATTTTGGTCTTAAATACTTAAGTGTTGTTACTAATTTATGTTTTGTGGGAAAAAAAGCAGATTTGGAGGAGAGACAAAGATTTGTGAAGTCATATCTTAGCTCAACAGGTTACTAGAATGTTTTTTATGGTTTTACCATCTTTATATAAATTTATGGATTTTTGTTAATATTGGTACCTACAAAAGTTGATGTGCTTAAAGCTCTTTACTTTACAAAGAAGCATTTGAAGTAGTCAATTTTAAGTTTTTTAAAAACATTTATTGTTCTTGTCTTGAAATCTAAAGACACAATCTTTGCAATATATGTTAGAGTCAAGTCAAGCATCCTTATCTACAACTGGCCCAAAATGTCAACATACATGGAATTGACCATATTTATTAGAGTTAACTGTCATTTTCGTCCCTGTGGTTTGTTCACTTTTGCCATATCAAGCCAATTTTCAAAAATGCACCAGTTTCCTCCCTGATGTACTGGAAACGTGCCACTTTAGTCCAAAAATTAAAATCCAGTTAAGTCACACAGGTTAAATGAAGGGTATTATTGTCAATTCATAAAATAAGGTGAAAATAAAAGATACATGAATTGACAATAATACCCTTCATTTAACCTGTCTGACTTAACTGGGTTTTAAATTTTGGACTGAAGTGGCACGTTTCCAGTATGTGAGGGAGGAAACTAGTGCATTTCTGAAAATTGGTCTGAAATGACAAAAGTGAACAAAAATGACAGTTAACTCTATTTATTAACACAAATTAAGTATATTATGTTGTCTCTATCTCACATGCATTATTGTATAACAAACAATATACTACAAAATACACACTATGTTATACTATACAGTTTTTCGAGTTTGTATTGTTGATAGTCTTGTTGGTTGACATTTATAGGAAACCAACCGAGTGATGCGGATGTAGATCAGCTTATTGATGATGTGGAACGATATGCGCTTGCAAATCATCTATTTTGGGGATTATGGGCAATAATTTCGGTACATATTTTTTTCGATTCTTATACTCTTTATTTTGATTTTATGTTTAAAGTATGGTCTTGATAACCCCCTTTATTGATCTTTTGAACAGGGTTATGTTACTCATATTGAGTTTGATTACATAGAGTATGCTAAGCAGAGGTTTAGTCAGTATTGGTTGAAGAAGCCTCAACTGTTGAAGGAATAAGGGATCTATAGTAGACATTGATACAAGAAAGATATACTAGTGGTTTTGATTCACATGATTACTATCATTTTCTAGTTGTAAAAAAGTTACATGTACAGGATGATACTATAGAGTTCACTGCTTCATTGAATTCTTTTAAAAAAAGCACCTAAATTGGCTTTAATCCTAAAATATGATATTGAAAATCTAAATATGGAATCGTGATTTTATTGTTAGAATACTAGTGGGAATGTCCGTGCGTTTTCACGGGTACATATGTTTTATTGACGCAGGTTTCGTGGCGGGTAAGCATATTTGTTGGTCCAATTTAAAACGAACATAACTATATGTTTAGCGTCACGATCCCATAAAATATAGAGGAATATGAAAACGAGGACGGAGATTGTGATAAACAACCATGGTTGGTTTTCGCGACTCTTGAACCCAAATTCCTTTATCTAGAACCTATTTTCATATTTTCTCTAATTTTATGATTTTAATTTATTCCTTCCAGATTGTAAAAGCGTGTATATCATAAAGTTTATTATTCAGTCATTTTTTTATGTTTTATTTTAATCTAGACTGTTATATTTGACTTCCCAGTGACCATTTCTAAAAAAACTATAGAATTTCGATGAAAATTGAAGTTCATGTGATAGTTCTATTCGTTCGTAAAAGTAGTATTCCTTAATGGGAATAAGTAGATAAAAAAGTGAGTTAAAAGAGTGTGATCATGATAAATGTAAAGTTGTATAATTAGTAAGATGACATGCATTATTAGGGTGGAAGGAGTGGGTTCGGGGAAGGGCTCGGGGAGTGGGGTTTACCGATCGGGAAGGGGATGCTGGTGTTGGAGCGGTGAGCGGGGAGGGGTCAGGAGGTGAGCAGTCACCGATGCGGGAACTGAGGAGATGGAGGAGAGAGAGGGGGGTTAATGGTGGGCCCCACCCTTTTTCAATCAATCACATTTTTTTTTTAAATTGTTTACCACTCTCTATGTGTTTGAGTGTTGCTAGTGATTGAGTGTAAAATGAGAAGTGAAATAGGGACTTGACATGACATTATTGGTTAGAAAATAAGTTTACCACTCCCAAGATGAGGAGCACTCCTTCCACCCTTAGACCACCCGTAGTGGGCATCTTCTCCGGCGTGATCCCCCTCAAACACGCCCAAAAAAGCCGCCGCCCCACCCCTGCCGGCGTGATCCGGCAAAAAAACCCCGCAGGCGTGTTTTAAATCACGCTTCGAACAAGTTCTTTTGGCCAATCAAATTTTATCTTCCTTTTTTATTTATTTAATCTTCCAATAGCTTTTTTTTTGTTTTTTTATTTTTATTTAATTCTTTAAACCCTTTTATCATAATGCCCACATCCCTACTACATCCATTTTAGAAAAACGTCCAATAATGTCCCTTGCTGACTGTACTACCACATGGCGAAAAACGCCCAAAGATGAGGCATTATTTATCCTTACCACTACGCATTATCTTAGCAAATAGCATTTTATTATACCACCGCCCACCCTTTGATACTGCATCTGAAAAACTACATCTTTAGAAAAGATTCCTTTCAGATTTTTTACCCGTTTTAATAAAAAATGCTTTTATTCTTTTATAAAACTTTTAAATATTTTATAAAAGCTTATGATGGTTTTTATAAATGATTCACGAGTGATTAGTTCCTTTAGTACCATTCAACATGATCTTAATTTGATTTGTTCACATGCCTTGATTTTCTTTTTACATTGTTAAATGAGGGCTTCAATTCATGAACTTTGTTTAATTTTACATGGTTGATAGACGATTGTTATATGTCGTTGAGCTTGACACAATGTTAATGTAACACGGATGCTTGATGCACGGTTTGACTGTTGTATCTACCATTAGATCTTTATAAGTTATTTGATTTATAATAATAATAATAATAATAATAATAAGTGAGCGGTCTATCTGCGGTAATGACACTACATCTTCTATGTATACTTTTGCTTGTTAAACATGGCGTTGGTTGATATAATTGTGTTAAGTGATTGCTTATAAATATATGTAGATTCATTTATAACCTTCCATCTTCCGTTCTCCGCTCAACCGTTCCATCTTCCGTTCTCCGAAACCTTCTCACTTCCGATCAGATCGCCGCCGTTCCGTTCAGAGGTGTGTTTCAACAGCTTCAACGAAATTGGGCCCTGCTGTTCAACAGCTTCAACGAAAATATCGCTTCCAGGGGTATATCTATCGATTATTATCATTGTTTTATTTGATTTGACGGAGTGAGAGTAATCAATCGATATAGTGTACATCATTATAGCGGGTTTTTGACTGTTTGTGCTACTGGATTGTTGATTTATGCTTTTTAGGTTTAATTTGTGGTTTGTTTGAAATTTGGGGGACTTTTTGGCTACAATTGAGCTTGTAATCTTGGATTGCAGTGTCATTACAGTGATTTTTAGTATTATGGGGAGAGGTGGGGTGCTCGTTTCCTTGTGGGGTTTGCGCCCACAAGGTGTTCGATGAAATGCTCGGAGTAAATTTTCAATGAGCCCGGGTTCAAAAAGCCTTTGAACCGTCGGGTGTGAGTCGTAGTTCCGTGTTTTTTTTTCTTCTTGTTGTGGGTTGGAGACATTGGCCAAGTGTCTTGTTGAAGTTGTTCTCATTTCGCCGTTTCTTTTGGCCCATGTCGAATGGTTTTTGGCCTTGCCCCTTCAAGGGGTTTCACTGTTGCCCCGATGGGGTTGATGGGTCTAAGGGGATCCCAAGGCTTATGGCTCATATTAAAAGTCAACATTTTGGTTCAGATGATAGGAAAGATAATTTGAGGCGTGCCATTGCTGAAGACCCTAATCTTTTTACCTCTGTTTGTGAAGCCCTTAGGTTGTATGATCAATGGTTATGTTGGGAGTGCATGTGCCTTCATTCTATCAAGCGGGGGTGTCACCATGAAGATCGGGTTGTTCGTTTTGTGCCAACGGAAGTGGGTGAAATGGGTTTTATTGTGGGTGTTACTAGACCGTGTACCGTATCGGAGGTTTCCCCATCTGGAGAGGTATGTGTTGATGTCGCTCTACTTGACCGAGTTTTCTCTCTTCCGATTAAAACTGTTAAGAGCATCCCCTTTAGTTGCCGCATGGCGTTTGCCCAAGCCTTAACCACAGCCTTGGATAAGGTGGTGGCTATGCCTGATTCGGTTGAGGCATGGATTCGACTTCTGCTATTACCTCGGTGTACCTTGCGGGTGTTTACGCCGGTCAGCCGCCAGGATAAGAGGTCGGGCAACAGGAAAAATGGTCAATGTCTCAGTATACAACGGGCGTTGGCCCAATGGGGTGACCGTGAGGGGTTTGGCATTCTCATTCAGTCTTTGTTTGTTCAACCTGTGAAGGAGGGTCCTGAGGGTTTTAAGAAAATGTCTGGGAAAAAAAGCGAGGATGGGAGTTCTAATGTCAAGCAGTGTTTACGTAAGGTCGCCGATGGTCATTTTACCGCTGCAGTTAAGGTCCTTTGTTCTTCTGGGGTCGCGCCACATGATAAGAAAACTATGAAGGCTCTCGTGGATAAACACCCGTGCATGCCCCCTCCGACCATGCCAGCTTTCCTTCCATCAGAACCTCACCTTATAGCGGAGACTGACAGTGTACTTGGGTGTATCAAATCCTTCCCGAAAGGGACGTCATGTGGGAAAGATGGTTTGCGGGCTCAACACCTTTTGGACGCCCTTTGTGGTGAAGGGTCCGTGATTGCGGTTAGCCTTCTCAGAGCAATTTCAGCTGTGGTTAACCTTTTTTTGCGAGGGAGGTGTCCGAGGAGTTTGGCGGAGTTTGTTGCATCTGCTCCTCTTACGCCCCTTCTCAAGCCCGATAATGGAATTAGACCTATTGCAGTGGGTTCGATCTGGAGGAGAGTGGTCTCCAAGGTAGCGATGAAGGGGGTGGGGAAGGAGATGGCCAAATATCTTGGCGACTTTCAGTTTGGGGTCGGGGTTCCAAACGGGGCTGAGGCGGTTCTTCATAGTGCGAACAGGCTCTTAAATGCGCACCACCGAGACGGGTCGTTGGCTATGCTTACCGTCGATTTCACGAATGCCTTTAACCTTGTGGATAGAACTGCTCTTTTAAATGAGGTAAGGAAAATGTGTCCATCCATCTCTGCTTGGGTTGATTTTTTATACGGGCAACCAGCTAGGCTTTACGTGGGGAATGATTTTATTTGGTCATCCACGGGGGTTCAGCAAGGGGACCCTTTAGGGCCTCTTCTTTTTGCCCTTGTTTTACACCCTTTTGTTCTCCGAATCAGAGATCGTTGTAAGCTTCTGTTTCACGCATGGTACCTGGATGATGGGACCATTATTGGAGATGCTACTCAGGTTGCCAAGGCTTTAGACATCATTAGAGTGGAAGGGCCCTCCTTGGGCCTCCTTCTCAACCTTAAAAAAACTGAAGTTTTTTGGCCTACATGCGACGGGGTGAAGACTCAAGCGGGTTTATTTCCGCGGGAGATTGGTAGGCCGGTGCACGGTATGAAACTCTTGGGCGGTGCTGTCAGTAGAGATGGGCAGTTTATTAGCGGGTTGGCCCTTAAAAGAGCCAAATGTGCGGTTGAGCTGATGGGATGCCTCAAACGCCTTAAGAACCCTCAGAGCGAACTCCTCCTGCTTCGTTCGTGTATGGGGGTTGCTAAACTGCTGTTTGGGCTTAGAACGTGTCAGCCTTCTTATGTCGGGGAAGCCGTCTCTGTTTTTGACAAGGGGCTACGGAATGCGATCGAGGACATTGTTGTTTGTGGGGGTGCCTTTTTCGGGGACCTACAATGGAGGCTAGCTTCCCTCCCGACACGATTTGGGGGGCTTGGGATTTGCTCAGCTGAGGATGCCTCTTCCTACGCTTTTGTGGCTTCAAGGGCCCAATCTTGGGTTCTTCAAGACCACATCCTTCGCGTATGTGGGGGAGAGTTGTTGGACCCTGATTACAAGGGTGCGTTGGACAATCTGCATAGTTCTCTTCCCGATCTTGATCTTAGCGATTTCTACATTAAAGACACCGCCCCCCCTAAAGCCCAGAAAATTCTGGCGAATGCCTTATATGGAGAAATCGTCAAGACAGTTGAAGAGAAGTTTGTCTTTTCCCCTCGCCAGCGAGCCGTGTTTGAGTGTTTGCGAGCCCCCCATGCTCAGGATTTCCTGTCTGTTGTTCCCATCGAAGGTTTAGGGCAGAGTATGTCGGCGGTGGAATACCGGGCTATCCTCAAGTACCGTTTAATGATACCCCTTTTCCAGGCTGATGACCCGTGTCCTGTGTGTCAGAAGTGTTGCTTGGATGCTTTTGGGGAGCATGCAGTACATTGCAAAGAATTGCCGGGGTTTAAGTATCGTCATGATTTAGTTCGCGATGTGCTGTATGATGTCCTTAAGCGAGCAGGGGTCTCGGCAAAAAAGGAAGCTCCAGTGAACTTCTTGACTGATCCATTAGAAGGGAGATCTACGCTACGGCCCGCCGACATTCTTGTTTTTGGATGGGAAGGAGGGAAACACGCGTGTGTCGATTTGACAGGTGTGTCCCCCCTCGTTGGGCTAAGGGATCACGGTTTTGTGGTGGGACAGGCGATAACCAAGGCAGAGGCGGGCAAAGTAGCTAAACACGAAAAAGCTTGTATCGAGAATCAGCACGTGTTCGTCCCGTTCGCTTTCGATACATTTGGCGCTCTCGCCCCTGACGCGGTGCGATTCCTAAAGCGAGTTCAACAGGTGGTAAGCAGTAACACCACACATGTTAAGGGGCAGAATTTTGTGTTTAGCAGGGTAGGGTTTGCCATTCAGAAGGGGGTAGCGGCGCAGCTTGTTGCTCGTCTACCTGCCATTAGTTTGTAATTTCTGTTTATAGGGTATGTATATCCATGACTAGTTTTGAAAGTGACACTATTATGTCAAAAAAAAAAAAAAAAAAAAAAATTATAACCATTTAATACATAATTAAAATATACATATGATATTTTTATAATATAGGAGCAGGATCATATACAAATAGATTTGTGTGTAAAAACAATAAGAACCAATAAAATGATAACACATGACATCTCTCTTATAATATAACATATTTATAGAAAAGAAGTAACATTGAACATATTGTCAAGAATACCAATTATTATGTTCATCCTTCCTTTGATAGTAAGGGGTGTTTGGACACAAGCCTTAAGTTATTATCATGATGTGAATTATATCAGGGGCGGATGTAGCATATAGTAAGGGGTGGCGTTCGTTACGGCTTGGCGTTCCAGCGGTAGTGTAAAATTAGTGTAAATTTTGAAAAAAATTAACGTTTTTTCGATTTCGTTACCGTTTATTTATAAAACGTTACGGCTTGGCGCGAATCATAGATTCGCCACTGAATTATATGGTACAAGGTTGTTCTCATTCCGGTTTAAGTAGTACTATGTGAACTAAAACTCAAGTAAACAGTGAATAACTAAAAAACTACAAAACATTAAAACGTTAGTATTAAATTCCAGAGTAAAAGACTTTAATAAGTAAAAGACTGAGATTATGAACATCAAAAGCACCAGTGGTCTAGTGGTAGAATAGTACCCTGCCACGGTACAGACCCGGGTTCGATTCCCGGCTGGTGCATATTTTTTATTTTTCTGCTCAATATATCTGTATGACTGTATCTAGGCCCTATAGATATACAGAGAAATTGATCAAATTCTTATTAACTCCCCCACTCTTTTCCAAACAGGCAAACACAAGGTTTATTATGTTCAATACAAAGTAAAGAATCAACAATTTTTATCTTCAAAGGTTGTGTGAGTTAGCCGTATAGAAAAAAAACCATAACATTAAAACCCTTGATAACAATCACACAGGCAGTTAACTTTTTTAAAAACCTTTTTGAAGGAAAATAATGAAATATCACATACTTAGCAACCAAATTTTCAACTAATGATGAATGATGCAATGCCATCAGAAAAATATATAAATAACAGAAAGCTTTGACTCCAAAACATATCATGTTTCAACATGTGAATGAATCAGGTAGTTATTACAGTTGTATGCACCCTGCACAGTAGAAAATCCATGTCAGAATGTTTTACAATGTAATAAAATTTGTTATTTAATTGAATACATCTTAAATCACATTCTTGAAAATATGATACTTATTGAAAAAATAATTACATTTTGCAAAAAGTATTTCGGACAAACCAACCTGACCTGTACACAAAAAAAAGACCCGTTCTGACCCTAAACCGTTTTGAAATAGGTCGATCCATAGTTTTCCATTTCTGCATTAGTAAATGTAAGGGCCCGTTGTAACTTTTTTAAAGAAAACACTTCAACTTCTATCATATACGATGCAGAAACGGGCCTATGATCTGAGAGTTTAATCTCAGCCCGTTTGTAGCTCAGTTGCCGCATCCCCTTCCCATATGAAAGTATACGGTCACACCTGAATACAAGTGTCCAATTAAAGAAAAGATTAATTCATAAGAATAATTAACGATAAAAAATATAACATATTCTAAAGAAAACTCATACCATGCGGGCGTACGCCTACCAACTTTAGGATCCTCGCCATAATATTTATCTGAATTCGGCTCGTATTTGTAAGTCGGTGGAAAATTTAGTGCGCCTTCTGTCCACCCGTCAAACGCACCTCCTAGTCTTAGCTACAAATTTATTGTAACGTTATTAAATAATCTCAAAATTTATAAGGAAAAACTTTGATGCACTCGTTAGCTACGGTTCGCAATTTCTTCCCGCTTACTTATGAACGGGTCAGGTCGGTTTGTATTTTGTTAGCTAACGGGTAAAATGGGTAAAATCTAAGAATTTTGGATAAAAATGAAACGGGCCAAAGGGGTCAAAAGTTTCTCAACGTGTATTTTTAACGCATACAACCTCATAATCGATTTATACAAGAAAATCAAAGTTACTAATATAGTAATATCATAACTTACTTGATCACTCTCTAGCAACTTGGACCATGCATTTTTGGAAATCAAATCGCGTGTTTCCTCGTACGACAAATTAAAGCGGTAATTAAGATCACCCAACCATATAATTCGCCTAAAAATTACAAAATCAATTTGTAAGCTTTAAACATGAAATAAGCAATAACAGAGAAAACAAACACATTTAAATCCTGTACTTACTCATGATCCTTAATGCCCCTTGGAACTGCAGCATTTGACATTGAATTAAAACGCGTTCTTTTATATATTTCATCCACATCAGCATTCCTTTTAACAATATCAATGTCCCTCTCACCAGACGTTAAATGAGTGCATATGAAACAGAAATTCGTCTGATATATAGACATACTCACTGATATGGACCCCTGAAAAAAAAATCACCGATAACTTTTATTTCGAGAAATTTATGCTAAAAGTTCAAAAAGAAAGAAGAAACGAACCTTGTTACCTATGTAGCCCATTACACCGACGCCAACGGTTGATACATGCACATTCTGTATATGCTTCCGCAAGCTTCTATGAACCCAAATGGTAATAAAAACACCAACCATTTGCTTGCTTACGATTCTCACATATTGTGGTTTTCGTTTTTGGTACATAACGGAGTCAATATCCAGTTTCGCAAGCCAGTTGACCTCTGGTTTGACTTTGTTAACATCAGTCAAATACTCCTCTAAAAGATGATCATTTTCGAAAGTACTGGAATCTTTGAATGAATCAACATATTCTTCTACTTTTTCTTTAGAATCTGTTGTTACGGAATCGTTAAATGTGCGTATTTGGTCCCCGGTGTCGCTATCACTTTCTAGCACTATTTCATGTTTTGTTTTTGGAGCATAATGAGATGGTTTATATCTTGATGGAGAAGAGGGGTCACTGTAACATTTGAATTTTGTTTTTACGGGTTGAATATTATTTAACGTTTCACGAATGATGTTTTCCCATATAGGAATCGGACGGTCATCTTCAGAACCAAAAATATTGCCGGCATTTAACGGTATGATTTCTTGAAAACTGCAACAAAAGAATGATTGTTAAAGAGTAAAAGACAGTAGGCTTGCTTGTATGTAAAATAAAATAACTTTAAACATAAAGTTAGATCCAATTTAAATCAACATAACTTTTAAAAATGAAAACTAAACATGGTGTCTACATTTGTATGCTTCATAGACTATACATTTTCCATAAAAATGCAATCGTTTTAGCTCGTTTGATATACAAAAGATATAAATTTTCAAAATTACAATATGATATGATCATCAAATTTACTTTTAGAGTAAAATGCCATTTTCGTCCCTGAGATTTATTTTTCCGCATCTGGGTCCAAAAGGTTTGAAATCTTCCCATTTTCATCCAAAGCGTTACCTCCATCCATATTTTAACGTTAAGTTAGGGGTATTTTCGTCTTTTTATACTTTTTTGTGATGATTAAAGGGTTTGGGTGGGGAGAAAGTAAACAGAGGTGGATCTTTTTTATAGTGTTTTTTATTTTAATAAATAATGACTAAAAAGACATAAATGCCCCTCATCTGACAGAGAAAAATGGATGGAGTTAACGAGTTGGATTAAAATGACAAGATTTCAAAACTTTTGGATCTAGATGTGGAAAAACAAACCTTTGGGCGAAAGTCGCAAAAGTGGCCAAACCTCAGGGACGACAATGGCATTTTACTCTTACTTTTACTATTAGTCCATCAGTATCTACCCATTTTATGTGAATCGGGTCAACTTGGGTAATGTTTAATGCTATAATCTCAAACGGGTATATATAACATATAAGGATATAGCTAAAAATGAAACGGATTGAACCGTTTATAAATTCACCCATAGTATATTCAAGCATGTAGAACTTTGTAAATTACTTTATTAAAAAAGGAACATTATATAAATAATATTTCACGCAATAATATGTAAATTCAAAGCGATACGTACCCAATCACATATATGTCTGCAGGGCAGTCCGTATCGAGCCAGTCTCGGATATCGAGGTCTTCTGGTGGAAGTTCACCTCCAACATTCCAAGTATTAGCAGATACCCTTAACAACATTAAAATTAATAATCAGCAAATTAAAAGTTTTAAGGCGTAAGTGATTTAACTAGATCGTCTTTGATGATAACAGAAGCCGAATAACATGACTCGATGTGTGATTTGTGAATCATATATAAGTATATTACCTGAGTTCCTTTGAGTCAATAAGTTGTGCTCGAAATGTCTCTGATTTCCTTCTTCTTGACCTGGGAAAAGCTCCTGATGTCAAAAAGGAAACAGCAACGAGACGACGTGATTCGAATCAATTTATCACATAATTCTGCAGTTTTCTTCGAAAATTTAATTCCCTATTTAGTATTTATGATAATATATATCCAACTGTATCCCAAGTGTTAACAACTCTAATAAAAGCTGTCTTCAAACTTATACACAAAGCTTAATGATTTGCAACCCTTTCTTCACAAAAGTCAACACATTAAACCACTAACCTAACTTCAAAAACATATATCAACAACAACAACCACCACCATACCCAGTAAATCCCACAAATAGCAAAGCTACTTCTAGGGTCTGGGGAGGGTGGGATGTAGACAGACCTTGCCTCTATCCCTAGGGATAGAGAGGCTGCTTCCAGAGAGACCCTCGGCTCCAAAACAAACAGCATACATTCAAAAACATATATATACACCATAAAAAACATCAATCACAAAAACAAAATGATATCTCTTTACCATAACCATCAATCTGCAAATCTCCTTTCTCATCGTTAAATCCCGATCCACTCGACCGACAACACAACGCCTCTGCAAATAAAATCCAATCAAACCCTAACTTTCAAACCTCAAAAATACATCATCACAGAAACAATAAAAACAACAATCTAATCATCTAACCTGCACCGATAGGATCACAAACACTATCATCAGAATCAGCACTGTAATCAGAACTATTAGTAGATATATTGAGCCATTTGTGCACAACCCTAGGCCAGAACAACTCTAAACAGGTGCAATTCCAACATTTTTCAACCCAATTTCTCTGCAGTTGTTCACAAGTTATACAAAAATCAATATCGTATATACATACACACAATACACATGTTATGTACAATAATTGTGGACTAAAAACCCTAAAACTGTACGAAATTACGGCGAATTGTGGTTAGATTGGATGAGGGATTAGTAATTACCTCAGGCGAACGATTCCTTAAGCGTTGATGATGATTGTGCATCATGCTTTGTGAAGAATTTAGAGATTTTGTTGATGAAAAATTGAAAATATATGTTGTTGGAGATCATGTAACCACCATTTTTATTGTTTTAAAATACAGTTTTGCTTTAAGGGCATGTTTGGGTAAGCTTTTAGAAACAACTTGACTTATTGGCTTCCTGGAAAAGTCAGGATTTTGTGACTTATTGACTTATTGGCTTTTTCCCCTCACATACACCATCTTTGCCAAACATCATTTTAGAGCTTATGACTTTTCAAAAAGCCAATAAGTCAATAAGTTGTTTCAAAAAGCTTACCCAAACATGCCCTAACTATGAGCCAGGAGGGAAGCGATGGGGGCGTGTCTGATTTTGTTTGTTCGTTGACTCGAAAATATCATCAAAAGATTTTTTTTTTTTTTTTTTTGTGAAGAACAAGGGGCTCTTTGACAATTTCTAATGGTTAAGACCATGTGTAGTGGTAGAAGCTTATAATGCCCCCACCATGGGGCATTATACGACACGTGGCGTCCTAGTCAGCAAGGGGGCATTATAGCAAAAGTGGTGTAGTGGGTATAATGCCCCATAATGCCCCATTCAATCATTTCACAATCATTTCACAATTATTTATTTTAATTTAAAACATAAAAAACTTCATTAATTAAAAAAAATTACATTACTTGAGATAAAAATAAAATAAAAACTGAAAATAAAAAAAAACAGAAAATAAAAAAAAAACTGAAAAAAAAACTGAAAATAAAAACTGAAAATAAAAAAAAACAGAAAAAAAAACACTAGTTTTCATCTTCGCTTTCTTCACCCTCGCCAACTTCGTCTTCGTCGTCCTCCGTTTCTTCCTCTCCCTCAGGTGGTACATACCGAACCGACCACGCGTGGTGTAGCAAATCAACCATTAACTGGGAATGGTACGGTTCGTAACGCAACTCTCGCGCATTATTCACTCTTTCTTCCATTGACGCTTGTGGCTGCTCCTCTTGAACGGCTTCTGGCAAATAATTCTGGCATATCGCCTTTCCTTCGTCTTCCAAGATCATGTTGTGCATGATTATACACGCGTACATAGCATCTCTCATTTTTTGCTTGCTCCATGCACGACAAGGATTTCTCAAATATTGCCAGCGTTGTTTAAGAACCCCAAAGCATCTCTCAATGTCTTTTCGTGAAGACTCTTGAACCTTTTTAAAGTATGCTCTTTGTTCATCAAAAGGATCACTATACGTCTTCACGAAAATTGAATACCTAGGATAAATTCCGTCGCTCAAATAATATCCACGAAGACTCTTGTACCGCGACAAAAATGTTCCAAGCTGTCTCGTGTTGTTTTCTCCGCCATTTTTAGATACTCGTCGTTGATGTCGGTAGTGTTACCATAAGCAAGGATTCGTAACGCAGACGTACACTTTTGGATACCGGTAAATCCAGGTTCCCCTCTCGCATCCGGTTTTTGTTTAAAATAATCGTAGTTGGCCTCCAAGTCGTCGACTATGCGTAGAAACAACCGCTTACTCATTCGGAAACGACGCCTAAACATTTCGTTCGAAAATGTCGGCGCCTCGTCAAAATAGTCTTTCATCAAACGATCGTGTGCCGCGCGTCGGTCTCGTTCAACATAGCCTCTTTTATTTTTTTGTGCTTGGGGCCGACGAGAATGCTTGACATATCGCACCGCTAGTTGACATGCACTCGTAACCGCCTCTTGCTCAATCTCGTCATCGGTCGAACCATCGCCATCCGCAAAATACTCGTTGTAGTAAAAATTTATCATGGATGAAGAACTAGGAGAATCCATCAAGTTTTTTTTTTAAATGTGGGATTTTTTAGAGAGTGTAGGACCGTTGTACGACCTTAAACCGTCAGTAAAAGTAGTTCATCTTTGCGTACGAAGGCGGAATCAACGTAAACAAAGTCATAACAGCTTTAATCCTTTTAATCTTTCTTTTCTAATTAATTTGAGTGCTTGTACAAGGTTTTCTGATACAAATCCGTCAGCACTTCGTCTCACATACAATGACCAAGTTCTCTTCTTTAATGAACAACACCACACACATATATATAGGCTTGAGATTTCGCTTGAACCTGCTTGAAGCGAAATCATCATGTGTTGATTTCGCTTGAAGATGTTTCAAGCGAAATCTTCAAGATTAAACCATACAAACCCTAATTTAACCCTAATGTGTGTTCTTTCAATCAATCTAGACACAAGACCTAATGCAGACGAAGTCAACAGACATTCCATGCACTAACAGACTCCCCCTTGGATGTTGACGAAGTCTTCAGCTCCTGAGTCTTCAGTCTTGGTCTTTTCTCCAACTCTGTCTTTTCAACAAAAACACTCTATCTTCACAGGTTTAGGATCATAAACTGACTCCATCTTCAAACTCCCCTTTGACTGTTGATCCAGACTCCCCCTTTCATTGACTCCCCCTCTCGATATACTAGAATCTAAGATGTCTGGTTCAAGCTTTATCATTCAGCTTCCGTGGGAATTCCTAAAACCTGCATATCCTCTACCACAACATAAGTTTCACAAATTTATAACAATTGAATTTAAAAACTTACTGGTAGACAACATTCATTCATCAAACATACTAGTTACATCAAGTTCAAATAAATGATCTTGATTAACTAAATACACAAAATTTCAAAACATTTGTATATAGCATTCAAAGTTTTCAACAAACTCTCCCAACCCTGTTCATCAAGTTTAGCACTTGGAATTTTGAAAATCAGCTCTTCAACATCAGTTGTCGAAAATCTTTTTGAATTTTTGATCTTAAAGAAATACAGTAAACAAATATGTACAAACAATATTTTTGTGAGTTTGTGTAAGAGGATCATATCAGTTTATGAGACCAATCACCAACACCGTTAAGCTTTACTCATTTTAAGTTCTAAACAATTCACTTAGATTGACGATATGTTTGTCCTCTTAAGCTCAATCTAAAAACTTTCGAAATGCTTACCGATACGTTAAGGTATATTAATTTTGCACTAAATTCTTATGGACCCCACGATCTCAGCATATCCCCTCATCATGCAATACACTGACTCAAGTAATGCCTTTAAACTTTCATCAACTGTGATTTGTGCGAAAATAACACAGAATGTTTAAACATTAACAATCAGGTCGATACTTCCGTATACGCAGAGAAAGTCCAATGTTTAAACAAAATAAGAAAAATAAAACAAGTTGAAGTTGTTTAGGCTTTAACCACCAGTTCGATACTCCCGTATACGCAGAGGTGATCCAAAGCTTAAACGAAACACCAAAGAAAATAAAGCAGAACGTTTAGGCAACAACATCCAGGTCGATACTCACGTATACGCAGAGGATGTCCGGTGCTTAAACAAAATAAAGAAATAAAACAAGTTTAAATTTTTGCAAAATAAAATGCACAATCACAACGACTTTTCAGCAAAGTTGTGAAAGTTCACAAACTTAACCAGTTTTATGTCTTTCGACAATCAGCAATTACTGAGTAGGCACACAGTCAAGAAGGACAAAACTAAGTACTATGCTTTCAACCGTGTTTCCCACTAGAACTAGGCTTTTTCATTTAAGTTTGTATCGTTATCGCAAATCTACTAGTCTAGCTGAGCCTATCGTCACATCTTTAGTGAGACCGTTTATCACATTTTACACTTCATATCCTTAGCATGCTGTGATAGTTCACTGATTTTCTATCATTTCCTCTTTTCTCAACAAAACACATTTTTGCTTTTTCAATATTTTTGAAATTTTCAAATTTTCTAATTTTTTTTTTTAAAATTTTTCTCCCCCTAAAATCAAAATATGTTTCAATTTTGATTTTCTGAGAAAATTTGAAAACAAACTATACAACAAACGTGACAAACTGATATCAAATCACTTCAATTCGCCATTCATTCGGCATAAACAATCAGAACTCCCCCTGACAACAAACTATTTTCCCATTTAGATTTCAAAACACTTAAGTTTGTTTTAATCAAATGGTTTTTCCGGAAAATTAGTTTTGTGTGTCATTTCACAAACTCGGGGTTTCATCACATTGTTCTTTTTCAACCATTTTTTTAAAAAAAAATTAACAATTAAGACCCTTGACATCAACAAACACTAGTAGAAAATCAAGTACAACTTAATGTTCCTGATTTACCACTTGTAAATCGAAATATCACAGTTACCAACCTGTGAATTTCTCAAGAAATGTGCCGATTCCTGTTCCACGTTTACCAACCTGGGAACTCCGGCAAGTCAGGTTTTTCATTTGAAAAGATCTACCCAAGCCTGACCAGCCTTGGGTTTAACAACTTTTACCTCAACAGATGGCTCTTCTGGCTTTAACAAACCAGAATCATTGCCTACACATGGCTTGTCTGACTTTGACCTGTCAGATTCATTGCCTGATGATGGCTTGTCTGACTTTAACACATCAGATTCATCGCCAACATGTGGCTCCTTTGTTTCCAAAGAAACAAATTCATTGCCAACCTTCATTGGTACCCAATGCTTACTAGATCTAGGTTTTCCTTTTTTATTAGGCTGTGAAATAAATAAACTTTCACAGTCTCTTTTATATTCAAAAACCTTGATCAATATTTTGTCAGAAAAATTAACTTTCTTTGATTGGTTATCATTTTGATTAGTTAATTTTTCTTTCTTTAACTTCCTTTTCTCTTTCCTGTTCGTCCTCAGATGTGTATCTGATGAATTTGTTTTGCTTACCTTTGCAGTTGGGAAAAGCAATTCATCAGAACTTTTTCTCGGATTACCAGTTTTATCCGAGGACAAAATTTTCTCGAGATATTCTCTAGCCTTCTTCCTTTTCTTTCGCAGTCTGTCTTTCTGCCCCTGAGAAAGTTTTACTTTTGCTTCCTGAACTTTAGGTTCTTGAACCTTCTGTTCTTTGGGCTTGACGTTGACTGTCTTCTTTGCCATTCTTTGAGAATCAGCCCTCGATCGTGCCTTTGATCTCATTGGGCAATCTCTAGCAATGTGTCCTCTGATGTAGCATTCATAGCATCTTCTTGTTTCAATTCTCTGTCTTTGGCAGTTAACAGCAATGTGTCCTTGATAACCGCATCTATAACACATTCTGTTATCATACCATGTACCACCTTCAGTCCAAACATTCAAGTCATAGCACTGTTTGGCTCTGTGGTAATCATCACTCCTCCTGAAAACTGTATTTGGCCTTTGAGCTCTGTGGTCAAACCTGCACCACAAATTACCAACTATTTTTGAGTTTTCATTTTTAGATTTTTGTGATTTTTCAAAACGATTGGATGACTTATCTGATGAGCTTTTATTTTCATTTTTAGAATTTTTCTGTTCTACACTCTTCTTAACAGGTTTTTGTTTAGAACATTCACCTGTTTCAGTAGATTGCAAAACAGTATTTTTAAATTTTTCTTGTAAATCTAAAAATATTTTATCATCAGATATTTCATCACAATCCTCAATTTTGACTTTGACTTTGTCAAAATTTTTGACATTGTCACTTATAGGAACAGAATTGATCGGTTTTGGACAGGAAAAATTTAAACTATCTGATGAAGTCACAAAACCTTTCAACTTCTTTTCAAGTTCATCAATCTTGTTTTTTGAATTTTCAGCTTCGTTTTCAAGCTGAGATATTCTTTCAAGATGAGACTTGATTGATTTTTCATTCACCATTTTGTTCTCTTCAAGAACAGATTTTTCATTTTTCAAAACTCTTATCTGATCTTGAAATTCTGTTTCTTTTTCTTTTAAAACTTGGTTTTCTGATTTGATCCAAAAAACATTTTCTTTTTCACTTTTAATCTTTTCAAAATCTTTTTCTTTTTCTTTAAAATCTTTGTTTTCTAATGACAAACTCTCAACATTCTCCAAAAGTTTGTCATTTTCAGATTTTAGTCTTTCGCAGTTCAAGCGCAACTCCAGAATCTGTTCATCATCAGATTTCTTCTCGTCTTTCAGAGCTTTGTTTTCCAATGTCAAATTCTCCACATTCTTCAGAAGTTTGACATTGTCTGTTTCTGATTTTTCGCATTTTGAACATTTTCCATTCATCTCTCCATTATCAGCTTCTTTCTTTGTTTCCTTCATGTATGTTCCTGCACAGAAAATTTTAACAAAATCAAGAGGATTCATATTTTCATCAATATAGCAACCCCTCTTAATATCGTATCTCATAACATTTTTTGCTGCAAGACACACAGTGATTCGTTTTCTCATTTCAATGATCACATCCAAATCTATCTTTCTTGATTCTTCTTTTATTTCATCCAATAATTTCCTTTTTCTTGAATCTTCATCACTCCTATGATTTGTTATTATATTGATGAAACTTCTTAAATCAAAACGTGACAAACTAGAATCCCTTCTCAGTCCATTCACGAATTTCTCCCATTCCAAAGGTAAAGCATTAACAAATTTTGAGATTCTTTCATCATTTGAATGATATATCTTATGTCTTTCTAACTTGATGATTAGATCATAAAACCTTTCTTTCAACTCCTCTACTGATTCATTCTTCTTACATACAAAATTTTCCCATCTTTTGATATAAACATCCTTATCACCTAATCTCTCACGCCAAGATTCACAAACCCAATCATTTAAATTTTCAAGGTTTTTGTTTTCCTTTTCGTCAAACATTTTGATTTCTTGGTATTTGTGCGTTGTAAAACACCTCGAATTACCTGTAAACAAACAAACAAGCAAACACTTAGTAAAATTTTAAGTTTTGAACACTCAGCAACTTCAAGCGAAAACAGTTTAATAAAACTGTTCAAGCGAAATCAATCAACAAAACTGATTCAAGCGAAATCCTCTATTTCGCTTCAACAGAACAAGTTTCAAAACAATCAGTTTCAAGCGAGACCAACTGTTTCGCTTCAACTTATCTGAACCTTCAAGCGAAATCTGACAGAACAATTTCGCTACAACTGTTCAAGCGAAACCACTATTTCGCTTCAGGAATCTATTTCGCTTCAGGAAGTCTAGTTTCGCTTCAGAGTTTCAAGCTAAATCACCTATTTCGCTTCAGGAAGTCTGATTTGAAGCGAAATCAACCTGTAACCTTCGAATTACTTTCAAGCGAAATCTTGTTTTAAGTCAATTTTAACATGTTTTAATCTGAATTTTAATCTGAATCTTTGTAGGCTTTGTTAAAACTCAGTTTTAAACGTTATACTTGAAAATCAGACCATTTCGACCATTGTAACTTATTCAGATCAGAAAAGTAAGAGAAGAAGTGAGTAGAAAGAAGATAATCCGGTAGAATCAAGCTGCTATGGTATGAACTCCTCGTCCTGAGCTCTGATACCACTTGTAGGACCGTTGTACGACCTTAAACCGTCAGTAAAAGTAGTTCATCTTTGCGTACGAAGGCGGAATCAACGTAAACAAAGTCATAACAGCTTTAATCCTTTTAATCTTTCTTTTCTAATTAATTTGAGTGCTTGTACAAGGTTTTCTGATACAAATCCGCCAGCACTTCGTCTCACATACAATGACCAAGTTCTCTTCTTTAATGAACAACACCACACACATATATATAGGCTTGAGATTTCGCTTGAACCTGCTTGAAGCGAAATCATCATGTGTTGATTTCGCTTGAAGATGTTTCAAGCGAAATCTTCAAGATTAAACCATACAAACCCTAATTTAACCCTAATGTGTGTTCTTTCAATCAATCTAGACACAAGACCTAATGCAGACGAAGTCAACAGACATTCCATGCACTAACAGAGAGGTTTTGAGATTGTTTTTGTTGAAAATGGATGAGTTTTGATTGTTTATATATATATATATATACTTAATATTTAAAAAAAAAAATTAAATCAACTAGCCGTTGGAGAACTAGCCGTTGATTGGGTGGTCAAAGTTTGAGGAGCGTTTTAATTTAAACGCCGGGACGAATTTTTTTCAAAAATCACGCCCTATAACGCCTACCGTAATGGTAGGCGGCGGGGCGTTATAGGGCGTTATAAAGCAAAAATTTTTAAAAAACACGCCCCGTTACGCATGGTCTAAGTGTTGAACCAGCAAGAGATCTAAATCATTAACTTATTAAGTGTTGAATCAGTCTGAATCATTAAGAGAATGGTTAAGTGTTGAACCAGCAAGAGATCTAAATCATTAACTCATTAAGTGCTGAACCAGTCTGAATCATTAAGAGCCAATATAATGCTTAACAGTTCAAATGCAATTGTTTGACCAATTTAGGGGAGAGGTCTTAATCATTCAGACTTTGTATAATGTTTAACCATTCAGAGGCAAATGTCTGAACCATTCAGAGATCTGCTCCCGAAACAAACAGTCTGAATCATTAAGTGCTAAACCAGTAAGAGATTTGAACCATTAAGAGGTAAACAAACAACCCCTAAATTGTCATTTTAGTAGGTTCGATTAAAATTGATACTTTAGTTCAAATAGTTTTTTTCTTGTCATTTTAGTTCAAATAGTTTTGTTTTCTGACATTTTTGTCCCTGACTTTTCTCATTTTTTTGTAATTTTAGTAAAATTTGAACCCAAAACGCAGCAGCTTTGGGCCAAAAATGTGAAATTTGAACCCAAAACGCCCCGCTTTGGTTTAAACGTATAAGACCAGAGCGGTGCAGCTTTGGTTGAAACCTGTCACCAAACAAACAGTCTGAATCATTAAGTGCTGAACCAGTAAGAGGTTTGAACCAAAGAGCTAAACAAACAACCTCTAAATTGTCATTTTAGTAGGTTCGATCAAAATTGACACTTTAGTTCAAATAGTTTTTTTCTTGTCATTTTAGTTCAAATAGTTTTGTTTTCTGACATTTTTGTCCCTGACTTTTGTCATTTTTTTGTAATTTTAGTAAAATTTGAACCCAAAACGCAGCAGCTTTGGGCCAAAAATGTAAAATTGGAACCCAAAACGCCCCGCTTTGGTTTAAACGTATAAGACCAGAGCGGTGCAGCTTTAGTTGAAACCTGTCACCAAACTAGCCCATCTTATAAACCCATACCAGTTATAGCGACCAAGTTTTATGTCTCAATCAAAACCATTGCAAAAATTGTAAAAAATGGTTCAATGTGTCGTTAATTACATGATGTGCATTTCAATATTTCAAGAAGACGTATTCTTTTTAATGTGGCGGACATACCCCATGTCAAGGGGTAGCCCGGGTTGCCCCTTGGCTCGGCCGCGATAGTGTAAATTTTTTTTTTTTTTTTTTTTGCGTTTTTCGGATTTTGTTGCCCCTTGATAAAAAAAAAATTGAAACGTTGCCCCTTAAGTAATTTTCTAGATCCGCCATCCCATCGGAAGCTAGGACGAAAAACAGTCACACATTCATTTTATAATTGACGGAAACCCTAAAATTCAGACAACATCACTTACAAATCTGAAAAGTTTGATAATTAATAAGTAACTTGAGGTAATTTAATCGACAAAATCCATGATTGTAAGATAACGCAGAGCATGAAATCTTATTTATATCTAAAATAATGTATGAGGAATATACAATTACACAACAAAAGAATTTACGTGAGCTTTGCTTTGGGCCAAAAATGTAAAATTTTAACATTTTTAAAAATAATTGGTTAACATTTTTAAAAAACGGTTAACATTTATAAAAAACAATGGTATAATGAAACTTATCTTATAAATGGCCGTTGTAAATCAATTTTAAATTATATATGTTTTATAAAAATAAAACAAAAATCTACAACTTTTTAACAAAAAAAACACAACCAAATACAACCATACAACAAACCAACACATTATAAGAATCCACCAAAACCTCACTTTTTCCCCCAAAAACAAACAGTCAGACCTAAACGTCCCGCTTTGGCCAAAGCGGGGCACTTTGGTACCAGGTCAACAGACAAGGATTGACAGGCTCAGTCCTTGTCTGTTGACTTTACACCAAAGCGCAGCGGGACGTTTCAGTGCGTGTGAATAGCCAAGGGACGTGTGTGAATAGCTTGAGCCTAAAAAAACCATAAACTGGATTATTCTCGACTATACTTGGATTTATTTGGTATATAAAGATAATATTATCGAAACTATACCCTAACATATAGTCAATTGACAAATTTTACTATTACTCTTATGAAAAATAGATGATATTGGTGTGCCTGTTATTAAACTATAAGCTTTTAGATCAAGTGATCTTAGGGGTCTTTGAATACAAAATGACTTGGGTCAATTTTACATCTAGAATCAAGTTGCGAACACATAAAACCAGTTAGAAGAGTCCATGGCCAACCATACTTTAACGATCAAGTGAGAAGCAAACATAAGATATTAATCATATGTATGATAACGACATAACGTGTAGGCTCGTTAATCATATGTAGGCTCGTTAATCCAGTTGTGTGCGGAAAGAGAAAGATAAGTCATTTGGTCCAAGGAGTAAGAGAGATGACAAGAGGGAAAATGTCCTTTATAATATAAAGGACTGGATTAACGAGCCTAAGCCTAAATATTAAGGTTATATGGTTATATATAAACTAATGGAGTTATGGGCAAGGACAAGGGGGGCAAAACCCTGTCACGTAGACGCCACGTGGACGTTGGGGGGTTTTACCCTCCACATCACAAAAAAAAACAGGGATGGTGAAAGGCAAGGGGCAAAGGCAAAGTGACTAAAACGTGAAGGTGAAAAGGAGGGGTAAGGCCCATGGAGATCTCCTCATTGGGAGGGGTAACGCCCAAGGGCAGGGAGCATGGGATGGTGTGGGTAGCGTGGAGGGAGTTGCCCTCCTCTCTTCATGCCCCCACTCCGTCTAGTCTTACGGTGTAATTGACTTCAAATCTTTTATCATTATGTGGTTCAATGCATAAAGTTTAGACTTGATATCAGGTCTTTTATGATCTTTTATGTTACTCTGTTTTATAAACCTCGAAACTCAAAACATTCGAAATGTCAAAACATTCGAAATGAGTATCTATGTATGTGCATAAAGTTGCATGGGATTATTTTGTCTGCTTGCTGGTTTCTTTGGAAGGCTAGGAATAATCTCAGGTTCAATGGGAAAATGAGTAGTGTTGATGAGGTTTTTAGCGAAGTTAGATCGGTTAGTTTTTATTGGTTTAAGCATAGGGCCAAAAATGGTTCGTTTGATTGGGGGGTTGGTGTAAATTTGTAAATATGTAGTCAGTTGTGTTTGTTTGGTGCCGTCCCGGTTTTCGGGTTCGGTGTTTTTTAATGAAGTTCACGTTTAAAAAAAAAGATTATATAATTTTATAATATATATACATACACTAAACATTTACATGTGACACCATGTGAGAAGTGGAAACACATTTGGATCATTTTGGACCGTGAAACAATGTAGTTCATAAAATGTTGAGCCAACATTAATGTCTTCTACTTGCAATATAATATCTTCAAATATCAAAATAAATATATTATTTATTACTATGTTGTAATCAAAATGTTGTTGTATACAGATAGCGGCAAGTTATTGTAAAAATGATTTTTCTTTGTAAGCCCTCAAACTCGAGAGGCTATACGGTTTGAGTTCAAACATCAAAACATAGTTGTTAAATTGATAAATGTCATAAGATAGCAGTGGAAAACATTAAATTGCCAAAAACATCAAGCCACATAAGTTTAAAACATAACATTGGTTCCCTTGCTTACGAGACTATCGGTTTCCTACACAGAGTGCAGAGAATTATGCACAACAATTTCTCAATGTCGAGAAATCAAAATTTTGTTTTTGATAGAAATCGATTTGTTATTTAAAATGGGGTCGTGAAGCAGCTTATTGGTTGTTTGTCTGTCATTCTACTGTAAATTTTTAGTACTTTTATAATAGAATAAAAGGTAAAAAAAGACGTAACTTAAAAAAAATGTTGATGGGATGCCAATTTTTAGGGTATGGGAGACTTCGTTACATGCCACGTGACTTCCTATCAAACATCCACCTATTTAACCTGACATGCATTCTCGGTGCTAAAAGTCAGCTATGCTAAGTGAGTTACAGTGTAGTTGAAAACATCAAGTTATTGTTTTAAATAAAACATAGAGTAAATTGCACGTATAGTCCCTATGATTTGGTGAAGTTTCACCTTTAGTCCACAACTTTTAAAAATTACATTCATGTTCTTTGTGGTTTGCTCAGTTGTTACTCGGTTAGTCCCTAGAGTGGATGACATTAGTTTTCTCTGTTACGTTTATGTAAAATGACAAAACTATCCTTACTAATTAGAAACGAATGAAAAAATAAATAACAAAATTACATAATTAGAAATACACCAACCCACGAAACGGGGCGACCAAATCAACATAATTATATGATAACAAAATTACACCAATCTGCCCATGACACAAACCTTTTTTTAAATCTATTTCTATTCCAAAGGTACCCATGCAATTTTACTTCACTTATAATATCTTCGACACACACTTGTCTATTATTAAATTCTATATTGTTCCTCGCGCGCCAAATGCTCTAGCAACCAATAATCACAATGCCGTGGAAAACCTCTTTAGCTAACTCGCTCAAGCCAGCGTGGTTGTGTATCTCCAGGAGGTCTCTAAAGGATCCAACGACAAACAATGCCACTTTGCACCAAACACAAACATGCTGCCATGTCAGATTAGCGACCAAACAATCAGAAAAATATATGGTCCACCGAGTCTTCACCCAATTCTCAAATAGGGCATCTAACGTCTTCAATGTCAATATTTCTGTTTCTAAGTGCCACCCTGTAGGAATTTTCCCCATCTTTGCCCTTCACGTGAACACCTTATACTTCATAGGTATCCACTTGCACCAATTCAAAACGTAATTACTACTAACGTTCGTCCCTTAATTTGTAAGGAGTCTTTTAGTAAGTTAATCTCGAGTCATTCATAAGTGACTCAACTTGTTTACACCCCAATGTGTAACAAAGCTTAAGCCAACTTAGTATGAAGAGTGGCAGGAAATATTAGTTTATAGATTAACAATATAAATGTTTAGAAGATAACGTATAGTATCGATTATTATAAATAATATAAATACGAAATTCGTTTTTCTTTCGACGACTAATTCTTTAGCGTATTAAACAAATAAACAATGCGTATTTTTAACCACTTTGAAACAACTACTAGCGGTTTAAAAAAATATTTTAACTAAGGCGCATACGTTTACGAATTACAATAGTATACAAGAATGGAAAACGGTACAAGTGTGGCCTATAAGTCGCACATATGGACTTATGAAGTGATGCATTTAATTTCAATACCAAGTTTTTCTAGACTTTTTTAGGGTCTGCCAACTAACTAGTTCTCTGATGAACCATAAGTTATAACTTATATATATATAAAAGCATGTCAAACTTATTTTATCAATAATAAACATCCACCAAACACCATGCAAGATGTTTGACTATATCAAAGGTCTATAAACATTAAATGCTCATGGAAACATACATTCTTTTTTCTATCACAAATTCACAATCTATATATGTTGGAGAATCATAATATGAACTTGGGCATTCACAGTATCGATACCAGTGGCGGAGCTTGAACGAAAACTCAGTGGGGGTAGGACTCTCAAAATCCAAATCAGTATTGGTCGACTCTTAAAAATCCAATATTTTTCAATACAAATAAAAAAGATCAGAAAATTTATGTAAAATTAACACTACCAGCGAAAAATCGGTGGGAATATTAGATTGAATCGCTTAACTTACTAAATATGGTTTCGGGAACATGACAATAAATAGACGGGTTGGGTGGGTCCTCTAGAATGGTCGATTTTAACGCTTTATCAGTCTGATAATTCGGGATTGGCGATTTAATAGTTTGAACATATTTTTTAATCTTTTCTTTTGTCAACATGTTAGTTTGTATCAAACTTTTCAAAGTAATGAAAAGATCCATAAATATAATACAAATACAAAAATACATATTCACAAAATGAAAAAAAAAAGTATACATATACATATAACAAATGTGAAACAAACTATTTGGTTTACATTGATCGGTTGCAAGTTTCAAAAGTTGGCTGACGTTGGTTTTTTCTTTAGAAGACAAAGTCCATTCCTCTATCCCATCAGTTGCAACCAATCATAAACAAATGATGTAATGTCGTTAAATGAGCAAAACAAGTTTGTTACTTTTGAAACAAGGCAATAAGGGGATTTCCTTTGGAAACATAGTATTTTGTTTATAGGTTATACACGTATATATGTATTACAAAATATGAAACTTTTTGTATTTTGGCATAGGGTTATAGTGTTAACAAAGTATAGAAACTGAAATAATATATGAATCAATACATATATAAAAAAAATATAAAATTTTAAATTATTGGTTTGTCACTTCAACCAGTCATCATCATCATACTCAGTAAATCTCACCAATAGCAAAACTAAGGTAGAGTCTTAAGAAGGTAAAATGTAGACAATTTTACCTTTACCGCGTAGTAATATAGAAGCTGCTTCCTGTGAGACTCGTGGCTTGATAGTAGTTTTGCGTCAAGCCTTAGACCTAAGGCACATAACACTTAGCAATCGGCACAAAGACCGATTGGTGCATGTACCCCTTATCTTTTGGCTATCAACGCCACCACATGATGTATGATCAACCTTCCGTCGCTTTTAACGTTATTTTCACGAAATTAGTAAAATAACGTGTTAAAATTAGTGCAATTTCACTTTTGCTCCCCGATAGCTCACACACACACACACACACACACACATATATTATATTATATGTGCACATCGCAAGTGGGACGTTTGTCACTTCAATCAGTCGATTAACTAAAAAAAACTAACCGAAAGACCCAAATGAAAGCGGTTTAAAATCAATTAACCGGATCAGTTGTGTAGGCGGTTTCTAATCCAACTGGCCGATTCTATCAAGTTTTGATAACAATGGTTCATTTTTTGACATTTTTTTTAAGGAGTCTTGCCTTTGCCACAACTAGGCTTGCGTCGGGTAAATGCTAGTCTATGTTCGGAAACATGCCAAAAGAGTTGGCAATTTTTTTAGAATATTTAAAATAAAGTTAGTGAAGGATCCCCATGCTATATATTAAAACTATTATCTTTTAAAAAATTAGGTTTACCATTATTATGTTACTTTTTCTTTTCAAACTGATAGTAAATGATATATGAAACCTATTCGCTTCATGTATTGTAGATGGTTGATACTATAAAAAACTAATACTATTTTTATTTTTCCCACATGGAATTATTTCTTATTACAAAAATTTTGAATGGCACTTTATCAAACTTCAATTAATATAAGAGTTACATGTCTTTATATAAGAAAACAAAATTTATAACTTTGTGCATTTTAGGTAGTTTTATTGACTTTAATTTACACTACTGGATGTGGAGGATGGTAGTCCCTTGAGGATAATCCGTCATGTAGACGTCTACGTCAGCGGGTGTGGGGGATGAGCCTAATGAGATGGGCATAGAGTGTGGGGATGAGCCCCTTTCTATATACATATGTATGTATGTATGTATGTATGTATGTATGTATGTATGTATGTATGTATGTATGTATGTATGTATGTATGTATGTATGTATGTATATTTGTGTGTATGATAAAAAAGAGGGGTCCATCGTTGGCATCTTAGACGGGACAAAGGGGACGGGGACGGACCAAAGGGGGCGGTGTGGACGCCCCTTGACGGGCCTCGGCGACCCTGGAACGTCCCTCACACCCACTAGCCTTAAAAGTATAATTTAATGAGTTTTCTTGTACTTGTTACAAGTTGTACCTGATTTTGTATGAAAAATAAGTATATTAGTCTTTTATGATACTATCCTTAGATAAAAAAAAAATGTTAAATATAAAGTTTCAGTTTGCAAATATAAGTCCTATGGATAAAAATAAAAATGAACTATTTATCACTTTAAGAAAGTTAAGTTACAAGTTGAAGGTAGATCTGAATTTTAACCAATGCAAGTTGGATTTAAATGATTTATTCATGGGTAATTAATATTATTGGTTCAGCCCACAATATAACTTGGGCAGTATATCTGTAGCTCCAAAACCTTGCACGTTGGGGCCGTTGTATCCTTACATAACCATTTAATGCATCTAAATGTCATAAACACATGTAATGTATTTTTAGAAATAATTTATAGTTTGGTTTGTTAGGTTTGAAATTAGAAATAGTATGTGAATGTTTTAGATCTATGTTTTAGAAACCGCAATCCATCCAATCAATATTAGCGGTGTTCACAGTCCGGTTTAGCTAGTTTTGACAAACTTTTTCACTGACCTGCTAACTATAGATTTATGGAACGATAAACCAAACCTGCCAGTTTATTTTCAGTTTAGCAGAAAATATGGTTTAATACTTTTAACATGATATATATGATTCATGATTATAATAAATATACTAAACTCTATGTTTAAAAAAAATTGTAAAAATTAGTTAAAACCCGGACCGAACCGTTAAAATTGTCTCAAACCACCGACTTGCTACGGTTTAAGCTATTGACCGGTTTAAACCGGTTTTTAGAAACCCCTACCAAACACGTCTTAATGTCATTGACAAAGTATTTAAGTAACTCAAACTACCAATTTGTAAATCTAGTTAGGATTCACTTAATTGGATGAGACACAAGCCATCCCTCTTGTATATTAAGGTTGTGGATACCTAGGCCAAATTAGTAATTTCACATCTTCATAGTTCATACACTAGCCCACAATCTTTTTGTATAAATTCCCATACATCCCCTCTAAACCATGCAACCTCTTTCTATCTTGTACTTTTCTAAGTTGTACCTCGTGTTTTAACACTTGTACAATCTTAAAAAAAATGGAACACTCCCCCTTGTCTATCCACCGGCGGTTGCAAATCATTATTTTTTCGCTCCTCTCGTTCGCCTTCCTCCTCAACGCCACCCACCCGATCGCTGCCGCATTTCTTCACTTCCTCACCGCCCACCTCCTCTTAACCGCGGTCACCACCCTGACCGCAGTTATCCTCCTCATCCTCCACCTCGGGTCCCGCCCCCGCCCGGTCCTCCTCCTCAACCACTCCTGCTTCCAACCGCCACCGAACCGCAAATGCTCGTACGAACTCGCTAACAACTTTCTCCTCCATGGTGCACGGTTCACCACGGAGGAGCCGATTAAATTCATGAGAAATATCTACCTCAAATCCGGGTTGGGAGACGAAACATATGCACCGCCTTTTATGTTCGAAAAGGATCAAATTCCCACGTTGAAAAACGCGGTACAAGAGGCGGAGGAAGGGATATTCTCCGCCATAGATTCCCTACTGGCGAAAACTAACTTTTCGCCAGAGGAAATCGACGTGGTTATTGTTACTTGTGGGAGTTTTTCACCGTCACCTTCGCTTTCGGCTCTTGTTGTGAACCGGTATAAGTTAAGGCCCGATGTTAAAACGTATAATCTTAGTGGAATGGGGTGTAGCTCCGGTGTGCTTTCTATTGATTTAGCTTACCGGATATTACGCGGCGGTGGCCGGAAAATTCAGAATGCTCTTGTTGTTATAACGGAGAGTATTACGTTGAACTGGTACGTTTTAGTAATTGTGTTACATGGGTTGTTTTTTTTTGTTTTTTTTTTAAATATATGTAGTATGGGTATTGTTAGTAGTAGTTTCGTACGTTGCTTAAATAAGGCTTGTTTTAGAAAAGATAACCTAAAAGTGGTTGTTAACCTCGTACGTAACTAGTTAAAAGATTTGTGTTTTTTTTAACTTAACTTTTTTTTTTAAAGTTACACCTGTAAGGATTTATATATATGTATGGGAATCAAGAAAATTTAAAGTTCAAAATACTTGAAAAAAAGCAAAAAAATGAAGAAAAGAACATTTTTTTGTTTGAAAAAACTATTCTGACTCTTTTTTTCGATTATAATCGATGGAATCGCCCATTACGATACATAAGAAAGATAAATAAAAAATTGAAAGGCTCTATAAGAAAAGAAGCCTCATAATATTTTTTTTATACATGCCAAAGTGATAGAAAACAAAGAATATTTTTTACATATCCTCCGAGTTTGTCAACTTTTAGAGAAATGATAGCGAGAAGGATATCTTTGTCTACATTAGAGAAAATCTCCCCTAGTTTTATGGGAGTTAAAGTGTCAAACATCATACTACTAGACGAGCAAATCTTAGAGATCTCTAATTGGAATTATATGAAATATACTTTTTTCACTTGGTTTCTTTTAGTAGATTCTCACTATTTTTTTTTTTCCAAATCATACAAGGTTCTCACTAATTTTATCTATTTTTTCAAACCGAATGGGTTCCTGAAAACTCACAAAAGTGGCCTAGATCCGCCCCTGGATACCTACATTAGTGCCATAGTGGCAAAACTAGATGTTTTTAGTTGGGTCAACATGAGGTTCTCTTCGATACTTGTTACAACTAGGGGGCCAACACATATTTTGTTAAGAAATTTTTTAAAGATTTTATATATAAATATACAATAACCTCTAGTGATCAAAAGGACATCGGACCCTCTTGATCCCCTCTGGTGGTTCAGACCCTAAGTGCCAGGTTTCCACAATTGTAATTATATAAATCTCACAAGAGGTTTTGTCTTAACTTCAGGTACGACGGTGAAGAAAGATCGATGCTTGTAACAAATTGCATCTTTCGGGTTGGTTGTGCGGCCGCAATGATCACCAACGACCCATCGCGCCGGACCTCAGCTAAAATGGAGCTTATTCATACTCTTAGAACCCACCACGGGGCAAGCGACTCATCCTATCGTGCCGCTTTCCAAGAGGAAGACGGGAAAGGAATAACCGGGGTTTCACTAACCAAGGATTTAATAAGAGTAGCGGGCCTAAACCTGCGGCAACACATAAAGATCCTCGCCCCGCGAGTCCTGCCACTGAGTCAACTCGTGCGCTATGTTTACTCCGTGTTGACAATGGCTATGTCGGGTGGACAATTAAAACCGACCGTGCCTGACTTCACTACGGCTTTCAAGCATATATGTGTGCACACGGGCGGGAAGGCGGTGATCGAGCAAGTGGGCCGAGTTTTGAAATTTGATGACTCGGTGACCGAACCGGCCCGAATGACTTTGAACCGGTTCGGGAATACATCAAGTAGTCTAGTGTTTTATGAGTTGAGTTATTTTGAAGCAAAGGGCAGGATAAAAAAGGGTGATAAAATGTGGATGATTGCTTTCGGAACCGGGTTCAAAGTATGTAGCTTAGTGTGGAAATGCATAAGAGACCCGGAACCCGAATCCGATAACCCATGGAATGATTCAATACATAAATACCCATTGAAAGTATGGTAAAAATTGTTTTTCAAAAAGAAAATCAGATTGACAAGATTTTAATAAAAAAAAGATAGTGTCAAATTTGGAAAAACTTTGAAATAACATTTATATGTGTTTTTTTTTTGTATCTATATGTTAATTAATGAAAGTAAAATATGATTCTTGAAAGCTTTTAGAGTTAGGGTTCTCTATGAACAAAGCTACGTTTGGTATCATTTTATGTTGGAGTTTCATTTTGAATATTGTATCATATACCAAATTCAATTCTAATGATGTGTTATATATTTTATATGTAATTTGGTCCATAATCAACATTTATGCTTTGTAAGATATAACTATTTGTTTGATGGAGGTTGTTTACGGTACAATTCATATTTATTATACAAACCGTTAGAACAGATCCTAACACTTAAAAAAAGTTAAATTAGCTAATAGTAAAACAAGACATGCATAAAAGATTAGGTTTGTCTAAAATGGTTTGGTTCTTGGATTTTTCTTTAAGTAGTAATATCGGCCAAATGAGTTGAAATTTAAAAAAATGATTTTGAATTAAAAATATCTCAAAAAAATTAGAATTTAACGGAATTAAATCATGTAATATATTTAGCCGACAAACAATCATCAATGAATTCACATACATCCATCATTATCAGTCACCAACACGACCAATATCACTTATACAAGGATTGCAAGCTATTACTCGTCATGCAACAACCATCCTTGCCGCCACCACCTATTGTTCTTATGGTTACGCTGGTAGCGCAATATGATTAATATGTGGTGACATCCATGAAGGCGGTGGTGACGATTGATATGTGATGGCGGTGGTGACTGAAAACAAATCTCTAAGGGTCTGTTTGGTATGGGGTAATGGAATAGACGGAGGAATGGAATGGACGAGGTAATGGAATAGATGAGGTAATGGAATTGATCATTACCATTGCATGTCTTGTTTGGTTACCATGTGAGAATGAAATGAACCATTATTTTTTGTTATTTGGTATGCGAGAAAAGACGAAGGAATAAAGTCGGATGGTGGTGGTCAATGATGGGCGGCGATGGTGGGTGGTGATAGGTGGCAGTTGTAGCGGCGACGGCGGTGGTGGGTGGAGACGGCGGCGAGTGGAGACGGGTGCGAGTGGAGACGGCGGCGAGTGGAGACGGCGACGAGTGTTGACAACGGTGGTGGTGGTGGGTGACGGTGAAGGTGGGTGGCGGCGGTGGTCAGAGGTGGTAGCGGTGGTGACGGTGGTGGCAGGTGGTAGGGGTGGGTGGTGGTGGTTGATAGCGATGGCGGAGGTGGGTGGCGACGGCGGCGGTGATCGGAAGTGCCAGCGGCGATGATCGAAGGTGGGTGGTAGCGGTGATTGGAGGTGGCAACGGCGATGGTGGATGGCGGCGACGGCGGTGGCGGGGATGGAGGTGGGTGGCGGCAACGATGGTGACGGCTGACGGCGGTGGTGGGTGGCGGCAAAGGTGGGTGACGGCGGCGGATGACAGTGGTGGTGGGTGGTGGCAACGATAGTGGGTTGTGGTGTTGTCAATGAAGGGTGAAGAGGGAATGGAATGGAAAAAAAACAGGGGGGAGGGATGGAATGATTTTGAGGGAATGGAATGCATTTTGGAATGGGCGATTCCATTCCATCGACCAACCAAACACTCTTTTCTACATTCCCTCTCAATGGCCCATTCCATTCCACCTCTCATTCCTCCATACCAAACGCTACCTAAAGGTTTTGCGATTTTGTACAATGTTTTCCAAATCTTGATGTGTTGTTTTATGTTTTTCTTTGAAAAGAATTGGGTATTAACTTTTGATGTGAAGGCTTACATAAGACCACCCGTAGTGGGGCGTGTTTTAAAAAAAAAAATAAAAAAAACGCCCCAAAACGCCGTCACCCCCACTACACCGGGCGTTTTGGGCGTTATAATTCACAAATTTGCATGTTTGGCGTTTTCATTAAAACGCTTATTGTCTGACATGGCCACCCAACTTTTCACTTTTGCCCAATCACCTTTTGCCCACCCAACTTTTCAACCTGACATCTTTGACTTTTTTTTTTTTTGCATTAAAAATAATATGGGCATTATAATTTTTTACCACTACACCACTTTTGCTATAATGCCCCCTTACTGACTAGGACGTCACGTGTCGTATAATGCCCCATGGTGGGGGCATTATAACCTTCTACCACTACACATGGTCTAAGAGTTAACAAAACTGGTAGGGTAACATGAGGTTGTTAAAAAGTAAAACTCAAACGTAAATGTACGAAACAAGTTGTTAGTAACTCTACAATTCAATCGTCAATTATATAATATGATTATTTACATGCATATTTTGAAAATTACACACACATCTACACCAAATAAATAAAAAATTGGTTGTGGAACATATCATAATTTTGTAAGGTCAGTATTTTTATTTCCGCTTCTCTTATTTCACAATTTGTATTCTATTTCTTAACTTAAAAACGTTAAATTTACTCATATTTTATCTCAAAATACCGTTCTATAATTCCCAAATCTTCATTACTAACCATTAAATATTTTTCTTATTTAACTAACGTAATACACCGGTTTCAAATCATATATGGGAGGATCAAACGAGAAGAAAATCAATTTAAGAAGAAATTGTATAATGGTAAAACATTAAAAAGAAAATGGTATAATGGTAAAACATTAAATAGTTTATAACTCCTTTCATTAATTATTCTATCTCTAATTAATTAGTCAATTTCTTTTTATCCTACACACATAAAATTATATCCTACATATATCCTACGGATTATCCAATTTTATACTACACATGTCGAAATTTATCCTACACTTTATCCTACACAACTCGTAATTTATTCTACATTACTCGTAAGTTATCCTACACTTTAAATTATTTTTTTAAACTATAATATTTGAAAATAAGTTACAAATTTAATGTAGTTATTTATTAAAGAGAAAAATTACAAATTAAAGATCTATGTAAATACAAATATTAAATGAAACAAAACTAGTGAAGTTGACCAAGTTTTTTTGTTACCAAAATAATCATTGAATTTTAACCGGCTCCAAAAGTGCGGGCATCCAATAGGGAGGCCTAAGCCCACGCTAGCCCCTCGCTAGCTATAAAAATGAGGGTTATGTCCTTTGGGGGGGGGGGGGGGGGGGGCATCCTATTAATACCTTAACTCTCACTAATCATGCAGTATCACATCACTCATTTCATTCACTACTCTAAGCTATCCAATTTGATGACATCACTACCCCTTAGACCATTGGGTATGGGGGAGGATAGTCTCAAAAGGACTATCCTCCACATAAGCGCCACGTAGGCAAAGGAGAAGGACCCTCCCCTTAGGCTAGTCGGCATGGGCATCGTTCCCGGATCATCCTGGGTCGGCGACGATCCAAACACCGTGCCGACCCCCCTCCGTCCCGTCTTGAACGTCGGGTTCTAGACGTTTGCGACGATCCAAAGTGGTGGGGCCCGGATCCATTATGACCGTTCAAAAATAAAAAAAAAATTAATTTTCTAATAAACATTAAATATCAAACGGTTATATTTCAAAATATACCCCAATTCACTTCCATTTTTATAAATACTCACCTCTTTAACCATTTTTTCCACAACTTTTCACCCACTACCACCCCATCTCTCTCACATTTTATAAACCACTCTTCCCTTTTTATAAAAACTCATCATATTTTATACCATTTTTTACACACTACCACCCCATTTCTCGCTAAAAAATTATCATGGCTTCACCCATGTCTTCCATTTCTTCTATGTCTTCATCGGGTTCGTCTGCGTGGTATTCATCATCTTCGGAAGAGGATGATATTATGCACAACATGATTATGAACGCGGCTCAAGTCTTCATGGCGGCTGATCAAGGGTCGTCCCAACCGGTTACTAGACGAGCAAAATATAACCGAGACCAAGAAGGTATTTTAATTTTTTTTTCCATATGTTTTATATAGATTTGAAAATGTATTTTATAATTAATTTCATTTATGTTTCGTTTTAAATTTATAGCCGGCCACGCTAAACTACTAGCCGATTATTTTGCCGACGAACCCGTGTACCCAGCCGAGATTTTCCGACGTCGGTTCCGCATGAGTCGTCCACTGTTTTTACGTATTGCAGGCGACATGGCCCAGTCTGATCCGTTTTTTACATTGCGGAACGACGCTAGGGGGCTAAGGGGTTTCAGTAATTTACAAAAATGCACGTCGGCCATTCGCCAACTTGCGTACGGTTACACACCTGATGCATTAGACGAGTATATTAGGATGTCTGAAAGAACCGCACGTCGATGTTTGCACAAGTTTTGCGAATGGGTTGTCAAATTGTATAGCAAGCAATATCTGCGGAAACCGAACGCAAGCGACGTTCAAAAATTATATCAAGCACACGAAGAGAGACATGGTTTCCCAGGAATGCTCGGGAGCATTGATTGCATGCACTGGGCGTGGCAGAACTGCCCAGTCGAATGGCAAGGTCAGTATACTAGGGGAGATCATGGACATCCGACTATTATTCTAGAGGCGGTTGCGTCACAGGATCTCTGGATCTGGCATGCTTTTTTTGGTCTACCTGGTTCGCTCAATGACCTTAACATCATATACCAGTCACCGATATTTGAGGATGTAGTGGCGGGTACAGGTCCGGACACAAGCTTTACAGTTTCGGGGGTGGAGTACGACGAAGACGCGTCAACTGGAAATTCTGTTCCAGTTAGTGCGGAACAACAAGATTTGAACATGTTCGCTCTACGTAACGAGTACACACATCATAACCTACAAGCTGACTTGGTGGAGTACATTTGGAACAACGCTCAAAACGAACCCGACCACGACATGGAAGACGAAGACTAGTTGCTTCTTTTAATATATTAGGATATTTTTAAGTTTTTTTTTAAGTTTATGTTTTTTTTGTTTTTTTTTTTAAGTTTATGTAATGTTTTTTAATATTAATGAAAATATTTTGTTACTTTATTTGTTAAATGTTAAAAAAAGTGGAAGATTAAAAAAAAAAAAAACATAAAAGTGGTGGAGGATGATGACTAGGACCAACTTAACCATGCCCTCTAGTTTTGGAGGATGGACCAATCTTGGGAGGATGATGACGTGGCGCATACGTGGCGGATCATCCTCAAGGATGATCCATCCACCATACCCACTAGCCTTAGAGACTATCCAAGGGTGTGGGGATGCTCCTCCTTCATTTTTTTATTATTATTATTTATTTGATTTAATTAATTAATGAAAACAAAGTAAATAAAAATAAAAAAGTTACATTTAAATAAAACCTAAAAAAAACAACAACCTAAAGTTACATTTAAATAAAAAAAACACACCTAAAAAAACCTAAAGTTACATTTAAATTAAAAAAAAACACACTTAAAAAAAACCTAAAGTTACATTTAAAAAAAAACTACACTCCCCACTCCATTTTTTCCTAATTTTTTCCTTCATCATTTGTAAAATAGGACGGTCTTCCGGTGGATAGGAGCTAAGGTCGGTGGTCATTATTAGTAACAATAATAATAATATTTTGTAAGAAAAATATAGTGTACAAATAAATATTTAATAACAACAATATTATGAAGACACATGAAACAAAAAAAAAATTAAACACAGGAAACAAAAAAAAATTAAACACAGGAAACAAAAAAAAATTACGAAACAAAAAAAATAATAATATTTTACCGATTATAGGACACGTTGAAGAGTTAATCCATGCTTTCGCCAACGCCTCTTCCTCAATTTTTGTCCATTGTTGCATTAGTTTGGCCGCTGCGTCTTCCTTTTTACCCTTTCCCTTTCCCTTTTTATTTTTCTTTTTTGAAGGTTCAGGTTGCGTTTCTGGCACAACCTCTATCTCATCATCTTGTTCCTCGATTTGTGTTTGAGGTGCTTGTGGCGTGTTGGGTTGTTGCATTTGATATGGGTTGAACGGCATGTTGGGTTGTTGCATTTGATATGGGTTGAACAGCATGTTGGGTTGTTGCATTTGCATTGGGTTGAACGGGTATTGGTTGAAAGCGTTTGGCATTTGTTGGTAACCCGCAAAAGCGTTGTCCATTACGGGTGTGTAGCCGGATGACGAAAACGGGTGTGAACTTGAGTTGGGATTATTTGGGTTGTAGGGATCCATAATTTTTTTAAGGTTGGGAGAGGTTTTTTATAAAAATAGGAGAAAAGTGGGAGTAGTTTGGTAAAAAAAGTGGGGTGAAAAGGGGTTTAATATATAGTGGTGGGGTGAATTTTTTTTTTTTTTTAAATGGTTGCAGTTTAACGTTAGAGGGGCCCACACCATTCACTTTTCAGCCCCGTCTTGACCGTCTGAAATCCGACGCCAAAGCCGAGCCGGGCCCCTTGGGGGCGGTGTTGGACGAGCCCAAAAGAGGGGGACGGGCCTTTGACGGTGCCCATACCTTATGGTCTTACTACCATAACCTCTACCAATCCTGCAATGTCACGTCATTCATTTCATCCACTACCCTAAACTAGCAAATTTAATGATACCATTACCCTAAACTACCTTTCTTTATTAAATAAATTAAGAATTTTAATTTAGATTATACAAAACATTCAAGTTATTTAGAAAAAAAATACCCTTTTATTAAATTAATATATTAAAACAAATACCCTTCTATTATAAAAAGGAATTAAAAACATATAAAAATCAAAACCTAGCCATCACTACCTCTCTTAGCACCACCATCAAAAGCTCAAATACCCTTTTACCTAGGGGTGTTAAAAAATATGCGGATCCAAATCCGATATATCCAAAAATCCGTATCCGAAATATCCAAAATTCGAATATCCGAGATCCGGATTATCCGAAATTTTTTTATTCGGAAGTGGGTTTCTAAAATTTCCGATAATCGGATTATCCTATATATGACAACTAATATTTTTTTAAATATATTTATAGTATATGAACACTATGTTTTGTTTGAAATATAGTAAAAAATTGTAAATAATCGGATTCGGATGTGGATTTATAAAAGTTCGTTGTTTTTAACGTTGAAAATTTGGAAAATTGAATATAAGTTTACTTTTAATCTATGCACGAAATGAATTTTTTGAATTTTGTTATGATGTCAAATATTCGTTTTTGATATCTGAACCCGTATCTGAAATTTCGGATACGGGTTCGAATATTAATATTAACTATCCGAAATTTGCGAATATCCAAAAACGAATAATTCAATCTTGAACACCTCTACTTTTACCACCACCGCAATTTGCAAGTAGGGGGATATTCGATGTAAAATTGCATTTTGATGGAAACTCTAACGGGTGGGTGAGTAATAATTATATAAGAGTTAAATGTCATTTTAGTCTATGTGGTTTGGCTATTTTGCCAGTTTAGTTCAAATGTTTTATTTTTCGCCTGTGGGTCCAAAAATGTTTCACCGTTGCCATTTTAATCCACTGGGTTAACTTCATCCATTTTTTATGTTAACGAGAAGGGCAATCTGGTCATTTTATATGACCGAATTGCTCTTCTTGTTAATAGAAAAAATGAATGAAGTTAACCCAGTGAACTAAAATGGCAACAGTGAAAATATTTTGGACCCACAGGCGAAAAATGAAACCTTTGGATTAAACTGACAAAATGGCCCAAACCACATGAACTAAAATATTATTTAACTCATTATATAAATAAAAATCAGTATTAACTGGCCAACAGTCAAATTTCATACAAGCAACCACACTTTACCTTCGGCTTCCACCAGGGGTGGACCCACATAGAGTGGGTCGGGTCCCTATACCCCAATCCTTAAAAAAAATAATAGATTTGATATGTTAAACGTTTCGGAACCCTATAAGAATAATTAGTTGGACAACATATTGTTAAAAGTGAAGCTAATTAAGTGGTAAACCCTCAAGTTTATAAACAAGAGGTCACAAGTTCTGTTATTATAAAACCCAATTTTGGTCTTTTTTTAATCCAAATGAAAACTAGGGTAAACAAAATATTTTTTTTAATCGCCGCTGCTCCCCTTCAATAGATAAACACAATATTTTTTAGTCTTATAACTTCAACAATTTTGCTTTTGTTCGGTTGTTTAAGGATTTGTGACTAGGGATATTAAATAAGAATAATATGTAAATCTTTGTGTGCTAAGACTTGAATTTAGAAGTTGTGACTTAGTTTCTTAGAACATCAATTTTAGGGCTCATTATGCAACGTTCATTAAATTTTCTTTTAAGAAATTGTGACTTTGTATTGTTTTTTTTTTAATTCGAACGACATCATATTTTCATTATGTGTTTTCTAATGTGTAATGATTATATATTTTTTTGTTATAATATTGTATTTTATTATGTTCCTCGACACGACCCGACCCGAACAACGACTGACCCGAAAATTCTAAGATTTGGTTGTGAAATATCTGAACACCGAAAAAAGTGGACCCAGTGGAAAAAAAAACCTGCCCACGGTGTTACCCAATTAACCCTACCCGTACAACTAGCGCCGGTGTTGCCGGTCGAGTAGCGGTTACCCGGATGGGTTTCGGTGAGTGATCCGACCCCCCTTAGCCATCACAAGTAGAGGAGGACAGAAGGTGATTGGCAAAAGTCGTGAATTAAAATTGCATTATTAATGGCCTGGTCTATTCACACACGGCCTTTGTCTTTTTGCACACTCAAAGCGCCCCGCTATGGCCAAAGCGGGGCGCTTTGAGTGTGCAAAAAGACAAAAAGCGTTGGCTGGAAGTTGTGTTGTTTATTTTTTGAAATAGGTGGGATGTGGGTTAGTTTGGTAGTGTTTTTTGGAGGAAAAAATTGTATTTGAGTTTTATAATACGTTGTTTTATAATTACGTTTTTTTACGTCATTATTTTTATAGAACGTATATAATATAAGTGCGTCTTTATAAACTGTTAACCTAGTTTATTTTGTTAAATTAAACGAACACGTTAAATAAATTGTACAGAAAGCCATAAGAATTAAACGTTAACAATCCAAAACCAACGTGATGTAAATAGAAGATTAACTGCAATAGATATATATATCAGTTTGTACATACAAAACAAAAAGGTATAACTGACTACATAATACATAACAAAACACTATACAAACAAACTAAGGTACAAATCCTCGTGCGGTGGGGACGGTGGGAGGGGAAGTGGAGGCAACCCAGCGAGCGCTCGTAGAGAAACGAGCGTCTCGATGATCCAGTCCTGGCGTGCGGCCTGGCGTCTGAGGCGCCGGTCGAAGTCCCGAGCCACCTCACGCGCTACCGGAGGCAGGTCAGCGTAAACGTGCTGCGGGTACTGTGGCGGCTCAGGAGCTGGCTGAACTGGTGGTACCGGGATCTCCTCGATATGCTCCTCCTGAGCCGGATCCTCTAATACAGGCTGAGCCTGAGGCTGAGCCTGAGGCTGAGCCTGAGGCTGAGCCTGAGCCTGAGCCTGAGGCTGGCTCGGGAACTGATCGAGTCCCAGAGCCTGTAGCTGAGCCTGCCGAGCGGCCGCCTGAACATCAGGAGGGGCCAACACTCCAGGCCTCACCTCAATAACAACCGGGATGACCTCCGGCACCGGCTCCGGCTGCCAAATCAGCCCGTCACGTCCCCGAAACCTCAGACCAACATCAAAGGTACGGGTAATCTGCATGGCACATACTGACGCGCGGCCCAACCTGGTAGACGGGACCGGATCGGACAGCTCCGGATCATGCTCGGGCACGAGCCCGAGCGAGCGTGCGCTGGCGGTGATGAATGAGCCAGTGTGCACCCACCCGCGGAGCTGCCGGTGGTATGCTGTGGCAAAGTAATCTGCCAGGCAGGCTGCTAGATCGCAGGGCTGGCGGCGCAGTAGGCAGTATAGAAAGAAAAGGTCACCGAGGTTGACCTTCTCCCTGCTGGCACCCCGCGACACGATAGTTGCCGCGATAACATGCTGCAGGTATCGGAACAAGGGGTCTCTAATGGTGGTGGCCTTTTGCCAGGATTTCCCAAAGGGAACCGTGGAAATGGACCTCCAGAAACTGATAAGCGTCTGCCTGTCCATCATCCTAACCGCCTGCGTATATAAATCAGTATCAAGCTCGGCCTCTGTGTACAAACCTGTATAAACAAATAATATTAAATAAACAAATAATATTAAATAAACAAATAACATTAAATAAACAAATAATAATAATAAACAAATAACATTAAATAAACAAATAACATTAAATAAACAAATGATATTAAATATAAAATAATAAATAATATTATTTAAACAAACCTGTATGGACAACAAACTGCCGCACACTCATCTGAAACTCCTGACCGGCGAGACGGAATGTAACCTCGTGGACTGGAAAATCCGGGTCCTCCAGGTAATCCGCCGGATGCGGCGCGTATGTAAACGTGGAAAGAAACTCCCACGTAAGCTCAGGGTACGAGTCCTCCATCGCTAACTCAAATAGGCGCGACCAAGGAGTATCTAGTCCCACTATCTCACGCGCCCGCGCGGCCTCTCCCACGGTCTCCAGCAGGCCCCAGTCTATCCCTACATGCTCCCCAATGGGGATGGCGCGCAACCTCGCGCATCTCCCCCTCGCCCGTGACCCCGGCGGAAACTGCAGGTACGGACATGTCGGCTCTTCCTGCTCTCCCTCATCTCCCACCTCTCCCTCATCTCCCACCTCTCCCTCAGCCTCCATATGCTCAATCTCGTCATCGGAGGAATCCATCCCTGCACGTTGAAATAAACAAATAATATTAAATATAAATAATAAACAAATAATATTAAATATAAAATAATAAACAAATAATATTATTTATAAAATATAAATAATAAACAAATAATATTAAATATAAAATAAAAAACAAATAATATTAAATTAAAAAAAAATTAAAATGAACCAAAGCGCCGCGCTTTGGCCTCGGCGCGGCGCTTTAGTTCTTCGTTTTGAAGAACAGCCCTAGCTGATCGATCATACCGCCCAAATCAAACAAAATTCAAACAAACTGAAACACGTAACTTGAACCAAAACAATAAATGAAGTTAGATCGTACCTTTTAGCGGTTGAAAGCTTGAAAACGTTGATGATCCGGCTCAAGTGTGTGTAAATCGCACCTTTTGTGTGTGTTTTGTGTTTTGTGTTGAAGTGGGGGAGAAGCTGCCCCGCTTCAGGTATAACGAGGGACCAAAGCGCCCCGCTTTGGCCATAGCGGGGCGCTTCAAGGGCAAAGCGCTTAGTTTTGGTCATAGCGGGGCGTTTAAGGCCTTTTTTTATTTTTTTTTAAATTGTTTTTAATTCACAAACGCGTCGATAATAGTCTAAATTTTACGTTTTTTCCATTATACATCATTTTTTATTATATATGAACTATACTGCAAGTTCCGGATCAAATCGGTTACGTGTGATGTCTTATTCCGTTATATCGTATCATTTTGGTTTGAAAGCACAAGTACTCCTGTGAGAGGTGTTATGTGTATCAGCCGCCTACCGTACATGAACATGATGTATTTTTTCATTAATTGTAGTATTATGATGTATATTGTAATTAATTGTAGTATTATGATGTATATTGTCATTTTGGGTCGTGTCGGTGACATTCGGTTTTTAACGTGATGCAACGCATATATTGAACAAACACAAACGTGATTATTATTAAACACATTTAACATACATCGTGAACATATGGGGTTACATTAAGGTCAGGGGCACGATACGTAAGCATTTCGTACGTGTTGATCTGATCCCTGTATACTGTATGCCAGGCTGCTGCGCGCTCTGTTCTGTGTGCTGTCCAGAGTGGGTTTGGGGGAGGCATTAGATAACAACCTCCAACCTCTACATGTATGAAATGCCCATGGTCAACGAACACAACCGCAACCACCTGGTGAGGTTCCTCAGCTTCGTTTGGCCCGCCCAGCAGAGGGAAAATTGTACAGCTCCCACGCATGTCGAAGGTGTGAACAATCACACCGTATCGTTGGGCAATAAGAAACCCCGTCTCAGGCATCGTCATGTAATTTTCGATATCTGCTCGTCCCACCCCCTTGAAATCGATCCGTCTAAGCAGCGCATCATAATGTCCTATGTTTTCCGGATCGTAAAACTGCCTCCAAAGCGATTCTTTCGTACGTAACTCCTTTATAAGTTGTTTCCGGATCATCAAATATGAATTTTGTTTCACTCCTAACCCAACAGCCACCGATCGAAACCCACAATGACCATCTGGTTTCACGTCCTTTATTCTAACGATGTATGGATGGATCACTTCGGGAATCTGAGATGCGTAGTTGCGGATCGCTATATCCGTCTTAGGACCGAGCTTGATCATCGGGAAATCAGGGTGTAGGTTGATCGTCTGAGGCTGTGACGGTGATATGTACGAGCTGTGACGGGGAAGATCGTCTGAGGCCTCGACCCAAGTTTCTCCCGACGGAATGTACGCGCTTTTTCTAGCGGCTTCAACCTTTCTTTCTTCCTGTGTTTTCAATGTTGGGCGACCACGAGTTTTCTTCAGAACAGCAGGAGGTTTTTTGTTATTGTTCCCTGGATTGAGGATTTGCTGAAACTTTTCAAAGAAGCTCCTTTTCACCTGAGGGGGTGTTGGATCGATCTTTTGTTTCAATTTTTCAAATTCCGCGTCTACATCGATATCCTCTATGTTTTTCTTTGCAGGCTTGAAGTTAAGCTTCTTCCAGAACACGTCTATGTGTGTGATCCGGAGTTGCTGACCTGTGGATGAAAACAAATTAGGTGGCAAAATCATAACGAGAAAGGTCAAAGATATTAATTACCTTTATTTTCCAACTTTTCCAAACGACAGGCACATGGCAAACCACAGCTGGTAAAAAGTTGGCAACCACAGCTTGCACCGTAGGCTCTCAACCCGTCTTCCTTACGTTTTAGTTCCCTACTCAAAAGCTCAATCGCATATATTGAAACCTTTCTGAGAATATATGCAAGCATGGGCTGCTTCTTGTGGTGCGTCATCACTTTTCGGAGGCTTGTTTCAAAGCTACTACTAATCTCGGTGTATTGTCTATCAACAACATGATCAACATACAGTACAAGTTTATCCAGTGTGTTGCGATGACTTGGAAAGTGACTTTTTAGTGTTGCATGCATGCCCTCAACCCTGTTGGTCGTAGTTTGGTGAAAGTTGATAGTTTTGTTAATCCAGCATGATACAAACTTTTCACGGTACGGATCCAACCAGGATTTCTTCATATAATCAAAAACCTCTAAAATTAAAAAAAACGTAAATAGTCAGTTTTTGTTATTATATAAAATTTGAACATAATTATGTAAGAAATACCTACGTTCACGGTCATCTTCTTTCAGCTGTGCTTCAAGGTTTTCCAAGTTATACCTGTATATTTCCTCGGTCGCAGACTCGGACAATAACCAAAAACTACGTACGAATTCTTTCCAATCCTTGTCAGAGAATTTCTTCTTGCTGTTCTTATTAATATTTTGTTGAATATGGAACCGACAAAGATACTTATGCGCTTTTGGAAAAACTTGTTCACACGCGTTCATTAGCGCAAAATCCCTGTCTGTTAAAATCACGCGCGGTTCCATCCATCCTACCAGCATAGACTTGATCCTCTGCAACACCCATAGGTAGTTCTCTGACTTCTCAGCGGAAATTACCGCACAAGCAGCCGTAAACGATTTGTTTGTCGACGTCATGCCTACGACCTGAACAAATGGCAGGTTGTACATGTTCGTTTTGTAGGTGGCGTCAATCATTAGCACATGCGGGAAGGCACACCACATATTGAATGATCTTTCATGAACAAAGAAGACATCTTCAACTTCGTTTGATATCTCATTCGTGCGCATGTAATAAGTGTAATTTTTTTCGAGAAGAATGCTTTCAAGTTTTTGCATCGGAGACTTACCGACATTTTTTTCGGCGTTGATCTTCTGAACAGCGTTGTGTATATCTTTCGGAATAAGCTTTCTAGCCGGATTGTTTTTTGTCAGCGTTCGCCAGATACTTTGGTTGGGAATGTCTTGCTCTGCCAGCTCCTTAACCAGTTTTGTATCCTCCGAAGAAAGCCTTCTCGCATACGCGTGACCCTCTAAGTTTTCAATAGGAGTGTGGTTATGCTTCGCCTTCGTCACCTCGATCCTCCAAACACTTCCGGATGATTCCGAAAACCCGATCATCTCGAACGGGCAGCCTATTTTCTTGCTACCCGTTTTCCTCTGTGTAGCTATACTCTTATGCTCCCCACCAAAAGTACATTGAAACCAAATCTTGTAATTCTCTCCTCTTTTATTCGACCTCTTAGTCACAATGAGGTAACCGTTGTCTTTTGCCGTGTCTTGTACCCAACGCACCAACTCTTTACGTGACGAAAAGGTCTGCGTCGTATCAAACGAAAACGTTACCGGGTAACAGCCTTCCTCGTCAACAGACACATCCCCCGGCTCACCATCGTCACCGAGGTCCGAATATACTTGATGTTCAAAGTTGTGCTCGCCACCGTAACCGAAATTCGAATAACCTTGTAAGCTCTGTTGACAACCGTAACTGTCGTTTGGACCACACTCCTGCTGTACAAAGCTGTACTCGCCACCGTAACCGAAATTCGAATAACCTTGTTGTGCGTAAGGGTCCTCCACAGGGGTATTCAAATCCAGCGTCACCGTGTTATCACGATAACGAATGCCAGATACAACCTCTGCCTCCCTCAAGTTGGACGAGACCGGTTTCTCATACGAGTCAGAAATAGCGGTCCCCTCGTAAGAATCAGGAACAACTGTCTCGTCAGAATATTGACCGAAAATATAGTTGTTTAACCACGACATCGTTTTTTGTAAACAACAAACAACAAAACACTCGAATACCCACGTATGTTTGTAAACAACGTATTGAGTGCGACCTTGTCTCGAACGATGCTTTTCTGAAGAAGAAGAAGAACGTATGCTTGCTTGGCCAACCTCAATCAGTAGCTTGCTTTTAAAAGTGAAAATTTGGGTCGAAGCGCCGCGCTATGGCCAAAGCGCGGCGCTTAGGGTTAACGACAAAACATCATAATCAGCTTTATGTTTGTCAAACAGTAGGGAATGTCTCAAACGTCAATCGAAGCACCTTTTGTCGACCGAAGCGCCCCGCTATGGCCATAGCGCGGCGCTTCGAGGTGTGAAAATAATTTTCTGCGTGTGAGAATAGCATGACCCTTATTAATTTGATAAAAAGAAGTAGGTGTAGACTGTAGATGACTTTGACTAGTTTGGTTGTTTTCCTAAAACCAAATGCTGAGAGACAACCTCTTAGCCTTTCAGGTGCCGATCTGCTAGAAACAGATCAAAATTTGGCAACCCAATACACAAAACCTGGCAAATTTATATAACATTTAATTATAAAGATTAACATCAACATATAAAAATGCCATAAACAGAAGTATGTAATTACTAAGGTGTGGGTCCCGTTAGGTAGGTTGCATTGACCAAACTTGTAATGAATACTAAAGATGTGCTCTTGGTACTTTTCACTGTTCATATTTGGTTGTAAATTATAAAAGTTTGGTGCTACTTTTGTTGGTTGGTTAATATGACTAGTTCCATTCTAGCTACCGTTTTCAACTCTATAATTAAATTAAAGTCATTATATTCAGTGGTGAAGCTTGAAATTTCCGATAGGTGAGTCGAAAACGTATATACCAAAAATTTCTATAAAACCGGGGGCTTCAAAAACGTATATACCCAAAAATTTCTATACGAAAACTACATACCCTCCACTACTGAGCGAAAAGTTCGGGGGGTCGGCCCTCCCCTGCCGCCCTCACAAAGCTACCCCCTTGATTATAATATCTTTTTCTCATGTTATTGGTCTTGTCGTATATAACTTTCAAACGTTACTTGTTCGCATTGTACTTGAGAAGAGTCATGCGGTGCAATTACTATTTCTGAGGGGGAGTGGGTGGTGATCACTTGCAAAAATTCCATCACTCACAACATCCAATCAAGTTCCGCCATGTCATCAACCATTATTCCATCACTCACAACCTTTTTTAGTGGCAATGGTCATCACTCACAACACCCAACAATAAACCCTCACACCTCCTCACATCCATTTATCACTCACAGCCCATCACTCGTTGATTTTATCACGCCAAACCTTCCATCACTCGTTGAATATGTTGGTGGCAGTGGGGAGTTTGACTTGATCACGCGTGAACAAAGTTTATCACGGAGAAATTATGTACCACCCCAGTCCCTTGAGTTCGGCATATGTTATTGGTCTTGTCATATACATAACTTTGAAACTTTACTTTTGCAAACAATCTTTTTGGGAGAGAAAAATACTTTTCTCTTCACTGTCAATTCTTGAATTGCTTGTGGTTAAGTTTTGAAAATAAACTTATTTTGAGATTGTATAATCAATTGTCAATAGAAGGTTTTTTTTTTTTTTTTTTTTTTTTTTTTTTTTTTGGGGGGGGGGGGGGGGGGGGGTTTGGTAATACTTCATAAGATTTCTTGTCGGTTTTGTGAAAATGTTAGTCGATGATCGGTGTATTGTTGTAATCTTACTGGTCGTTGTTGTAAATATTCATAATCAAAGTAAGAAACAAAATGGTCAATTGTGGCGTGATTGCAACAATATTGGTTAGTCATGTACACTCATATGTTACAAATGGTGTTAGATTCACTCATATGTTGTTTAGGATGATGAATCAAACCTTGTCGAAGACGATGATCTCCCCTTGGGCGTTTGAGACACTTTAGTTGAATCTCACATCTGTAAGTTGTTCTGAATAGTGGGGCTAACTCATAGAGATCTTGTAACAGATTAGGCAAATCTCGCATCGATTGTGGAAATGTGAACACATAAATCATCAGAATCTTCACTTAAACAACTAACAACAAAGCCATGAGTTCTCGTGACATGTTTATGTAGTTTTTTGTTTGTTGTTTGTTGTTCTCTAAGGTTCTTACTTTGATTATATATAGTTGGTTGTCGCCTTCTTTGTGACGATTTTAACAAAGAAATCTTGCTCACTTATGTTCACAGTTAGATAAATTTAAAATCAAAAGCTAAAGAATTGATGTATTGAAATGAGTTTATCATTTTGTAGTAGAAGTGTTCTTCTTAAAATCTGGCATGTTTCACAAATGATAAATGTCCTTGTTATAATTGTTATATGTCTTTGTTTGCTTTTATTGTTATGGTTAAAAAAAAACGTGTTGGACTTTTTTAGTTTAACTATTCAATGTGTTGTTATGGTTAATATTTTTCATAAATGGTTAAATTTTGTAGAGCCTTCTTATTCTTTCTATTATCATATATGTTGTATCTTGCGATTAGGGGTGTTCAGAATTTGTTTCGAATTTGAAAAATTCGAAATTCAATGTGGTTATCAAGAATTCTTTTTGATTATCAAGAACTCGAATACGTATTCGACTCAATACTAGTCCTGTAAATTGAATTTGAATTTCGAATTAAAATCATATATATTTATTTATTATTTTTATATATCATACATATAACTTTTATTGGCTATAGTATAAATTAATCTCTAGAATTATAATAAGTATTAAAATAGCTAATTACCAAACCCATTACAAAGCCCACAACTTAAACGAATTTATTACATATTTTTACTGAATTTGAATCAAATCAAATTTATTTGAGTTTATCCGACTTCGAAATTTTAATCAGATTCGAAATGGGATTTTAATTTGAATACGAATCGAATTGGTTGGTTCTTAAATGAATTCGAATTGAATACGAATTCAAACAAAAAAAAATTATTCGAAAAATTCGATTCGAGCAATTCGAAAATTCGATATTCGATTTGATGAACACCCCTACTTGCAAATCGTCTTGTCTAATCAAATATGTATTTTTTGATATAGTTATTGAATCGTGTGATTTTTAATCACAATATACTCTTTTTGATGTGCTTTATTTTTTTGTTACAGAAAGTTGTTATTTTGCCTTTCGACATAGATTGCTATTCACACTTCAAATATAGTGAGAGAATCCTCTCTTGGTTTTGAAGGGGAGAGGGGGCCAGGAAGTGTGAATAAACGAATTGACTAATTGATTATAACCAAAGCACATGTAGCCAGATGCTTAATGGTGCACCCTTCGCTAGAGATCGAGGGTTCGAGTCTCATTGTGGACTGTGAAGTAGAATTAGGAGTAGATTAGATGGTTGTTGAGTTTGTTGGGGAATTTTTAGATTACCGGATGATCAGAGAGGCGTGTAGTCACTCTCAGATCAAATTATTTCGGTGGAACACCCGAATAATTTAATCAAATACAACTCTGATTTTCGAGAAATTGAACCAGGGTATGTGTGTGTGCGAATCGTCTGAACCAGAAGAAGTTGTGACCAAAAACTGTCTGCGAATTTGAGAGGTTGGGGATGATTAACTGTCATTAGGCAGTTATTTCAATTTTAAGACAAAAAACTGCCAGTTTTTATATTTCGAAACTGTGGCAATTTCCAGAGTATGGGCTCTGCCCGTACACTTTGAATTATAATAACTCAAACAAGCGTGCACTCCCGCACCTCCTAACTTTCTTGATGTGTATTATTATTCGCTTTGATCACCAAGTCAATCCCGATTACACTAAAATATGTAACAGAGTTGCCATTTTATAACATAACTAATTTATTAATGATATTATATGGTGTAATAAATAAAAGAGATTAAAAATATAGTTGTTTGAGTATTTAAGCGTATTTAGGTTATAAGAGTGATGATGCTCTTAAATAGAAGGTATGGTGGTACTAGTGATGTAATAATTTACAAAGTTAAAACTTTGCATTTAACTTTATACTTATGTATATGAAATTTAGTTCAAAAGATTTAACTCATAAAAATAATGTTTTTTCACGTAATTTTTATTTATTATACATAAATAACAAGTTTGTCAAACATTTACCCTTCACTATCAATCTGCCAGCCCTACGAAGTACGACCTGCCCTTGTAATAAAACCACACCTAACTGAATCGATGAACAAAATCCTTTAAACAAGATCTTCATCGATATTTAGAAATTGGATCAGAATAAGCTAACTTTCGGAAATTACACTAGAAACAAAATTGTATAAATTAATTGGACCCAAGTCATTGAAATTTGTGAGGGATAAGCAACCGATACCGGATACTGGAAAATACCGTCACTGAACCATACTGTACTAATCGAATTTCAGTACCCATTTTTGGCTTTTTTTGTGATCGATACTTTTGGTTCAGTATTGATTCGGTACGGTACAATATTTTACCATCGAATACTGTACTATAACGTACCTAACAGTTTTGGTACCGGTGCCCATGTTTTGTGATTTTCAGGATCGATACTTTGGTACTGATACGGTATCGAGCTCATTGGTCATTGCTAGTATTTTTTTTTAATAAGGTACGATGATCATAATTCATAAGGTCTCATATACATAGTTTTCTTTAAAAAAATAATTAACTTTTCACATGATTATCCTTGCAATATATACTTTTTATTAAAAAGAATTCAGTTTTATACATCCCAACTAACGATACTAAAATAGATATCACTTACATCTGATTTTAAATATCATGAAATTGTATGAAGTTGATTTAAAATAAAAGAAGTTTTAATTATATTATACTAATAATAATAATAATAATAATAATAATAATAATAATAATAATAATAATAATAATAATAATAATAATAATAATATACCATACAGCGAACTTCCTCATCATGGAACAATGTAGTAGTAGGTATGTGTTGGTCACTTGGTTGTGACTTGGTCTTTTTAACTCACGTCATAAATATTTAGTAGCTATTATAATAGGAGAGAAAAAGTCATGTTCTAAAATAAAGTTATTTAAATTAATGCACATTAAAAGATCATAATATGTATGATAAGTTTAAGTATTGTAACTCCCATTTATGGTTTAAAAATTGGCCTAGTATATGTTAATAGATTTTGTGATAAAATCATCAAGTAGTAAAAAAAATTCAGTATTGTTTCGTTAAAGTTACTCCTTATTTTTTTTTTAATTACAACAATTACTAAGTTTCAGTGTCGTCTCCTTGTTGGGAATTCTTTTATTTTAGAGTTAAATGCCATTTTAGTCCCTGTGGTTTGGACCATTTTGCCAGTTTAGTCCAAAGGTTTCATTTTTAACCTGTGGGTCCAAAAATGTTTCACAGTTGTCATTTTAGTCCATTGGGTTAACTTCATCCATTTTTTCTGTTAACGAGAACACCAATTCGGTCATTTTATATGGCTGAATTGTCCTTTTATTTAACATAATTACATACAAAATGACAAAATTGGCATTTTCGTTAACAGAAAAAATAGATGAAGTTAACCAAGTGGACTAAAATGGCAACTGTGAAACCTTTTTGGACCCACATGTTAAAAATGAAACCTTTGGAATAAACTGGCAAAATGACACAAACCACAGGGACTAAAATGGCATTTAACTCTTTATTTTAACTACAACAACTACTAAGTTTCAGTATCGTTTCCCTGTTGGGAATTCCCTTATATACATATAAATTGAATAAAAAAATTGAACAATTATAAAACTTGAATATTAATTAGTGACAATTATCTCATACTAAAACTAAACATTTACCTTCTATCTCATACTAAAACTAACAAAAAGCTGTAACATGGAGCATGTCAAATATGATATTTACCTCATTTAATTTTATTTTTTATTTTTTAGTTGATATTTATCCTATTCAGACATAACTGATTGCAATAATTCTTTTATACCAAGTATACTTTATTTAAGAGAGTGAGTTTTTCTATTCGATATTTGGTAAATTTCTTATAAACTACTATTGCAATCTAACTCTAATATTATTTATCTAATACGGGAACTATTTACAAATAAACATATCTAAAGAATAGTTGAAACAAAATATATAGATTGATATAATTATAATAGATAGGTATGTGTGTGTGACAATTTATGGTACAAAGTCCAAACACCTATATTTATAACTAGGCCCATTTCGGGATAAAGGCTCTAAATTGGTGGACCATAGTCCAAACCAAGCCCACTTCTGTAATAACCAAATCTAGGGTGCATACAAAATTTGGGTCGTATATCATATCCATTTATGTTTTAGAGTAAAATGCACGGTTAGTCCCTGTGGTTTTGCAAAATAACACCTATAGTCCCCAACTTTTGGAAATTACACCGGTGCTCCCTGTGGTTTGACAGTTTGTTACTCGGATAGTCCCTGGAGTGAATGTCCGTTAGTTTTCTCCGTTAAGTGTATGTGAAATGACAAAATTACCCTTCATCTTCTTCAACCTATAAAAACAAAAGCACCCTGATACTCATTTTACCTCTTATTCCCGACAGTATACTGTCACAAAACAAAAACTCTTTAGCTTCTTACCACACACAAAACTCTACTGTCAAAGATTAGCCGTCGCTCTCTCTCTCTCTTTACACAAACCGTGTTGATGGTGAACGGTTGCCGGAGATTAGCAGGTCGACCGGAGTGTGGTTTTGAAGATGATGATGATGATGAAGATGATGATGAAGGTGATGGTGATCGGAGAAGGAAGGTAGTGACCGGAGGAGGTGATCGGAGAACAATGAAGATGATGTTTCGGAAATTCCTGTTTCGGATGATGTTTCGAATGAGTTGTTTCGGATGAACGTGTTTTCGAATTGTAATTGATCAGAAACTGTATTCGAAATGTTGTGATGATGACCTTTTTTGAATATGAAGAAAGAGGTGATCGGAGTTGCAGGTTTCGTCGGAAGTGACAACTAGTGTGATGCTTGAACGATGATGATGACTGGAGGTGAACGTTGGGGCGCACGTTGTAGCGGTTGATCGGAAGTTATGAGGATGTTGGTGGTCTGTGCGATGTAATGATGATGGTGAACCGGAGATGCAGTATGATTCGAAATGGTTGCAGTGAAGTTGCAGGTATGATTCGAAATGATTCAGAATGGTTACAATATAAACATCAGATCCACGGTGGGGGGGGGGGGGGGGGGAGGTGTGTGTGTGGGGGGGTTGTTTTGTTTTTATAGATTGAAGAATATGAAGGGTAATTTTGTCATTTCACATACACTTAACTGAGAAAACTAACGGACATCCACTCCAGGGACTATCCGAGTAACAAACTGTCAAACCACAGGGAGCACCGGTGTAATTTCCAAAAGTTGGGGACTATAGGTGTTATTTTGCAAAACCACAGGGACTATCCGTGCATTTTACTCTATGTTTTATAATTGAACGGTATGAGTTAATAAAAATATTATTTACTTATTTTATAGGTTTTTATGTTATTTTCTTACATAATTATTTTCAAGAATCCTCTCTAGTAACGATATTCTTCGATTTTGAGGTACTTATATGTAAACACTTTTAATTTGAAGGAAAAGATATTCTTACAAGGTGTGTATATCTTTACAATCTTATTTATAGTTGATATCTTTTTTATAGCATTCATCATCTTTATCATCCGCTCTAACCCTAATCTTGTAATCGCATGTGAACAGGTTATTTCATCATCTTCGTCATATTCTTAGAACTTAATAAGTTATTGTCATTGGTCTATAATTTCATTGTTAACAACAACTTCAAAAAGTAAGCACAACTAAAGAACCTATAAAATGCAACATGTTGCTTAACCGGTCATCATCTTCGTCAAGCCATCACCTTCATCGCCATTGATATCTAGTTGTTATCAACGGTAGTCTAGAGGATTGATTGAGACGATGATAGAGAGAGATAGGTGTCTAAATTGCTTTTCAAAATTCAATCTGAACTTGATTTGATATAATAATCCGTATTGTTTATATGTTTTTATGGTTGTATACGTATAGCCAAAATAATTTATTCTAAGAATTGTGTAACAAGTCAATATAAAACTTTTACCAAAATTTGAGTTGTGTAACACCTTTAAATAAATTACTGAGATCATAAGTTTAGTATTCTCACCTTATTTACTTATCTTCCTGATCATGTGGAGGCTCTAGAAAAGTCTTGTGGTTTCTTGGCTCAAAGCATAAAGTTTAGTTTGTAATATATAGTGTTTTGTTTCCATTTGTGAAGCATCTGCCACCAACCCTAACATCTATTGTGTTGTTTTGTTATAAATCTATATAATATGTTATAAAAGTATATCGTGTTGTTTGATTGGTATGAGATTTAAAATTTACATTTTTATGAATGAAGAGGTAAAAGTAAAATACATTTAAAAAAACTTAAACTTAAATTAGATATAAATGTTAGAGATTAACAAGGGGCATTAATATCCTTTATAATGAATCTAATACATTTTATTAGCAATAACAAGTTAAAGTCACATGCATAAGTGAATAAGAGCTGAGTAGGGCTGTAAACGAGTCGGGTCAAGCTCGGCTCAAACTTAATTCGAGCTGGCTCGGCTCGAGCTCGAATTTCAAACCGAGCTGAGATTTGAGGCTCGAGCTCGACTCGATTAAAATTCGAGCTAGCTCGGCTCGGCTTGATCTAGCTCGAACTAACAAAGAACCGCAAAATTTACTACTTAAAAAGCTCTAAAAATTAATCTTTTCATAGACTAAGGGCCTTAATTGCAATTATATTTAACCAAATGGCTAAATATGAGAGTATAAATAGTTAACTCACTTTGTACATTTTCTTTACCTTTTTTTATTGGGGAGATACTCCCTTAGTTTTCGTCTTCTAAGCGATGTGGGACAAAAAATGAAGATTGTAAACCTTATCGAGCTGGCTCACGAGCTCGCGAGCCGAGCCAGGCCAAGCTCGAGCTCGGCTCGTTTACAAACCGAGTCGAGCCGAGCTGGCTCGTTTACAACCGAGCCAATTTCGAGCCGAGCTCTTTTCGAACTTTTTTCAAGCGAGTTTCGAGCGAGCTGCGAGCCAAGAGTTTTTTGAACACCCCTAGAGCTGAGTCACTCGTAAATTATTTGAGATTGGCTCATTGAAACTCAAATTAAACCCAACCGGTTTTTCGCAACGGTTCCTTGTCATGATTAAAAAACCGTTAGCAGCTGAAAATCTGAAATCAACCACTACAGTTTTGAAATTGTTAGATTCAGAAACTTTTAAAGAATGATTTACAAGCTAAGAAAGTAATATTGTTTAGAAGTAAATATTCTTGCATTGTAATAAAAATTAGCTGACAATCATGACAAAACTTGTTTTATAATATTAGTGGTTTGGGGCTCTATGAAACTAACTACATTTTAATATTTCTTTCCTAGTGTTGTTGAAGACACATGATAGCTATATGTGTTATTCCAGTTCATACTTTAGGCTACGGAGGGATCATTTATTTATTATTAAATAAATAAATAAATAAATAGATAAATAAATAAGCGTCGGCGTCTACGTTGGTGTCTTTCTCTTTCACCTCAGTATACACATTCTAAAACTCGTGTTGTTTTTATTTAGAGATATTGAATTTAAATAATCTTGACTTTCACCAATTGGTTAATATTACTTCCAACTATCAGTTCATACCACACCATTCTCAACTTTCAACTTATTTTCCTCTAACACTCTCAAACTAACTGAACACTAATCTAGTTAGCTGATGTCTGACGTCACGTCATTAAAAAATGTCATGTCAGCTTCTACATCAGCTGCGACGTCATAAAAATACCATGCCGGCTGCCACATCATCAAAACCGCCACGTCACCAGCCATGTCGGCTGCCACGTCACCAAAACAAAGTGCCACATCAGCAAAAAACTAATTGGGTTAGGGTTCAGTTATTTAGGAGTGCCAGATGAAAATAAGTTGAAAGTTGAGAGTGATGTCGTAAAATCAAAGGTTGGGAATGGTATCGGCTAATTGGTGAAAATTAAGGTTATTTGAATACAAGTATATGTTATACCTTAACTTTTAAATCAACTTCTCGATTTTCATAATCAATAAGCTCGATTTTAAAACAAAAATAATTTAGAAAATACGCTTTCAATAATATATCTTTTTAAAATTATTTTATATGCATCATTAAACTTTTCTTTCATTACACACAAAGCTTTTCTTTCATCATTAAACTATGTTACATCATGCAATACATCTACAAACATTTTGGAAGCCTTACCATCACAACAAAACATTTAGACCTATATAGAAGTACCTAATTAATAATATTATTTGTTTACTCAATTGAGACAAAAATGAACTAGAATTGCTCCTTCTTTCTTTCAAGCACCACTTGCAATTAATATTAGCTAGTAGCACCCTAATCATGCAGATAAACAGGGAAAATGGAAATAATAATTTATAAGCACTCCATAAGATCATTTTTTAAAGCAACAAGTTTATCACAATTATTCAATACTATCTTTAAAAGACAAAGTCGGTGAGTTTTTCCACCGGCTTTGCCTTACCTACCTAAACTTTTACAATATTGCATTTCAAGCCCCTCAGCTTTGCTACGGGCCCTCCACTTTTTGAGTAATCAATTTTAGTCTCTTATCTAACTTTACTATTCTTCTACTTTAACAATTAACATTTTTAGCACCTAGCTTTTTACTAATCTAAATTTGCTTTGACAACATTCGTTAGTTAATTTCTTTTGTTTACCCATATCATTTTTTTACTTAAAAAAACTATTTTTCCGTGCATATTTTTATGTACGTATCCGTATAAATTTAATGGTATCTACGTTTCGACATAAACTTTTTTCTGGAAACGAGTTAAGTCAAATATAACACGTTTTCGTTTAAAAAACCATTTTTACGTGCATATTTTTATGCATGCGTCTCTATCAATTCAAGTTGGTCTACATTTGGATATACTTTTTTTTTTAATATAATACGTTTTTATTTTATGTGCGTTTTCATAAATTTTGTTCCGAACAGAGTGGAGTCAAATTATGGTTTCTTTTTTTTCAAAGCTTTAATTAATCCTATAGAATAAGTTATGATTGTACGAGATAGATTCAGTTTACTTTACGTATTGATCCAATCGCAATAATTATATAGGTTACATTGAGTTCAATCAGATATGTCGAAACACGCGCTTTCGTATGGTTAACGCATCACCTAACACTTGAACAAATACATTCGATGTTTGCGATGTACTAGCGCCGCAACGCGCGCGGACCTTATTACTAGTTTTATATTAAAACATTTTATAGAACACGTAGTAGGACAATCTCCAAGCTTAAATCATTGTTTAAACTACAACAACCTAAATATGTTTCACTTCATTAAAACTGAACTAAAACTCACATATTCGACTGTATTAAAACCCAATCACTTTTTATTTAATTTTTAATATGATAAATAAAATAAGCCTCCTTTTTATTATATGAGATGGTTAAAGGTATAAAAAACAATTAATTTAAATTTTAGGAAAAAGAAATACTTAATGTATGAAAGTTACTCTGATAGGTGTGATATAAACTAGCTTATCTGCCATCGGCACATAAGGCCACCTGGTATACTCTAACACTAATAGGTGTTAATCCTAGTTGGCATCCGTTAACACATGTTAAACCGCTTCTGAAGGGTGTTAAGAGATATTAAAAGCTTCACATGTTAAGAAGTTAACTAGGAGAGAGAGAGAGGGAATCAAGCATTGCAAAATTTATACACACATAACAACATGCTATATATATGTATTTTAATTAATTTTAAGGGGCGTTAATGGGGTTAAACCATTTCCTTGGTGTGCGGTGAAGTGAAAGAGGGTCAAGTACGTGATGTGGTGCATACGTGTAGTTAAAATTAATTACACGTATGCACCACATCACGTATTTGACCCTCTTTCACTTCACCGCACACCAAGGAAATGGTTTAACCCCATTAACGCCCCTTAAAATTAATTAAAATACATATATATAGCATGTTGTTATGTGTGTGTAAATTTTGCAATGTTTGATTCCCTCCCTCTCTCTCCTAGTTAACTTCTTAACATGTGAAGCTTTTAATATCTCTTAACACCCTTCAGGAGCGGTTTAACATGTGTTAACGGATGCCAACTAGGATTAACACCTATTAGTGTTAGAGTATACCAGGTGGCCTTATGTGCCGATGGCAGATAAGCTAGTTTATATCACACCTATCAGAGTAAGTATAGTTTCATTATCGGTTAAAGTATTTTCAAAATATAGTAAGGATGAATACGGGAGTTTATGCTATTTTAATACCTCAATGTTTAAATTTGTATATTTTTGTTTGAATGGCAATCCCTCAATGCTTTGATCTAGCAAATCTTTGACTTTATAATTGAGTGAAATGTACTTAATATGTTTAATGTAATTAATATTTGAACTTAATGCACATACGTCTTTTCAATTGAATGTAGTTTGAAAAGTTTCTAACCTTTAGACCAGACGGTATGGGGGCCGGCTTAGGCCCGGCCTGGCCCGGCGCGGTCCCCCACACCGCCCCCCTCGGCCCGGATAGTCCCTTTCGGCTCCCACAAGACGCTAAGGACGGGCCTTGATTTCAAATTTGTAGCCGTTACAAACGGCTATATTTTAATAAAAAAAAATCTTTTTAACTTTAAATAAATATCCCTTATCTCATCAATTTTTATACCATTTTCTCAATACTTTTCCCATTCTCATCCACTTTTATAAAAAAACTCTCCATATTTTTTATACAATCATGAATCCATTCAACCCAAACAACCGCAACCCGAACAATCCCAACCCGAACAATCCCAACCCGAACAATTCCAACCCGAACCAACCTAACTTTTTTTCGAGTCCCGCTTACACTCCGACTATGGATCCTTCATGGGTGTCTCCGCAATTTACGTTTTCGGGTTTCCAACAATCACCCAACGCCTTCAAACAAATGTCCCAAATTCAACAAATGCAACAATATCAAGCACTCCAACAATTCATGCAACGCAACTCGTTTGAACAATTCCAATCGCACCCGTCAACTTCCCAACCGCAACCCCCGGTTCAACTTGACGATGATGATGAAGAAGTCGTCCCCGAATCGCCACCTAAAGAGCTCAAGCGCAAAAAAAAACACGGGGAAGGGGAAGGCGGTTGGAACCGTAGCCGAAACCGCGCCAAAAAGCGGTTCGAGAGCAAAGCCGAGACAGTGGACAAAAGTAGAGGATGAGGCGCTAGCCATTGCGTATGTTAAGTCCTCAACTTGCCCGATTGTCGGTATGAAGCAAAGTTTATTTTTTTTAATTTAAATTTAAAAACGATTTATTTTTTACTTTTACTAATGCATTTTTTTTAATTTAGGGAACAACCAAACGGGTACTAGTTTTTGGAAGGCGATAACGGAAAGATTTAACGGGATTATGGACCAAGGCCCGATGCGTGATATCGATTCCGTCTCGGGCAAGTGGCGTAAAATGAACAAGACCATCAATGAATTTTGCGGGTATTATAACCAAATTTACACTAATCCTCCTAGTGGGAGTAACGACGAGGACATTCTTAACTTTGCGTTGGCTAAATGGGATTCTAAAAATTCAACGCCTTTCTCACACCTCCGAGCATGGAACATTTTAAAGAAAGAAAACAAATGGAAGCCGGTTCCAAATGAGGTCGCAACCGCCAAACGGAGTAAAACTTCCGAGTCCGGAAGTTATAGTGCGGGAGGCTCCACCGCTCGTTGTCAAATCGACATAAACGACGACCCGATATATGACGAGTATGTGTTGCCCGTTCACGAGTCGGAACTTCCCCCCGGAAGGAACAAATCAAAAAAAGAGGCGGCCGGAAAGCGAAAAGGGGCGGCTCGAGCCAAACATCTTCCCGGGCGGGTTCGAAAATGGACGAGTTGATATCCGAATTCCGTTCGTTCAAAGAGCTCGCGGCCGAAAAATATAGTCACAAGAAAACCTTGTCGGCCGACTATGCTCGAGCGGAGGATTTTAGGATTATGAGGTTGGATCTCGACTCGGTTCCGGAGGATGAACGCGAGGTTTATCGGAGGATGAAAGAGGAGGTTAAGAAAAAATGGACGTCGTATGTTGTTTACTTTTTTAATCGTATCGTTATTTTTTTTTCGCTTTTACGTTTTCCGTTTCTAGGATTAGTAATTTTAATTTTTAGGAAATGTAATTTTTTTTATGTTATGAAATGAATTTAATTATGTTGTTTTATGTTTTTATTTTATTTAATTTTTATGAAGTTTTTATTTAGTTAAAAAAAACTTAGAAAATTATAAAATAATGAGGTGGGGTAGGCCCATCCTCCACCCCCTCAAAATGTAAGGAGGCCCATCCTCCATGGGATGATGATATAGCGCCTACGTGGTGGCCCATCCTCATGGGGATAGGGCTCTCCATACCCTCTAGCCTTATGCTTTCTACAAGTTCTATACATTTTTTTAGATTAAAAACATATTATATCGAGAAGATTTTTTTTGAACGGTTTATACTATATTAAATCCGTCTTTTGTAGATAGGAATGACAATGGGTCGGGTATTGGTAATCCCATACTCATATCCGATTGTAAAATCGTGTCTAATACCTGGCCCAATTCCCGTCGGGTATCAGGTATACCTGCGGGTATCGGGTATACCCACTAGTTTGTTAAAAGAGGTACGTTGGGATTTCAAAATACATTTCTTTACTATTATAATTATTATATAATTTTATTCATACAACAACTATTATAAACAAAAAAATGTACATTACATACATATAAGTTATATCATAAATCAATAATAACTTTATAATACTTATACGCTTATATTTATATACTTCAAAACATATAAAATATAAATAGTATTATCAAAAACTATAATAAAAGTTTTTTTTAACATTATGAACATACTTAAATAAATCACTAATAGACAAATGTTAATTAAAAATAAAAATATAAATTAAAAAACTTGGGTATATAGTTCAGGTAAACGGGTATGTGGTTCCGGGTAATCGGGTCGGGTATCACCTAGTCCCATACCCGCGAAATTTTTTAAAACTAATCCCATACCCGGCCCAATACCCGTCGGGTATCGGGTATACCCCTCCAATTTATGTCGGGTTTTGGGTATACCCGTCGGGTTCCGATATTTTTGCCATCCCTATTTGTAGAGCTTGAACCCTTGACTTCAAAGGAAGCAACACGTTAACTCTAATGACTTTCCAATTAGACCCAATCCCCACTCTATTATGAGGAGAATTATTTGTAATTATTATATTATTGTAATTATGAATTATTATTATCTAAGTTACTAGTTTATAGTTTCGTGTGTTATACTGGTTTACGTAAGATATTGTCTTTATTTAACCCGTGTAATACGCGGATCTATATCCTAGTAAGAATATTAAATATTTTATAATTTCAACTCATCATCTTGATCTTAAACGTGTCTGATTTTTTAAGTTAATAATGTTTTTACATGGATAAGATATGTTGTAACACCCTAGTTTCAATAATAATAAACGGATTAAAAAGTGTTACATGGATTATGGGGTTAAAAGCCCAAAAAGGAATCAAACACGTAAGACTTGTGAAGGGCAAACGGGTAATAAGGCTCTCATTTCAAACCTTGCTGCCAACCAAGAGAGGGAGAGAGAGAGAGAGAGCCGGGGGGGGGGGGGGGGGATCGGGCCTTAGATTTCACGACTTGTGTGTTTCTCCTTGTGGATTTACGATCACAAGTTGGTTTTCCCATTCTGGATCGAGAACAACCTGTTTTCTTATGGATTTTCGTCGTTTTTGAAGGATCTCAAGCTTGAGACCAGTTACAACAAAAAGAAGGTGAGATTCAAAAGTTCACATGTTTTTTAATGTTTGGGGCTTGAAATGGTACAATAGGTTGATACTTGCATTCCCCATAATAAAGATAGGATCTTGACATGAAACAAGCTCAGATATGAGAAGCCGCAATTTTTAGGGTTTTTAACAAAGAAAAGTATGTATTCGCTTGCAAGTACTTGCGGAATAGTAGCGTTGCGCATAACAATTTTTGTGTGACCTGCTAACATGTACAATTCTAGTTTTTGCACGAAACTTACATGATTACATGTATTCGAATAGTTTAGATAATTGTTGTAGTTAAGTACAAGTTTGTTTATTAATTGGTATCCTATAAATTTTCACTAGGATAATACTTTTGGATTTTTTTTTCCAACATCTTCAATACATTAAGCTTTTGTGTGATTATTTGCTAGCCCAAATGAGTTCATAGTTCCTACTTTTCCGTTTTTATATACTTTTGGGATGTTACATGTGCTTATACCAAAACACACACACTACTACTTTTTGCATATCTATTTGCACAATTCAATTTTATAGTTGTTTGTTATCTTATTTGCTATTGTTGTACTTACTTACTAAATATTTTACATATCAACGTACATTCATTAACTCCATACAAGCCGAATGGGAGTATATAATATATTTATTGGTCTGACCTTTCTTTTGCGCATGTTATAGGAAATAACCCGTGAAGATGATTTACAAGATTACTATCACATAGGATGCTACTGGGCTTAGTTTAATTTTTAATATGGATTTATTTGTTTAGTTGCTTGTACTCTTTATCTTTTCGTTGTTTAATAATATTTAAATTTTAATTGTAATGAGCTATTGAACAATCTACCAAGTGACGCCTTGATATTTCCGCCATCTGTCAGGGTGTTACAAAAGCTCCTTGCGATACGTCTATATTCTTACAACAATATATATTTGTATCATTAGAACGATGTGATGTTATATAACCATTACAACGATGATGTAACGTTATATAACCGTGCATTAATATCACAAAAGCAAACCAACATCGAGTTTTGATGCACTTCAAATTTGGAAACTCACGGTGAAGTGTAAACTCCAAAAATACTACATCTTCCCAAAGGTAATTAATTATCAATATCAAATCATTTTCAAATTCCGGTTCATCTAGTGAGAGATCAGCAACCTCCAAAAACCCTACATCTCATCTTCCATTGAATACGTATGGCCTATTTACTTAATGGTCTGTTTTGGAATTGGAAAGGGTTAAAACCCTAAAATTAAATGAAAACAGGCTGGATACGTCTACCAGATACGTCCCCGACATTGGAAACGTTTAGGATACGTCCCCGCAAAGCTGGAAACGTTTAGGAAACATCCCCAACAAGTACCCATGGCATTTCCGTCCCCAATGAGTACCATGCTGCCACATAAGTAGCGTCTCCGTGCTACATAGGGTGTAACATCAACTGTGGCAATGTAATTAGACCATGATATATCATCAAGCTTTTCTTTACGAAACAACAATTTTATTTCGAGAAATGGATAGATAATAAGATACGAGATATGTTTTATAGGGTCAAGTTATTCTACAAAGGCTTCTAATTGTAAGAAGTGTAAGAAGGATTTATAGAGTGACAAGTGTCCAATAACCTAAAACTAAACCTACTACATCACCACAAAAAACCTAAACACCCACCCCCACCCCACCCCACCACCACCCAAAAACCTAAACCCCCCTCCCCCCCACCCAAAAACCTAAACCCCCCCAACCCCCCCCCCCCCCGCAAAAAAAAAAAAAAAAAAACTATACCTCACCAAAAAAAACCCCAAAAAACCTAACCCCCCCCCCCCACCTCCACCCCCCAAAAACCTAAAAAAAACCTAACCCCCCCCCCCCCCACACCCCCCCCCCCCCCCCAAAAAAAAAAAAACCTAAAAAAAATATTAAAAAAACTAAACACCCACCCCCACCACCACCCAAAAACCTAAACCCCCACCCCCTCGGCAAAAAAAAAAAAAATTTTTTTTTTTTTTTTTTTGGGGTGGGTGATGTGGGGGTGGGGGGGGGGTGGGGGTTTTTGGTGGTGGTGGATGTTTAAGGTTTTTTTTTTTTTTTAGTGGGTTTTTTTGTGTAATGGGTTTTTTTAGGTTATTGGACACTTGTCACTCTATAAATCCTTCTTACACTTCTTACAATTAGGATCCTTTGAATTTGATCCTAATCCATGTTTTATATTATGGATGATTTGTATGAAATGTCCATACCTTATAAACCATTTTAACAGCATTTATCACTCAGTTTCACATGTTAAATTATTTTGTTATTGATTTACATGTCATCTTATTACTTGTTTTTTTTTCTTTTTGTCACTTGTTATCCCCTCTCCTGGATAACTGGCTCATTCTTGTTTTTCTTTTGTACAAGACATGTACTAGAGCAACCTAGGAGTATAAATAAAATTGTTTTAAGATTGAAATACTATTCAATTTCATGTAAAAAATTAAGCAAGCATGTCATATTTTAGAAAACCCTATCTATAAAACCTCTTTTTATATTTCAGCGTTATGATTTCTAATCTAAATATTGTATAGTGACATGTCATCTCTCTCCCGGATAAAAAAGAATATTTTAAGACTCGTGTTAATAACATGTTATGTGTCGTCTTATTAAAACTTTACAAACTCGAGAAGATTTTTGTAAATAAATCTACTAAATTTCCATTTAATCTGATTTGCATCCTTTTGGAGATATGTGGATGTGGATGACTACAATCAGTGATTATATGGTAACAACTAACAAGTACAAATACTATCTTTTGTTATTACTTTTTTTCTAGAAATTTTAACCATTTTTCATCGAACATGTTAAATAATTCTGCCTCTCTAAATCTTAACCATATAAACTTTTAAATATTTAATAGTTTATTGATTCAGTATTATAAAAGTTAACTTATATATGTGACTTGATATAATATAATTGATTAATTAGTTTTTAAAACTTTAACCCTTTTCCCAAAACACACCCACTACCCCCTTTCCTCGGGTTACCCAAATAATTGTTACCGTGCTAAACAATAATTACACACAGTAAAAAAGGACAGGTTTTTGAAATACCATATTTACCCTTATTTTGGAAGTTTCTTGTTAGGGTTTACCTCATCATTTTTATCAAAATTGAAATACTATATAAATGTTTATACATTGATTTTGTAGTAAACATTATTTTACAAGATAACATAAGGTTAAGTTGTTACAAAACATGGTGACTAAAGGAACTCATATTTTTCATTTTTTTATAAAACATAATCCATTAATTGTTTTATTTATTTAAAAAAAAGGATTGCAATGTTATAGTTTCGATAACCCTGATAAAGCTAATTAATAAAGCTTTAAAATAGTTAAATTAATTGGGTTGAGTTATAATACAAAGTATTTAAAAAATAAGAAGGGTAAGAAACCACCAGAGAATGACAAGTGTCCTAGGAGGAATTAAATGAAAAGGGTAATTTTGTCTACAAGAGGAAAGAGAATATATACATGCAAGTCACATGTTATTTCCCCCTCAATTTTTAAACGTCCGTAACTTTTTTATACATCATTTGTTTTTAAAAAAATTATACCATAAAATCGAGCGTTTTTTATCTTTAATATGAGTACCATATTGTTATATTTTCAAAAAAAAAAAAAATCAAAAACCCAATTGCATATTACACAATGGACATGATGTAAAACACAACGTAAAGTAGATCAAAAACACAATCAATGACAACAGATAAAGACACAATTGACAACATACTAAAACACAATGACCATAACGTATAACACAATGGCGATAACATATAACACAATAAGTATCAGACTAAATAAAAACACAATTGATGACAACAGATAAAAGACACAATTAATGACAACAAATAAAAGACACAATGAAGAGCAGATAAAGACACAATGGAAAACAAACTAAAAACACAATGAACAAAGATAATAAAAAAATTGAACAAATTATTAAAACACAATGGACAACATATTAAAACACAATGAATAACATATTAAACACAATGACCTGAACTAATAACACAATTTATAGAAAACTCAAATATAACATCATCTTCATTGTGTCATATATTGTGTAATAGGTTCTTATAAAAACACAATGGATAGAACCCAAATTAACATTGTGTTATAGGTTTTGATAATAACACAATGTATAGAAACTCTACTAACCAAAACCCAGTTAAAAGACACAATGAGCTGAAAACTTTAACACAATGCAAAAAAACCCAGTAAAAATGAATTTTTTTTATTTTATTTTTATATGATAATATGGTACTCATATTAAAGATAAAAAAACGCTCGTTATTATGGTGAATTTTTTTTTAAATGTCGTATGAAAAAGTTATGGACGTTTTAAATCGATGGGGGAATTGGCATGTGCCTTGCATATGTAGAGAGAAAATCTATAAATATAGGATTCCCTTTATGCCCTTCTATTATCTTCTTTTCCCTGCAACTAATCTCAACCCTCCAAATCTAAGATCAATGGACTAGAATCCTTCTTACCCTTCTTATTTATTTTATCCTTTGTATTTGATCCTAACCCAAATTAATAAAGAGTAAATTGCTAAAATCGTCTCTGACGTTTGTTTACATTTGCTAGATCCATCCAAAAAAAGTTTTTTTCTCATAGAAACCACTGTGGTTTCAAAAAAGTTGTTAAATCCATCCAAAATGACTAATACCCTAAGAATACTAAGTTTAAAGAAGGGTAATTTAGTCATTCTCTTCATTTATTTAATTTACCCTTTTTTTTAACAGGTTATACATCCAAAATGACTAATACCCAAAGAATAATATATTGTTTCTATTTTGTATATACACTAAGTTAAAAACGTAACTTTATGTTTGTGGTAAAGTAATAAAAAATCAAAGTAAAGCATAAAGAAATTTTAAACGTGAATCTTACACAGCAAAACCATGGCACAAGTGAAAGCATAAAGAAATTTTTAGTCACTCTACACAACCTTTTGGTCTCGTATGGTATTAAAGGCTAAAGCTTCGGACTCTTTTTTCTCGGTCAAGCAAGTCAGAATGGACTTGGAAAAAGCTCGGCTTATGTCGTCGGATATCGAGCCGGAGCTGAAATGGAATAGTTGGGCTCCTCCGAAAGGAAACTTCCTTTTATGGAGAGCGGTTATAGACCGTTTAGCGTCGAGGGTGGGGCTGGCAAAAAGGGGTGTGCCGTTGACCGATGTGAACTGTCCGAGATGTGGGCTGCGGGTGGAAAGTGCCGATCACATATTTCTGTCTTGTCTTTGGGCTAGAAGTATTTGGTGGAACGTGTTGGCTTGGATTCGCGTCAGGTTCCCGACGGATTGCTTCTCGCTCGCGGTTTTTCTTGATTATGTTAAAGAGAGTCCGGGTAGTAGTGTATGGAAACGCATTGTTAACATGGTTTGTATCGCTACGGTTTGGAGAATTTGGAAGGCAAGAAATGCTAAGGTTTTTGATGACGTTTTTATTCCGATTATGAAGATGGTGGACCTTATTAAAGAAGACTCCTTTCTTTGGATCTGTAACCGGTCTAAGTTGAAGAAGCCCAAGTGGGAGAACTGGTTGGTTTTTGATGTGGTTGAGCTGATGTAATTGTTTTCTGTTTGTCTGTTTTTTGTTCCTTTGTTTTTTGTGTTGGATTCTCCCAGTTTCTTGCTGGCTCTTAATATTTATATATAAAGCGATTTGCCGTTAAAAAAAAATAAAAAATTAAAGGCTAAAGCTGATCACCAATTGTTCTCACACTGCCACTGCTGTCACACTCCCACTGCCCTATTCCCAGATCTGTTTGCCTCCACCACCAGATTTGGCCTCTTTTAGCCTCCATCTGCCACACCAGCCGCTATCTGTCGGCAAAACACAACAAAAAAAAACTCCAATCTAATATTCCAGATGCTCCAGTCATCATTCATGGTTTAATTTGTTCTCTAACAAACCGTATGTTGAGGTCGACTGAAAAAGGTTTTAGGGTTTTGTTTACAAGGGCATGAAATAACCTGATTAAAAAAAAAGGGTAAATTAAATAAATGAAGAGAATGACTAAATTATCCTTCTTTAAACTTAGTATTCTTAGGGTATTAGTCAATGTTTTAAAAACCGGTAAATACCGGCCGGTTATACCAGTATTACCGTTTCCAGATATAAATCCGGTACGAAACACCCCGGTAAATAAGTGAAACGGCATAAGGTTTGTACCGGCGGTAAAATCCGGTATACCGGTTTGAAACGTAATACCGGTACCGGCCCATGGTTATTTTAGTTTGGGTTGTTACTTATTTTTATTATATATGTTACTTATCTTACGTAATTTTTATATATTATGATTATTTGTAACTAAAAGTTCTTGTTTAACATTTTATGAAACGAAAATAGTTATCCTCTAGTTGATGAGGATGACGATAATAGTGAATGTCATCTATTATGTGATTGTGAACTTAATGTATTCAACACTCGAATGATTTAAACATACCGTACACTTTCATTTAAAAGAGCTTTTGGAAAATTGAATGATTTTCGGTTGTCTTTTGGATATTTTTTATTATGGATCATCTTTTAATATGTAATCATGCATTTTTGGATTAACTTTTGAGTTGATGTTGTAATTTATGAAATTATAGAGTTAGATAGTCAACCCGGTTGAACCGTTGGGTACAACCTGGTTCAACCGGTTGAACCATTTTTTAACGTAATCCGGTTTGATTTAAAAACCGGTTTTTAAAACATTGGTATTAGTCATTTTAGATGGATTTAGCAACTTTTTTGAAACCTCAGTGGTTCCTATGAGAAAAAAACTTTTTTTGGATGGATCTAGCAAATGTGAACAAACGTCAGAGAAGATTTTAGCAATTTACTCATTAACAAATAATAGTTGAAATTTATTTACATGCTTTCTCCAAGCCTTCCTCTTTACCCTTTCACAATCTCCTAGATATTATTGTCCACTTCCCTCTCTGAAAACATTGAATCCATCTTTAGATTCCTACCCAACTTGGACCCGACCCGATTTCTCAATATACAATTATACCTCATTTGGAAATTACTTATTATATGTTGTTTCTTCACTAATTTCCTAGAAAATATATATGTTTATACCTCAATGACTTAAACTGGTACATTAAGAAAAAAATATATAAAAAATGATTAAAGTAACTTTAAGTATAAAGTTAATTACACGTTTGGATATGGTAAACATGTTCAATAGATTTAGTTTTCTCATACATGACATCGCTTGACAAAAGGAAAACACCACAATATATAAGGTAGTTGATTGATATTTTTCCATCAAATATGTAAACATATTAGGGTACCTTATGTCATTAAGGCATAACCAAAGGTAAAAATAATAAATTACCGCACTTTAAAATTTGTTTAACTTGCCCGTATGATCATCTGTTTTTAATCTGAATATTAATTTGACTAACAATAGGTTAATTCATCGTAGTTCCACAGCATAACCAACACAAAAAGATACAACCTAACTCATGGCAGACATATGAACACATGACTTTACCATTTATCAAATTAAATGTGCATGACCAATAACACTAAAAGTCGATAAAGTCGGAGGTGGTAGCAGCGGCGACGGTGGTAGGAGGTGGTGGCGGTTGATAGCGGTGGCGGCGGTGATCGGAGGTGGCAGTAGCAATGGTGGCGGCGATGATGGAAGGTGGGTGGTGGCGATGATCGGAGGTGGCAGTGGCGACGGTGGGTAGCGGCGACGGCGGCGGTGGCGGGGACGGAGGTGGGTGGCGGCGGTAGGTGGTGGAAGCGGAGGTGGGTGACGACAGCGGATGACGGTGGTGGTGGGTGGTAGCAACGGTGGTGGGTTGTGGTGTTGTTAATGAAGGGTGAAAATGGAATGGAATGGAAAAAAAACAGGGGGGCGGATGAAATGATTTTGAGGGAATGAAATGCATTTTGGAATGGACTATTTCATTCCATCGACCAACCAAACACTCTTTTCTTCATTCCCTCACAATGGTCCATTCCATTCCACCTTTCATTCTTGCATACCAAACGCTACCTTAGTGTTGGTTTGTTCATCGGCAAGCAACAATTTTGTGATAACCACAAAACTCAGATCCATTATTGTTTTATGAAACTTTAAATGTATAGTGGATCGGGATAATGTTTATATAAAATGATTATTTACATGAATTTAATACTATTTTAACATTTGATAGTGATAAAATCAATAGCAAACAATGAAAATCAAACACAAAGCAAATACCATCTCATGTATCATTCGTGTAATAATTAGTATATTTATTTATTAATAAGATCTTCATTCTTTATTTAAACTAGTTTTTTATATCGCGCGTTGCGGCGAAACCGAGCAAATAATAATGTAAAACAAACGTGATTTGAAAATAAAGCATGTTGTTTAGAAAGTCAAACCATTAGAACGATTTAGTTTATCATCGTACCGTTTTATAATACCAAATAAATATTTTATTTTGAGTATAACCTCGTTTTAACAAAACTTATAACGAAATGTCAAGGAAAGAAATCAAGCACAACTACGTACTTAAGTTTTTAGAAAAAAGTTATAAACGTAACTTATTAAAAAAATATCAAATTAATCGATAAATTAATATATTTAAAATAAAAGAAAAAAAACAATTATTAAAAAATGTAAAGGAAATATATGTTTAAAAAAAGGAAAATATGTTATTAAAAGTAAATATAATAATAAACTATTATAATATATTAAATAATAAAATAATAAAAAAGCTATATATATTATTATAAAAATAAGTTATAATTCATCGTCCTTCGAAATCAATATATATATATATATATATATATATATATAGGTAAAGGATCCTGTAAAAAAGGCCTAAAGTGTGAGAAAGGTAAGAAAGAATCTCAACCATTAGATCTTTTGATCTAATGGTTGAGATCAATAGGGACCAAATTGCAAATATTTTTGTTAATTTGGACTGAATTGAAATTTATAGGGGCAATTGTGTCTTTTTATCTTCATTTGTAAATCAAATCCCTGCAATTTCATTCTCTCTCTCATACACACGATCACAATTTCTCTCTCTCTTTTCTTCTTCCATGTTCAATCAATCGGAAGATTATATGTTTTATTTGTATGTCTGGTCTGTCTCCGGTCAATCAAGCGGCAGCGGCGGTGGTCTGTATCCAGTCAATCAAGCGGCAGCGGCGGTGGTCTGTCCGGCGATGATTATCTGTTATATTTGTATGTCTGGTCTGTCTCCGGTGTTGATTATGACGACAACCGGAGATGGAGGTTGACGGTGAATGTGATGAACGACGGCCGGAGAATGTCGGAGATGATGGATGGCAGTGGTGGTGGTCGTGCGATCTCTCTCTCTACATCGAACGGTGCCGGAAGTGGAGAAGATGATACAGAGGTGTTATATTCTTTTCAGTCATGGTGTTTATTTTCTTTTCTGAATGGTGTTATTTTGTTTCTGAATTGTGTTATTTTCTTTTTCTGAATGGTGTTATATTTATTTACTGAATGGTGTTATATTCTTGTACTGAATGGTGTTATATTATTGACTGAATGGTGTTATATTGTTTATTGAATGATGTTATTTTTTGTTACTGGATGGTTTTTTTTTTGTTTCTGAATGGTGTTATTTTTGTTTCTGAATGGTGTTATTTTGTTTCTGTATGGTGTTATTTTGTTTCTGAATGGTGTTATTTTTTGTTTACTGAATGGTGTTATATCTTGTACTGAATGGTGTTATTTTGTGTACTGAATGGTGTTATATTTTTGTTTACTGAATGGTGTTATATTTTTTTCGTAAAAACACCATGAATTGAACTATGAATTTTTTTAAAACACCATGTCATGAACATGGCTAGCTCTGATTCTGTGAATGATGCAAAAAAAAATAAAATGAATGATGTTATGGACGGTTATATTCCTTAAATCAAGGATTTTCTCTCCAAATCCTTAAATCAAGGATTACCATATTTGAATTTGTTAATGCATTTACAATCTTACCCTTTTCAATTAATTTAGATCTAATGGTTGAGATTCTTTCTTACCTTTCTCACACTTTTGGTCTTTTTTACAATAACTCCACCCTATATATATATATATATATATAGGGTTGGGCTAGATAAAAAACCCTATCTTTCTTAGAAAACTCTGGAAACTCAAAGCTCCCGACATTTTTTTTTTTTGAAAAAAATAACACATGTAATATACATGTTTTTAAGACTTTTGGGCCAAAAAAATCAAAAAAGCGCCGAGCACTTTTTTTTAAAAAAAATAAACAAGTTCCAAAAACTTCGTTGACTAACATGTGTTAGACAAAAAATGCTGAAATTTGTTTTTTTTTTAAAAAAAAAAACCTTCGGCGCTTTTTTGATTTTTTTAGCCCAAAAGTCTTAAAAACATGTATATTACATGTGTTATTTTTTTCAAAAAAAAAAAATGTCGGGAGCTTTGAGTTTCCCGGGTTTTCTATCTAAAGAGGGTTTTCTACCTAGCCTTATCCTATATATATATATATATATATATATAATAGATTACATTATCTATATGACCATCATGAAATCCAAAGATAGGGCATGTTTGGCTAAGCTTTTCAAAACAACTTATGGACTTATTGGCTTTTTGGAAAAGTCAGTATGAAGTGACTTATTGACTTATTGGTTTTTCCCCCTCACATACACCCTCATTGCCAAACATCATTTTGAAGCTTATGACTTTTCAAAAAGCCAATAAGTCAATAAGTTGTTTCAAAAAGCTTAGCCAAACATGCCCATAAATTTGGTCATAGTGTACAAAAGCTTTAATACAACATTTTTTTTAAACGGTCAACAGAATCATTCCCGAACATTTTCGGGGCAGTGGGGCACCTACTGGATCAAACGGAGTACTCCAAGAATAAACATATTACCTAACAAAAAATTGATATCAAATACATTACTAGTCCTAGGTCGCATTCCGAATGTCTATGCTTTTGATGTTAAGGATTTGATCGATCTTCATGTGCATTGCGGTGGTTCGGTAAACAAGAGAAGGGTGTTCCATGGTATAGTTATTATTGTTTGTTGGCGCTTGTAGAAGGCTAGGAATGACAAAATTCTCTAATAAAAGCTCTAAAGTGGCCGATATTGTCGCAGATGTTAAAGCTTTGGGTCTCTTATGGTATAAACATAGATTTAAGCAAGGCACGGTGGAGTGGGATAGGTGGTGCAATTTTGATGTAATGTAATGTTGGTTGTTTTGGTTGGCAGCTAGTATTTCCGCCTTGGTAATGGCCAGCCGGTTTTGGTTTTGTGTTTGAATGAAAGTTGCTTTTCAAGAAAAAAAAAGTCATAGAACGTATGGCAAAATAATCAAACACCCCTTAACAAAATGCAAAGTTTGATGAGATTAAAGCAAGGGTAATTTGGTATTTTTGATAGTTGTTGGTGCCCTAATCATTATTTTATAAAATAAAGAAATTGCATGTATTTAAAACCAAACATTTTGAGCATCTCCATGCTCAAGCTCCAATCTCTTCCCTCTATACCTTCAAATTCCAATGTCCTACTCCTCCATCACAACATAACCACCGCCGTCGCCGTCGCCGCCACCGCCACCGCCACCACCACTCACCGCCGTCCTCTTCCTTCTTCTCCTCACCCATCAAGAACCAAATAAAACACTAGTCTTGAACCAAAACACCCCACAAGTTCCACCATTTCCTGTCCACCTCCCATCACCACCGCCGGTAGAAGTAGAAGTAGAACCACCACAGACGCCGCCGTGCAAGGCGGAGACAAAGTTTCCGGTAAGTTTCCACTAGAAGCAAACACACTTTCTTTTTCTTGCTTCACATGGATAGGTTTGTTCTTTCACTAACACAAACATATAAGTGAGTTTTAAGCATACACCCACCACCTTAAAACCCTCTTTCACATGCATATTGTCCCCCAAGTTTAACACCTTTTTCACTCCACCACCACCACCCACCACCATTTTCCACCATAACCAATCTTTGCATGCATTTTTCCACCAAAGTTTGAATCTTTTTCCAAACCCCACCAAAACCCATCAACCATTTACCCTCAAGATGCATAAAGTTTCAATCTTTTTCACTTTCTTGATCCTCACACCGTTCATCTCCACCCTCTCACCGGACGGTGAAGCTTTACTCTCTCTCCTCTCCTCCGGCAACTCTCTCTCTAAAACCACCACCCTCCCATCATGGACACCATCTTCACCAACACCATGTTCATGGCAAGGCATCACATGCTCCCCACAAAACAAAGTAATCTCCATCTCAATCCCCAACACTTTCCTCAACCTCTCATCTCTCCCACCACAACTATCCTCTCTCTCATCCCTCCAACTCCTCAACCTCTCCTCCACCAACATCTCCGGCCAAATCCCACCCTCCTTCGGTAGTTTCCCACATCTCCGGCTACTAGACCTCTCCTCCAACTCACTCTCCGGCCAAATCCCACCGGAACTCGGTCAACTCACCTCCTTACAGTTTCTCTACCTTGACTCTAACCAACTCACCGGAAAAATCCCACCTCAACTTTCAAATCTTTCTTCCCTCCAATACCTTTGTATTCAAGATAATCTCATCAACAGCACAATCCCACATCAACTCGGATATTTAACTTCTCTTCAAGAGTTTCGAATAGGGGGTAACCCTTACATCACCGGAGAAATCCCACCGGAGTTGGGATATCTCTCTAATCTGACCACATTTGGGGTTGCAGCAACCGGATTATCCGGGACCATTCCTACCACTTTCAAGAACATGATCAACCTTCAAACTTTAGCTATTTACGATACCGAAATATCCGGAACAATCCCAGCTGAGCTGGGAATGTGTACTGAGTTGAGAAACTTGTATTTGCATATGAACAGACTTACCGGCCCGATACCGCGTGAATTGGGCCGGCTTCAGAAGCTTACTAGTTTGTTTCTGTGGGGGAATTTGTTAACCGGGTCGATACCGGGTGAACTTTCTAACTGTTCTTCACTTGTTGTGTTGGATGTGTCTGCTAATGAGTTGAGTGGTGAAATCCCTAAAGAGTTAGGGAGGTTGACAGTGCTTGAACAGCTGCATTTGTCTGAGAATTCGTTAACGGGCCCGATACCGATTGAGATTAGTAACTGCACTAGTCTTACAGCTATCCAGCTTGATAAGAATCAGATTTCGGGCCGAATACCGTGGCAAATAGGGAAGTTGAAGATGTTACAAAGCTTTTTTCTTTGGGGGAATGCGGTTTCGGGAACAATTCCTTCGTCTTTTGGTAACTGTAGTGAGCTTTACTCGCTTGATCTTTCGAAAAACAAGTTAACTGGTGAGATTCCTGAAGAGATCTTTGGGTTGAGTAAGTTGAGTAAACTGTTGTTGCTTGGGAATTCGCTGTCCGGAAAGGTGCCAGCGAGTGTCGGGAAATGCGAGTCGTTGGTTCGGTTAAGGCTCGGCGAAAATCAGCTTTCGGGTCCTATTCCTAAAGAGATTGGTTTACTGCCAAACCTTGTGTTTCTTGATTTATACACGAATCATTTCTCGGGTTCTTTGCCTCGTGAGATCGGTAACATTACGGTTTTGGAGCTTTTAGATGTTCATAACAATCATTTAACGGGTGAAATACCGGTAGAGTTAGGTGAGCTTGTGAATCTTGAACAGCTTGATTTGAGTCAAAACGGGTTAACGGGTCGAATCCCGTCGAGTTTTGGTAACTTTAGTTACTTGAACAAACTCATTCTTAACAACAATCTGCTTACCGGGTCGATCCCCGGGTCGATTAAAAGCTTGCAGAAGTTGACACTTCTTGATTTGAGTTCAAACAGTCTTTCGGGCCAAATCCCGCCTGAGATCGGGTCGATCACGAGCTTAACCATTAGTCTTGACTTAAGCTCGAATCGGTTCCAAGGTGAAATACCCGAGTCGATCAACGGGCTGACTCAGTTACAATCACTTGATCTTTCACACAACTCATTTCATGGGAAGATCTTGATCTTGAGTTCACTTACTAGCCTCACTTCACTAAATGTTTCCTACAACAACTTCTCGGGCCCGATCCCCGTTACACCGTTTTTTCGAACCCTGACACCAGAATCATTCGTTCACAACCCAGGCCTCTGCGAATCTGTAGACGGGTTGTCATGTTCTTCTAGACTACCAATGAGAAACAGGTTGAAATCGGCTCAAACCGTGGGTATAGTGGTTCTAACACTTGTCTCGGTGACCATGGCGGCTGCAGCCACTTGGGTCTTTATGTCAAGGAACCACAAGTACATGATCAAGCACTCGTTAGCCGACCCGAACCTTGATTCGCGGGGTGACGATTTCTCCTACCCGTGGACATTCATTCCCTTCACTAAGCTCGGGTTTACAATCGATAACATATTGGATTGTTTAAAAGACGAGAACGTAATCGGGAAAGGATGCTCCGGTGTCGTTTACAAAGCGGAAATGCCAAACGGAGAGATTATCGCAGTCAAAAAGCTTTGGAAAACGAAAACCGACGAAGAACCCGCTATCGACTCGTTTGCAGCGGAAATTCAAATTCTTGGTCACATTCGGCATCGAAATATAGTGAAACTTTTGGGGTATTGTTCTAATAAAAGTGTGAAGCTATTGCTTTACAATCACATTCCTAATGGGAATTTACAGCAGTTGTTGCAAAGTAATCGAAATTTGGATTGGGAAACGAGGTACAAGATCGCCGTTGGATCCGCACAAGGACTTGCTTATCTTCATCATGATTGTGTGCCTGCAATTCTTCATAGAGATGTTAAGTGCAATAATATTCTTCTCGACTGCAAATATGAGGCTTATTTGGCTGATTTCGGGCTGGCGAAGCTTATGAATTCTGCAAATTATCAGCATGCCATGTCACGGGTCGCTGGATCATATGGATACATCGCTCCAGGCAAGTAGCTTTCTGTTTTTATTACTGAATCACGAGTTAATTATCATTCTACAGCCCGTTTTACTCGGTTTGAAACATGTCAATTAGTTCGAGTGTTACCGGTACCCAATCCTATGTACACAGCCCGTTAACAAGGTCTACAAAAATTATTAGTGTTCTTTTGCGGGTTGAGAACGGGTCAAAACAGTTAATCTTTGATTGAGCTCAAAACATGTCTGATTTGAGATACATTTTACATATCTATTTTTGTTAAAAAAACTATAATATCACAATAGTGATCCGGTTTTTCCACTTTTCTTTGCACAAAAATATGTTTTGGGCAATGTTTTCGGCCCATTTGACCCGTTTTCTTTTTACCAGATTTTTTATTTGACCCGTCTCTTGAAATTGACATGCATTTTTAAGACCACTTGAGGAACAAGAATATCCAATATGATTTATTTTAGAATATATTTTTGTTCATCACTTTAAAAATATAGATTCATATATATATATATATATATATTTATTTATTTTAATTTTCTTTTTGCAGAATACGGTTACACGATGAACATAACAGAAAAGAGTGACGTCTACAGTTACGGAGTGGTGTTACTAGAGATCTTAAGTGGACGTAGTGCGGTCGAGAATCGGGTCAGGGAGGGTTCACACATAGTCGAGTGGGTCAAAAAGAAAATGGGCAGTTTTGAGCCCGCGGTCACCATACTTGACGCGAAGCTACAAGGAATGCCGGATCAAATGGTCCAAGAAATGCTACAAACGCTCGGGATCGCGATGTTTTGTGTGAATTCTTCACCCGCGGAGAGACCGACAATGAAAGAAGTGGTTGCATTGTTGATGGAAGTTAAGAGTTCACCTGAAGAATGGGGGAAAACTTCACAACCTTTAATGAAGCAATCATCTACTCATAGCTATAATATTCCACAATGATTATTTAGGATTTTGTATTAGATTTGAGGTGAGGGTGTTTTAGTAATTTAGTGAAATGGGTAAGAATAGATTTATGTGATTGAGAAGAAAGATTTGGATAAATGGGTGTAGTTTGTTTATGGTAGGTGTTATTTTCTTATAGTTATGTACAACTTCTTATGTTGCATGAAGTACAACATGATTTAAACAGATTAAAGGGAGGCCCATAAGTCTTACAATTGGTCCATATCTCCATGTTTTATTGTTGGTAGAAAGAAGCATGTAATCTGGTCAAAAAGAAAAAGGGTCTTAAAGATACAAAACACACACACACACACACACACACACTTTTTTTTCATACCAAACAATGCACATGAACCATGTCTCCTAATTAGTATACATACTACTGAAAAACAAAACAAATAAAAACATATCCAGGATAATCCACTCGTTGCAGTGCTATTGGTAGGGTCTGAGAAGATCGTGATGGGGGCAAGACTTATCTCTATCCTACAGTTGCCGACATTTCTTAAACGGATCCCAAACCAATTAGTTTTTTTTTTTCGTACTTTTTCGGTTGAACTACAACTCCACAAAGTTGGTGGCAAAACTTTTTTTTTCCTTTTATGATATGACTTTCACCTTCATGAGACTTCGTGTATTCATGAATCCATGACAATGCATGTAGTGATTGATAGATGTGGTGGACCATAAATGACCAGCAACAGTTATATCAATGCTCCTATGAGTTCTTTTTTGGTATCTTATGGGCCACAATTGTTCACTTGTTCATGCATCTTGATGCTGTCCACAAGAAGTCTCTTTCCTTTCATGCTTTCCTCTATTAAAAGATAGATACGTTTTTTAAATTATGATCCTAAAAGTTTTAAATAATAATAATAATGAAAGGAGCAAAACAAACATATACAAATGGGCCAAAGATATAAATATAATGTACACTATTCTTTGTCTCCACATTAATTAGTACGGATAATAGCGATGACAATCTTGATCTAGTGGCATCAGGTGTTTATCTCAATCATAGTAGTGTAGATTTGAGTTCCACAAGTGGGCAATAGGTGGATTTTAGGAGTAAAATTTAGGGGTGATATTGTTGGACTAATATTGTTGATGGTTAGGGGTTAGTAAGTTTTATTTATGGAGTCGTATTTTAGACTATATTTTGAGTCATAAATTTTGTTTCATATTTGAGTGGTTTAGTTTATTGCATAGTTGTCAAAAGCGCAAAAGGCGCACGCCTACAGCGCCTGGTGGTAGCTTAAGCCAAAAATGGGCTTTTTTTTTTTTTTTTTTTTTTGTAAAAACGGTGCTCAGGCGCAAAAGGCGCGCGCCTAGGCGCTCGGGCGCAACGAGGCGAGCCGAAGCTGAATACCCAATTGATGTTGATGGAAGTTCTGATGACTTTGATGATGGTCTTGATGATTGATGCTGAACTATAACTTTAAATGTTTTAGTAACCGCAAACGTATGTATAAGTCCTAGTAACTTTTGGTATCACTACGTGTGTATAAGTCCTAAACTTTTGCTACTAACTATTAGCTACATGATCTTAAATGTCATATATAATAGTTTTTTTATGTTATATGTGGAATCTTACTTATTTTCAAAGCATAACATATTTTTATATATTTTTCTCTATGTGCACTTTTCTTAAAAAAGCCCACGTTTTTTTTTGCGCCTAGGCTCCGGGAGAGGCCGATGCGCCTCGCCTGCGCCTTGCGTCTTTGACAACATAGGTTTATTGGCTTCTAAAATGTTGGTTTAGTTTAGTATAATTAGATGGTTAGGGTTATTATAATCGTGTGGATTTATCAAGTCCCCAAGGAGTTGTTAAGGGTCAAAGGATGTCAAATTCAAAGAGATGTGGGGAAGTCAACCACTCTTCAGTTATGTTTTGTCAACCTTAAAGTCCTAGAGATCCAAACTCCTCATTTTTTGGATCAGCAACACTTCTAAGCAATATGTCTCGGATAACTCAATCTCTACAACAATTTTAGGATCATAAATAGTCAATTCTCTAGGCATTTGATAACCTTAATGTCACCTTTGACTCCTTGATTGTGTGTACTTTACACAATCATTTTTAAACCACAAACTGCCAAACCTTAAATAACAAAAACATGATATCCTTCTTGCCATTAGATCCAAGTATATTTTTCTTGAATGACAAACTAACCTACGTATGTATACATGCACCATGCAGGATTTAAACTCTCTACATCGTGGATAGAGAGAAGACGCCTTACCACCACACCATCTAACCATACAATAAGGAAAGACATATCTATACTATATAATAAAAGAAACCAATGGGAGGACAAATGTCATTCATTGAAGCTATCTATTTTTTATAAATAATTAATATCAATTAAAAGATAATTATAAAATTAAATTTAATATAAATTTAAACAACCGTGTAGGAGATAATGTAATATTTTAAAATATTATATTATGTAAATAGTTTATTTATTTTATTAAACTAAAGTAGTTAAGGTTAGAACCCATTTCAAAAATGCTTATAAGGGGTAAATAAAAATATTAATCAATGTTTATTGGTTCTATACTTTTATTTTCATGTTCAACTCTCAACTCAAATACGGACGGTAATCACTATGTTTATGTGACATTTATAAGAACCATCACCGCAATCACCCCATCCATCGTATATCGAGTATATCCGTTAGTTTTTTTTAAAGATATAAATTTTTATTAGATTTATTCAACCTGTGTAATAAACGAGGTTTTTTTTTATAGATATAACATTTTTATTTTTTACTATACAAAATTACATTTATGCAACTCGTGTAATACACTGCATTTTTAAGAAATATAATTTTTTTATTATGTAGTATATAAAATTAGATTTATTCAATCCATATAATACTAATACATAGGGTTTATAAAGATATAACTTTTTATTGTTTAGTATATAAAATTACATGTGTTCAACCCGTATAACACATGAGGTTCTTAAATATGTAACTTTTTTCATTATTTAATATATAAAATTAAATTTACTTAACTCGTACAATACACACGGGGTTCTTAAGAATACAACTTTTTTTATTATTTAATATATAAAATTACATTTATTCAATCCATGTAATAAACGAGATTTTTAAATATATATTGTTTTATTATTTGGTATATAAAATTACATTTATTCAACCCGTCTAATAAACAAGATTTTTAAAGATATATTTTTTATTATTCGGTATATAAAATTATATTTATTCAACCCGTGTAATACACGAGGTTCTAACCTAGTATAGTATAGACAAAAACAAAAGAGACAGATAAAGTAAAAAAACGCCAACTCCTAAACCTGGTTTTTTGAAAACCGGGCCAAACTTGCACATGTATATGTAAATACTACAAAATTTAAAAAGGAATCATCAATTAAAAGATTTAGATTTTTAAATTTTATTGTCACAGTAGTTTAGTTAAAAAATAATGTCTTAAGGCCAAGCCACCAAACCCACAAAAACTTAACCAACCATTACACTTTATATTGAGTCCACCTAAACCCATATCAAAAACCTTAACCAATCCACACAGTTGCACTATAAAACATGAGTTCCCATGCAAAATCTTCAACAACACTTATCAACTACAAAAACAAAAAAAAAAGAACCAATGGCTCGACCAATCCCGGACCACCTTCTACCAGGTGCATCACACCTTAGCCTAGCCATCGGCTCGATTTTCTTTTGCGCATTCACATTGTTCATGTGTGCTGGTCATTCCGGAAAATGGGTTCACCGTTTAAAAGCTTGCTATAGTTACGATTATGAAGAACCTGTTATACAGCTCAACAATGGAGGCGTGACTCATGCGTTTCAAAGTGATGACGAAAATGATGAAGAAGAAGAGGAATCTGTTTGGCAAAAGAATATACTTATGGGCGGAAAGTGTCAACTACCGGATTTTTCGGGGGTCATAATCTATGATGCTGAAGGAAATATTGTTCCGCCTAAACCAAGGCTTCTTGCTCTTACCTGGAAATAGACGACGAAAATATTCAACAAAATGAATTAGTAAAGTGTCGAACTCGAATGATTAGCTTTTAATTATGCGCATTTTGTGTTGAAGATGTTGGTACAAATCGAAATTTGTTGTTTTTATTAAATATTTGAATCAGTTATTGTTGAAAACAATCGTCAGGTTAAATGATTTCATGAAGTTTACGGGAACCATAAATGCAAAAAGAAGCATAATTAAGAGGGTGTTTAGATGCGCGTTTAAAACTAGCTAACTAAGCAGTTACTGAAATATATTTTTAAGATATGATCAGATTCATAACACACATCCAAACACACGCAAAATATCATACATTAAACTTGAAAAAACTTACCATACTTAGCTGACCGGTCAACTAGCCCTTGCTGAGCTCCGCCCCCTAAATCCAACAACATTTAGCTTTGAGGAAGATTTCACGAAACCGGATTGACTAACTGTGCGAGTTTTACCACCAACTTTCGATACTGGTCGTTTCGGGTTACTTGGTTTCGAGAACTTCGACGGTTTAGCGGACCCTTTCGTCGTCGTTTTTTTATATTTGGAAAAGTCAACTACTTTACCGGATTTGGGCCCTGCTGAGTTTCTTTTCGTTGGTGATTTGGAAAAGCTAACTACTTTACTAGATCTTGTGGACCCCAGTGAGCTTCCTTTGGTGGATGATTTTGCGGCCCTAAGCGGTTTGTTGTTTTTCTGATCGGACACTTTGACTTTGACCGACTTTGTACCTTTATGCCCTTGAAGTTTTGGCCTGCTACCGTCTTTTCGAACGTTATTTACGGTGAGAGACTCTAAGCTTTCGTTTTTCCTCATGGCTTCCTCAACACGGGTTGCTAACGCGAGGTCCTTTTTAGTAACTAGACTCGTTACTTTTCCTGAAAAAACAACAAAAAACATAAAGATAAACGAATTGTCACAGGAAAATAGGTGTGTTGGGTAGCTGGACAATGGGTGGGTCAGGTAATAGGACAAAATGGGTTAAAACTTAAAGCAGATTAGGTTGGGTTGGGCTGACCCACACACAATTTTGTTTGTCTTTTCTTGAACTTCACAAATAACTAATGTTTTAAGTATGATTAAAAAAATATATTATAACAAATGTTAATATTTATCTGAAATAAAAAGGAATTCAAAATGTTATGCAATTTGAATTCTTTTTCGTTTGCCCCATCGTACAGACCAAATCAACCATATAGAAATCAAAATTGCCGCATCGTTAATATACATAAAAACCGACAATGAAAATCACCTTTTGCTCCCATGCGGGCAGTCCTTCCGGTTCGATGAAGGTAGTCAATCTAAAATGCACATAAGATGATTATTACTTAACAATCAATAAATTATGATGAACTTAAGAGGGTATCGCAAGAAAATACGTACTGAGTTCGATGGAAAATCAAACATAATAACATGATCCACATCCAAGTCCAATCCCCGAGCTGCAAGGTCGGTACAAACGAGCGTGGGGCAATCTCCGTCATCGCTTTTAAACTTTTTGAGGTTTTCTACCCTGGTTCATAAGTAAAGTGTTAGGACACAAGCCTGATAATATATATATATATATAGATGGTAAAATGGGTGGTCGGTTGGTAGGATAACACATCAGAACAGTTACGAGTCAAAATAGGTAGTTTTAATACGTGTAAATATTTCAATGACGTCATCTCACCTTTCAACTGCAGGCACCTCACCATGATAGTTAACAGTAGCTAGTTGGTTTTCACTAAGAAAATGGTCGACAGCACGACTAGAGTTCAAAGTATTACAGAACACCATCACCCTGTTTCCCTTTGCTAAACTTGGCTCAAGAACCTACATAAACACCATTATAATAAACAATAAGGGATTAATTTCTGTTTTAGAATAAAAATGAATAGGTAACTGCTATTGGTCATTTTTTCATATTTCGTACATAAATACAATTTCCAAATCTAGACTGAAACTTGTACGTTCCTCTGCACGTGCAAAGTTGAGACATGACTCGCTTTTGATAGTGTCCATCCACCCAAAATACATGCACTTATTTAACAAAACTATAAATAAGATTAATCAAATTACGTCAATTAAATCACTACAAATATTTACATGGTTTATATATTATCAAAATTTCAAAGTTTTATGATAAAAACTGCATCAAGAGATTTACTAGAATACACAACTATCATTTCAAATAAAGGTGTGTTCTGACATTTCAAGTCAGACTTGCAACCTAGTAAATTAGTAATCTACAAATACGAAATATATATGATACTAGTCTTAAACCCCCGCGTTGCGGGGTCGTAATACCTAAGTATTAAGCAAACGACGATCAAAATCAGGAAAAATCTTACATATAAAACGTGAATTTATACCGCCAAGTGACGTAAAATGCAGAAAAAGACAAACACGAACTTATACCAGGACCCGCCGTAAAACGTAGACAAATTCAAACTCATACTAACACGTAGTATAAAGTCGAGGGGAACAAAGTGATCATTTTTTAAAGTTTTTAAAAAGTAGGGGCACAAATAACAACTTTAAAAGTTAAACTAAGGAAATAAAACTTTAACTTGAATCATCATCATCATCATACTCGGTAAATCCCACCAATAACAAAGCTAAGGTAGGGTCTGAGGAGGGTAAGATGTAGACAACCTTACCTCTACGGCTCTACCCCGTAGGAATAGAGAGGCTGCTTCCAGTGAGACCCCCGACTCAATGGTACTTTTGCATCAAACCTTGGACATAAGGCACATAACACTCGGCAATTAAGACAAAGGCCAATTCGTGCATGTACTCCCTTGTCTTTCGACTATCAACGCCACCACATGATGCATGATTAACCATCCCCTCTTTTAACATTATTTTCACGAAATTAATAAAATAACGTTAAAATTAGTGCACTTTCACTTTTGCTCCCTGAGCACCCACACATATATATATTATATGCGCATACCGCCAGCGAGACGTTAAAAAAGCCAAAACTTTAACTTAAATTAAAAAATGAAAAAAAAAAGCCAAAACCTAAGGGGCTAGATGTGAAAATTTAAGGGGGACCCTTTTACTGTAGGCAAGAACCTACCTTAAATGTTGACATATACTGTAGTAATTTTGTAACAAATTCATCACCTGTATTTTTTGAAATTTCTATTTCCCCTTGACTTTTTAGAAATTTATAAAGTTTATTCTAGCCATCTAACCATGTACAAGACAAAGAAAAGCACAAACTAAAAATAAAATTTTAGTTTTATAGAAGTAAGAAGAACATATCGAGGTGTCAAATTCACATTTAAGATGCAAATTTGGTTCAGATTGCTAAACTGAAGAACACATCAAACAGGAGCCGACTATGCTCTGCTTGGTTCTAGAATAACATTTCATAAAAATCCAATGAAAGGAAGAAAAAAAAATGAACCTGTAGTAATGCTTCCAACTTGTTTTCTGAACCCGAAAGCTTGATAAAATCATGGCGAGCAGAAGCAACCTTTTTATGCAACGTTGATGTGCGAAGATGTTCAATTCCTTCAAACTCTTCATCAACTAACTTTTGTACGGCCTGCATGAAATCATCAAACTATTTAAATTCCCTTCTAAGTTTATTTTATTTAATCACTAAAAATGACATGGCGGCTTCAAGTCGCAATACTCAGAAAATCAGTTTCATATTGCACATTCCTAATCCTAACTTATCTTATATCACTTCATATAACATTGTGGTAGAAAAAGAAGTATGTAAATAGCATACATTTGTCATTGTTGCAGACACCAAAACGGTTTGAAAACCAAGGCCGTCCGCTTTGTGAGCCCGGTTTTTCAATGGAGCAAGAAACTTGCGGATATCCGGCCCAAACCCTCGATCAAACATCGTGTCTGCCTCATCCAATACCTAATAACATAAGATTTACAATCATATCAGAAAAGAAAATGCAAAATATAATAATAGGGGAGAAAAAGAAGAATTAGGTCACCAGATATCTGATATCACCGTACACCAAGTTCCCCTCTTCGATATGTTGAAGAACCCTGCCAGGTGTCCCCACCACCATGTCGATCGGTGAATTCAGTGCCTCCTCTTGCGGTCTTATACGACCACCTCCGCTAACCATGGTTGACCGAAACCGAGCGTGATGACTAATAGACTTTGAAACTCCAAATACCTGCAATATGCAAACTTCGTTGAATTTAGGGGGTAGGTAGTTAGATGGATTATTTGTCTATGTGATTTTGAATAATCAAAATCAGATACTCAAGACGTAACAAAACAAGTTGTATAGGGTATTATAGAAACGCATGTCCTTCATAGAAACAATGAAATAAAAGCGTTATTGTTAACCTGTTCGCATAATTCCCGTGTTGGACAGAGGACAACAGCACGTGGACGCCTGGCCTTCATCACCATGCCGTTTAATGCTTCATCTTGTCTCAATAACTGTATATAAAATAATTATAAAAAAATAGAACATACATGAGTGATTGTATTCCTATTGTAAAAATACAGTATTCTTTTAGGGGTGTTTGCAAAACATGTTTTATGACTTTAATAAGCTGATACACTCCTTTTGAGAAAGTGTTTGGCTAAGCTTATTGCATTCTAATTACACAATAAGCTCAAAGCCCAAACACCTCCTTTTCGTAATCTTTGTTTACCGTGTTGACTGTTGAGCGTTTGACAAATTCTGATTAACTGATAACAGATAACATAATGCCTTAATGGTATACGGTATTTAACTAAACCTATGCCCTTTGATCATCAGTTACTATCAAAATAAATCATAATAACAAACACTCAGCTCCAACTTGCAATCATCAACTTAAACACACAACATAAACACCTCAATAACAAACAGTTTTTCAGATCAGAACTATACTTCATTTCATTCAAAACTTAAATGGCAATCAATCAATCAAAAAAAGAATTAGGGCTGTAAACAAACCAAACATTCGGCGAACAGTTCGTGAACCGTTTGGCAGGAAGTTAGATTGTGTTCGTTCGTTTATTAAACAAAGGAACACGAACAAGAAATTTCGTTCGTTTGGTTAAATGAACAAACATGAACAGAGGGCGCATTCGTTCATTTATGTTCGTGAACGTTCGGTAACGTGTTCGATTGTGTTCGATAGTTCATTAGTGTTTTTAGTTTTTATATTTTATTTGAATACTTCAAAATTCCGACAATTAAAATATTTAATAAGTGTCAGTGTATTATATATTCTGTTCATGAACGCGTGTCTGTATTCATTTGTTTCCATTTATGTTCATGAACATTAGTTTGTGCTCATTTGTGTTTATCAACGTTCGTTTTCGTTCGTTTCCTAAAATTAACAAACAAACACAAACGAAACACGAACAAGATCATTTCCTTAACAAACGAACACCAACATAAAGTCTAGTTCGGTAAGTGTTCATGAACAGTTCGTGAACACATATGTGTCTTAACAAACGAACACGTGTTCACTCGGTACGTTTGCATCCCTAACAAAATATATAAACCAAACAAACTTAAAACAAAAACCTGCACAAGAGGCAACAAGTAAGCAAGTGTTTTCCCAGAGCCAGTATGAGACCCCAACACCACACTCTTCTCATCCAACACAGCAGGTATCCCCAGACATTGAATCTCAGTAGGCACTGTAATCCCCATTTCCCCTAAAGCCCCTAAAACCTCTTCACTCAACCCCAATTCTGAAAAGCCCACAACTTTCTCCTTCTTTTTCTCCAAATTCTTAACACCCACATCTCCATTTTCACCCTCCAAAGGTTGAGACTTTTTACCTTTATAAGTATTACCTACAGAATCTTTGAGGTGTTTGATTCTCAGACGTTCAAGAAGTATTGAGTGTTTTGAATATTCTAATGACGGTTGTTCGGTTATGGGGGTGGTGGTGGTGGTGGCGGCGGCGGTGGTGAGGGGTCTAAACCCTTGATAAACCTTACGAAAATGGTGGAATCTCGTGAAAGTGAAGGTGGGTGTGGAAGATAAAGAAAGGGTTAGGATTCTTGTGGTGGTTCCCATCTTTTTGAGCAGAAATTTGCAGGAGTTTGTGTTGCAGAGCGGCTGTTTGATCAAGATGGAAGATTGATTTGAACGGATTGGGTGTGGAAAAATGGAGCACAAGACCGGTTTGGGTTGTTTACGCTCGGTTCAAGTGGTCCACCCGTGTCGCTCTATGGATGAAGTCGGTAGTTCGGTATCCAACTATCCATAGTGGAAATCATTGAAACCGACTAGTATCGAAACCGAAAATCATAAAATAGAATGTATTGGTATAGCTAGTTCGGTACCAATGTTGTTTTGTCAGTCAGTTCGCCGCTACCGTATCAGTACTTGGTAAACAAAAAATTTAGAGTAAATTACAAAAATCGTCCTTAAAGTTGACACCAGATTGCAGCAAATTGTATCATTTGCCTTTAAAAAGTACAAGAAACGTACTCGATGTTTGCAAACTTTTGCATGTCATGTCCTTTATCCCTAACACGGTTGGTTTTAATGGTTAAATCTGACCAAGTGGACACCATATAATGGTATTTTGGTCATTTTACCCTATTTACTCAAATTAAAAAACATAATCATAAAAATAATCCCCCCTCTCTATAACTTCTACACAGCCTCTCTTTCTCTCTCTCTCTAAACCCCCCCCCCCCCCTCTCTCTAAATTCTACCCTCACCGGCCACCACCAATTCCTGTCACCATCAGCTCCTCTAACCACCACTAAAGGTGAGGGTGAGTTTTATTTGTTTTTAAAAAAGATAAAATTATCATTGTATTAGGATGAGAAATGATCAAAATACCCTTATGTAGAGTCCATTTGGTCAAATTTAACCATTAAAACAGACTGAGTTAGCGCTAAAGGACATAACGTGCAAGGGTTTGCAGACATCGAGTACGTTTCTTGTACTTTTTGAAAGTAAAAGATACAGTTTGCAATCTGGTGTCAATATAAAGGACGATTTTTGTAATTTACTCAAAAATTTAATCCCTTTTAGGGGTGTTAATCGGGTTATTTAATTGGGGTTTGTGTTCTTTGGGCTTTTGGGTGATATAAATGAAAAAGAAAGATTGGTCCAATTAAAATTCAGGTTGATCAGTTTCGGGTTGTTTGGTTTTGGGTGAATTTGGGTCACATTTAATCGATAATTGGGTCAGGATTCCCTATTATTTATATACATCTTGTCATATAACTTATGTTTTTTTTTATTGTAAGTAATGAAACAAGAAAATAGAACATATGAAGATCCTAAACAATAATTGATTCATCTTCTTGTTACTATGGTTGGTAAGTTTGTTTCTCGTGTTGCGCAAGGACAATACAAACGGTGTTGGATTTTTATGCACATTGTCCATATGTATATGATCATGTATATACATAATTTATAGTAAACTTAAGTTTTGTATTAAATTCCATTCAATTATTGAAAACATGAAAAGATCTTATCGTGATCTCCACTTATGCTTGGATAGGGTCGTTCCTGAGAATTCAGGGGCCATTACGAGTAGAGAAAATGTAAAACGAGCTTCTAAATATAAACTTATATGTAAAAAAACCAGTAATAGAATAATTGTAATATTTTTCTAACTTTAAATTGTGTTTAAATGTTTAATTGTTTAAAATATCATATTTAGGCATTTAGCATTTGGGTTAATGGGTTTAGTTGGATAATCGGGGGAAAAGGCAATAGCTGAATAGGTTTTATTCTTCAAAACGAGTCAAAACTAAATATGATTTTGTTTTATTATTTTTAATTTGGTTCGAATTTAACTATGGGCTTTTGTATTAAAAAAGTAATACTGTACATAGAAAAATTTGGGCCCCTCAGAATAGTGGGGTCTATGCGGTTGCCAAACCTGCACTTGGCCCGGGCTGGCCGGCGCCGGCCCTACTCTTTTTATGACTGATTGTATTCTTTTTATAAAGTTTTATATTCTTTTATAAAGTTTTGTAAAAATAGTTTTAAATAATTTCATCAAATAATAAAAAAATTGATGCAGATTTCAAATTAAATAAAAAAAGGCCCAACGAAATATACTGGTTGTTACACTTAACTAAAACTAGCAACCATAAAACACGTGTTACAAATCAAAACTCATTTTTATTTAATAAAGCCTTATCCTCCCGATGAAGCCATCTTCATATCATCTTCGTTTGTAGTTGCTTCTTTCTAAATGTTGTCGTTTTGAATCTTCGTTTGTAGTTGCTTCTTTCGAAATGTTGTCGTTTTGAAACCCGCAACGAGATTTACTCTTACAAATATCTAAAAGACATATGTCTTTATTTGGTTTAAAGCATTTATATATTTAAAAATGAATTTATGAACTTACTTAACCATATTTATGAATCAAGCATAGTTTCTTATCAAACAAACACTACCTTACTTTTTTTCAAAAAATAATCAAACAAATCCTACCTTACTTTTTACAAAAAATAACATCTGTATTATAAAAGCAAAAGGTCTATTGAACATGTGTTTCTATGTAATATTTTCCATCAATACTATATATAAAAATAGTGCTTGAAATGATCACTAAACAATTTTAATATATTAAACTATCAAATTAAGCATCATATTTACTTATAGGGGTGTTAATGGTATACATGGTTTGTATGGGTTTTAATGTCAAATCTTGATCCAACATATTAGTAACAAGGTTTAATCATTGTAAACCAAAATCAAAGTGTTATGTTAAACGCCAACTAAATAAGAAGGTTTATGTATAAAAAGGCAAAGCAAATCCTATAAAACTTCATTAGTTACTTCTTTTTTGACCTCAAAACTTATGTTTTCTCAACTTCAAAATTATTTTTAATCACTATTTTTTTATAAGAAACTTGACAGCCTAAATAAATTATTTAATATAATTTCAAGAATAATACAATCCTCTAAAATAAGCTTTGACAACCAGCCCAAATAAATTGTTGGAAAATATTTTTTAACAACAAACTAACATGTCATTAAATTCTTTTATACGTGCACCTTACAGGATTTGAACTCTCTACCTCGTGGATAAAGGCAATACACCTTACCAGCACATCATAACCTTGAGGACAAATTGTTTAAATATCATTTTATAAATAATTCGAATTTAGCTCGGAAAAAGCTCGCGGCTCGGTTTCAAATCCGAGCCCGAGCTTGCCCTAGCTCGGCTCGGCTCATGAACAGCCCTACAGACAATAATCTAGCTGTAATATAAAAATAAAAAATAAAAAAACTTCTATTTTTACATTCCAACTGATTACATCTTCGTTAACTCATCATAACCACACAAATCTACTTAACAATTCAATAGATGATCCTACAAATACCCATAATATAGCAAACAACACACCAAGAACAGAAAAATATACAATACCCCTACTTGAACTCGACGGTTTCGGTTTTCCTAACCTTTTCGCGGTGGTGACACTAGCGGCCGCAGCAGCTAAATTTACATTTCTACCCCTGTTAAAGCTAGACATTCGCTCAAACGCCTTGTTCACAAGTGCACTGCTTTCTGAAGCTGAAGCTGGAGTTGTCGGTATCGAATCAACAAAAGCCCATACAGCAGACGAAAACCACGATTCCGATTTATTTTCCATGTTTTCGGGACATTGATTTGGATAATATTCGGGTTTCGCTAGATTTTCTTCGATTACCACACCTATAAACGAAAAATGGGAAAATGACATAATCAGCTAATGATATTATATGGTTATACCGCTCATGAAACGGGCTAAACAAGCTTGGTCTTGAACTCCACGAGTCGGGCTCGAGAGCTCTTGCCATTGGCCCATTGTCCATCTGATCACGAGCTCCATAACGTTAGAAAAACAGTAAAGATAAGAACATGGTAAATGACTATATGTCACTTATTTCTACAAAACTTACTATTGTCGGGTTTTTAGTTATCGATATTATCTTTTACACATTCACATGAACGGTCTAAAAATCGCTTATCAATTCAGTACCTGATGATGGAACGGGCTCATGAACCGTTTGAATAGTCATGATGCTGCTTTGGCTTTGATCGCAGTGATTCCATAGATCGTAGCTTACTGGGAGTTCATCGTGCAGCTCGTGAACATTATTCACAACTTCACTCACAAGACCCAAGTTTTCGAGCCCAGGCCCGGGCCCGTACTCCAAGTGGCCCATATTATAGGCTCCTTGAGATTCATGGTAAAAATCAAACTCGGTGAGCGAATAAAAGTCAGTAACCGAGTTAGAAATTCTCGTGTCCAGACCAACCAAATCATCGAGTTCGAGAAAATCTTTCTCGACTTGACTCGAAGAACCCTCGAGCAAAACGTTCCCGTTCTTTTCCAAGATTTTTGGATCCGGTGGAAGAATATCGGGTTCATCGATGATTTTATTTAAAAACTCAATCATATCATTCGATAAACCCGTTCCTTCTTCTCCTTCTTCTTGGGTACTTGTATTTTCAAACTCATTTAAAGGGACTGGATTCGGCTTTTGAACCAAAAGCGAATCAACATCCAAACAATCCAAACGATCTTCATCATTCCATTCTTCTTCTACAAACGGTGCACCATACTGCTCGCCGTTCTTGGGCCCGGCCCCGCTTTTCTTGAATATTTTGTACAAGACGTAGTGTTCTTGCGCAACGGAGCATCTTTTGAGTTCTTCTTCATCCATGGTGTACTCGTGCATGACCCAATCCGTCCTTTGGCCTGAGGGTGCACGACCGTGGTAGTAAACTAGCGTCTTTTTAATCCCGACTGATGATGACTTTCGTTTGATGATTCGGTCTTTTCCGGTAGCTTTCCAGTAACCGTTCATTGTTGCCCGGCTTGATCTTCCACCGTTGGCGTATTTTTTACTCGGGCTAAAGAAGAACCATTGTCGGTCCCCGGTTTTCAACTTAGATTGCCCTGCACATCACAAAGAAACGAGATTAGAACATAAGTTAAGGTTTAAAAACAATTGAGCATGTAAGTAACTTTTAATGATTTTGATTATTTCTACTTTAGCAAAATCATCATATAATTCAATAGATTCAACCAAAACAGTGAAAATCAACCCCTATAAATCTCAAACTGACCTACTTTTTGGGTTTTAACCATGGTTGTAAAAATCCCAACAAGTCTCCGATTAATCACTAATCGAAGGTTCAGGCGGTCAATAATCGCCAGGGCGTCAATGGTTGTCCTCTTCTAGCCATATCCACCAGTAACTTAAAAATATGGGTCGGGGGGTGGGGGGGGGGGGGGGGGGTGTTTAAAAAAAGGGATATTAGATTTAAATTTAAATAACCTCAACTTTCACTAATTGGCCGATAACACTCCCAACTTTGGATTTGTACACCACCACTCCCAACTTTCAACTTATTGGCCAATAACACTCCCTAAATAACTGGACCCTAACCCAGTTAGCTGATGTCAGCTGCCACATCATAAAAAATGCCATGTCAGCTGCCACATCAGCTGCCACGGCATCAAAAAATGCCACATTAGCTGCCATGTCATATGCCCCGTTAGCAAAAAAGGCCACATCAGCAAAAACTAACTGGGTTAGGGTTCAGTTAGTTAGAGAGTGTTATCGACCAATAAGTTAAAAGTTAGGATTGCTGGTGTACAAATCGAAAGTTGGGATTGTTATCAACCAATTCGTGAAAGTTGAGGTTATTTAAAACCAATATCCCTTAAAAAAACATATAAAAATAAAAAAAAATGTGTGTATATATATAAAAAAATAAAAATAACATATAAAAATCCCGATTAATCGCCAGTCAGTCACCTAGCGATTCTTACAACATCGCGTCATAACAATCATTATATCATCTACTATAAAGAACACTAACAAATCAAAAAAAAAAAAAAAAAAAAAAAAAAAAAAAAGACACATAAACATAACAATCTAACAAGATTCAACACTAATAACTAATAAGTAATAAACATTCCTATAATTCAAACTACACATAATCAAACCCATGTGATCAAACAATCAAATAGTTCAAACCCAACAAGATAACAATCAAAACAGACCAAAACCTTAAAACAATCAACAAACACTAAAAAACAGTAAAACATAATCAAAAACAACATTAACATACCAGGTAATTCTTCTGGGTCCCACTTATAAACATCAACATCTGCAATAATATCAAGCTTCACCGATCTACGACAGATCTTCCTCTTTAAATAATACAAAACCAACTCTTCATCGGTTGGATGAAACCTGAAACCCGGTGGGAAACACTTTCCGCCAGACGACGCCGTTTTCGACTTCGAAACCATCAAATCGGATCAAACTGAGAGTTTTTGAGTGATTGGAAGATGATTTTGGGGGAAACGTGTAGGAGAAGAAAAGAGATGAAACTGAAACCCCCAACAGGGGAAGACTTTGGGTGTCGAAGCGTTTACCGGTTTTTATATGGGTTTTATGTGGTGGGTGAGATGAGGTGACAACATAGTATCCACGAAGCTACCTTAAAGTTTGGATAGTTTGACTTGTAGTACTCTAAGTTTGGTAAATGACATATTTGCCCCCGGGTTATTTTAATGCTAAAAATAACATGGGGCGAATCTAGGTCATTTTTGTGGGTTCTCAAGAATCGATTCGATTTGTGAAAAATGAAAGAAATTAGTGAGAACCTTGTATGGCTTGGAAAAAAAATAGTGAGAATCTAACAAAAGAAACCCAGTGAAAAAAGTTTTTGGATCCGTCACTGCAAAATGGTCCATGAATTAGGTCGCTTTTACTACTTTAGTCTAAAAACTTTTTGTATTTTGGTTCTTGAGATTTCACTTTTGTTGCTATGTTCATCCAATTGTAGAGTAATTTTGATCTTGTAGAGTAATTTTGTAAAATGTTATTGTAGAGTAACTTTGATCTTGTAGGATAATTATCAAAATTACTCTACAAGTGTATTAAAATTACTCTGCAAGTTTATCAAATAACATACAATTTAAAATTACTCTACAAAATTACCTTAAAAGATCAAAATACAAGATCAAAATTACCCTACAAGAACATTTTACAAAATTACTCTACAAGATCAAAAAATTACTCTACAGGATCATTTGTAGAGTAATTTTGATTATTACTCTACGAGTAAATAATTACGAAAATGTCAGCGCGTTTTTTTGGCTTTTTCATGTCTTTCATACGTTTTGTATGATAAGACATTTTTGTACGTGAACTTAACTTTGTAAAATTAATGTCTCAAAACAAATTTACGATTAAAGGTATATACTCTTTTAAAACATCATAACTTCAATCCAAGTACTACATTAACTAGTATCGATAATGAGTCGATGAACAAATTTATTTTTTCCATCTTTGTTTGAATTTTAGATTTTCTCTTAAGTCTTAAATATGTCTTTTCAATCTTTGTTTGAATTTTAGATTTTATGTCGCTTTCAAAGGAAGCAACCAGGATCGAGTGGGTTATAATTTCATTCACATGACTCCAAGTTTGATCAAATGACATATACACCCCTAACTAATTTCTTTGAGCAACTTTGTCAAAAGATATATACACCCCTAAAATCTTTAAGGCTTAAATCACATTAAAAGCAAGCTAGTAATCACATTGTGCACGATGGGCACTCACTAACAACTTTTTAACCGTGTATTATTAGCTAACATATCCGTTTTATTTGCGTATGTAGGACATATTTGATAAAACGGTACTTGGTTTGCAATTCAAGGCACGAAGTTTATAGAAGGCAAGTATCACTAATCCATAACTCAATCATATTCTTATGCCGAGATTGTTATGTATCATGTTTTTAAGTGATGGTGATTTAAACGTATTGTATGTCTTTATAAACACAACACCGAATGTTTGTTCATGATGTATGGACCAACGACTAATCTAAGTGATGTTGTGCGCCATTCTCACTTTAGCAAAAGGCAAGAGCACGACTAATCTTGGCATGCGACAATACAACACAAAAAGGTATGGTCTACACTAGAGCTGGCAAAACGTGTTGTATTTTGTTAACGTTCACTATGTCTACCGTTAGTCGACACACAGCCTTTCCGCTGCGCCTGTAGCGAAGCGCGGGTACAATTACTAGTCAAAATTTAACTATCAAACTATTTGTTGGTGATTATGAACTTTTGTGGAAGTTATCCAATTTTGATGATTTTACTTCCAACACTTGAAAGTTTGATAAATACCACATTCAGCCCCAAGTTAAATTACTTTGGATTAAGTTAAAAGGGGTGTTATTACTTTTAGAAAAGAAAATTACATAAATAAAGAAATTTATGGTGTGATTCGGTTATGCACTATTACCAATATTGTAAAAATCACGACTAGGCGGCGACTAGTCGGCGATTAATCACTAGTCCGTCAGTAACTGAGTAATTTTTCGTTAATCGGTCAATTAATCGCTAGTCGGGCCTAGTCGGACCAAGTCGGACCTAGTCGGCCAGCCAAAATCGATGATTCCGGCCAGATTCCAGCAAAAAACCTGTATATTCCATCCATAACATCTAAAGGTCAGTTTCCAACCAAACCATGTGAATTCCAACAATTAATCTTGTATACTTATAAAATGAGTTGAGTAAGAGTTCAAACCTAGCTACTTAAAATATTTACTTATAAAAATGTGTATATGTATATATAAAAATGAAAATTACGTATAAAAAACCCAATCCGATTAACCCCGATTAATCCGGAGTAATCCCGAGTAGTCGTTAGTCCCCACTTCACCGGCCGACTAGAGTAGGTTGACTCACACTAGTAAATAAGGTTAATCGAATTATAAAAGATCTAATGACAAAGACCTATTTTTTATTACCATATTAAATTAGCCAACTTTCCAACATCATGTCTATGTGATGACCAATTAACTGAGTAAACTGAGTTTTGTGTAAACCTAGAATTTGAAGTTTGGAGGAAGTTACGTTTATAAACCTGATATCTTTTCTTTTAATTAGTTTTATTTCAAATTAATCAAAACCCCCAAATCTAGATTAGCAGTACTTAATTAGATAATTTAGCTAAACATTAACCACATATTCCCCGTGGATACGATACCCTACTTACGTTATCTACTTAGTTTAATTAGCTTTTTGCATGACCCTTACAACAGTCAGGCCACCCTGGCACAAACTAAGATCCGCCCCTACACGAAAATTTCAAGTTTAGGTTTACTTTTATCAGGTTATGGTTACAAGCATATCGCTCAACCCTTTTAATTAATATGTAATGGCTAATTCAATCAAATAAACCTGTGTACTTATTTAATTTAAAGTTTAAATTAACAAAATATTTAACTTCAAGTTTAACCCAGTAACAAGCTTATTTGGGGATGTGCATTCTTACCAAATAAGCAAAAACTGGATACATAAATGAATCATATACTAAGAGTTTTATCATTGGCATAAATACTTGCTTGATCTATAACTCATGTCTCAATTATTCAAATGCAAACTAAATTAGCACCGCGGCATATGAAGGGGCGGTGGTAGCATTCGGTCTTGATCTTGATTCCCATTTTTCACGATGAATACCGTATCCATCCCCCACGTACGATGTTTTTCAAGATGACAATGCAAATACCACACACCTGTTTAACATCATTAGCAGAAAGACAAGACATTATTATTGTTACGAAAAAAAAATAATAAAAATCAATGTGTTTGATACTTTGGTTAGCTGAAATAATTGCATTACACTACTACACAAATTAGTATCACCGACGACGAACTATATCCATGTGGATCAGTTTGTCAATGAAAGTTATTCATTTTGTAGTGTTATATAGAGTATATATCTTACCTGGGTTGGAAGCTCTGAACCTAATTGCGGCCCACCCATTTATCGGAACAAGAACAGTGTTCCTAAACGGCGGGTCAACTAGGTTATAGTTCATGGGATCCTTCTTTTCATCAAAGTTACCGAATCCCCATCCAACGACATAAAGGTTAAACCCATGTAAATGCATAGGATGATCAAGCCCTACAACCAAAGCGGTCCCTTGAAAAACAACCTCCACGATCGTATTATATTCTATCATCATAACATTTGTTGCCCTCTTAGGTGTTTGTAGAATAACTGGTATATTTCTACCGGTAAAGTTGTAATACAACGGTGGAACACGAGGAAAGTGCGTGCCATACACACCACTGATGTGATAATAGTATGCTTTAAGTATGTCAACTGAAGGATGTTCAAAGCTAATGTTGTTCATACTAGCTGAGAGTCGTGTACCATTTGGGCCCGCACACGAGTTGTTCTTACATGGGAATGTGTTTATGGAAATGGTTGAATATATACGTGTGTCATACGTGCTTATTGAGAATAAAAGCTGGTTTAAGCTCCTAAGGCTAGCAAGGAAGTCAAAAGACGCGGTGGAGTCATTGTAATGGGGTAGGGAAGGGAGTACTGGAGATGTGGTAGTTAAACCAGGACCACCACTGTTGCCGTATTGGAGTATTCCGGTTGTGGTGGTTTTATCAAAAGGAACACCACTGGCAGAAGAATATGCTCTGGCTGCCATGTAGTAGCGGGCCCCTGGTTGAACTTGGTTTGCTTCAAACATGCAATCAAGTGTTTGACCTGGGGCAATTACCACATATTCTTTAGTCAATTGCTTGGTGTAGCTACCATCGGCTCCCACAACGGTTAATGAATGATTTGCAATGGCGAAAAAGAGTATTTCATTCATCACTGCATTTACTATACGCAAAATATACCTTTTCCCGTATTCCACATTTAACTTGAATGTAGCTGTGAAAGTTTTAAGAAAGTTGACAATAATTACTACATGAAAGTTTCGGATTTTATATATGTAAAATTACTAAACTAACCTTGGCGTGAACATGGATAAAGGTCACCCGGTTGACCATTGATGGTGTAAGCATCAGAATCTCTAGGAGCACTACCAGATGCAAGAAATTCCTTCAATACTTCCATTAAATCTTTTTTCCACCATTCACCTAAACAAAATTCAACACAACTAAAGTTACAAACACAAATAGACCAAAAAAAAGTTTGGTTATGGATCAAAACGAGTCATTTTCATACGGGTCAAACGAGTTGGGTTGACCCATTAAGTATAGATAATGTAAATTGATTGTGTTAAACCATGTAAATGTACCGAGTATAATGGGCACTTCTTCATGAGGTTTGGGGAAAGGGTATTGTTCGCCAGGTTGAGGGTGCACCACAATCGCTCCATGGACCGTGGCTCGAGACCAGTCGCTATGAGCGTGCCACCAAAGTGTTCCCACCTCCATAGAAAATATGACCTTGTAGTTAAATGAGTCACCGGGTTGAATTGGACATTGTGTGATATATTCAGGGCCATCTGACCATGGATTTCTAGGTTGTTTTACTCCATGCCTGCGATTTAAACCATATCATTTTATGATGTTTACATACTCCAATGAATATCAAGACGTGTGATTCATAGATTGTATTCGAATTGACCATTTCTTATAAAAAAAATAGAAGATCATGGAAAAAATTAATTATGTTAACATTAAAATGACTAAACATTAATTTGAGTTAGAGCAATATAATAGTAAACTCCACATAAACTAATAAATAATAAATGATTCTTAACTTCAAACAATAAATAGTAAAAAATGTAATGCAATATTCATGTAATATACAAAATTTGATGTTGATCAGTTGATGTAATAATATTATCAACAAAGTATTCTTTAGATTTAGAATGGAATAGCAATTAACACTCCATCACGTTGCTAAAAAAATCAAATCCTTCAACTCATTTTTTTTGGAAAATCAACTCAAGTTTTTGTAATTAACTTTTTGTCTAAAAATACCATAAGGACTCACCTCTTTTAGTTTGATTTGATCACATAAAATGCATAATCTAGGTGAAATTGAGCAAAATAAAAGTTGGGTAATATGCCCACTTTACTTTTGAATAACATTTTTAACATCTTATATTTACTTGAACAAAAAGTAATAAATACTAATGTTAAAAAAAGAAATTTATTCTCATGATAAATTGATAATGTTACATTATTAGCTAAAAACTAAATGAAATCACTTAACATAAGCACAAAATAAAATGGTAATGCATCAAAAACCATGTTTGAAATATTATGAAACAAAAGAGTCGTCATACCAGTGAATGGTGATATTGTATTTCCCATTGTTATGCACCTTGACATAAATAGTATCTCCTTTGTGAACATACAAAGTCGGTCCTGGAAATTGCCCGTTAACTGTTAAAATGCGTTTCGTTTAAAGACGAGTGTACGATGCTTCCTTTACCTACATGATCAAAAACCCCGACCGATGGTAAGTTGGTAACAATGACATTTAAAGAAACGGACAATGAATGAAAACTGTTTTTACCGTTTCAAAAGAAATGTACTTGCAAAAAACTCATGTTGTCGAATTCGAAGAATTGTTTCGCAAAATACGAATTTCGCTAATGAGATAATGAATAACAATACAATCTTACTACAACCCATATTGAAAGATGAGAGGATGCCCCAACACCATTTCTCTAGTCGAAAGAATGTCTATTTATACACAGCTTGTGTAAGTTTCAGGTGATATAAATTAAAAAAGTGATGTGTATATGACAATATTCTTACTTTAATTTTTTTATTATATTTGACTTACTATGGTTGACAAAAAAACCTATTAAATGTAGAGGTGAAATGATTATATATATATATAATTATATTATATTATATTATTATATTATTTTATATATATTTTAAATATATTTTATATATATTGTTATTGAAGTACGATAAATAGTAATTTTAATTTTATAATAATATATAGGTTTTTATTATTTTTTATTTTTAGTAACATATTTTTAATTTTTTTTCCTTTTTTAAACCATATTGTTATTGAAGGATGATAAATAGAAATTTTAATTTTATAATAATATATAGCTTTTTATTATTTTTTACTTTTAATAACATATTTTTATTTTTTTTTCCTTTTTTAAAAGCATATATTTCGTATATAATTTTTTAATATTCTCTTTTTCTTTTTTAGAACATATATTATCGATAAATTTGATACTTCTTTAATAATTTACGTTTATAACTTTTTCTAAAAACTTAAGTATGTAGTTATGCTTGATTTTTTCCTGGACATTCCATTATAAGTTTTGTTAAAAACGAAAATGTACTTATAATTAAGTATTTATTTGGTATCATAAAGCAGTACGTCAACAAACTAAACCGTTCTAATGGTTTGATTTTCTAAACAACATGCTTTATTTTCAAATCACACTTGTTTTACATTATCATTTGCTTGGTTTCGCCGCAACGCGCGACTAAAAAAACTAGTATATATATATATAATTAGTCACGCTTCATGAATAGTGTATCTATGCATTGATTGGTTAAAAGAGGTGGTTATTAACTTTATTTTTTTTTCTCACCCTATAATATTTCGTTATAAGTTTTGTTAAAAATAAAGTTGTATTCAAAATAAAATATTTATTTTGTATCATAAAACGGTAGGATGATAAACTAAACCATTCTAATGGTTTGGCTTTCTAAACAACATGTTTTATATTCAAAACACGCATCTGTTACATTATCATTTGCTCGGTTTCGCCACAATATGCGACGTAAAAAAAACTAGTGCATATGGAAAGAAAGAGGCGATAAATAGTGTTTTTCATTTTTCTTAATATTGTTTTTTTTATTTTTTATTTTTTATTTTAATATTATTCTTTTCTAAGTTTTATAATTTTGTTGGTTTGTTACTTCAATCGATTTAAATATATATATATTTTCAACTTTTAAGATATATATATGGTTAGGATTTAGGTAAAACGGTGAAAAGTGTGAGAACGGTAAGAACGATTATGGATCGTCAGATTAAAACAATTCAAGGCTAAGATTGAACAGTGGCCAACCAGCCATAGAATCAACACAATGTAACCAGTAGAAGCATAATTCTCACAAGAACAGTGAAAGAAATTCAAGTAATTAAAAAACCCATCATTATTTGCCTATTTTCACCAAACTCAGTCGGCACCGAAAATTAAAACCAAAAAATCAATCAGATCTTTGCCTATTTTCACCAAAATCAACCCCTTCAAAACTCACATACTATTGTGGCTGATGCGGCGACGGAGGGGTAGTTGTGGGTGGCGGAGGCAACACCGGGGCCACCGGCACCACCGGGATGAACCGAAGACCACCGGCACCACCAGGCATCACCCACCTCTGCATCCTCTCTCTCTACTGTCCAAGTTAAAGGTGGAAGGAACCTATGTTTTTTAGGGTTTTGTATTTCCTAAAATAATGTATACACCAAAAGACCGCACCTTCCAAATGGTGTCGGATGAGACAGAGAGTGCGAGTGATGGAGGTGGTGGTGAAGAAAAAACTTCGCTATCACCGTTAACCCCACCGCTGCCGGAACCGTCACCCCACTGATGTGTGCAAAATGCAACATATAAATTACATCAAATGTGGCATGAAACTAACCATTTTTTAGTACTCAGGGGCTGTTTGGCTAAGCTTATTTTAGTGACTTATTTACTTATTTACTTTTTGAAAAGTTAAAAGGTGTTTGGGTTAGCTTATTATGTGAGAGGAATAACTAAATAAGTCATTCCATTATGACTTATTTGCTTTTCAAATAAGCAAATAAGTCATTCCAATAAGCTTAGCCAAACAGCCCCTAATGTTGGAAAAAGTATGTTTTTGTCTTCATTTTGTATTTTCAGGATTAAATGAGTTCAAATAAACAAAAGAAGCAAAAAGGCAGCTAAACCTAACATAAATACAAGAAAAGGAACAAACGTGGCATGCCCGACCCCCCGACAGCATCTTCCCAAGCAAAAACAAGAGAACAGAAGGCTGAACACGCCCCGTGCTCAGTGAGCACGGGGGCGTGCCCAAGTGTCTGCAGAAAAGACAAAGTTGTAGAAGCTTCTATCAACCACCACGGGGGCATGCCCACCGGACACGGGGCCGTGGTCAACTCTAAGATTCGCAGAATCTGGGGAAATCTTGATAGTACAGATACGCTTCTGCACACGGGGTCGTGCCCAGCGGACACGGGGGCGTGGTCAACTAATGCAGATAAACTGCAATTAATGAAGAAAGAGAAGGAGGATGGACATGGGGCCGTGCCCAAGCGTCTGTTCAAGCTATAAATAGGGGTGCTTGGCTCATTTGCAAACCATCCCTCGGCAAACCACCTCTCTCACACTTCACCCACCACCCACCACCATCACAACACCATCATCCACCACCATCATCCATCATCCATCATAGAGTGTGTGAGTAGTCTCGGGATCCAAGATTGATCGTAAGAGTTTTTGACAATCAAAGGCCATGTTTGCCTAAGTCTCTTACATCACTTGGTGAAGACAAGTGTCTAGTGTAATACTTTTTATTTTTAATCTTTTCGTACTTTTTATTTGGTTATGTATTAATGACTTTAATAACTAGTTTCTTATGTTGAAGGTGATTCTTCCTTATCGTTTGTCCGTGGTGTCTTGGCATTATTTTACTGTCTATATAAAATAAAAGATTTTCACCATTCATATCTCCACGGTCTATATGGAGATATGTTGGCTACCTGATCGGGGGTTAAGGGAACGGTTTGGTAAGAGTCTTGCCTTGTTCAGTGTATAGATCCTGCAAGGACCTGGGTCAAATTTAGTAGGACCTCCTTCAATACCCACCGGTATTGGATGGCGGGGGTCCAAACTCTTTGATCCCCTCATATGTAAGCTACTATTGAAACTTTAACCCGTCTACTTAGGACTGTATCCCTGCTGACTCAGACTACTTAGCCGAGGGTAACGTCACATTCAAAAGAGGGGCCTACCACATTATGCATTAATAACTTAATTAATTATCTTTCAATAATCCGACCCTTTAGGATTGTATCCTTGCTGACTCAAACTACTGGGTTGAGGGTAACGTCACCTTCAAAAGAGGGGCCTACTACAATAACTAAGATAATCTCTTAAAAAGTGCAAAAGTGCGGAAATAATCAAAGGTTACACTAAACACGAGTCGGATCCAAGTGATTCATCTTGTCTATCTGTTTTTTATTTTATTTTTATTTTCAGCATTTTAGCTAGTTTTTATTTTTCTAGTTTAAAACCTTTTTCTAAACTTTTGAATTGATTAGACGTTGAGGATAAACCGGTATTAAAAGCTCTTGTGTCCTTGGACGACCTCGGTATCTTACCAACACTATACTACGCTTGCGATAGGTGCACTTGCCCATATGTGTGTTTGGTGTTAGTATAATATCGTGTTTTATAAATTTAAAACTTGGCTAACGTGTAAAAATGGCTTAAAATATACTTAAATATATATCAAACCACACGCGCATCAAGTTTTTGGCTCCGCTGCCGGGGACACAAGGATTTTAAGAAAGCTTAAAAGCGACTGCCTAATCAGTTTTCAAAACCTTTTTTAAAATGCGCGCATTTTTTTTAGTTAGATTTGCATTTACAGTAACCTGAACACGGGGCCGTGCTCACTGAACACGCCCCGTGCTCAACGAAATCAGTAACTTTAATTAAAACGCCCAGATACAGATCCTGAACACGGGGCTGTGTCCACTGAACACGGGGCCGTGTCCAGCCTCTGTTTCCGTTTTTATTTTTGTTTTCTGGTCTCGAGACTTTGTTGTGGTCTGCTGAATGATTCTTATGGATCGATACTCAGGAGGTTACAACTACACCTATGAGGAGGATGATTATAGGGAAAATTATTGCACTAATTGTGGTGACCCGCACTCGGTTCAATATTGTGACTTATATCAATCATCCACTTCATACACCTACTATGAGGAGCCCAGATACGAGCCATCAACTTCATATACATCCTATAAAGACCAAAGGTATGAACCTTCTCCCTCATACTCATATTTTGATGAACCAAGGTATGCGCCTTCATACTCATACTTTGAGGAGCCAAGATATGAGCCACCACCTTCATATGCTTATTATAAGGAACCGTGGCATGAACAACCCATCTCATATGAGTATTATGAAGAACAAAATTACGACCCTTATCCATCATATACTTACAATGAAGACCAATGGTGTGAACCATCTACTTCATATGGGTGTTATGAGGAAAAAAGGATCGAACATCCGGATTCAAGCTTTAAAAATCCCGATCCTTACTCTATCGCCGACGTAACCGATAGGATATTAGAACACCTTAAAACTATCGAACGCTATATAAAAGAATCTCGCGCAAGGGAAGAGGAGTCCCGTGCAAGAGAAGAATTAAATAAAAAAGAGATAGTTGAAAGTGTAAAAATGGAAGAACAAATAAGTGAAAAACTAACACATGAGTTAAACAACGAAAAAGGTGAGTCCGTTAACGTTAAAATTCAAGAAGAGTCTAATTTTAAAGAAATTAATCTCTTGTCACCTTCTTTTGAAAAACATTGTTTAGTTCCCACCCATGCTAAGTTTTTAAAAGAGTTAAACACTAACACTAAAATTGACGAAACGGAAAGCATTAAGTTAACTAATGATCAAACCTCGCTAATAAAAGAAGATCCATTTGAAATAAACATTACACCGGTTCCATGTTTTTTTTTCAAAATTCCTTTATTAGTAATGTCACAATTGATAAAGATCTTTGTGTTAACATAATGCCCAACTACATTTTCGAAAAATAAAATATTAGTGATTTTTCTCCACTTCAAATACCCATTTTTTTATCCAATCGGAAATTAATAAAGTCACTCGGTGTAGTTGAGGATGTCTTGGTTCAAACAAATCAAATGGTAATCCCAACCGACTTTGTTATCCTCGATGATGCTCCTCTAGTATTGGGACGACCCTTTGTAAAAACCCACGAAGCTTTGAAAAACCGGAAGTACAATAATCTATCTATTCAATTAGGGGCATTTAAAAAGAGTGTCGATCTTGAGCGGTCAATGAAATATCCATTCGGCAATAATGACCCCCTAATTGAAGATGAAGATGAACCACCCGATACAAGTGAAAAGATTGACCACTTTGTTAAAGAAGAGGTCGCCATAGAACAAACTTTTAAAGTTCTTGATCAAAATGAGCAACCAAATAAGGAGTCTCCTAAAGACCCACCTCTTGAGCTCAAAGAACTTCTGAAAGGTTTGGAATATGCCTTTCTAGACTAAGATGGTAAATCACCTGTAATTATTTCGTCTAAATTAAGTAGTTTGGAAAAAGAAAAATTAATTAAACTTTTGAAAAAAATACAAAAATGCGATCGCTTGGAAGCTTGTAGATATTAAAGGCATAAGTCCTTCCATGTGCACGCACAAAATTTTAATGAACGATGACTATAAAACAGTAATACAACCACAACGTCGAGTAAATCCAAATGCTCAAGAAGTGGTTAAAAACGAAGTCGTCAAATTACTTGACGCTGGACTTATTTATCCTATCTCCGATAGCCCTTGGGTAAGTCCCGTACAAGTAGTTCCAAAGAAAGGAGGTATGACGGTAATAACTAACGAAAAGAATGAATTAATACCAACGAGAACCGTCACAGGATGGAGGGTATATATAGATTATAGACGATTAAATGAAGCAACGAGGAAAGATCACTTTCCTTTGCCCTTCATTGATCAAATGTTAGAAAGATTATCCGGTCATAAATTTTACTGTTTCTTGGATGGTTTTTCAGGTTACTTTCAAATCCCGATAGCACCCGAAGACCAAGAAAAGACAACCTTCACATGTTCCTGCTTATCGACGCATGCCATTTGGTCTATGTAATGCCCCCGCAATCTTTCAACGTTGCATGGTAGCCATCTTCTATGACATGATAGAAAAGACAATGGAAGTCTTCATGGACGACTTTTCTATCTTTGGGGATTCATACGACCAATGCCTCGATAACCTTGAACGAATGCTATCCCGATGCAGATCCTAAACACGGGGCCTAATCAGTTTTCAAAACCTTTTTTAAAACGCGCGCATTTTTTTAGTTAGATTTGCATTTACAGTAACCTGAACACGGGGCCGTGCTCACTGAACACGCCCCGTGCTCAACGAAATCAGTAACTTTAATTAAAACGCCCAGATACAGATCCTGAACACGGGGCCGTGTCCACTGAACACGGGGCCGTGTCCAGCCTCTATTTCCATTTTTATTTTTGTTTTCTGGTCTCGAGACTTTGTTGTGGTCTGCTTAGTGATTCTTATGGATCGATACTCAGGAGGTTACAACTACACCTATGAGGAGGATGATTATAGGGAAAATTATTGCACTAATTGTGGTGACCCGCACTCGGTTCAATATTGTGACTTATATCAACCATCCACTTCATACACCTACTATGAGGAGCCCAGGTACGAGCCATCAACTTCATATACATCCTATGAAGACCAAAGGTATGAACCTTCTCCCTCATACTCATATTTTTATGAACCAAGGTATGAGCCTTCATACTCATACTTTGAGGAGCCAAGATATGAGCCACCACCTTCATATGCTTATTATGAGGAACCGTGGCGTGAACAACCCACCTCATATGAGTATTATGAAGAACAAAATTACGACCCTTATCCATCATATACTTACAATGAAGACCAATGGTGTGAACCATTTACAAAAATGCCACCGCATCAATCTCAGCCACAAATCACTAAGATCTTGTGGCTGAGAATTGTTCTCACCGTTCTCACACTTTGAGGTGTTCTCTCCTGATCTTGTTCCTAGATATATATATAGGAATAGGATCAGGAGAAAACGCCCAAAAGTGTGAGAACAGTGAGAACGCATCCTGACCCAACAAGTGTCACGCGATATAGAGAAGGGCGGAGGGGCTTTTTTGTCATTTTATCTTCCGCTTTTCCAATTCCGTTTTCCCAATATTTATTTATTTTTGGGGTTTAAGATTTTTGGCGTTAACCAAATTCAATATTTATGTGGCGTTTTAATGGTTTCATTGTATTAACATTTTGGCGTTTATGGCGTTTATGGAATTTATGGCGTTTATGGCGTTTTTTCAAATCTCTCTTAGTGGCGTTTTTCAAGGCATTTTAGAGAATATGGCCCATCATTCTATTATTTTTATATACATTTTGGCGTTTGTGGTATGTTGGCGTTTTACAATTCTAAAATTATATTACAACCACAAGGAAAAAAAATAGAAGCGAAAAATATAAATTAAAAATCCTAATCGGATCTCTCTTCACAATCATCACTGTCATCAGTCTCTCTCTTCTTTAATACTACAAGAACAGTCACCAAATATATGGCGTTTTATGTAAAACTTAACAAACCCATCGGTTTGATTATTTTGCCTGCTCGTCTGTTGAATTGGCTTTTTGTGGATGTTTGGGTACATAGATGTATGACGTGTGTGTGGGTTTTTTTGTTTTGTTCTTCAACTTGATCTTCACATTTATAATCATCCCATTCTTCAGTGTCATTGATCTCTTCTCCTCATCCAAGCCTTCTTCAAGAACAAAGAACACAAAATGACATACGACAGTCATCAATATATTTTTCTTGAATATTTGTCCATCTCATGCAGCAAAATCTTACTGAGTTACTCCCCTCAGCTAACAATCCATTCAGTGAAACTTCACGGAGAATGTTACAACTTGTATTTTAGTACCTCTCTTTGTATTTGATGTAACCAATATGAACATTATGTGATTATGTGATACGTTGATTGTTATGGAATGTTATGTATTGAATGAGTTATATGATATGAAACTATAATGTGAATATGTATCCTCGGTCGCACAACACGAACCTAGTCGCACAATAGGTGGCCGATTACACAAACTTGTTTGGGCCGTACACTTCGTCTCTTGTCACACACCACTCTCGGCCCACACTCCTTGCACTCGAGATCAAAGGGCAGCCCAAGGAAGGGTTCGGCCCACTCCTTTAATATGCATACAAGCACCCATGTATGGGGTTTGTTTCTCATTACTTGCAAAATACACAACACACACAAAATCCTAGCTCTCTCTTCTCTCCTCTCTCTGGTTCGACGGCTGTCCCATCATTCGAAGCTCTCCCACCTCGATCAACCTAGTCCTTCGACTTTCCGGTTAGTGTTACATCTTTATTAGTTACTGTGATTTTGATTGCTATGATTTGATATGTAAACTAGGGTTCATGCTAGCTGTTATGTCATTGGAAATAGGTGCTAATATACGAATACGATGAAATTGTTCTTGTTAATGGATGTTATAATGATCCTGATTGAATGTGTGGTCGATTGGTTCGATTGGCACGAAGAATGGCATGATGATATGCAAGCGTGTTTGATCTAAATAGCACAATGATCATATTATTAGTTGCATGGTGAAATAGGATTTTGGTGTTAATCATTCTATTTGACCTGATTTTGGTGATGATGAGTTGTTGTTAAGGATTAGATGTTAATTAGGGTTCAGGGGAATTAATTGGTGAATCCTTGAATTGATCGAATTAAAGGAAAATAGGAAACTGTTCAAATTGATTGTAACTGATTTGCAAGAATTATGGAAACACATAAACTGATCGCATAAGGGCAATCGCACAAGATCTGATCGCACAAGCCAGTCGCACAAGCCCCTAATCGCACAAGCTAGGATTCCCTAAAAGTACAACTGTTCAAAGCACACTGTACAACCCTTTATTACATGATCGCACAACAGGTCGTGGATCGCACAAGATAGTGCTGATTGCACAACATGTTGGGACACACACAAGAGATTAGTTGTTTAATGTTTGGGCCGCACATGTATTGGGCTACATGTCGTAGTGGGCTGGGTAAGAGACGGATCGCACAACCCTTTGCGATCGCACAAGGCTGTGCTGATCGCACAACAGGTTGGGCAAATTATTGATTGGGCTTTATTTACCGAATCGCACAAGATGATTGGGCTCGCACAAGCTCACCAGCCCAATCACTTCAATCGCACAATTTGAGTTTTATTTGTGAACTTGCATGCTACTGTTTAATACGCTAAGTGTTGATCAACCAGTTACTATGATGATGCATGTATGCCATGATCGTTATGTGTACGTAACTTGCTACTTTATGTGTAAACATACGTGTATTACCTGAACCTAGACCTGACTCGTATGGTAACCATGTTAGGACGTCGTTGACCTAATTAGCTCAAGTGACCTTTCTGTTTATCTGCCGAGCTAACCTAAGGTGAGTTCACACTTTCTACAAGGCATGGGATTCCCGGTGGTTTGGGAATGGGTTAACGTTTAATAAGGAAACCTACCTATGTCTCTTTGGGTAGAATACGTACTCCCACCCTCTTTGTTGAAGGGTGACAACATTGAAACCTACGTGTTCTTCTTGACACGTACTCCCATCCTCTTAACTGAAGGGTGACAACATTGACACTAGACAAAACTCTATCATTAAGTCCCTCATTTTTATATCGACTTAATCGCCGGGCCAATGACGAATGGGTCATTAGTTAAATAGCGCTATTAGGTTTGACAAGCCACACACCGTGCCGCAAAGGACGGGAGTGGACTAATGGATCTGGGCACTTAGTCAATGATGATAGACATTGACGCAGGGCACATAAACATAACTACAGTCAGTAGTCGATATGGTAACGGGTCTAGTGGTTAACATGGGGAAGCCCCCACTGATTATGGTTTGGGAAACAAGGAACTGGTTAAACTCGTGGTTTTTCGAAACAACTTATGGTTTTTGGAACAACACTAAAATGGACAACCAACGGTGAACTCGCTCAACTTTGTTGTTGATTCGTTATTATATGCCTTGCAGGTCGTTAGGTGCTTAGATGGAGCTTGCACAGGTGGAAGAGGTCGTTGTGGGACATGGGCTGTTGAGTTCCATGTTAAACTTATGAACTTTCATACTTTATTATGGTTTTGAACTTATTACTTCCGATGATAACTTAAACTTTGTTGAATTGTTTTGACACCAATTATATTGTTTGGTTTGGACTTTTATTTATTTAATTACATTGTTCAATATGATTGGTGGCTGGATCCTGGTCAGTCATGCTCCCTGCGATGATACTCCACTTGTGAAATTTGGGGGTGTGACAGAGAACAATACTGAATATCCAAGAAAGCATATTAGCCATCTTTGAATTTTTTTTTTAATTTTTGGCGTTTTACAGTGAGTGGTATTTAGTAGTATTGGCGTTTGTTTTTTTCGTTTGATCAAATGGAAGTTGCTGATACGTATCATTTTATAAGGATGTCTTTTTGGCGCGTAAGTTAGGCGGTGCATTATTATAATAAAGTATTCGTCGTTTCAGTTACTGTTTTGTAATTATTATTTTTGTTAAGCTTTTATCTTTGAAGTCCGTAACACGTCCCATCTTTCAAGTTTGGCGTTTTAGATTCTAATATAATAAATTTTTCGTCTCTTCAGTTTTACTGTTTTTAGTTACATTTTCCAGTTTGGTTTTTATTTATTTTTATTTATTTTGGTTTTTTTAAAATACTTGTCCAAAGTAATTTTATTATGGTTTGGTAGTTTTGGGGGCCTTTTATGGCATGTTGGCGTTTTGACAAGCATTTGGCTGTGTGGCGTTTTTATTACATATGGCGTTGTTATTATATAACAATCAACTGAAAAAGAAAATTAAAAAATATATATATATAAACAATTGATCTACCAAATCTTCACTGTCACCAGTCTCTTTCTTCTTTTGAAGCATCTTCACTGGCTGTTTCGACTTTCGTATGATTTTTTTTTATTTTTGTTTTTTGAAGTAGTTTTTTTGTCGCTGTGTGGAAGCACAAAGTCTAAATATAGCGTTTGGGTTGTTGTGTGTTTTAATGGAACGTCTGAGATGCTGTATATATAAGATGTTTTTTGGCGGTTTTTTAGGCGAGATTTTATTATAATTAAGCTTTGCGCTTTATATCTAATGGCGTTTTTAGTTAGAATATTGTGTGATATTTGTTTGGCGTTTTATTTCATGAGATGGCGTTTTGTGTGAAGATTTCAAAAGACTTTTTTACCTTTAATGAAGCGCGTCCACGTAATAAAGTTGATGTTATTTACGAAAACGCCACCCCGCCAATTTAGTCCATAGATTGTTTTGATCGGACGATTCATAAGCGTTCTCACCGTTCTCACACTTTCCACTGTTTTCTCTAAATCCTGACCCTATATATATATATAAATAGGGCCAGGATCGTTTCAGAACCATAAATATTTACAGAACTCGCAGAACTCCTAATAAACAATCTTTTTATTTATATATTTTTATGTTTAGGATAATTTTATCATTTATTATGTGTCTTTTTACGATTACATACATGTTAAGAGTAGTTTTATCATTTTTTATATGTAATTTTATAATTACACATATGTAAACTAGTTTTTTTACATATATGTAATAAGTTATGGCACATATATATAATTTTGACAATTAAACATATGTAAACTACTTTTAACATGTATGTAATCAAAGAAATATATATAATAGATGATAAAAGGATCCTAAATACAAAAACTTATATATAAAATGATTGTTTATTAGGAGTTTTGAAAGTTTTGTAGTTATTTAGATTTCTAAAATGAACTCAACCCTATATATATATAGGGTAAAGTTCATTTGAGAATCACCTTTATTGTGAGAATCATGAGAACCAATGTGAACACACAAAAAAAAAACCCTAAAAAAACCTAACCCCCCCCCCCCAAAAAAAAAAAAAAAACCTAAACCCCCCACCCCCACTAATTTTTTTTTATAACGAAATATAGCGATTTTAATTTAAAAAAAAATTTGTGTGTGTTTTTAGCTATTTTTAGGTATTTTTTTTTGTTGTGTTCACATTGGTTCTCGCGGTTCTCGCAATAAATGGTGGTTCCTAACGGATCATTCTCCTATATATATTTATATGGAGGCCAGTTAACGTACATTACGGCTTAACGTACGACCAGTACGCGACCAAATTACGCACGTTATAAACCTCAAAAAACCTAATTACGCATGTTGGAAACATAAATCACGCACGTTAATTACGCATGCCCTAACTCCCAATTCAAAAATCGCATCCCCTGTTCTACGATCTGAAACCACTGTTACTGCCCTCTGACTCCAATCGAATCAAAGCTTGGTCATGTTCCTGCATCCTCTGTTCTACGATTAGATTTCGAGGGTCGACATTTTGATGAAACTTTTCAAAATCAACGATAACTTTGAACCCAATTCGATGAAATTGACTGAACAATGGCGAATTTGAAGTGAAACGAAAAGAAATTGAAACGAATTGGACGAAATTGATCAAACCCAGGCTACTTGAAAAATAACAATAATCACGCATGTTTTCGTACGCGATGTACGTTTGGCCGTAATGTATTTTACACTTTATATATATATATATATATAGGGTTAGGTTAACGTACAAATGCCCTTATCGTACAATACGTACGCGCTAATCTCAGCCGTCAGATCATCATCCCATGTTAAAATCGCAAGTTGTTTTTTTTTTTTTTTTGACAATTTCACATGTTATTTTTTTAACATGCGATTTCATCAAAATTAATACATGCGAAATTGTTACAAAAAACCCAACATGCGATTTCATCAATGCTATTTTATAACATGCGATTTCCCTATATCGTACGTAATGTACGTTAAGGGATATTGTATTTTACACTTTCCCTATATATATATATATATATATATATATATATATATATATATAGGGTTAGGTTAACGTACAAATGCCCTTATCTTACATTACGTACGCTACAATCTCAGCCGTCAGATCATCTTCCCGCATTGAAAATCGCATGTTGTTTTTTTGTAACAATTTCGCATGTTGGTTTTTTAACATGCGATTTCATCAAAATTATCACATGCAAAATTGTTACAAAAAAACAACATGCCATTTCATCAAAAATTATCACATGCGAAATTGTTACAAAAAAAACAACATGCGATTTCAATGTGGGAAGATGATTTGACGGCTGAGATTGTAGCGTACTTAATGTACGATAAGGAATATTGTACAGTACACTTTCTCTCTCTCTCTCTCTCTCTCTCTCTCTATATATATATATATATATATATATATATATTCATTGGATCAAGATTAAGGAAAAACTCCCCCGAGTTGTAAGAACTTAGAGAACTCGGCCTTCATGTGTGAGTTTTGCCTCCATTTTTCCACACTCCTAAATTAAAATGTTTAAAAGGATTGCCGTAAAAAAATTTAAAAGTGATGTTTTTCGGCCCCTTACAAGTTACAATAGTTGTAAAAAGCTGATGACATAAGCATTTCCTCATGTTTTATGGCATTTCGTAAATGAAAAAAAAAACTAAAAACAAGTTTTTTTAAAGTTATTTTTTATAAGATTTTTAGTAATTTTTTTTAAAAAGACTTTTGTAAGACCGAGTTCTTTCTTTAATCTTTGATTTTACCCCAACCCTATTTTCATAATAAACCAGTAAATATTAATAAATGCAATCAAATGGTTGGGTTGGGCCGGCTTCCTCTCTGTCCCAGCCCAGTTGGTCCCAAGTGGTTGGGTTGGGCCGGCTTCCTCCTTGTGAGGTCGCCGGTTCGACTCCCGGCTGTGGCACTTTGGGGGGGACGTCCCTATGATGGATCGCTCCTACCGAGGCATGGTTCGATCCGGAGGGCAACCCGGTTTTCACCCAGCTGTTACCCCAGCGGCTTTACCCGTGTGGGGGCAGTATGGTTTCCGGGCGAAGGTCAGCTCCCGTACGCGGCCGGGGCCCGATAGAACATCGCGTCCGCAACACGGACTGACGGGAGATTGTCTTTGACAAGAACCTAGTGACCTATAGGTCATGTACATAGAAAGTCACCTTAAAAAAAAAAAATTGAAATCAAATGGTTTTTACTACATCTCTCTCTCTCTCCTGTATACAATCGACGGCAGTTATCGACTCCAATGGCTGCGTGTTTCGTCTCCTTGTGCGATTTCACTTCACCAAAAACCCTAATTAAGGTCCTTTCAACTTTCTCCTAAATGTTTTCATATTCGCATGAAATCTCTCAGTAGAATTATATACTTTTGTTGGTAGTTTGTTTGAATGTTAAGTTTCTGTACATGTGTTCATTCATGAGAAATATCAATTTGCCATCAGTTAATTATAGTTTGATTGAGATGAACAACATATTCTAATGTGAAATTTGAGGTTACTTTCTGCTATCTATTGATTATTATTATAATTTATTATTATTATTATTATTATTCTTGTTCTGTATGTTTTAATTTTTCAAGAAAACAGCTTGTTTGTTTGGATTTAGGGGTTGTTTGGAAACATCTGAATGGTTAAGTGCTGAACCAGTAAGAGTAAGAGTAAGAGGTCTGAACCATTAAGTGCTGAACCAGTAAGAGGTCTAAACCATTAAGAGCCTGTATAATGCTTAACCGTTCAGAGGCAAATGTCTGACCAATTCAGATTAGAGGTCTTAACCATTCAGACTCTGTATAAATCTTATTCATTGGCAAATGTCTGAACCATTCAGACATCTGCTCGTGGAACAAACAGTCTGAACCATTAAGTGCTGAACCAGTAAGAGGTCTGAACTATTAAGAGCCTCATTAAGAGGTAAACAAACAGCCCCTTAACTATTTAAGGTAGCCATTGATGGCTGCAATACTGCATATTTGGTTAGAATTTTTTTTTTTAATTTTTTTTTTATTTTTGGCTGAGTTCATAAGAGATTGATCTGTTTTTTCACTTTGTGGTTGCATCTTAATTTTTTTTTATTTAAAGGAGGTATTTTTTGTTGGATTTATGTAATACAAAGGCTACATTTTGCTTATTGAATCTTTGTTTATTCAATATGTAATTATCGCTAATATAGGCGGTAAGTGACTAGGACTCAAAACCGAAAACAAAAATGACCCGCACACAACACACCTAGTTACTAGTTATTGTTTGTCTTCAAGAACTCGCACAAGGAAATAGAGACGTAGATAATTATATTCGGATCTTGAAAGCCCGTCTGTTCTTCTTCAAATTTGTCTTGTAAACTGGTTTACAACTGCCTTTGCTTTTCGGTAAACCTCCTTCTTCATAACGAGTATGTGAAGCAAACTTGCAGGCTTTTCGTTACCAGCAGAGCGGGCTGGATGACGACAGTCTTTGCTGAACTGAACGCTTCTGAGTTCTATTAACAAGAAAAGAGTTGTTCCTCTTTACAATCTCATAATTGTTTTTCTCAATTAAAAACCGAAGATCCACATTGAAAACTCGACTCGATGGTGCTAATCCGAACCCGAACCACAACACCATAGTTGTTAATAGCGAATAGCGACAAATAGCGACCGCTATTTTATAAATAGCGATACACTAGAAAAAGAATTTTGAAATTTTTTATATGTATATTATATCAAAATACCTTGGTATATATGCTATTTTGCATGTATATTTAACAAAAAACCTATAAATCCAGCTATTTTATAGCTATATCTAATTGCTATTTACATAAAAAAAACTAACTGTCGCTATTCACGCTATTGGTCGCTATGACCCAAATAGCGACACTTGGTTGCCTCGCTACATAGCGCGGTATAGCGGTCGCTATGGCCGCTATTGACAACTATGCACAACACAACTTCTTGCTGGACCGTGAACTATAACCAGCACCGCGTCTCGTTGTTCCTATCTCGATCTTTCTGTATCTTTCCTCTCACACAAACATCTCATGTGTGTCCTTTCTTGTTGCCCCAAGATATTGACTGCTACATTTGGCGAGGCTTTGAACCGCATAAACGCCACCGTCTTCTTCCTTTGGTTAGCAAACCCGTCAAAATATCCCCAATTTTTTTAGAAAACATGTCTCAAATTTATAAAAGGCTCAGAATCAGAATTACTCATTTACTTGTTCAACATGTTTATATATTCATAAAAATAATCTAGTTGTAGGAAATAGGATTGTTCTTTTATGTTTGGATTTTGAACTTTTTTTTTGTTCACAGGATATAGATGCACAAAAAACAGACAGTTGCAGGCTGCATTTGAGATCATCAACCTTCTTAAATGGTACGTCTTCTTCACATAAATATGTTCATGGAAATATGTTATATTTGTGTTCTCCCTCTATATACATTTGTGTGTACATATGGGTATACTAAGTTACTAACCCTGTGTAGAATATACATAGACATTTGAAATGTATATCTATGTAAATGCCATTCAATATAAAACCAATTTTTAAGTGTAGAACCGCATAAACAAATTTATATACTGTTTTAACTGTGATACATAAAGCTGTTATGTAACCGCATAACTGCATCTCTGTCTTTTTCCTACTGTATCTTCTCTGCTTAAATTTGTTCTTACTTAAATGCACCCCGATGTATGGATGCATACATATAGAAAAAAGTATGTATTTGTATCTATATATACTAGTGCAAACCATATGTTAGTGCACGTAGGAAAAAATGAGTATTAATTGTTATGAATCAAAAAGGCAACAACGACCCGATCCTATACCGGTCTTTTACCGAAATCACTAATCACGACGTTATATTAATATTTTTGGAGTAAAGTACAGGAATGGCCCCGGTGGTTAACCAAAATTTTGGATTTCGTCCCTAGCTTTCCAAAAGTACACGGATGGCCCCTGTGGTTTATACTTTGTAACGCATTTAGTCTCTAACTTTTGCCAAAAGTACATAGATTGTCCCTTGTGGTTTATACTTTGTAACGCATTTAGTCTCTAACTTTTGCCAAAAGTACACAGATGGTCCCTGTGGTTAGCACTTTGTAACGCATTTAATCATTGACTAAATTGACTAAATGCGTTACAAAGTGCAAACCACAAGGACCATCTGTGTACTTGAGTCCCTAGCTTTCCGAAAGTACACGGATGATCCCTGTGGTTTATACCTTGTAACGTATTTAGTCCCTAACTTTTGCCAGAAGTACACGGATGGTCTTTGTGGTTTGCACTTTGTAACGGCATTTAGTCACTAAAAGTTGAGGACTAGATGCGTTATAAAGTGCAAACCACAAGGACCATCCGTGTACCTTTGACAAATGCGCTACACAGTGTAAATTATAGGGACTATCCATGTATTTTTGGAAAGCTAGGGACTAAATCCAAAATTTTGGTTAACCACATGGACCATTTGTGTATTTTACTCTTTTTGTTGTTGTATATTCAGTATGAACAAAGTGTTTTTCATTTGCTATCTTTGTCATGCTTACAATTATAATTGTAAATTTGAAGGAATATGTTTTACGGCGCCCAACTCACGAGAACAAGAACTTCTTTCGTTGAAGCTGCATCGTAATCCTGTTGCGGTTGTTATTCTTGATTATAGAGTATTTTGTACCCCCAGAATGATATCTGGATTCTGGATTGGACCAGATGTTGAGGATGGTTCAGGTTTTGTTGAAGCTATTGTATATCAAATGTTTGATGCTTGATTCTCTTTAAAGCTGTTTGTATCCATATCAGTTCAAATAGAAATTATACTATTAAGCTAATTAATCAATGTTATTTATTAGTAAAATAGTTGGATGAAATCAAGCGGTTTTTGGTTTCTATGTTCATGTCTAAGCGAAGCGAGTAGTTTGTGCAACTTTGCAAGGAGTCGGTTTTGTGACAAGTTTGGTAATCTCAAATTTATACTCGGTTATAAAACCATATCCAAGAACTGGTTTCATGCGCTTCGTGTTTCCACGAGTAGTGGAGATCCTGTTAAATGGTTGTAAACGAGTGGTGTTCATGGATTGAACTGGACATGAACCTAAAAATTTAACACGGCATGTTTGACCAGGCAAATATTTTTTTCTATTTTATTGCGTATTAATACTCCTAACATTTGAGTTTGTAACCAAAATACACACGTATATAAAACAAAACAATACATATAAACTATAAAATTTAGTGCTAATTTTTCTTTTTTTACATTTTTGCAATTGTTGCATATAACAAAAGAGTTTCTAAATACGTCCAGAAAATAGAGTATTGTTTAATAATCTGGGATATCGACTCAGAGAACTTTTATGAAAGTAAGCCATCTTTTCTTAGAATTTTCTGCAAAAGTTTACTACTTTAAAGGGTAAACTATGATGTAATATTTCTTTTAATAATTCTTTATTTAGTTATGTTGTAATATTTATTTTAATAATTCTATTTAATGTAGGGGTGTGCATGGGTTGGTGGTTCAGTTTTTACTATGGGTTGGTGGTTCAGTTTTTACTATCAACCATAACTGCCAACTTCGGTTTTGGATTTTCTTAACCATAACCATAACCGAATTTTGGTTACGGTTAATCGGTTATGAAGTTGGTTATAGTTCAGTTTCGGTTAATTTCGGTTATTAACCAAATGACGGACACTCCAAAAAAGAACAGAACCCACGCCTCCACGAAATACAAAGAACCAACAAAGCACCATGCCACAGCACCAAAATACACATGTAAGCGAAATAAAATCTATGCAAGACAAAATACACCTGTAAGGACACAAAATACACCTGTAAGCGAAACAAAATCTATGCAAGACAAAATACACCTGTAGAACCCAATGATTGAAGAAGATCAAAACAAAAAAACAAGTGAAAATGTTGATGTTGCTCATCAAGAAAAAGCCCTTACTGAAGGTAATTATTATGAAATTGTGTTATATACATTGTGTCATTTTTTTAACTGTTTTACATTCTATTGTGTCATATATAATAATATCTTGTGTCTTATTTATAAGCTGCTCATGTTGAAGAAGATCAAAACAAAAAAAAATCAAACGAAAATGTTGTTGTGGAAAAAACTGTTACCATTTATCAAGATAAAGCCCATGCTGAAGGTAACTATTATGGAATTGTGTCATAATCTATTGTGTCATATACATTGTGTCTAATCTTATCATTTCGTTGTGTCTAATCTTGTATATGAAGGTCTTGAAGATAATTTGAGAAAAGAAGTTGAGAATGTTGAAGTGTCTGAAAAACTAATTACCATTCATGAAGAGGTTGTCCATACGGAAGGTAACTATTATGGAATTGTGTCATATATCACTTATATTATGTCATTTACATTTCTATTGTGTCATACACATTGTGTCTAATCTTATAAGTTCGTTGTGTCTAATAGTTCATTTTGTCTAATCTTATAATTTCGTTGTGTCTAATCTTGTATATGAAGGTCTTGAAGATAATTTGAGAAAAGAAGTTGAGAATGTTGAAGTATCTGAAACACCAATTACCATTCATGAAGAAGTTCGACGAGACGACTCCAATGCCGCTAGAATGATTCAATCAGAGTCTGTTTGACAAAACTCTTGCGACTTCCTTTTTTTTTTTTGAAGACTATATATTTGAACGTTTCCCAGAAAGTAAGAGTGTAATCTATAATTAAAATTAATAGCAATATATAGATAAATAGTCATTAAAATTAAGGCCATATACAATAGAACTTGTGTGATATTAGAGCATTCACAATCGATTCTCCGTGTCCATCTCTAGAATTACGCTAAAAATCATTAACTTTTTCTCTCATTTTCAATTGAATAATAGTTTTATATACTTTTATCATTAACTTTTCTCAATCCTCCACTAACAACCACTCATTAAAAAAATTAAAAAATTATAGAGCGTGAACAGTGTGTTACCAAATTTACTGATGAACAGTAACAATTTATCTTTCCTACACTCACAACCACTTTATACAATGTAGAAAACACACCCACATAAATATGAAGGAACGAATGTGAATGCACTTACAAGATGCGGATGTAAATATAAAATGGAAATTAAATCTCAATGATAAATAAACGATAGATAAGTTCAATTGAGGACTAATGCCTTTTCAATTTATAAGTTGAACATGAGATTCTATTAATTTTCACTTGTTATTAGAGTCTTAATTCTTATATTTCATATCTGAAATTATGTGAAAAACTAGAGTAATCATATTGAGATTCACTATTCATATCATATTTCATATTCATATGCATATTCACTAAGTCAGGGATATTAAAACTATAATATGTTGATTTCGGTTTTCTTTTAAGTTTCATGCTATGTATTAATTTGTTGGAATAATCCTGATTGAGTTCGAATTTGAAAGAAGCAAGAAAGTTAAAGAAAGTTGAAAGATTAGTTAAGTTGGTGTTTATCAAGTAAGGTTAAGATAATTGTTTAGTATATTTGCATGTTTATCGAGTTGCTTAAAGGAGTTTGAGTCATAAGGTTGGCGTCTAGTTTAATAAACAAAACATGTGTTTCGTGTTCGAGTTTGGGGCCTGATCTACAAAATAATTAATGGCGAATATTGGTTTTAGAGGTCAGATGATTATTAACATGATACTGTTTTGTTGGTTTAGATTTTTATTGCTTTTTAGTTTCTTGTTCGGTTTGTTAGGGGTATCAGGCAGGGGCGGACCCACATTGGTGCCACCGGGGTCCCCGGACCCTAATCTTTAAAAAAAAAAATAGTAGATTCGGTATATAAAATTGTATATGGACCCCATAAATACAGTTAGGTGGACACCATAGAAATAAAAAGAAAGTTGGTGTAGTGGTAAATCTCCCTCTTTTCCACCAAGAGGTCATGGGTTCAATTCTTGATAAGCCCATTTTTCTTATTTTTTTTTTAAATCTAGTTCAAACCTCACTTTAACTCGACCCGAACGAGGACCGACCCGAAAATGGACCCCATTGAAATAAAATCCTGGGTCCGCCACTGGTATCAGGTCAGAGTAGCATAATATAAAGAACACGAGAATTTACGTGATTTAGTTAAGGTGGCCTACATCCACGGGTTGCAGCTATAACTCTTAGAGCACCCGGGGTGGGTACGTGATACCCAAATATCACGCGTGGAACTTATGCCCACACCGCCGCCGCCTTCACTTTTCACGCGTTAATATTGTAACGCGTTAAATGGATGACGCGTTGAAAAAAACAGAAGTTGCCGTTCAATTGGACTGGATTTTTGGGGGGCTGTGTATATAAATCCAAAAAATAAAAATAAAAAACAAAAGTTGCCGTTCAATTCTCCCACTCACAATTCTCCAACTCAAAAAATAAAAAAATCTTCAACTCAATACAAAAAATTCTACAACCAAATCCAAAAAAATTCTCAACAAAGATGGATGGCTCAAGCAAGAGGGGTTCGGGTTCTAGCAAAAGAGGTTCGGGTTCGAAGAGAAATCCCGGACGACCAAAGGTTCGAGCGAATCTTGGCCAGCCGGTGCGCTTTATTTTTTATTTTTAGTTTGTAATTTACGTTTTATTTAAATGAAATTTATAATTTTAGTGTTTTATTGTTAATTTATAATTAAAAAAATAAAAATAAAAAAATTAGTGAGTGATGAAATTTGTACAAGTGATGACCATTTCCAGCAAAAAAAGGTGTGAGTGATGGAAATAATGGTTGATGATATGGCAGAACCTGATTGGATGTTGTGAGTGATGGAATTGAGAGTGAGTTATTCCACCCCTACCCCCCTTATTAGATGCTTACAGAATACAAAACTAAAAAGTTTGTGTTAAATAGAAGCATTGTTTTTTTTTTACAATATGATTAAAAAATATCATACACAATAGGGAACCATGATGACTTTTTTCAATCAGCTAGTTGTCCTAAGAAACCAACATTCCAATTAGTAAATGTGGATTTTCAGGAAACAAAAAAGAACTATAAAAAAATGCAGAATCACCAAGTGCATGAACTCCCGCAGCAGCAATTGTGTGTTGAGGAGGAGCTGCAGCAGTTGCGGAAGGCGCAGCAGCGGCAACATCTTGTACAACTGCTGCACGAACGGGATCAAAGGTAAAATTACCATCTCTGTTTGTGTTTTCAAAAGTGAAGTAAATGTTCTTGGGTTAGTTTTTTTATATATATAAATGCAGGTTAGGAGTGCGCCAATGTTTGATATTCATCACGTCGCTTGTTCTGTATTTTCGCCTTATGGGAGTCATGGTAGAAAAGTCTGTCATATCTGACGATAAGGAAGTTGTTATATTTTCTACGTTGCTGCTCGTGCTCTTCTATGGTATACTTCTCAGGCTATACAAGCCGATCGTTTCTTTGTTTTAGTCCTTCACTTGCAGACAGAACCGCTTTGTTTCTTAGGATGTTCATAGTTTTCGTTTTGTGTTGGATTTTTTAAAATTTCGTGGTCATCACTTATCACTCACAACATCCAATCAAGTTCCGCCATGCCATCAACCATTATTACATCACTCACAACCTTTTTTTAGTGGAAATGGTCAGCACTAGTGATGGAATTTCATTACTCACAACTTTTGTTATTTTTTTTTAATTATAAATTAACAATAAAACACTAAAATTATAAATTTCATTTAAATAAAACCTAAATTACATACTAAAATAAAAAAAAACTAAACATTGGAAAAAAAAAACCCTAAAAAGACCGACTTAAACGGATGGCATCTCCCACCCTCACCTTTCACAAATCTCGTGTTTTTGTTGAATTACAACCGACTTAAACGGTTCTTCAAGATGGGTGTGCGGCTCACACAAGATTGTGGTTCACGATACGCACGTGCAAAATGATGGATGAGGGTGTCATCTTCTAGTGGGTCGACTTGGTGGGATTGGGTTTGAAAGTGTGGAAACGATTGAGGTTGAAATTGGTGAGGTTGAAACGGTGGAACGAACGGTTGGGTTTGATATGGTTGTGATTGAAAGGGTGGATATTGTTGGGTTTGAAAGGGTGGATATTGTTGGGTCTGAAAATGTGGGACTTGGTCGGATTCGTCTTGCAACCTAAAGCGCGTCGGCTCGCCAAGATTCGCTCGAACCTTGGGTCTTATGGGATTTTTCTTTGTACCCGAACCTCTTTTCTTCGAACCCGAACCTCTCTTGCTTGAACCTTCCATCTTTGTATTGAATTTGGATTTGAAGGAAGTAATGATTTTTTTTTTATTTTGGAAGAATGTTTGAATTTGTAGAATGTTTGGTATATAGTGGGGGACAGGGGCGGACCTATGTGGACACAAGGGGGAGCGCCCGCTACCGCTTGGCGGGGAAAAACTTGACGTTTTTAGTGTAAATTTTGGAAAAATTTGACGTTTTTTTCGATTTCGTTACCGCTTTTCTTATAAAACGTTCCTGCTTGGCGTGAATCCTGGATCCGCCACTGGTGGGGGAATATTTGGATTTTCTAAAAACCCCTCAACCTCTCAAACGGTCATATTTCACAAGCCCCAACGTTCCTTTTTTTGAAAATTCAACGCGTGAAAAATCTAACGCGTGTTCACTTTCACGCGTGAACCATATAGGTGGCGTTGGTGTTTTGTTGTTTATCACGAGTGATGAAAGCCCATCACGGCTCTACCCCGCTGCCCTTGGTGTATATCATGTGGTTTCTGTTCTTTTTCTTGAGATATTATCATGGTATATAATTGAAATCATACATAACTAATCAACGGCTCAACGCCCATTAACAAATCATTATCCTCGTAAAGAATCCTCAAACAAGTCTAAATTCAAGAACAATAATATATGTTCAACACACCCATCTCAAATAAACTATGAAACTAAACACCACAATTCGTATATAATAATGAAAAGGGACTATATATAAGTAAAAAATAACTATAGTCAAAAACCTCCTGAAAACTTGCAAGTAATTAATTCAAAGATGATTGTTGTTCTTGCTTGTTAGATCACTTAATGTGCTTCCATGTGATGTGGTTCCAACGGTTTCGTTGGCCAAGAAAATAGAGAGATACCAGAAAGCAATTTAGAGAGGAGTTTTAGACTAATATTTTTCATTCATATCTTCATAGAAAGTACAGACTCAACTTAAATAAGAAAATGATAATGAAAGGAAAACAACCCACTATTCTACTAACCCATAACTTCCTAAAATAATGCATAAAACTAGGACCATACTTTGACTCAACAAAATAAATAACATAACTATTAAAATATTAATTATGCATATGACTAACTAGAGCACGTAACAATCCACCCCACTCGAACTCGTCTTGTCCTCAAGGCGAAAATCGGGGTAAACACAAACGAACCACCATTTCGCTTCCCAAGGCGGCCGCCATTCTGTTTTTTCCAGCAGCATACGGACTAGTCGCAACAAAGCACCACGGTGGCTTCCAATTGTGTTCCAAATTCGTGTCTTTGACCCCTACCCCTTGATTCACCGGCGAGCTCCAAATGCAGCGTTCACACGGAGTAAGCTTGAGTATGAAAACAGTGAGGGCATTCCGTTAGACAAATGACTTCGAGTTAGTGCGTGAAAATGATGGAGGGGAAACTTCTCCTAGAGAGGGTGTTGGTCTTGGCATGGTTGAAGGGATGAATGGTGGGGTTTTTCGGGCGGTTTTCGATACGGGTTTTGGTAATGTTTCGGGCTTTTGGACTGTTTTAGGTGTAGGTGGAGCTGATGGTTGCGCGATGACGGAAGTGACATTAGGTAGCGGTGCGGATGTTGGTTTTGGGGTTGGCGTTTGTGGTGGTGAGATGTGTAGTGGTGTTGTAGAGGAAATGGGTTGTGGGAGTGTAGGAGATTGGGCTTCCCACATGGTTCGGAACGATCGAAATTCGTTGAAGGCAATTTGCAACTGAGATTCCAGTCTCACAAGGGATTCATTCATCCATTGATAGAACTCGATTTCAGATAGAGCTTGAGCAGCCATTGGTCCAGGGGGATCACGACAGCTCTGATACCACTGATGTGGTTCCAACGGTTTCGTTGGCCAAGAAAATAGAGAGAAACCAGAAAGCAATTTAGAGAGGAGTTTTAGACTAATATTTTTCATTCATATCTTCATAGAAAGTACAGACTCAACTTAAATAAGAAAATGATAATGAAAGGAAAACAACCCACTATTCTACTAACCCATAACTTCCTAAAATAATGCATAAAACTAGGACCATACTTTGACTCAACAAAATAAATAACATAACTATTAAAATATTAATTATGCATATGACTAACTAGAGCACGTAACAATTGTTATGTATTCCTTTTCATGGTTAAGCCTATAAAAGGGCAAGTATTGTTTTTGTTTAAGATATGAATGAAAATTATAGAGAGTTATCTCAAGTCTTGCATCTTACTAATTTCTTTTGAGTTTGATCCACTCAACGGATTATCTATCAAACCAAGTGGTACATAACATTTGGTATCAGAGCCGTCGTGATCCCCCCGACCATGGTTGCTCACACTCTATCCGAAACCGAGTTCTACCAATGGATGAACGAATCCCTTGCGAAGCTCGAGTCTCAGTTGCAAACCCTTCTCAACGAGTTCCGATCGATTCGAACCGCATGGGAAGCCCCCCTAACCCATATTCCATCACCGCCCGCCTCCGCTCCCGAACCTCCTGTTCCGTCTCCCGTCACCCGCATCTGCACCAAACCACTGAATCTGTCACCCTCACCACCACCAACCGTTGTCATCAAATCTCCTCCATCAACCGTTGTGACACCCCCGGCGCCACCACAACCTGCCGCACCACCACCACCCTCTTTTGGCGCAACACCATTACCAGCCAAAATGGTCACCTTACTAACCAACCCAGACCCTAAACTGTCAACCCCGATCAATACCAAATCATCTACACACAACACCGACTCCTTAACCCATGTTGCACCACCGATAACACGGACGCCATCACTCGACCCACCACCATCCCCAGTGCCACCACGAAGAGCCACAATCAAGGCCACTACTCCGGTCACATTGCCAACCATGTTCAAGAAGGCTATGACAAAAAAGAAGATGACACCGTCCGTAGGTGCAACAGGGATGCGCGAGTGGCGGCCATCATGGCCCTCCGTTCCGATATCTCCGAATGTCGTTGGACGCATCGAATGGCGACCACCATGGGGAGATCTTGTCGTCCTCGAGGACAAGGACGTTTTCAAGGGCACGGGAATGATGTGTGCCGCATCACCTTTGGTTCCCATACCCACGTCGCCCATGCACAAGACTCATGATATGCTGCACGTGGGTCACTACCTGCTTATTTTTCATCATGTTCATTAGTTAGTTTAAAGTAATTTAGAGTAGTGGGTTATGTATTCCTTTTCATGGTTAAGCCTATAAAAGGGCAAGTATTGTTTTTGTTTAAGATATGAATGAAAATTATAGAGAGTTATCTCAAGTCTTGCATCTTACTAATTTCTTTTGAGTTTGATCCACTCAACGGATTATCTATCAAACCAAGTGGTACATATCACCATGTTGCAACACTTTCTTGCTTTTCCATAGATGAACACCAAGTAGATGATAACTTGATACGCGATTTCCATCCCAAGGGGTATATATAGCACCGGATAATCAATCCATTTGGGGTTTTTAGGGACAAACAGCACCGAAAACGTCAAGGTAGGTACAAGAAAAAGTACCAAGTAATTCAAAAAAATGATAGCACATGATCTCTTGTCGCGTTTTTTATCACCAATAAAAAAGAAACATGTAACTACGATCCCAAACATTACACACACCACCAAATACGCGATCCAGTTGAGTTTGGAGGGAAGTACTAGTACCATCATAAGTGAGAAAGGAGCAAGAAACGCCGAGAAGCTACCAATAAATTTCAAAATGGCGTAACAAATACCCCTCATGTATTTGGTTGGACAGAACAAGAAAATCACACCTACAACATCAACTGTAGATAATGCAACAATGCCAATGATGTTAAATGCGCCGTTACTTTCAAAAGCAGATTGATTAATCCGGATCCTCGCAAGCGCACAAATGAAGGTGGTGCGACAGCAAAGCAAAATATAAACCATAATCCTGAAACAAAAAATGTCAACAAGTTATTATTATCACCACCACCACCAACACCGAAATCTTGACAACATGATATGAACTTACTGTAGGTCCGTGGCGGCGGCGGAAAGTGGTGGTGGTGGTGGTGATGATGGTGCGTCATCTCTAACGGAAATTGTGACCTGACCACCCATCTCAGTTGGAATAGTTGACTTCATGGTTATGGTAGGCAGAGCCGCTCCAACGTTTCTGGAGGCCCTAAGCGAACTACAGAGTCAGGGCCTTATTATTGGTATAAATGAGTTGAGATTGAGATTTGAGACATTGAATAACCAGAGCGATGATTTTTCCTAGTATCAGCCCTAATTTCGCTCAATCGGCAATCAATTTTACATTGCTTACTCAAAAGACGCCAACGAGGGTTGATGTGTTGCGTGCGTGGACAGTGTGGACTCCTAATGTAAAATCCTAAACATTGGGCCTAGAAACGTTGTTTAAATGGCAAAAAAACAAGTCTAATATATGAAAAGAAATAAAATTGGAGGCCCTTGTTTTTTGGTGGCCCTAGGCCTTAGCCTAGGTTGATAAGCCTTACGGGCCGGCTCTAATGGTAGATTAACTCTAAACCAAGGGGAAATAAAAAAATTAGGGTACAATAATAATAATAATGGAATTAAGATAAAATATACTATATACTATACATAGATCAGCTCTTTATTTGAAAAAAAAAAGACAACTTATTAAAAAGACAGTGCGGTGAGGTAAAACCCGATCAGTATAAGGATCGAACTAGCGATCGTCGTCTATTCGCCTAATCTCCCATCATCAGCCGGTGCCGCCAAAAACATTTAATTAAACTCAACCATATGGTCTAAAGTTGTTGCATGCATGTATATATGTTACCTTTTGACGTAGGGTACGCTACGCGTAGTGACGATCGAATAGCGGTCGTTCGGACGTCTTCGAATGGCGGAACAAAGGAGGCAGCTTACGGGTCGTCGGAAGTTTGGGTGTAGGCTTGATTATATATAGCGGGATTGCGTGTATGGGGAAGGATCCACTAAAAAGTGGATTTTGCCTAAGTAGCCTAAGAAGGATTGTGATGATGACATGTGGCACTCCTAATAAGTAGGAATGAAGGGCATTTTGGTCCTTATAAATAGGAGTGAAAATGACATGTGGCACCCCTTTTGTTTTTAAAAAATATAAACAAAAAAAATCTAGCACAAAAAATCTAGCACAAAAAATGTAGTACAAAAAAATATAGCACAAAAAAATATAGTACAAAGAAATATAGCACGAAAAAATTTAGCAAAAAATGTAGTACAAAAAAATCTAGCACAAAAAAATTGAGGAAAAAAAAATTTAAGACAAAAAAATTCAGCACAAAAAATTTAGCACAAAAATATAGTACAAAAATTCAGCACAAAAAATGTTATATAACATAGAAATACAACACATTTAAGTGGGTTTTTTTAGTCTTCATATTTTATATAGCAATATGGTACTCAAATTAAAGATAAAAAGACGCTCGATTTTACGGTGAAATTTTATGAAAAAATAATTTCGTATAAAAAAGTTATGAACGTTTAAAAATGAGGGTGGAATATGCATGTGACTTGCATGTGGAGAGAGAAAGTCCATAAATAGGATTTTCTCAAGATACCCTTGCACTCCTCCTTTCTCCTACCCTTTCATCTTAACCATTAATTTGAAAAATGAATGGTTAAGATTCCTTCTTAGGCTACTTTGGCAAAATCCACTTTTTAGTGGATCTTCCCCCTTGCGTGTATTTTAAAAGGAAACAAAATTTATAAATATTCAAGATTTTTATTATTATTTTTATTATTTTCGGTGATTGTTAGTATGGTATTGAATTTTAGTCCGATAATAAGAAAAAAAATACTAATGAATAATCGAATAATTGCATTGAGATCCAAATTTTAACAATGACCCATATATTTTGAAGTGTGTACTGTCACCAAATAAACACAATATGAATGTATAAATAGAAGGGGCTGGTTAACGTACAAATGCGCTTATCGTACATTACGTACGCTACAATCTCAGCCGTCAGATCATATTCCCGCACTGAAAATCGCATGTGAAATTGAATTACCACATGCGAAATTGTTACCAAAATTATCACATGCGAAATTGAATTACCACATGCGAAATTGTTACAAAAAAACAACCTGCTATTTCATCAAAATTATCACATGCGAAATTGAATTACCACATGCGAAATTGTTACAAAAAAACAACCTTCTATTTCATCAAAATTATCACATGCGAAATTGAATTATCACATGCGAAATTGTTACAAAAAAACACCTGCTATTTCATCAAAATTATCACATGCGAAATTATTACAAAAAAAAAAACAACATGCGATTTTCATTGCCGTTACTTTCGAAAGCGGATTGATTAATCCGGATCCTCGCAAGCGCACAAATGAAGGTGGTGCGACAAAAAAGCAAAATATAAATTATAATCCTGAAACAAAAAATGTCAACAAGTTATTATTATCACCACCACCACCAACACCGAAATCTTGACAACGTGATATGAACTTACTGTAGGTCCGTGGCGGCGGCAGAAAGTGGTGGTGGAGGTGGTGGTGACAGTGGTGATGGTGCGTCATCTCTAACGGAAATTGTGACCTGACCACCCATCTCAGTTGGAATAACTGACTTCATGGTTATGGTAGGTTAACTCTAAACCAAGGGGAAATAAAAAAATTAGGGTACAATAATAATAATAATGGAATTTTTTTTTTAAAGGAAATTAGCATTTTTATTTCATTCCAATCATCAGGGCAAATTACATAAGGATAGCAGGTAGACGAGCAACAAACTGCGCCGCCATCCCTTTCTGAATAGAAAACCCTAATCTACTAAAAACAAAGCCCCGCCCCTGAGGTCGAAAATATATATATATATACACTATACATAGATCAGCTCTTTATTTGAAAAAAAAAAAAAGACAACTTATTAAACTCAACTTATTAAAAAGACAGTGCGGTGAGGTAAAACCCGTTCAGTACAAGGATCGAACTAACGATCATCGCTTATTCGCTTAATCTCCCATCATCACCCGGTGCCGCCGAAAACATTTAATTAAACTCAACCATATGGTCTAAAGTTGTTGCATGCATGTATATATGTTACCTGTTGACGTAGGGTACGCTACGCGTAGTGGCGATCGAATAGCGGTCGTTCGGACGTCTTCGAATGGCGGAACAAGGGAGGCAGCTTACGGGTCGTCGGAAGTTTGGGTGTAGGCTTGATTATATATAGCGGGATTGCGTGTATTTTAAAAGGAAACAAAATTTATAAATATTCAAGATTTTTATTATTATTTTTAGTGATTGTTATTATGGTATTGAATTTTAGTCCGATAATAAGAAAAAAAAAATACTAATGAATAATCGAATAATTGCATTAAGATCCAAATTTTAACAATGACCCATATATTTTGAAGTGTGTACTCTCACCAAATAAACACAATATGAATGTATAAATAGAATCATATATAGTTTGAAGTGTGTACTCTCACCAAATTATATATACACTTAAAACGCTATGTCGGTGGGCCAATCCGACATAGCCAAGTGTAGCCTTCTGATTGCCCACAACAATTTAATGCCTTTAACCTTTGACTTTTCTGATTTACGTGTTTAGTCCTTCTACTTTAGTTTTCATAATATGCGCATTTAGTCCCTCAATTTAATAAATTTTATTCCCATTAGTTAACTTTGATTATATACATGTTTAGTCCATCTACTTTAACTTTGTTCATATACATGTTTACTCACTCTACTTTTACTTTTATCCAGTTAAGAATTTCACGGTTTCGCCTTTTAGAGTTTTTTTTTCTCCGTAACATGATAAACCAAAGGCAATCCAACTAAACAATATTGTTTCCGCGATAGGTATTATTGGAACCAATATATTTTTTTTCTTTTAGTATTTCGTTGGTTAGTGTTTTTTTATACATACGCGGACGTTTCGATTCTCCTTTTCCAATTATTTTATGTAATCTCTTTCTTTTTTCTTTCTTTTTTGTGGTTTGTTTTTTTCCTTATAACATTTAATTTTCAGCACTCTTACAACCTCTTAACTTTCTAAATACTTTTTAACCAACTTTTACGTCTTTATTTTTATTTACGTGTCGATATACACTTAAGTTGATTTATATTTCAACATATTTTTTTTTGTCTTCTGTCAATTTGTAGCATTCACACTGACAACCTTTTTACCTTCTAAATACTTTTCTGATCGAGTTTTCCAGTCGATGTAAGACACATGTCGACATATTTTTGTATCGAATCAAAAATCGGGTTGCCCCGCCGCGAAGCGCGGGTGTAATACCCTAGTTTTAACAATGACCCATATACTTTGAAGTGTGTACTCTCACCAAATAAACACAATATGAATGTATAAATAGAATCATATATAATTTGTTTCAGTATCAAATACTACTTGTATTAATTTATAAAAACATGTATTAGTTATGAAAATGCAAGCGAAATTAGCATCGCGGCATGTGAACAGGCGGTGGCAGCATGCTTTCTTGAGTCTGTTTGCCATTCTTAACGATGAATACTGTCTCCATCCCCCACGTAAGATGACGTTCGATATGACAATGCAAAAACCATACACCTAAGCGAAAGGATGATCGAGGCGTTATTGTTACAATATTAAATAAAATAGATGTGTTTGGTACTTATACAAATCTTACCTGGGTTATGAGCCTTGAACCTAATTGCGGCCCACCCGTTTATGGGAACAAGAACAGTGTTCCTGAACGGCGGGTCAACTAGGTTATAGTTCAAGGGATCCTTCTTTTCATCAAAGTTACCAAATCCCCATCCGACGACATAGAAGTTAAACCCATGTAAATGCATAGGATGATCAAGCCCAGCAACCAAAGCGGTCCCTTGAAAAACTACCTCCACTGTTGTATTATATTCTATCACCTTAACTTTTGTTGCCCTCTTAGGTGTTAGTAGAATCGCCGGTAAATTGTTATCGGTAAAATTGTAATACAATGGTGGAACACTAGGGAATCGGGTGCTAAACACACCATTGATGTGGTAATAGTATGCTTCAAGTATGTCAACCAAGGGAAACTCAAAGCTAATGTTGTTCATACTAGCCGCGAGTCGTGTACCATTTGGGCCCGCACACGAGTTGTTCTTACATGGGAATGTGTTTACAGAAATGGTTGAATATATACGCGTGTCATACGCACTTAAAGGGAATTTTAGCGGCTCAAAGCTTCTTAAGCCACCAAGGAAGTCAAAAGCGGCGGTGGTGTCATTGTAATAGGGTAAGGAAGGAAGTATAGGAGATGTGGTGGTGGTGGTTAAGATAGAATCACCACGACTGCCGTATTGGAGGATCCCGGTGGTGGTGGTGTTATCAAAAGTAACGCCTGTGGTAGAAGAATATGCTCTAGCCGCCATGTAGTAGCGACTCCCTGGTCGAACTTGGTTTGCTTCGAGCATACAATCAAGTGTTTGACCAGGGGAAATTACCACATATTCTTTAGTCAATTGCTTGGTGTAGCTACCATCAGCTCCCACAACGGTTAGCGAATGATTTGCAATGGCAAAAAAGAGTATTTCATTCATCGCCGCATTTACCATCCGCAAAACATACCTTTTCCCGTATTCCACATTTAACTTGAAGGCAGCTGTAGAAAATTATAAACATTGAAAATAATTACTACACAAAAGTAACCTTGGCCTTTAAGTTTGTGAAATTACTAAACTAACCTTGGCTTGAGCATGGATAAAAGTCACCAGGTTGACCATTAATTGTGTAAGCATCAGAATCTCTAGGGGCACCACCAGATGCAACAAATTCCTGAAGAACTTCCATTACATCTTTCTTCCACCACTCACCTATAAGGAATTTAACATAGATAAAGTTAAATTCAAAAAGTAGACCGGATAGGTTGGGTAACGAATCAAAATGGGTTAATTTCATAAGAGCTGAACGAGTTGGATTGATCCCTAACACCATTTTTAAACACAAACCAACTTATATGAATAAATAGTTATGTAATTTTGTAACAAGTTATCGAAAATGTAAATTGATTGTGTTAAACCATGTAAATGTACCGAATATTATGGGTACTTCTTCATACGGCTCGGGGAAAGGGGAGTATGTGCCAGGTTGAGGGTGCACCACAATCGCTCCATGGACCGTGGCTCGAGACCAGTCGCTATGAGCGTGCCACCAGTGTTCCCACCTCCATAGAAAATATGACCTTATAGTTAAATGAGTCACCGGGTTGAATTGGACACTGTGTGATATATTCAGGGCCGTCTGACCATGGATTTCTAGGTTGTTTTACTCCATGCCTGCGATTTAAACTAATATGTTTTATGATCTTCATATACTTGGAATGAATATTTATAAAGGTTACGGAGACATCTCGTTGTTAGAACGAATTATAATCTATTGAAAAAAAAATAGAATATCATTTTGAACTTGTTATATTACATGAACAAAAAGTGTTATTGTTAAAATTATTTCATCTTGAGATTTCATAGTGATGTTTCGTTATTATTAGTTTAGAAAACTAAAATTAAATTATAGTAAATCAAAATCAATGTTTGAAATAGTATGAAACAAAAAAGCTGTCATACCAGTGAATGGTGATATTGTATCTCCCATTGTTATGCACCTTGACATAAATAGTATCTTCTTTGCGAACATACAAAGTTGGTCCCGGAAATTGCCCGTTAACAGTTAAAATGCTTTTGGTTTCACAAAGGCGAGTGTATGACGCTTCCTTTATCTACATGATCAAAAAACCGATGGTTACAATAACATTCAAAGAAATGGACAAAGGAATGAAATTTGCTTACAAAAAATTCATGGTGTCGAAGCAGCGCTTCACAAAATACGATTTTCAGTAATGAGATGAAGAATACAAATACGATCTTGTTATAAGGCATGTTGAAAGACACGACAATGCGCCACATTGTTTCTCTAGTCGAATTCATGTGGATTTATACACAACTTGTGTAAGTTTGAGGTGATAAATTGCAAAAAGTAATGTGTATACATCAATGTATTCTTACTCTTTTGTGTTTGACTTGTTATGGTTGACAAAAACCAATTAAATGTAGCGTTGGAACTAATTTTGATTAGTCAATTAGAAAGGGAGAATGCTTTTCAAAACATGTAATTAATCATCTTAGAATATCTTATGAATTATATACATTTCCTTACAAAAGAACATATTAATTATAAATGTGTAATCCCCTTCCAGCCCAGTTGGTTTCCCATGTGGTGGTTGGGCCGGCTTCCTCCTTGTGAGGTCGTTCCTACCGAGGCATGGTTCGATCCGGAGGGCAACCCGGTTTTCACCCAGCTGTTACCCCAGCGGTTTTACCCGTGTGGGGGCAGTATGGTTTCCGGGCGAATGTCAGTTTCCGTACGCGGCCGGGGCCCGATAGAACATCGCGTCCGTAACACGGGACTGACGGGGGATTGTCTTTGATAAGAACCCGGTGACCGACAGGTCCTGTACATAGAAAGTCACCCTTCAAAAAAAAAATTATAAATGTGTAGGTTCTTTAAATAAACAAATCTTGTTTTTTTATACAAAAATGAATGGTTTCCTTTGCTTTTCTATTGTAAAAAAATTATCTTATGTGTAAAATCAAAGACTGGGTTTCGTTAAAGGCCTAAGAAGGAATAGGATCATGACACGTGACAAATTTCATTTTTAATGTGAACGTATTATGGTTAAGTTTATTGTGTGTTATTTATGATGTTAATCATGTAGTTGCATTTTAGAAGCGAATTTTGAAACAAGATGATTATTATTATTATTATTATTATTATTATTATTATTATTATTATTATTATTATTATTATTATTATTATTATTATTATTATGATATGTCAATTTTCGATTGTTATCTTGTAGAATGAGAAGAACAAAAAACCCCATGTATATATATATACTAATTGAAAATAAAAATTTGAGCTGAACCAAGCCAAGCGGACCTTTGCTCATGCTTGGCTCGTTAACTGAACCGAGCAGAGCGACGCGTTTACAACCGAGCTTCAAATCGAACAAGCATTTTCCGAGTGAGCATCGAGCAAGCGACAAGCGACGGGTGATTTGGACAACCCTAATTATAACGTGTCTGGATAACTAATATTAAACACCATGTACATTTGAAGAAAAAAACCCCTAAAACTAGAACAAAAAAACACCATAGCTAGAACTAAAATACCATATTTAGAACTAAAACACAAACGTGGACATGTGAAGAACAAAAACACCATAAGTAGATATTTTTAAAATGGTATTTGTTGATAAATAAAAGACGTACATAAGACATGATCATGAATATATAGTTAGAACTAGAACACATTTATATGTGACAAGACGTGCTTATAAGGTATTGTTGATAAATAATAGAAAAGTTATAAGTGTCAATTCAAACTAGTCATATTTATAGAAAAGAGTAAGAATATTTTTAAGGTTTCTATACGCCCTAATAGGTGTGCGTAGGTAATATACAGAATGCCTTTTCGTATGATATTTGTCCCATATAAGAGTGATGTGAGTTTAAATTCTTACAAGTAAAAAGTTATGTGGTATTTAGATATAAAAATTGTTCCATGATGGTTTAACTTTAATTGCATCTACAATATTTTCTTCCGCTAGCTTTAACCAGTTCTCACTAGAAGAAAAACGAGTATCATTGTCGACCTATACCTATCACCGACGGACACGGTCTATGCAATGACAGGTCCCAGTAAAAACCAAATAATGAAATGAAAATTAAAATACTCGTCGGTGATTTTTCCATAATAACTAGATTATTTGTGTATTTATATTTTTAAGTATACAAGCTATTGTGAATACTTATATGACCATTGATCAATGTACATTTATATAAAATTGGATTTATTATAAAAAAAACTAAGGCTATGCAATGTTGAATCCAGATGAAGATCGGGACGAAGCCACGTCAGATTGGGAGAGGCGGGAACACCACACCCCCTCCCTTACCCCGTCCAGTTTCGGGCTAGATGTGAGCCCCATCCCAGGTTGAGAAAGAAGAAGGATATTGAGGTTGAGATTAACAATTGAGTTTGAAGAAGATGAAGGATGTGGAAAGAAAACAAAAGAGTTCATTACTATTTAGTTTTTTTACTGCGAAACATTATATAAATATAGAAACAGACCAATAAGGAGTAAGGGAGTAACGAGCTAAAACACCCAAAACACCAAAAGTTACAATATTACATCGTGAATGTTAAAATCACGTCAACGTTCCAGCGCACGACGTATTCCTATTATCAAACTTCTTGTTTGACACATTGAAGTTGTGAAAAGCATCTAACAAAGCTTTACAAGTGAACCTCGTACTAGGAATCACTAACTTCAACTAAACGAAAATGTTTTACCATATGGTCGGAACCCAAATTTCCACAAAGCCCATCTAAAACCACTGTGAAGAAGATTCATGACTCATTCTTGAGAATTACTTGGGCCTCTCGTCTAAACCTAGGCCCATTGACGCACCGACCCAACCATGGAGAAGCATTGGGCCACCGTTAGTGGTGCACAATTTTTTTAAAAACCGGGTTTCGGGTAGGATCGGGTTCGGGTAGGATCGGGTTTTACAAAATCGGGTTTTTTTAAAAACCGGAACGGGTCCGGGTCCGGGTTTTCGACCAAAAATGTATACCCTATATACCCGGGTTCGGGTCGGGTTTTTTAAAACCCGGGTATTATAATACCCTATTTCCGGGTTCGGGTTCGGGTCCGGTTCGGGTATTCATCGGGTACGGTTCGGGTATGCATCGGGTTGGGAAAAAACCCGCACCGGGTATTAAAAAAACCCGACCGGAACATCGAGCTTTGTTTGGTCCAAACGACATTTTACATAACTCGTAATGAACCCAAACTTCTTGGTTTCGAGTTGTAGGAATAACCTCCACGACGCTTGCTTTGGTAGCCGTAGAACCCACGCCAACGGAAGACGTAGCACTTTGCGATGCCATTTTTGAGTTGTTGTGTATATTAGTTGTGCATTAAAATTCTGCAGTAAATATTCAACCACAATATTAAATTCAGTTGACTGAAGTCAGAAGAACAATTTTTTTTGCTAGTCATAAGTACAGAACACGATAAAATAATGATAGTCATTTCATCAAGCAGGGCAACAAATCTTGAAAATACTAATTTGAAGATGAAAACTCTCACATAAGCATTTCATCAAACAGTTAGTATGCAAAGATTAATACAATGTACCAATATAGAATTTGATTTAAGTAAGCCCCATAATCACAAGTCTAAACAAGAATCATAGAATTAAATATTCATCAATCCAACAATTCAACAACTAATTAGACAATTAGTGTATGTAATTTCACATAGAATTAGCAATGAAAAGCAAGTAATTACCTGAAAATTCGGGTGATTGAAAGGAATTAGGAAAGGAATGGCGAATTGGCGCGGCGGAGAAGAGCGGTTGTGGCTGGAGAAGGCTAGACGAGTGATGCAGGTGGCTGGAGACGAGTAGTCAGTGGTGTTGAGCGGCTGAGGAGTGAGGATTCTTCAGTACTGGATGTTTGGGTTTCACACTGTAATGTCGATAGACAGAGCCACACAGGGGCGAATAAGTTATTAAACCCTAGATTTGTTTTTAGTTATTAAAAAAAAAACGCAAAAACACAAAAAAACGGTCTTTAAAAGACTCGTCCACTTACCATTGTTGGTGTTGGTCAAATGTGATGGGCTAATGACTTTGGGCTTTTAAACCAAAAACCAAAAACAAAAAGGATAGAAGAAAAATGGGACTAAGGCTCGAGGGAAAGTTTCCTGCAAGAAAAAAAAAATACTTTCATATTTTAATTTAACAGTGAACACTTTCTACAAATTACAAGGAGAGTCCCATAAACGTATTAGTTTGCTCTTTAAAAACCGGGTTTCGGGTATTATAAAAACCGGGTTTCGGGTATAAACCGGGTATAAAAAAAACAGGTTCCGGGTTCGGGTTTTAGACCAAATATGCATACCCGGTCCCTACCCTACGGGTAGGTTCGGGTATAAAAAACCCGGGTTTTATAATACCCGGTTCCGGGTTTTTTTTTCGGGTCCGGGTTCGGGTTTTTTGTGCACCACTAGCCACCGTTGCCCTCTTGTTAGGGAAAAAAATGCTTGGGAAATGTTACCCGAAGTGGACCCCCTTCGAACAATGACGATTCTATATATAATGCATGGTTGTAAAAATCCCGACTAGACGTCGATTAATCTCAATTAATCGCTAGTCCCCACCCCATCGGCCGACTAGTGATTTCTACACCCATTAAATGATCCAAGTATCGGTTGAGTCGAACAATTCTTCGTCATAACTCATAACCGGTGTGTCGAATAGAACAATAGACTTAATTTTGGATGTAAATGACCATTTAATTCATGTGTAATTGATACTCACCAACTTTACTTATTACCATTTTGGATACTTCCATCATGAAGTTTAGATCTATTGGACTGTGCATCTTTCCTTTCGTTATTAGGGGAGGGGGTGGTCACTAGTGACTATTTTTCCATCACTCACAATATCCAATCATGTTCCGCCATGTCAGCAACCATTTTTCCATCACTCTCAACCTTTTTTAGTGGGGGTGGTCATCACTCACCACCACACCCAACAATTTCCCCCCCAACCAACAATTACACTCACAAAAAAAAACCATCATGCGTTGAAAATATCACGAAATCGGATTGCGTTATACTATAACGCGTTGAACTTTTGTTGTGGGGGTGGGTTCAACGCGTGATACAATTGTATCACGGTAAATAACGGGAGTGCCCCGTGTGCCCTTATTGTCTAAAGATTCCCAAAAAAAAAAAAATTATATAAATTTGACTATGGGCCAGGATCATTACAGAACCATAAATATTTACAGAACTCGCAGAACTCCTAATAAACAATCTTTTTATTTATATATTTTTATGTTTAGGATAATTTTATCATTTATTATGTGTATTTTTACGATTACATACATGTTAAGAGTAATTTTTTCATTTTTTATAAGTAATTTTATAATTACACATATGTAAACTTGTTTTTTTACATATATGTAATTAGTTATGACACATATATATATAATTTTGGCAATTAAACATATGTAAACTACTTTTAACATGTATGTAATCAAAGAAATACATATAATAGATGATAAAAAGATTCTAAATACAAAAACTTATACATAAAATAATTGTTTATTAGGAGTTCTGAAAGTTCTGTAGTTATTTAGAGTTCTGAAATGAACTCAACCCATTTGACTAAACACATTGCACATATATTCTCCAAACCATGCGTGATACCGAGAGAATTGAAACGAAGAACAAAACAATATTTGTAAATAAACTTTTTTTTCATATTGAATAACTGAAAATCAAAATTTTCTATATAAAGATATTACAATGAAAAAGATATTGATAAAGCTAACTAATTATTGATAATAATAACAATAATAACTATCATAATATTTAGACTAGAGATAGAATAATGACAAACACATAGAATTAATAATACTGAAAAATTTAGTAATAATAATAACTAGGTTATATGATAAACTCGGTTAATTTATACAAATTACTGTATCATGCTAGTGCCGGACTCAGAAATTATTTTCTGGAGGTGTGGATAAGGGGTTCAACCATATTTTCAAGGGGTGCGATCAGTTTTTTTGCCTAAAAAATACACTAAACTTTTTTTTTCAAATGGTGCGTCCACCCATCCAGCCATCAACCCCCCCCCCCCCCCCCCCCCCTATATCATGCAAAGGTATTCATAATGCTTCATGCATTTAGCCATTAACAACAATACTGTTAGATCTTCACCGAGGAATGACGTTTTGGCATCAAGCCATTAACAACAATAATGTTAGATCTTCACCGAGGAATGACGTTTTGGCATCAAGCCATTAACAACAACCGGTGAGGCCATCACCAGCGTCGTCTACGATCACGAATGTGGGTGGCATTCTACCTATGGGTGTACCCAGGTAACCGAACTTTGTTGGACGTTAAGAAAGATAACTTTGCATGCCAAGTGTTTTTCCCAAATTTAGTGTTGTTGAGTAGCGCATGATCTTTTGTGACATATCCTAAATTCGATATCATTTATTTTTTTAGGCTTTTAACTATGAGTCTAGAGAGACGGAATTATTGTGGCACAATGTAGGAACTTCAGGATGCGTTGCTCGTGACAATGCAAACTTTACCAACATTATAACTTATAAGTGATAGTTTATGCAATTGGGGTGGGGGTGGGGGGGGGGGGGGGGGGGGGGATATTCCACGGTCCTCCCAACCGCTGGAGTGATCACACTCCACAAGCTAGCTTAGCCCCATAGCTGCCTGGGGGTGAATACCCCATCCCGAGCTGAGTCCGTTTCCTTCTGGGAAGAAGGTGGCCGATTGTCCCCGTGCCTGGACTCGAACCCGGGTCAGAGCAACAAGGCTCTGATACCACTTGCGGAGGTACTTCAGAATTTTTTCCAAATTCAACTAAAGGGTTCATTAAGTCCTTTAGAAGTTTTGTGGTCTGGTTAAGACTCGAAAGGAATCTTTTCATTTTAATCGATCGATTAAATGGAAAAGATGCACAGTACTTTGAATATAATATTATAAAGATGCATAGTATCTTTGAATATAATATTCTAAAGATACATAGTATTTTGAATATAAAATTCAAAAGATGCATAGTATATTTTGAATATAAAATTCAAAAGAAATAGTCGTTGAATATAAATTCTTCGAATTATTAGTCGACAAATGTTGACTAACATAAACAATTTTAAAATTGTTTAATTGTGGAATTAATCCTTTGAATTTACAAAATTCATTATTTTTTGTAGTCATATTCTGACTAAAATTTTTCAATTGAAAAATCATTTGTTTCGATAGTTGTTAATCGATTTCTTTTTGTGTTTGTTTATAAACATCATTTTTTGATTTAATCAAAATCTTAGTTTTGTGTAAGAATAAAATTCTTTTTAAGATTTTAAGGAGAGATATGAAATATCAATCTTGAAGTAATTTAACAGTTTGAAATAAAATCTATACCTTCTTCTTCTTGTATTTTGTAACTTGAAAGTTTCTATTTCTTCTGCAAGGGACCAATCCAACCCTTTTTCCCTAACGGCCTCCTGCCTCAACGGTACTTCAACGGGCTCCAGGACTCCAGGTTTTACAGAATAAAAACTTTAAGATAGAAAATAAGTTAGGGGGTTACGAAAGAGTTTTTATTTCATAACTGTTCTCCCGAAGGAGAACTTCTTGATATTTACATAACCTCCTTAAATGAGTTACTACTCCATACTACTAGCACACATAACTAGAATAAAAATTGATCATTCGAATGATCAACGAAAGAAAAAAGTGAGGGTGGTTAAGAGTTGTTGAGAGGTTTCTAGCCAGGGATAGAGGATTCAACCGAGGGATATCTAAACTAATGAATTCGACTTCTTCATATAGCAGAAGTGAATTTTACAAAAGGACTAAAATAGCCTTAAGTGTTCGTCATGCATGACGTTTTTTGGTCGACAAACCCATGTGGTGGGTCGAGTTTTCTTCTTGTGTCGTCTTCTGAAAAGTAGTTGTCTTTAATAGAGGGACCACTTTTGTCAGATTTTTCTTCGGTGTAGGATTCCTTACAGCTCATGTACTGATGGCTTTCCTGTGCACCTTGCATTATTTTGCTGAGTCTTTGTTTTGTAGTAGGACTCACATCAACTTTGTTGAAGATAATGCGTTGCTCCATTTTTCCAAAGCTTCCTTTAGATAATGGGGTTTCACTATGACCCGTGAAGATATGGAAATTGCTTTAGAGGAATTTCCTTTTTATCACAATCGGCTGAGTATCGAGTGGCTTCTTGTTGGGCTTGTAATAAGGACCCAAACTTCTTGAATGTTACCGGTCTTCCAGAAACATGTTGAGACACTATGGACCAATCTTCATATATGCCTCTATGCTCTCCATCAAAAATGACATAAACTCTAGATTTAGATTTTACCGTTTCTGGAATATCTTGGGAGTAACTTGGTCTAAGAGAGACCTGTTCAGTTTTTGGCAAACTGTCAGCCATCAACGGATTTGATGTGCCTTTACCAGAGCCGTTTGCTACTGGGCTAGATGAAGATTTTAGTTCTTCATTTACTTTATAATTGCTTTTTTTCCAAAGCAACAGGAATCAACGGACTTGATTTTTCTTTACCTTTAGCCGTTTGTAAAGGAATAGATTCAGATTGTATCCTTTCGGAATCCTGTTCTGAATTAACAGTTGTGTCTAGACTTTCATCGTAGAGAGCTATTTTTTCTTGAATAGCTTTTAATTCTATCAAAAGAATTTTTGCTTTTAGGCGCAAAGCCCTTAAATCCTCCATTATTTCAAAAATTTGCCTTTTTTTTTAACAGTGATTGGTGATGCCTTTAATTTGAAGGGTGTGTACACCTTATATGGGCATGAAAAGCATTTGATTTTGGAAATTTAGTTGAAATACGTATGTGTTTACGTATTTTGAAAATCTCGTGTCAAGCAATCAGCTAGCACGTTTTTGGCCCCCTCAAGATGTTCAGTATCGAAAGAATATCTTGAAAACCACATTTGCCACATGACAAGACGGCCTTGTTTATTATCTCCCGAGATTTTTGTTTTAAGAAAATAAGTAAAATTTTTATTATCTGTCCTGACAAGAAATTTTACAGGAGTAAGATAAATAGAAAATTTAGAAATAGTGTTTTTTACCACAAGTAATTCTTTTTCATTACTGTGGTAATTTCTTTCGGCTTGTTTAAAGCTTCCAGAAGTATACTTACATATTTCTTCTTTTTCGGCTGTTCTGGCTTTTAAAACTCCTCCCTAATAATCATGAGAAGCGTCTGTTTCTATGATTAAAAAATCATTTTCTTTTGGAAGATAAAGTTTAGGAAAACTGGTTAGGTTTTTCTTTATCTTTTTTATATAGTCTACATCGGATTGTTTCCATTCCCAAATGTAGTCCTTTTTTAATTTTACCTGTAAAGGTTTCCTAAGCTCTGCGAGTTTAGGAATGTATCCTTCAACATAGGTTAAAATGCCTAAAAATCTTTGAAGATGTTTTTTACCTTCTAAAGTATCTGGGAATTTGTGTAAATTTTCCAAGATATGTTTTTGTGGACAATGAGTCCCTTGATCTATTTCAAGACCTAAAAAGTTTATCTTTGTTTTAAAAAGATTAGCTTTCTTTTTTGATAAAATGATTCCATATTTTTCAATTGTTTTTAAAACTGATAAAACATGAAAATAATGTTTATCTTCTGAGTTTGAGAAAACTATAATATCGTCTACATAGACGGTACAGTAATTTTCTAAACCTCTTAAAGCATTTTGCATATGTCTTTGAAATATGCTTGGTGCTTGCTTTAATCCAAAAGGGACTACCTTCCATTGATAATGACCATCTGGACATGTGAATGCGGTTAGTAACTGAGATTCTTCATCTAACAGTACCTGCCAAAAACCACTTTTGCAGTCGAAACTGGAAAAATAGGTTTTTCCTCTTAACAGAGTTAGTAGTTCCTGCATATAAGGAAGATTATGGCTGTCGCCTTTAGTAGCTGCATTGATTGCTTTATAATTTACAACCATGCGTTTTTCCCTCTTCTTTTTTCAGCTTCATTTTCAACTAAAAATGCTGGAGACATGTGAGGTGATTTACTTGGAATAATTAATTTTAAATCAAGTAATTCCTTAATTTGTTTATTAAATTCTTCTTTGTCCTGTGGACTGTACTTCATAGGTTTCACCCTGATTACAGTTTTAGGATCAATGAGTTCTATTGATGCTTTCATCCAATTTTTGGATTTTTCGGGATCAATAGGATTTTCTGAACAGACTTTTTCAAGTAGTTCTTCAATTTTTTGAAATTTTTGTATTTCACTTAAAAATATCCTTTCTGCTTTTATAACCTCTTGAGCTATATTAGTTCCAGGAATTTGTTTTATCTTTGAATCTTTTTTCATGGATTCAAGAAAATATGGTTTTCCAATT